>CM061141.1:88623645-89223645 GCA_030789695.1 Scilla litardierei | reverse complement strand
CACCATAAATAATGTCATCAACATAAATTTGCACAATGAGAAAGTCTTCAGATTCATGCATTAAGAATAGTGTATTGTCAGCACTCCCCTTTGTAAAATTATTTTCCAACAAATATGTGCTTAGACGGTCATACCAAGCTCGTGGAGCTTGCTTAAGACCATACAAGGCTTTTTCCAATTTATAAACATGGTTTGGAAAATTATGGCTTTCAAAACCTGGGGGTTGCTCAACAAATACCTCTTCTTTTAGGTAGCCATTAAGAAAAGCACTTTTTACATCCATTTGTTTCAGTTTGAGCCCTTTATAACTTGCAAAAGCTAGCAAGATTCTAATGGACTCAAGCCTAGCAACTGGTGCAAAAGTCTCATCCACATCAATCCCTTCAATTTGATTATACCCTTTAGCTACCAACCTAGCCTTGTTTCTAATAACATTACTAGATTCATCATGTTTATTCTTAAACACCCATTTAGTACCAACTACAGGATAATCAGTGGGTCTAGGTACTAGTTTCCAGACATTATTCCTAACAAATTGATTTAATTCCTCTTGCATGGCCAAAACCCAACTTTCCTCTTCTAAAGCAATATCTATAGTCTTAGGCTCTATTACAGAAATAAAGTCACCATAAATACATAGAGCACAAAGATCTTTAAAAGAGGAACGTGTGCGAATACCTGCCGTAGGCTCACCTAGAATTAAGTCTGGTGGGTGGTTTGGAGTGAATCTCAGCTCTCCTCTGGTAACTGCTTCATCTTGTATTTCTGTCGTGTCAGTTTCAGCTTCTTTCTGTATTTCAGGTTGCTCCTCATTAGCTTTTGGACTGCCTTGTTGTTCTACATTTTCCTCTTCAATGTTCTGCCTGCAATCCAAAGAATTTATATCAGATTCATCAAACTTTACATTTATAGATTCAACAATTGCAAGTGTGCGTTTATTATAAATCCTGTATGCTCTGCTCCTTGCTGAATATCCTACGAACACGCCCTCATCTGATTTTGATTCAAAGGTGCCAAGCTGATCTGCAGTATTTAATATAAAGCACCTGCATCCAAAAACTCTAAAGTAAGAAACTTTCGGGGTGTTGCCATGCCATAGTTCATAAGATGTTTTATTTAATATAGGTCTAAGCATAACTCTGTTGCATACATGGCATGCCGTATTAATGGCCTCAGCCCAAAAAGACATAGGCAAGCTATATTAATTTAACATACTCCTAGCCATCTCTTTTAATGTGCGATTCTTTCTCTCAACCACCCCATTTTGTTGAGGTGTTCTAGGAGAAGAGAATTCATGTAAAATTCCTTTTTCAAAACAAAATTTTTCAAAAATAGCATTTTCAAACTCACCTCCATGATCGCTTCTAATTTTTACAATAGAAGAATTTTTCTCATTAGAAACTTGTATGCAAAAGTTTTGAAAATGGTCAAATGAGTCTGATTTTTTGGCTAGGAAGTATACCCATGTATATCTAGAGAAGTCATCCACCAATACTAAACAATACTTTTTACCTCCTAGGCTAGCAATGTCTGTTGGACCAAATAAATCCATGTGCACTAATTCCAATATACGTGTGGTGGCAATTTCATTGATGCTAGAGAAAGTAGATCTAGTTTGCTTACCTTTGGTGCATGCCACGCACAACTTACCATTCTCATATGTCTGATGCGGTAGTCCGCTTACCAAATTTTTGCTTTCGAGCTTCTTTATCAATCCCATGCTTGCATGTGCTAATCGTCTATGCCATAGTGTGGCCTCTTCTTCACCTACAAGCAAGCATTTAGAAACAGTTAGTTCTTCAATCATAAGAGTATACACATTATTCTTTCTATTTGCAGTAATAATAATGTCACCTGTGGATCTATCAATGATTCTACAGAGTTTTTCATCAAATTCAACTTTCATACCTTTGTCACACAGCTGACTGATAGAAATGAGGTTATGTTTCAACTTTTCAACCAATAGGACATCTGTAAGCCGAAAGGTGTCGTTACCTACAACACCTTTACCAATTACCTTGCATTTTCCATTGTCCCCTAAAGTAACACTTCCTCCTTCATGCTTTGTAAGGCTAAGGAACTTTTCTCTTTCACCTGTCATGTGTCTTGAGCAGCCAGAGTCTAAGTACCACTCACACTTTTGTTCCTTAGCCGTGCCATGTACCTACACATAAGAAGAGCATGATATGTGTGACCTAGGAATCCAAATAGGTCCACTAGTGTTAGTCACTTTATTTTTTGGAACCCAAATTTGCTTAAATTTGATGTTGGTATTCCTATACTTGCAATTATAATAAGCATGACCAACACCACCACATGTATAACATTTAGCAAACATGCTTCTTCCTACACCAGTTTCTTTTTGATTCTTTCTATTAATTCTAGGCCTCTAATCAATTTTATTTCCATATCCCAAACCACGCCTGTTATTTCCTTGTATCTGATTACCTAGAATAATGTCTAATGAATGCTTTCCAACACCAAATTTTTTAATAGACAATTCAAGATCAGATATTTTAGACTTTAAAAACATGTTCTCATTAACAAGCATGGTACATTTACTAATGAAGGCCTTTTTGTTCTCTTCCTCACTCTTTTTCAGATTAGCCATCTTCTTTTCTAGCTCTTTATTTTCATTTATTAGCATGCAAATTTTCTCATTTAATAATTCATTTTCAACTTCTAGCTTAACCATGTTTAGTTTAAACATGCTAATGTCTTTAAGCAAAGTAGAGCAATTCAGACACTCAGTTTCAGTAGGCATACAAGATTTTCCCTTTTCCAAAGAACTAATAGTAGAATTACATGCAACAAGTTTCTCTTTAATTTCATCAACTTCTAATGACATATTATAATTGTCTTGTTGCAATTCAAAATTGGCATTTTTAAACTTCTCTACATGGGATTCAAGTAATTCAACAGTTAATTCCAATCTTTCAATTTCATCTTGCATTTCTTTAAAGGTAGTCACAAGTTGAGCTTTAGTTAAAGATTTTACCTGATCTAGTTCTCCCATCAGACAAAGAGAGGAATGTGCAACTTCCTCTTGAGATTCATCCTCGCTGTCCATATCCCATGTGAGCACCAAAGATTTTCCCTTTTGTTCCGCAGCGTTATTCTTTCCTTGAGGGCATTGCTTCATAAAATGTCCCTGCTTTTTGCATTTAAAACATGTAACCGGATCAGTAGTATTCTGCTCAAAAGATTTATTATTAGAATTAAATTTAGAGCGATTAAACCTTTTCCGCATCTCTGATCTCCCGTTGCCAGTTCTGATATATTTCTTGAAGCTCCTCACCAAAAAGGCCTCCTCTTCATCTCCATCTTCATCCTCTTTAGCCTGAAGGGCTATTGCCTTTGAGGTCTTCATTTCATCTTTCTCTCTCAGTTCAATGCTCTGCAGCTCCAGCTCGTGGGACATCAGGTTCCCTATCAGATCCTCCACTTTCATCTGTGATAAATCCCTTGCTTCCTGTATAGCTGTGATTTTAGGACGGAAGGTACTAGGCAATGCTCTTAAGATTTTTCTGATCTGCTCCAGACTTGAATACGGCTTTCCAAGAGAGGTAGATTTGTAGACGATGTCTGTGAACCTCGCAAACATCTCTTTAATTGACTCTGATGGAAGCATGCGGAAGCTTTCATATTCAGTGCTGAGTAGCGCAAGTCTGGACTCCTTAACCTGCGATGTACCTTCACGAGTCACCTCCAGAGTATGCCAAATTTCCTGCGCAGTTTGACATTGAGATATACGGTTAAACTCAGCTTTATCTAAAGCACAGATCAATGCATTCATAGCTTTGTTATTCAATGAAAAACGCTTCTTATCAAAGTCATCCCACTTATCTTCTGGTTTTATCATTTCATTATTAGCAACATTAATAGTGGGAGGTTTATAGCCTTTTTCTACAATGCTCCATACATCATAATCAACAGCAGCTAAATAAATCCTCATCCTAGTTTTCCAATAGGCAAAGTCAACACCATTAAACTTGGGGGGACGGGAAATAGACTGACCCTCAGCAAAAGCTGAATCAGACATATTCATAGACATGATCAACTAGGCTAGATCCGCTAAACTGGCTCCGATACCACTTGTTGGATCTGAATCTAAGCCTAGAGGGGGGGTGAATAGGCTGATAAAGATTCTCGTGCAACCCACGAGAAATCACACGCAGTTATAGCCACAGGCAGGGTAAGCAATAATCAACCACAGATACACAACAGATTTTACCCTGGTTCGGTCGCACCCACGACCTACATCCAGCCCCAAAAGCAATACTAGATTATTAAAGTTAACTGGTACAACCTGAAGCTAGGGCACCAACCCTACACTCACCTGGCCCTCAGTACCTGCACTCACCAAAGTGCCCAAGCAATAACAATACTAGCAAAGCCTCTCTCTCTCTTGGCTAGTCCCAACTAGCCAAGTCCCCAAAACAAATAATAAAATTGTTTCACAGAGATTACAACACCAGATCACAAATAAAATAAAGTTCAGAGTTTAGAATTGCTCAGTTGTGAAGGTGCTGATGTCTCGGTCGTTCAGCACGTCGTCAGAAGCAGTCTGACATGAAGTAGTCCTTCCTCTCTAGTCTCAAGTCCCGGATGTTGATCCCCTTATAATTATTTCTGCACCCTGTCTTTCAAAAATGATGTGCTCTCCCAAAAGAAATCAAACGGCCTGGAGAAGAGATTTTTGAGAATTTGTTTTGATCTCTCACAGACCAACTTGCGGCACTGGCTTGATGAATTGATCTGCGCAACAAGAGAGGCTGCGGCCAAAAAGGAATTCGAAGATCTCTCCAAAACTGTGCCTTTGTTTCGGTTTTCCTTTTTTTTAAATTGATGAACTCCTCCTTTTTCGCACGAAGGTGCTGATATAAAAAAAAACAGGAGAGCTTTTGGGCATACTTTTTCAGAACTTTTCAGAACTTTTTTAGATTATTAGATTTAGACTTTCTTTTGAAGGGCTACTTTTATTGGATACTCTTGGGAAATCATTGGATCTACACTGGTTTGGCTATTTCCTATCAAAAACTCAATTTTTATTAGCTATTTCTCTATTGCAATGAATTCTCTTGATATTATTATTGATTTTTCTGAGAATTGCATGATGAATATTGAGTAGTGCCATCGTCTTAGGGCGTATGGATGAACCCTATGGACCCTATTTCTAAATTGTGATGAAATTGTGGAATTGTTGCTAGAATTGATTAGGGTTAGGTTGTGATTGATTAATTACGGATAGTTAGGGATTTTTATCAATTGGGATTTGCAAGAGATTGGGTCCCAATTGATAGGAAGCCCTAGAAGTTCGATTTAGATTGACGATTGGATTTCTCTGAACTTGGTTTGCAAGAGATTGGACCAAAGCTAGGATTTTCAATTGTGAATCTATACCCATATTCGTTTGCAAGAGATTGGACGGAAAAGAACTATCACAATCTAGGTCGTAGATTGAGTTTGCACGAGAGTGGGCTCGAGATACGATTGAACGATGATGTCGTTCTTCACGCTAGCGGCTTAGGCTAGGGTTTGCAAGAGATTGGGCTCTATCCTAGGTTTGCTATAGACCGGCGATAGCGCGAGAGCGTGAGCTTGGTTCTACATTTAGTTGCGGCTAGTACACCCACATTCAAGTTTAGCAATAACGAAACCTATGAATCACAATGATGAGAGGCGATCCGTAGTGGGGATTCCCTACTCCTAGACGTTTTATTAATTTGATATTTTCTCTTGACATTTGCACGATTGTGACTGTTTACCCCAAATGATTCTCGATCCTCTTGATAGCTAGGTGATTGGAAGGAGACACTGTTATTTGTCCTCCCTGAGTTCGATACCCGCTCGTCGCTACACCGTGCGCTTGCGGTAAAACTACAAGTCGTTTTTCGGGTGTACACTCGGACGCGATCAAGTTTTTGGCGCCGTTGCTTGTGATTTATCTCCGTGTAATTTTCCCCATAGCTAGGTCTCTCTAGGGTTACATTTTGGATCGACCAAGTTTTTGGCGCCGTTGCCAGGGATTTATCTCCGTGTAATTTGCGTCATAGGTAGGTCTCTCTAGGGTTACATTTTGGATCGATCAAGTTTTTAACGCCGTTGCCGGGGAGGCGACAGTGTTTTATTCCCTTTACTTAGATATTTCTTTTTGTATTATTATTTTTATCTTTTTACTCCTCTATCGTGCTAACATTTCCATCAAACTCTGTTTTTCTTTACATGTACACGAGATCGACGGCGGATCCAGAGGATATTATATTTGATCCGGAGATCGAACGTACCGAAAGGAGGATCAGAGCCGAGAAAAGGCTCAATATAGAGGATAATTGTATAAACCGCACGGAGACACCGGAGGAACTAGCGGCACGTATGGCGAGGATTATATCCATCAGAGATAGGCTACGGCCTAAGATCTCTTCCACCACTTCTTCCATCGCCATGCCGGAGTTGGCGGCGGATAAGAATTTTGAGCTCAAATCGGGATTGGTGGTCTTAATGCAACAAGACCCCTTCCATGGGAACTCACATGAGAATCCGCATTATCACCTGCAGCTATTTTTGTCCAAGTGCGCCACCTTTCAAATGCCGGGTGTTTCTGTTGATGCTATCCGCTTGAGACTCTTCGGCTTCACCCTCAGAGACAGCTTTATATTGGTTGAGGATGCATGCGGAAGGGGTATTCACTACTTGGGATGAGTTGGCCAATGCTTTCGTGGATAAATTCTACCTGCCATCTAAGACGGTGAAGATTAGGAGTGCGCTCATGTTCTTTAAGCAAGGACCGCAGGAGACCCTATACGAGGCATGAGAGCGCATGAGGCCCTATACGAGGCATGAGAGCGCTTCAAGGATTTACAGCATCAATGCCCCCATCACAGCATAGAAGAATGGGAGCTAGTTCACAGTTTATATAATGGACTCCAACCGGGCACGAAGCAGATCATAGATGCAACCGCCAACGGAGCCATTCTTTCCAAAACGACGGATGAAGCTACGACCCTATTAGAGGAGATGGCTACTAATAATCAACAATGGGGCGATGAGCGAGGACATTCTTCTAACTCTTTGAAGCCCACTAGCATATATGAAGCCAAGGCAGTAGAGGAGCTTTTGAACAAATTTGACTCTCTGCACAAGGTAGTGGAGAGATTGGAGAAGTATATCACCGAGCCACATGGAGCTCCTTCTACATCTACGCCGGTAAGCAATATGAGCGATTGGCAAGACCAATCTCAAGTCATGTTCGTAGGAGGAGAGCATGGAGAGTTGGAACAAGTGCAATATGTTACGGGGAACTCCGGTTATTGGGCCAACCCGGCCGCAAGGAACCATCCGGGATTTTCGAATGCAAATAATGAAGGAGCCCTAAACCCACCACTGCCGCAACAACCTCAAGCTAGGCCTTAACCTCCACAACATCAATAGCAACCAAGGGGGCCACCGCAACCAAATTACCCGCCTAGGCAACAAGCGGGACCGTAAAGGCCGCCCGGTTATAATCAAGGTTGGAGAGCTCCTAACCTACCTCTCAAGCACACCAAAGATCGGATCATGAAGCTCGGGTAGAGGAGTTCATGGTGGAGCAAAAGAAGATAAACACTCGGTTGATTGCGCAACAAGACTCTCTGAATAACTTAGTGGCTCAACTAGCGGAGCAACTCACGTTGCTTAACAAAAACACCCAACAATTGTCGGCTCAACCGGAGCCTAATCCACGGAATAATACCGGCCACATAAATGCGGAAGTGGCGGTCACAACTAGGGGCGGGAAGGATACTACTCCCGTCATGATCCAAACTAAGGAGCCCATGGAAGAAATCTTGGATGACAAGAAGTCGGCGATTGAGGAGAGCCCAAATGAGCCATAAGGAGGCGGAAATTCTGAAGTGAAGAAGCCCAACGAGGAACGCACCTACATGCCGCCGGTGCCATTTCCACAACGGTTGGCAAGAGCCAAAATTGAGAAGAGGCTTGCTAAGTTCCTTGAATATTTGAGGGGAGTAAGCCTCAACATACCCTTCCTAGATGCTATAGTGGAGATCCCGTCGTATGCAAAGTTCTTGAAGGACTTAATATCGGGAAAGAAGAGGAAGGAGAAAATAATGCTTGCCGAACAAGGGACTTGGTTCAACCGGAAGGAAACTGCGCCCGCGAAATTCAAGGATCCCGGAAGCTTTCGCATCCCATGCACACTTGGAGGCATCCCATTGCAAAAGGCTTTAGTTGACTTGGGAGCGAGTGTGAGCCTAATGCCCCTTAGCATGTTCCGAAAATTGAATACGGGGACCGACTTGAAGCCAACCGACATGATGATACAACTACCGGATGGTCGGATCACTAGGCCGGTAGGGATTGCGGAGAACATTCCGCTACAAGTTCCGGGAGGAATATGCTAAACTTGCGATTTCGTCGTCATGGACGTCAAGGAAGAGGTCGACACTTCACTTATACTTGGACGCCCGTTCTTGGCCACCGCCGACGTTATAGTCAACGTGCGAGAAGGAACGTTATCCTTGAATGTCGGGAACATCGAGGTTTAGTTCCACATACCCAAAGCCATGAAGCATCTGCCCTACCAAGAGGAGTTGGACTATGTGGACCTCCTTGATGAGGTAATTGACGAGGCCATTCCTTATTCTATTGGCGCTCTCTATGATGACGGCCTTGAAGAAGGCCAAGCTTCGAGTATTGAAGATAAGTTGGAGGACCCTTCGGATAGCTCCATGGCCGATGATGAAGGCGACGCTGATGTCGCAAGGATAAGGGAGCTTTGCAAGCTCTCAACGGCCAAGAATCCAAAGAAAGCTCCACCGAATAGAAGATCGGCATCACCGGCGAGAAAGAAGATTGGTTCTAGCTCAAGCTTGGGGGACTTCCCCCAACTCTACCCATGATGAGTGGACGCCGAGGAAGGTCGACGAGCACCAACAACCAAATCCAAGTGGCCTTCCCGGCAAATTTGACGGGCGTATCTCGCATGCGCCCAACATCACGCGCTATTCGAATATCATAAGGGGTCGAGCTCATGACCTTAAACGAGCGCTTGTCGGGAGGCAACCCGACGGTTTCATATTGTTTTAGTTTGAACTTTGTTTTTCTTTTAGACTTTTCTTAGTGTTTAGAGTCTAGTGTCTATAAAAATCGTGACAACGAGTCCTAATTTTCATGACAGGAGATGGAGAACGAGGGATTATTCATATGGAGGATAACCGAGGCAAGAGAGAGCGCTCCAGGAACGCGCTCAGGCCCCAGGAGGAGGAATGAACTGACTGGAGGAAGAAAAACAGTGAATAGAGCGAAGACGGAGAGCCGTTGCAGAAAACAGGAGGCCACTCGGCCGAGTAACATATGTCACTCGGCCGAGCAAAGTCTCTACTCGGCCGAGTGGAGTACCAATCAGGGAAGACTCTGCAGACAAACTCTCTGTTACTTTCTGTCAATTTACAGTATAATTGTCACTCGGGCGATTGTCACTCGGGCGAGTGACTTGTCACTCGGCCGAGTGAATCCGAGTGATTCAGACACCCCTCCATGCTCTCAAAAGACACCCCTTGCTGAATGGCCGAGCCACTCGGCCGAGTGAGACATTCTTACTCGGCCGAGTGAATCAAAGTCACTCGGCCGAGTCGTAAGTCGTGCAGACCAATTTGAAATCTTCTTCACTCGGCCGAGCGACCTAGTCACTCGGCTGAGTCGTAACTATTCTTTATATAAGGCGCTCGGCGGCTCGAATTTTGAAACCACATTTTCCCCAAACCTGCCCGAGACGCTGCGCCCTTTTGTCTCCTAGCGACTGATTCCGATCCCTCCGACGCCCGAGCCGACGCCGAGGCCGCCGACCGACGTTCGCCGTCGGTCGCCGCCGCCGCCGCCTAGCCGCCGCTGCTCGCCGGCGCCGCCCTCCCCCGTTGCCGATCACCCCATTTCGCCCCAAATCCTCATTTCTCCCCATTTCTCCCGATTTGTACGCCCGTTGCGCCCCAAATTCAAATTAAATCCTATATATATCTGTTACTCCTTATCTCCCCCATACATATTGATTATTATTGACTGATTTTATCGTTTCCTTTTCAGGCTAGCTTGGGGGAGCTTTGGAGAGCTTTTTGATGCATACGGAGCCTTGCGGAGGAGGCGTAACTTCGCACACATTATTGATTGCTCTCGCGGCGTGCTCAGATATACTCGTTTCATTATTTAGCACGTCACATTTCGTTTTGGGTGGGCACGTTTCGCGGCACATGCCGCCACGCCGCAGTTCACGCACGCGGGAGCCCGCTTCCAAGCGGAAGAAGTCAGGTGTTCCTGGCTCTCCTCTTCCGCTAGGGCGGACTCCCCTCCACCTAGCCCACCACCACCTACACAGCCGCTTCCTACCGATCCCATCCCCACACAGTACCACCACCACACTTCCCTGCTGGACCCATCCACTACACTGCCTGCGTGAGATAGCCCCGCACTTCACCAGTTAGACCTGTGCGTCCATCTGCTCCACCACCCCCCGACACTCTAGTTCAGAGCATTCGTGCTCTTAAGGGGGCTGTTAGTGGACTTAGAGGGGATTTCAGGGCTCTCTCCGCCACAGTTAGTTCTGTGCAGACCCACGTCGCCTTTCTTTCCACTATTCATGCTTGCCTGAACCAGATTTTGGCGCGTCTGCCTCCACCACCGACACCCACCCAGAAGCTACCACGCCCACCACCTCCACCACCACCTCCGCCACAGGACGGTGCTGGTGCACCATCACCAGCCTAGGCACACACTGGATGCCTTCTATATTTCTGTTGTTTTGCTGGTTGTTTTTTGAGCCTGGTGATTTTTGATCCCCTCCACACACTGTTTTGGTACCTTTTTGGTCATATCTGTTTATCTCTTTGGGAGTGAGGGATCTTATTTTTGGGGACACTGATATTCTGCACCATTATGACCGCTGCATGCATCACCTGCATTATCATATCATTTCCTTTTCTTTTATTTTCATCATGCATGCATCCTCACCATCCCCACCCATTTCACGTCTCTCGGTGTGCCGATCTTATTTTTGGGGACACTGATATTCTGCACCATTTTGACCTCTGCATGCATCACCTGCATCACCTGCATTACCATATCATTTCCTTTTCTTTTATTTTCATCATGCATGCATCCTCACCCTCCCCACCCATTTCACGTCTCTCGGTGTGCCACACTTCGCACATTGAGGACACTGTGCACTTTAGCTTGGGGGAGTGAGTTCTCACGCTTTTGCTTTTTGTCACCCTTTTGTTTTTGCTTTTCTCACATTTTCCGCTTTTGTACTCATTTTCACCCACTTTTTCGTTTTTTATCACGCATCACGTTTTCTTACTTTTTTGAGTGTGCTGCATTTCGTAGTAGTCTCTATTTTCTTTTATCCTTATTTCTTTCATCTTTTGCTAGAGATGACTTTTCTGTGATGACGACGACATGGTGATTAGCTTATCTCTGTTTGCATGCTATGCATTTGAGATAGTAACCCATCTTTTTGTATATGAATATGGATGTAATTCTATCAGAAAGTAAACTAGTCCAGTTATATCAACCTAACATACATTCATTCAACCTGAAAGTGAGGCGTATAATTTTCATGCAATAAGAAGTGATATAAGAAGGGAAAGCAGTACTCCAGATATAAGCAATCAATGCGTGAAGCTTGGTGTGTTTTCTACGAAGAGAAAACATATGAATTATCAGACTTCAGCTAATAACAGAATTTCATCCATATTCATATACGAAAAGGTGGGTTACTATCTCAAATGCATAGCATGACGAAGCATATGATATCTGAAATAAAAACTACGGCATTACAAAATAGCATGCAAACAGAGATAAGCTAATCACCACGTCATCATCATCACCGAAAAGTCATCTCTAGCAAAAGATGAAAGAAATAAGGATAAAAGAAAATAGAGACTACTACGAAATGCAATACACTCAAAAAGGTAAGAAAACGTGATGCATGATAAAAAACGAAAAAGTGGGTGAAAATGAGTGCAAAGGCAGAAAATGTGAGAAAAGCAAAAACAAAAGGGTGACAAAAAGCAAAAGCGTGAGAACTCACTCCACCAAGCTAAAAGTGCAGTGTCCTCAATGTGCGAAGTGTGGCACACAGAGAGACGTGAAATGGGTGGGGAGGGTGAGGATGCATGCATGATGAAAATAAAAGAAAAGGAAATGATGCTAATGCAGGTGATGCATGCAGAGGTCAAAATGGTGCAGAATATCAGTGTCCCCAAAAATAAGATCCCTCACTCCCAAAGAGTTATAAACAGATATGACCAAAAGGTACCAAAACAGTGTGTGGAGGAGGGGATCCAAAATCACCAGGCTCAAAAACAACCAACAAAACAACAGAAATATAGAAGGCATCCAGTGTGTGCCTAGGCTGGTGGTGGTGCACCAGCACCGTCCTGTGGCGGAGGTGGTGGTGGAGGTGGTGGACGTGGTAGCTGCTGGGTGGGGTGTCGGCGGTGGATGCAGACGCGCCAGAATCTGGTTCAGGCAAGCCTGAATACTGGGAAGAATGGCGACGCGGGTCTGCACAGAACTAACTGTGGCGGAGAGAGCCCTGAAATCCCCTCTAAGTCCACTAACAGCACCCTCAAGAGCACGAATGCTCTGAACTAGAGTGTCGGGGGGTGGTGGAGCAGAGGGTCGCACATGTCTAAGTGGTGAAGTGCGGGGCTGTCTCACGCGGGCAGTGTAGTGGATGGGTCCAGCAGGGAAGTGTGGTAGTGGTGCTGTGCTCACTAAGTGATGCCCATCCTCTGTGAGAGGCTGGGATGCAGGAAAGGTCGAAGTGGAAGCAGCAGCGGAAGTGGAAGTGAAAACAGACGACGAGGCGGCGTGAGAGGTCAGTGACGCAGACGTGGGGACAGATGTCACGACACTCTCAGAAAAGACAGCGGTGGGGAGGCCGTGAAGGGCACAAAAGATGACTCCCCAGGAGTCGAGAACAACAGTCGGGATCGGGTCTCTACTGCGGAGGTGAAAGAGGACTCGCCGCTCTCAATAATGGTAGGTGGACGCTCGGGACTCAGAGTGGTAATATGGGCTTGGCAGAAATAGGCACAGTGGTGGTGGTGGACGGCTCAGCTAAAGTGCTCCTGACACTAACAGACGTGTGGACAGAGGTGTCGGGAGGTGCAGACATGGCAGGAGTAGGCCGAGGGATCACGGGGTCGGCGGGTGGAACGAGGGGCTCCTGCTGAGCATCCTCGGGCTCAAGCACGTAGGCGGCGGGCGGGGATAAGGAGATCCATCGCTGGAATCCAGTCTCCGACGTCTGGTCCAATATGTGTCCGAGCAGGGCTCAGGAGAACCATGTAATCCGCCCCGAAGGGACCGTGCAGCCACACCCAGTGCTGACGACCATGGGGACGAAGCATCTTCATCCGGGCCATAACATCTTAGAAAGTGTAGTGGAGCCCGGAGGTCGACGCATGTCATCAGGAAGGTCAACGCCGGTCATAAGGGCCAAGAGGGTGATCAGACCGCCGCAACAGATAGGTGAGCGAGCACTCACAGAAATAATGATGCGGTCCAAAAACCAACTGGCAATGTCAATCTCGACGGCGGGGACCAAATCGTCACTACCCCTATCTAGGACCCTAGGGCATGTCATCGCATAGAGCATGTAGAGCTCTGGCGTAGATAGCGTTCCGGGCTCGTACCTCGTAAGAAAAGTAGTCGCCATAAGGCGCTGTGCAATGCAGAGGCAGGGGTGGACAACATCTGATGCCTTGGCCCTATTAGGGTCAAAGGCGAGTGTGGATCCTGTGATCGGTGTCAAGAAGGCGTGGGTGTCGAACGACGGGTGTGGGATGTGCGTGAGAACGTAAGCGCGGTCTGGGTTAGGGACGGCGGGCCACTGGAAAAATGCTCTAAGCATGTCGAGAGTGATCTCGCACTCTCGATCCATCAAGCGGAAGGAGCATCCTCCAGGGGTCCGGTCAATGGAACTAAGGACCTCTAGTGTCGGACGGATGTAAGTATCCGCCGACACCGACAGAAAGTCGCGTCATCCCACGTTGCCATACAACGTGAGAAGCCCCTCAAGTACCCCTAGGCGGTCTAGGTCGGCTAGGTGTGCAAACCTAGAGGGTACTATCGAGCGATGGCAGATACACTCGAATCTGGCGCGGTATGCGTCATCTCGAAACGTAATCCCCATCGGCCCGACGGCGGGAGCGGGTGGTGCCTGTGTGGGGTTGGTGCTCGTCGGCCTTCCTCGGCGCCCCAAAAAAACGAGACAGTGTTTTATCCCCTTTACTTAGTTATTTCTTTTTGTTTTATTATTTTTATCTTTTTACTCCTCTATCGTGCTAACATTTCCATCAAACTCTGTTTTTCTTTGCATGTACACGAGATCGACGGCGGATCCAGAGGATTTTATATTTGATCCGGAGATCGAACGTACCGAGAGGAGGATCAGAGCCGAGAAAAGGCTCAATATAGAGGATAATTGTATGAACCGCACGGATAGCATCAACGGAAACACCCGGCATTTGAAAGGTGGCGCACTTGGACAAGAATAGCTGCAGGATGTGGATTCTCATGGGAGTTCCCATGGAAGGGGTCTTGTTGCATTAAGACCACCAATCCCGATTTAAACTCAAAATTCTTATCCGCCGTCAACTCCGGCATGGCGATGGAAGAAGTGGTTGGAAGAGGTCTTAGGCCGTAGCCTATCTCTGATGGATATAATCCTCGCCATACGTGCCGCTAGTTCCTCCGGTGTCTCCGTGCGGTTCATACAATTATCCTCTATATTGAGCCTTTTCTCGGCTCTGATCCTCCTCTCGGTACGTTCGATCTCCGGATCAAATATAATATCCTCTGGATCCGCTGTCGATCTCGTGTACATGCAAAGAAAAACAGAGTTCGATGGAAATGTTAGCACGATAGAGGAGTAAAAAGATAAAAATAATAAAACAAAAAGAAATAACTAAGTAAAGGGAATAAAACACTGTCGTTTTCTGGGGCGCCGAGGAAGGCCGACGAGCACCAACAACCCCACACAGGCACCGCCCGCTCCCGCCGTCGGGCCGATGGGGATTACGTTTCGAGATGACGCACACCGCGCCAGATTCGAGCGTATCTGCCATCGCTCGGTAGTACGCTCTAGGTTTGCACACCTAGCCGACCTAGACCGCCTAGGGGTACTTGAGGGGCTTCTCACGTTGTACGGCAACGTGGGATGACACGACTTTCTGTCGGTGTCGGCGGATACTTTCATCCGTCCGACACTAGAGGTCCTTAGTTCCATTGACCGGACCCCTGGAGGATGCTCCTTCAGTTTGATGGATCGAGAGTGCGAGATCACTCTCGACATGCTTAGAGCATTTTTCCAGTGGCCCGCCGTCCCTGACCTAGACCGCGCTTACGCTCCCACGCACATCCCACCCCCGTCGTTCGACACCCACGCCTTCTGGACATCGATCACGGGATCCCCAGTCGCCTTTGACCCTAGTAGGGCCAAGGCATCAGCTATTGTCCACCCCTGCCTCCGCATTGCACAGCGCTTTATGGCGACTACTTTTCTTGCGAGGTACGAGCCCGGGACGCTATCTACGCCAGAGCTCTACATGCTCTATGCGATGACACGCCCTAGGGTCCTAGATAAGGGTAGTGACGATTTGGTCCCCGCCGTCGAGATTGACATTGCCAGTTGGTTTTTGGACTGCATCATTATGTAAGTGAGTGCTCGCTCACCTATATGTTGTGGTGGTCTGATCACCCTCTTGGCCCTTATGACCGGCGTTGACCTTCCTGATGACATGCGTCGACCTCTGGGCCCCACTACATTTTCTATAGATGTTATGGCTCGGATGAAGATGCTTCGTCCCCATGGTCGTCAGCACTGGGTGTGGCTGCACGGTCCCTTCGGGGCGGATTACATGGTTCTCCCGAGCCCTGCTCGGACACATATTGGACCAGACGGCGGAGACTGGATTCCAGCGATGGATCTCCTTATCCCCGCCGCCTACGTGCTTGAGCCCGAGGATGCTCAACAGGAGCCCCTCGTTCCACCCGTCGACCCCGTGATCCCTCAGCCTGCTCTTGCCCTGTCTGCACATCCCGACGCCTCTGTCCACACGTCTGTTAGTGTCGGGAGCACTTTAGTTGAGCCGTCCACCACCACCACCACTGTGCCTATTTCTGCCGAGCCCATTATCACTCTGAGTCCTGAGCGTCCCCCTACCATTATTGAGAGCGGCAAGTCCTCTTTCACCTCTGCAGTAGAGACCCTATCCCGATTGTTGTTCTCGACTCCTGGGGAGTCATCTTTTGTGCCCTTCACGGCCTCCCCCGCCGTCGACTTCTTGGTCTCCACTGCCGCTGTCTTTTCTGAGAGTGTCGTGACATCTGTCTCCACGTCTGCGTCACTGACCTCTCACGCCGCCTCGTTTGTTTTCACTTCCACTTCCGCCTGTCGTTCCACCCGTTGACCTCGTGATCCCTCAACCTGCTCCTGCCCTGTCTGCACCTCCCGACACCTCTGTCCACACGTCTGTTAGTGTCGGGAGCACTTTAGCTGAGCCGTCCACCACCACCACTACTGTGCCTATTTCTGCCGAGCCCATTATCACTCTGAGTCCTGAGCGTCCCCCTACCATTATTGAGAGCGGCGAGTCCTCTTTCACCTCTGCAGTAGAGACCCTATCCCGATTGTTGTTCTCGACTCCTGGGGAGTCATCTTTTGTGCCCTTCACGGCCTCCCCCGCCGTCGACTTCTTGGTCTCCACTGCCGCTGTCTTTTCTGAGAGTGCCGTGACATCTGTCCCCACGTCTGCATCACTGACCTCTCACGCTGCCTCGTCTGTTTTCACTTCCACTTCCGCTGCTGCTTCCACTTCAACCTTTCCTGCGCTCCAGCCTCTCACAGAGGCTGGGCATCACTTAGTGAGCACATCACCACTACCCCACTTCCCTGCTAGACCCATCCACTACACTGCCCGCGTAAGACAGCCCCGCACTTCACCAGTTAGACCTGTGCGACCCTCTGCTCCACCACCCCCCGACACTCTAGTTCAGAGCTTTCGTGCTCTTGAGGGGGCTGTTAGTGGACTTAGAGGGGATTTCAAGGCTCTCTCCGCCACAGTTAGTTCTGTGCAGACCCGCGTCGCCATTCTTCCCAGTATTCAGGCTTGCCTGAACCAGATTCTGGCGCGTCTGCCTCCACCACCGACACCCACCCATCAGCTACCACACCTACCACCTCCACAGCCACCTCCGCCACAGGATGGTGCTGGTGCACCACCACCAGCCTAGGCACACACTGGATGCCTTCTATATTTCTGTTGTTTTGCTGGTTGTTTTTAAGCCTGGTCCTATGGCGGAGGTGGCCCCTGGCACACACAGTTAGTTCTGTGCAGACCCGCGTCGCCATTCTTCCCAGTATTTAGGCTTGCCTGAACCAGATTCTGGCGCGTCTGCCTCCACCACCGACACCCACCCATCAGTTACCACACCTACCACCTCCACCGCCACCTCCGCCACAGGACGGTGCTGGTGCACCACCACCAGCCTAGGCACACACTGGATGCCTTCTATATTTCTGTTGTTTTGCTGGTTGTTTTTAAGCCTGGTCCTATGGCGGAGGTGGCCCCTGGCACACACAGTTAGTTCTGTGCAGACCCGCGTCGCCATTCTTCCCAGTATTTAGGCTTGCCTGAACCAGATTCTGGCGCGTCTGCCTCCACCACCGACACCCACCCATCAGTTACCACACCTACCACCTCCACCGCCACCTCCGCCACAGGACGGTGCTGGTGCACCACCACCAGCCTAGGCACACACTGGATGCCTTCTATATTTCTGTTGTTTTGCTGGTTGTTTTTGAGCCTGGTCCTATTTTGGCAATTCCCCCGCTTTATAAAGTCCATGCTCCACTACCCCAAAATCAAAAAGAAAAACATATGTATATCTTTCTATCTTTTGATTTGGGATCAAAGTTGTATATATAAATAAAAAAATGAGAAAAAGAAAAGAAAAGAGAAAAGAAGTTTATACATGATCCCATCTCATACTCTTTCTCTCTTTCTTCCCTCTTTTGTTTTACTCTATCATGTAGCTTCAAAAATGGGGAATATATTTATTGATTTATCTTATGCCACCACGCTTATAGATATGCTTGGGGGAGAGGAACCAATGATGTTAGAGAGAGTGACTACCTGACAGTGCATGACAACCTAAGCTAGGTAATTTTCTATACTTTGTGAGATCATTAAAAGTTTTACGAAATCCAGGAATTGACACTTAGCATACATTTCATGAAAACCATACTTTTCTATTCTTACTGCTCCATATTGTGTGATATCTCTTATACTCCAGGTAGAAAGCATTCAATTGAAAAATGTGGGATCTATGATTATGTATACCTCTTTAGATGCTTCAGACGATGTTAGTTCTAGAATGACTCCATATTTCATACTATTTTGATATTCTTGGGGTTTCTATTTTGAATGCATCCATATACTATGGTATCGAGATAAAAATATTTGGCATGAGTTTTACATTCGACGTGTGCTACATGAGTAACCAAAACCCACGTCCTGAGAAAAATGATCTAGCATCTCCTTCTTCGCTTTCTATTCTATTTTTCATTTTTCTTTCTTTTTATTACTTTTTCCGTCGGGTTCGCCTTTTACTTATCTTCCTCGAGGACGAGTAAGAGGTAAGCTTGTGGGATTTTGATCACTCCATATTTTACACCTTTTTTCTGCATGTTTACATGCCGTTTTGATCGCCCATGTCACGTTTTTCACGATTATTTGACAATATTGCGATGCTTTTCACTATTTCTTGTTTTTGTCGTATTTCAGGAAATATGGAGCTATGGAGCGATTTGGACCGATTTTGAGATCAATGGGTTTGCAAGCGCTAAGGAGTGTCCACGGCTCATTTGAGGGCCATTCAGCGATGGAAGATGGGTGGAAGAAGAAGGAACTTCGTAGGAGCGACGAGGAGGAGAAACGGAGAAGATTGGGCATTTACAGCATTGCACTCGGCCGAAAAAGAAGCACCCACTCGGCCGAACAAGAAGCCCCACTCGGCCGAGCAGAACGGATTTTCACACAGAGCCAATTTCAGTGTATACTCGGCCGAACGAAGATATCCTACTCGGCCGAGTGAGAAATCTCACTCGCCCGAGTGGTACAGGGAAATTGTCCAGAGAAGAGGCCGAAGTTACTGCAATTCTCAGAGACCCTTTGGGGTCCCACTTGGCCGAGCATGAAATGCCACTCGGCCGAGTGAACAAAGCCCCTCGGCCGAGTCACCTCCGAAGGCAGACCCTGAGACCCCCTGACTTACTGTTTTCTTACAGGGTTTGTTACTCGGCCGAGTGACAATGCCACTCGGCCGAGTGAGCCGCTCCGCCTGCTGCGAGAGTTGCGATTTCTGGGCTGCGCAGGGGCAGTTTGGTCACGATTTTCTAGGCGATTTTAGGGGGTATTTAAACCCAGTTTTTGCCCTACTTAGAGGAGCTTTTTGGCAGCCTTTTTCAGAACTTTTCAGAATTTTTTTAGATTATTAGATTTAGAATTTCTTTTTGAAGATTTGAAGGCTACTTTTATTGGATACTCTTGAGAAATCATTGGATCTACATTGGTTTGACTCTTTCCTATCAAAAACTCAATTTTTATTAGTTATTTCTCTATTGCAATGAATTCTCTTGATATTATTATTGATTTTTCTGAGAATTGCATGATGAATATTGAGTAGTGCCATCGTCTTAGGGCGTATGGATGAACCCTATGGACCCTATTTCTAAATTGTGATTAAATTGTGGAATTGTTGTTAGAATTGATTTGGGTTAGGTTGTGATTGATTAATTACGGATAGCTAGTGATTCTTATCGATTGGGATTTGCAAGCGATTGGGTCCTAATTGATAGGAAGGCCTATAAATTCGATTTAGATTGACGATTGGATTTCTCTAAACTTGGTTTGCAAGAGATTAGACCGATGCTAGGATTTTCAATTGTGAATCTATACTCATATTCGTTTGCAAGAGATTGGACGGATAGGAACTATCACAACCTATGTCGTAGCTCGAGTTTGCACGAGAGTGGGCTCGAGATACGATTGAACGATGATGTCGTTCTTCATGCTAGCGGCTTAGGCTAGGGTTTGCAATAGATTGGGCCCGGCGATAGCGCGATAGCGTGAGATTGGTTCTACATTTAGTTGCGACTAGTTTACCCACATTCAAGTTTAGCAATAATGAAACATATGAATCACAATGATGAGAGGCGGTCCGTAGTGGGGATTCCCTACTCCTAGACGTTTTATTAATTTGATATTTTCTCTTGACATTTGCACGATTGTGACTGTTTACCCCAAACGATTCTCGATCCTCTTGATAGCTAGGAGATTGGAAGGAGACACGGTCATTTGTCCTCCCTGAGTTCGATACCCGCTCGCCGCTACACTGTGCGCTTGCTGTAAAACTACAAGTCGTTTTTTGGGTGTACACTCGGACGCGATCAAGTTTTTGGCGCCGTTGCCGGGGATTTATCTCCGTGTAATTTGCGCCATATCTAGGTCTCTATAGGGTTATATTTTGGATCGACCAAGTTTTTGGCGCCGTTGCCGGGGATTTATCTCCGTGTAATTTGCGCCATAGATAGGTCTCTCTAGGGTTACATTTTGGATCGATCAGATGTCATGTCACGCGTATATTTGACATGATACTTAAAATTTATTATACTTTCTAGAATTTGTTTAATTGTCATTGTGTTGTGTCATGTTGTCCATGTGTCGTTCTGTATGCACGTCCATGCAATATAATGACACATCCAACACATCCAATACATACCGGGCATGTATTTTCTTGGATATTTGGAACATTTTGATACTTCTTTCTTACATCTTTGATAAGAATGTACCTGGAAGTTTTGTCACCCACTCTTGTTAATGTTTAACTAATGATGATCAGGGAAAATGCATTACAAAAATGATTTCTATTAAATCATAATAAGTTTATGATGAGATGGGTATATTTCTCCTATATGGTGTGTTTTCATCCAAATTCATTAGATGATTATCCTTATTATATTTAAATATCGTGTTTTGGTTGTATCATTAAAATCAAGGCTCGTGATTGTGGTGAAGGTTGTCGAAGATGTACGATAGTAATTGTCTTCTCTTTTTTGTACACTATCTTAAACAAATTTTTAAAAAGGACAAGAAGGAAAGTTTCTTTTGTGATTGTCTTCTCTTTTTGTGTACACTGTCTAAAGAAAAGTTTCTTTTGTGATTGTCTTCTCTTTTTGTACATTGGTGCTAAGTGTGCATGCATACATTCATATACACATGTACATAGTGTTGGTGCTACATAGTAATGTTCTTCTTATATCATATCCCGGGGTTCCTTATAAGAAATATGGTCTCTGCATGTTCATACTAGGTTGTAAATGAGTCAAATTTGGTTGAGAATATCTGGATCAGTTAAGATCCAAAAAAATTTAAAACTAGGATCTATGATGTTTTGCATGTACTTCATTTGCATCTTCATGGCCTCTACATTGCCTACAATAGCAGGTTCCTGGACAATATGCATATTCCTGATGCCATGCTTTTGCTGTAGAAGCCTCGGATACTTCTGAATATCTCACTGTGAATTGGTAATTTTGCTCTCTTCAAACCGGATGATTCTCACTATGCTGCAGTCTTTGTGGAGAGCGACAAAAATGACACGTGCTAAACAAACTCATGTAGCTGTCCCTTCTCAGTTTGTTAGAGTCTCCAGTTACTTTCCTGTGACTGGATGCAGCAGAAGTAACCAACTGAAGCTGGAGTTGTGGAAGGCCACTGCCATTGGTTGAAGAAGAACGTGGGGTAAATTTCAGTGGTTCGTCCTGAGCTTTCATTAAACTTATAGATCAGAGGAATGAAGCAACTACAGACAGAAGTTGCCTATTGTTCGTGTCCTTGCAATTTTTTGTCTCTCCAAATGTTTGTGCTTGATCCACTTCACTTTTTGTTAGTCATCATACTGTGAAAGGAAAAATAATTGTTATTTTCTTTTGTCTTCCCTTTGAAGAATGTAAAATGATCATGTATTCATTACTGCAATGATAAATGTGATTGCTTTGCTATTCATACTCTTTGCTGTTCGTGTCCTTACAATTTTTTGTCTCTCCAAATGTTTGTGCTTGATCCACTTCACTTTTTGTTAGTCATCATACTGTGAAAGGAAAAATAATTGCTATTTTCTTTTGTCTTCGAAGAATGTAAAATGATCATGTATTATGGGATGACAGTATTCATTACTGCAATGATAAATGTGATTGCTTTGCTATTCGTCCTCTTTTCCCCCTTTTTTGGCTAACATCGACAACTGTCTGTTAAGGTAGCATCCGCTTTATTCTTGGTTTTCCAGGATTGCCTCTTTCAAATCCGAATTGTGTTTTAGTTTGATGCCTGAGAATCTAGTGACACTTAATTCCTCAGCCCCAGCCACAACATACTTGAACTTCCTATATTTGTGCTTACAAAGAATATGATTCTTGCATGCGAGTTTTCGGTCTTTGAATTGCAAATGAATTTGATTTAAATGCGAAGCTTCAAATTCTATTGGTTATATTCAGTGTAAAGCATGAAGTTGCATTTGCAACCGGCAAACACAAATTATAAACAGAAGATGGTCATATGCATTATAATACTAAGATACATGTATCCTGTCACATGAACTTAGCATTTGAGTTCCATATATGGTTGAAATTTGTAAGCCTGAGTTTTCTTTTATGCAGCAGGGACATTTCTATGCCATATCATACCCAACACACTAAGCTTCTTGCTTAATAGAAATTTGGCTTCTTGCTTGATATAAATTTATTGTGTCTCGGTGTGATCGATATTGGTGTCTCGACTTTCATGTTTCTTAGCTTTGTCTTGATATTTGCAAATGAGAGAACAGGTGTGCATATAACACGCAAGGCTGCCACTAAACAGAGAGAACAGATGTGCATATAAAAATTGGAAACAATATCAACTCGCCAAAATCACTGAGTCTCATTTCCTCCTCATTTTTTAAACCCCTGATCTTCCCAAATCTACTCATCAATTTTACTGTTCGCAATATTAAGCAAATAGCCAGGACAAGTTACAACTTGGAGTAACAAACAGCTGTGGCTACAAACAACTGCGATAACAAAAAGAAGTAGAAGATTTAGCCATCCTCCTTGGGACATGGCACATGGAATAGATAAAATTCCAAGGCCTGAATAGCAACAAGAACTGACTTCATAACTTCACCTATATCTATTTTTGCTATGTGGGCCTGGAATTTCATCCATTTCATATGGCTTATTGACACAACACTGGGCCGACCTTTAATTTTACCAGTAAGGCCCGCAGCTGTGGCACGACCCAGAAGTTCGTATGTGAAGCCGGTCATTTCTTCATTTAAGGCAACAGCCGAACTGACCGTTGGGCTCCCTCATCAACACCGACCATTGATCTCCTCATCATTAAGGGCATTCAATGACTGGCCATTACACTCCTAACAAGTCGGACATAGAGCTCGAAGGAAACATAGCAACAGCTCATGCTAGAGCATAAGTAGCTCGGACCAGAGAACCAACAGTCCAGACGTGGCGGAGATAGTTTGGGCATGGCTCCGACAACTCAGACCGAGGACCACTCAACTAGAGATCAATTTGCCTGAGTACATATTAGGTAGAAGGTAGTTGGGAATAGCTTAGACCAGACGAGCATAGCTTGGACGTAACAGTTATAGCTCTGATGTGGCTTTATCGGTTCGGACCAAGGCTCATTCAGCTCGGGCTAGCTCGCCCATCACTTAGTCTGAAGTTTACATCATCCCATGCCAAGCCATTACAATATTAGCCCCGTCGGGGCAACCACCATCCATTGACAGATTGAGACCAGCTTGGCCCAGGGTCAGATTGCCCAGAGCCCAATCAGTCGCCAATAGCTCAAATTGAAGCCTACTCAGCCTGAGACTAGCTCGTCTGGTATCCAGTTCACTACTGACGTCATCCAACGACAACTACAACTACAATGATCATACTCTTTTGTAATAAAATACGTGGTGAGAAAACACCCGTAAACTGTAATTTAGCCTGTATGGATCAATACACTAGAGGGGGTGAATAGTGTATATAATAAAAACTGTTGCAAATAAAACGTTACTGATATTTGCAAAGATGGCACAGCAATGAAATGACAAGTATTGAAAATAAATCATTCGCAAACACATAGATGTATCCTGGTTCGGATCCTCTTGATCCTAGTCCAGTCCTCTACTCCCAGTAGAGATTTTCAAACGACTATAATCATTTGCCCCGCAAGCACCAACTTACAAAAATGGCGACACTCCCCGTGTCCCAAACTTTGTACAATCTCAATAAATAGAGATTCAAACCAGTTAAAGAAATAATGAAATAAAAAAACACATATATCCTTAGTATGAATATCAAGGATGAATTCAAAGGATTGGTGTTTAAAAAAGGAACTTCAATGTTTCAAGATATATAATGGTGCATTGAAGTTCTTCCGTTCTTAAACGAAGAGAGAAATCTAATGATTTCTTCTTACAAATAAGAAATGAACAACTTTCCCAAAAAGTGTTGAAATCCAAGTTCTTCCGTTCTTAAACGAAGAAAGAAATCTAATGATTGCTTCTTACAAATAAGAAAAGAACAACTAATGGCCGAATGCTTAAGAAAATCAGAGGCTTGATTTCAACAAAAATAGAAGTAAAGAAGAGGAAAGTGTGTGTCTTGATAGAGAGGGTCTATCCCTCTATATATAGTGTTTAGGAGCGGTTGAGAAGTGTTAATGACGTTGGGAAATGGTCATAAATCGCTCATGAAAATTTGGGCTTCAAACGACTAGTTTTGTGTTTGGTCGACCAAAAAATAAAATTGGTCGACCAAAATTTTGAGAAGGAATTTTGACCGTTGGAAGGCAGTTTCAGAATCTACATGGTTAAGGAAGGGAGTTTGCTCAAGAAATCCCATAGTAAAATTTGAAGATTAAAAATTGGTCGACCAATTTGGAAATTGGTCTGCCAATTTTCTGGGTATGAATTTTCGAAATTGGAAAGTGTAGAATTCTGAGTAAGGAAACCTAGGAAACTAAGATATAGTATCACAAGGCTTTGTAACTCTAAAAAAGTAAATTTTACATTGATTACATAAAAGCCGTAGATAAGACTGCATCTGCAACTGAATCTGAGAAGCTTCTTTGCAGGGGATCCTTATCAAGTGATTATATATCCAAGTCGTGGATGTAAGGTGCCTTTGCCTTTCCAGCTTCATGAACTATGATATATCCGTTTGAATATGCATGAAGATATCTGAATGTGTGGAACTCAGCATGTATTTGTATCTGTATATATAGAGTTAGTAGCACTGAATGTGTTTGTCATATGAAAACCATATGGGAATAGAAATATGGAATTATGAAATTCCAACATTCTCCTCCTTTTTGATGATGACAAACATGTAAATATATTTCTTTAAATTGGTATACTCCCCCTGAGTAGATGAAATATATTCTCCACCTTTGGAATCCTCAAAAAGAGGTAAGGAGGGGGTAGTCAAGTAAAAAATAAGATATTGAATGTATAGGCCGAAAATATTTGTAGGTGTATAGGTCGAAAAATGTATAGGCCAGTATAAAGACGCAAGGGAAAATGGCAAAGCAATGTGAAAATGTATAGGCAAGAAATGATGTCTCGTATCAGCAAGGAATGCATCTAATATTTGAAGTGCAGCATACATAGAGCCATGGACTTCATTGGAATATTGAAGAAAAATAAAAAATAATAAAAAATAAAAAATAAAAAACAGTAAACATATATCTGTGTGGCAAAAAAAATTTGAAGTACTACACAATAGGCACTACAGATGCTATGAGTGCGAAATGCCCAGTGTAAACAATTGGAAGTGTGTACAAACAGAGTAAAGCTTTTATTTAGAAATATGTGCTAGGTTTTTGAAGTTAGTATGACCAAAATGTTTATGCCATAAAAGTGTATCATCTGATGTAATCATTAATCAATGACTATGAGTGGTAACAGACATGCATAAGATATAAATGTTATTCTTACGCTTACCAGGGAATAAAATAGATGACATATCAGAATCATAAATGATGCAATCATTTTGTTCAAATACTATTTTGTAATTTTATCACATAATTGACTAATGGAAAGCAAATTGTGTTTCAAACCGTCAACCAGGAGAACATTCTCAATGATAGGCTGATTTGTATTACCAACTGTTCCAGTGCCTATGATTTTGCCTTTGTTGTTGTCACCAAAGGTAACTGTGCTCCATCTTTATATTTAACGGTTGAAAGCAAGTTGACATTTCCCGTCATATGTTTTGAACATCCACTATCCAAAATCCATCTTTCTTTTCTAGGTGCCTGAAAGATAAAAAATTAAGCATTGGTACCCTTTGTTTGAGGGTCCTTGGGATTAGATTTTAGGAAGCCAAACCCAAGTGGAATTTGGCTTTCTAATGTAATCACAAGAATGAACAATAGGGTGTATATAATGAGAAATATAACTATTTCTATCTTTTAAGCATGAATCCTTAGGAACCCATATACTAATCCTAGTAGGTTTCCTAGGAGATGGTTTTGAAATGTTAATAACATTTCTTTGTGAAGAAGAAGTAGGAATGTTTACTTTCTTCGTGTAAATGAATGCATGATTCTTCTTTTGTGGTTTAACAAAAATTGTTTTGCCACTAGATGAAGATGTGTTACAAGACTTGGGTGCATTCTTATGAGAATATCCCAGTCATTGACTATGATTTGCTGGATATTGAATTTTTAGCAAATCATCGAGATTTGTCTTTCCTTTGTAAATTTATTAACATTGGATGACATCTCATCGTATTTCATCTTTAGTGATGAGATACTTTTATCCATTTTGGATATTTGTGTATGCAATTCTAGATTCTTAGTTTTGAGAAGATCATTCTTTTTACTAAGATCCAAATCTTGAGAAGATGTATTCTCAATATGTATAGAATTTGGTGTAGTGCTTTTAGAAGATAATTCTTGATATTTAAGAAGAAGATTATCATTATTCTGTTTCAAAGATTTATGTTGTCCATTTAATTTTTTGAAACAAGAATAAAGATCTTTTAATGCATCTAGTAATTCTTCGTTATTAAAAGAACTTACCTCATCTTCATCATCTTGAGCCATAAATCACATGTTAGCACTTTCATTATGATCATCATCTTCATCATCTGAAGAATCTTCCCATGTTGCTGCAAATGCTTTCTTCATTTTGTCAAACTTTCTTTCTCTTCTGAATTGATCATTGTTGTTGGAAGTTTTGAACTTAGCCTTGAGAAGCGGACAATCTTTCTTCATATGTCCAGGCCTATTACAATTAAAGCAGAGAGAAGAATCAGTATTCTTAGATTTGAAATTATTATACTTACCTTTTTGAAAGAATTATCTGAAGTTTTTGGCAAAGAATACCATATCATCATCTGAGTCTTCATTTTCAGATGTAGTATTGAAGGCGAGTACTTTCTTCTTTTGATCTGATTCTTCTTTCTCATCTTGTAATGTAACTTCATAGGCCATTAGGTTACCAATAAGATCTTCCATGGTTAATGTGGAAAGATCATTGGCTTCCTCAATTGTAGTGATCTTTGGACGCCATTCTGGAAAGAGTACTTTAAGAATCTTGCGTACCTGATCAAGAGAAGAATAAACTTTTCCAAGAGCAGTAAGAGAATTTGTAACGGCTGGTTTTTGTATGATGATATTTATTTATATATATATGATTGTTCGTCTTCTCTCTTCTTCTTTTCCGTATCTTTTTCCCCTATCTGGAGCTGAGCGTGCTTCATGACGCTCTTATCTTAGAGCCAGACTCATTTTAGAAGTCCCTAGAACCCATCCTGAAGCTTCGCACTTCATTTGGAGACTTGGTGTGCATTTTAGTCGGTTCAAGAACAAGGACCGACCGACTAGATGTCAATCTAGTCGGTCAGAAACTCTTCATGGATCGACTAGTTTCCGTCAGATTTTTCCACTGAGTTACTGTTTACTCTTAGTCGGTCTAAGTTCATCCACCGACCGACTAGTTTCACAACTAGTCGGTCAACACTTCTTCGCAGACCGACTAAGTTAAAGATCATTTCATGCAGTCGAGTTACCGTTTATCGTTAGTCGGTCAAAGAACGAATACCGACCGACTAGTTGACGAACTAGTCGGTTAGGCTTCCTTCTCAGACCGACTAATTTTCAAAACTTCTTGTCGACCACTTTCATCCGTTAGTCGGTCAATGAACACTGGCCGACCGACTAGGTTGCAAACTAGTCGGTCGACGAGCCTTCACAGACCGACTAAATCTGTCAACCCTGTACCGACACTGTTCTCTGTTTAGCTTCTAGTCGGTCTCAGTTAGACGACCGCCCGACTAGTTCTCAAACTAGTCGGTCGACCGCCCTTCACTGACCGACTAATTGACCCAGAAACCCTAATTTCTGACCTAGCCGTCGTTTGTTTTTCTTATTTAAACGCGCGGCCTTCTTTCTTTTCTCCTCATTATTCTGAGCCATCTTCTTCTCCAACCTATCTCTTTCTCTTTCCCTTCCTCCCCTTCATCCTCCCTTGCGCCCTCCATCTTCTTCAAGATCTTTCTCCTCTTCCTTTCTCTTTCCCTCTTTCTCCTTTCTCTTCTTTCCTCTGTTTCTTCTTCTCCTTCTTATTTCTTTCCATTTTTCCAGCCAGCCACCCTCTTTCCCCTCAGATCTGAAACCATACGGCCAAGCTCCGGTCGCCGTCTCTTCGCGTGACGACCCAACCTCAATCCAGCGACGACGACTCCGGGAGACGCTGAGATCTTCGCCACCACCTACGGAGGCCGACGACACCACCAACGATCAACATTCCTCGCTGCGCTACCCGCGGCCTAGGAATTTCCGGACGATGCCTAGCTTCCACCATTCAGAGCTGACGCCGGATCTTCGTGCGATCGTCATTTTCAGGTTGGTTCCCTAAACTCGTAGAAACCCCCACCGTAAATAATCAAAACCTAATTAAAATCAGCAACCCTAATCAATTAAATTTATTTTCCGTTGATCCTTAAAACGTTGCACAACCGTAGATGAATCGACGAATGGACTTTATGCATGTGCACATAGGATAGACCGTCGATTAGGTTAAATGCATTAAAAATGTGATTTTTGATAAATAGGGTAGTCCCGATAACCTAGACACAACCCTAATAGGAATTATTGAATCGTGATCTGACACCGTGGCCGTGTCACGATTTTCAGACGTTCCTCCTCCGACTAAACGTTTGGACGAAGCGCTCCAGGAAGACGACGCACTCGCCACCACAGGCAAGTGTACCACTTGCGTTCTTGGCCATGTTTAGGCCTTAGTTTTGCTAGAAATGTTACCTTTGGAACCATGAGAACCGGACGTGAAATGATAGCGTCCGGGACGCCCTTGATGGCTCAGACTTGATATCGAAGTCTGAGTCCAACAACAACAATTTTGACATCCTAGGATTGACATGCGTGTGTGTGAGTTGTGGACACCCTAGTACAACCCCTCCTGTTTTGTCGTGTCATGTCCTTTCCGTCTTGCCATGTCCCTTTCCATCTTGCACAGCCCGCTGGGCAATATGGCACTCGCCAAGCCAGAGCGAGTGATCCCTTGTACTGATTCACAGCCCGATGGGCAATAGGGCACCTGTCAAGCTAGAGCAGGTGATCCCTTGTACTGATACATAGCTCAGAGAGCAATAGGGCACTTGTCAAGCTAGAGCAAGTGATCCCTTGTCATGTCACGAATCTTGGGGTTTTGGGGTAGGGTTGAGCGTGCACGCGGCAAGAGGGTCTGATCCCCCTCGAACCGTAAAGGCGTGAACCCTTTTCGTGTCTTGTCTTGTCTTGTCTAGCTCTCCTTGTTTCGTCTTGTCTTGACACCTGTAGGCTAGTCCCGTAGTCGGTAGCACTCGCTACGACTACTACTTGTCGTGTTTACTTTCCTGCTGCGTGTACTTTCGTTTGTTCGTCTGTTATAACCTCAACATGTTAATCAACCAGTAAAACGTTGTTAAATAATTGGTGCACTTGCAGTTTGGTCTAACCTCTTCTTGTAGACCTTACTTGACGTACAGTTCCTTCTTTTGGTGCTATACGTCAGGGATCGAGCCAGAGTACGTCGAGGAGACTGACTTGCCAGCTTACATGGAGCCAGAGAGTGTTGATCCTGAGTACGATCCTGAGGAGGACCAGAGCTAGAGACTTATCATTGCAGTTTCCAGAGATATCCATTTCTTTTAGTTGGGTGCGCAGCACCTTTTGTTTTCTTTCTTTTAGGTCGGGTGCTTGCACCGTTAGATTTCCTTTTCTGCAGTTGTAGCCCTTCGGGCGTTGAGACTTGGTATTTTTGACATGTCGGAATAAAATGAATTGTCTTTTCCTTTCTTGTACTCTTATTGTTCTGTACTAATATGCAGGGACCTGTACCTTCGTCTTGGTACCACACAGACGCTTATTGGGTCAGGGCTCCTTGGCTCTGGCCTAAGCGGGCCTAGTCACGCTTCGCCTCCGCTGTTTTGGGAAGCGGGGCGTGACAGGTTTTAGAGGTGGCCCACGCAGGTCCACGTCCCAATCTTCTGCCAATACAGAACAGTAGGAGTAAGGACATTCATTTTGATATTTGAACATTGTACGAGTCTAACCTGTGTCTTCGTTTCTGAACACAGGATGACTGGGCGACGCATTACTCGATCCTCGAATTCGAGTGATGACGGTCCGGAGGGCCAGGGTGCAGAGTTCCGCCAGTTCCTTGGTGTGATGTGAGAGATTCTTGAGGTGCAACATCAGCTGGTGCAGCAGTCCAACCGTGCTGCCCAGGCCCCACCTGTTACACCACCTCCACCTCCGCCTGCTCCGCGAGCTGCTCCAGGAGTGAAGCAGTTCAACGATCTTCAGCCGAAGACATTCTCAGGGAAGGAAGGACCTCTGGGTGCCGATGAGTGGATCTAGAGCACTAAGGAGAAGTTGGTAGCTGCCAAGATTCCAGATGAGACTCGAGTGGAGATCGCGAAGATGCAGCTGACTGAGATTGCCCGAAACTGGTGGCGTATTGAGGAGAGGCGTCTGCAGAAGCCGGTGGAGTGAAAGACTTTTCGCCACCTGTTCAAGGAGAAGTACTTCACCAAGGCAGCTAGGAGAGAGCTGATGGGTAGGTTTGTGGATCTGAAGCAGGGGGACATGACTATCGACGAGTATGAGGCTGAGTTTGAGATGCTGAGCCGTTTTGCCCCGCACATGGTGAAGAAGGAGGAGAACCGAGCTGAGCGGTTCCGTCAGGGACTTCATCCGAAGGTCCAGGCTTCCATGTCCTCTGCTAGTTTCTTGACTATGAGGGAAGTGTTAGATGCTGCGAAGAATCATGAGACGATTTCGCACCTACCTGACACTCCAGCGGACAAAGGGAAGCGCCCTATGGAGTAGTACCGGCCACCTGCCAGGCCGGTGATGAGGACGGTTCAGACGGTGCCATTCAAGAGACCCGGAGCACCAGTGCAGCAGCAGAGCAAGGGTCCGTGCCATTTCTGTGGCAAGCCCGGACATGTTCAGACCAACTGTAGGAGGAAGCTGGGTCTGTGCATACTTTGTGGAGATGCTTCGCATGCTGCGAAGGATTGTCCGAGAGCCCGCAGTGCTGTTGTTGGAGCGCCAGCCCCGTTGCAGATGAAGGCGCCTGCCCCATTCCAGAGAGGACCTGCTATTCGTGGACCACCCTTGGTGCCACATAGGTAGATGTACCAGCGAGCAGTGCAGCCACAGTGGCCGGCCTACACCATGACAGCTGTTGAGACTGAGGAGCTGGATGGAGTCATTGCAGGTAACTCCTTGACCTAGTCTTTTCATTTCATAGTTAGACCTTATTGCTAGTTATGTTAGTGTTGCTTGGTTGTTTGTGTTGGATATGGAAGACGTTTGTACACCCTTGTAGGGGATGTACGAGGGAATACGGACCTCGAACGTCGCGTACACGAAGTCGTGTGCAAAGGGAATCTGTTCCCTTGCGGAGAGGATCTCTGGATGAGTGGGAAAGTCGTATTATATATGCATAAGTGCATGCGACATATGGCTAATAAAGGGGGAATATCTTAAGCTTATGTTGTACCATGCATATGGTACAACTTAAGCTTATAATGTGCCATGTATCATGGTACACCTTAATTAAGTTGTTCCAAAGGAACAACTTACCCTAAAATAACTACCTTGGGGGCTATAAATAAGACCCAAGGGTAAGCCATTTCTTACACCTTTTTGCATGAAATTCATGCATGCATCTTCATCCTAGCGAAGCTCTGCAGAAATCCTTTCTCTCCCTCTATCCAAGTTCTTAATCTAAAGTAGAGATTTAGATTGTGGATTTAGTAGCCTTACTCCGTTCGTGAGAAGACTCGATCCGTCGTGGCGAATCCGAAGGCGAAGTTCGTAGACTACCGTGCCGCATACGCAAGCGTAAGTCTAAACTTCATATTATCGATCCTAACTCTGTTTTGGCAGGATCCTACATTGGTATCAGAGCCATATGGGTTCGCCCCGGTCAAACCGCCGCCCCGTCGAAACTATGAACGAGTCGTTGTCTTTTTCACGAATGGGTCTCCTACTATTACGGATATAGTAGGAACGCTTCGTGACGGAGAGAACGCACCGGTTGTTCTTTTCACGTTAGGGTCTCCTATCATTACGGATATGGTAGGAACTCTCCGTGACGGGAAGAACCGACCGTTCACGTAGTATGTTATTTTTCATTTTTGGCACACGGCCATTAGGAAATAACTAATTTCTCGACGAACGGGTGCTTCATCGACGAACGGGTGCTTCATCGAGGAAGATGATGGTAGTTATTTCCATCGGGTAAGAGGAAATTTGGTGCATGTGCACCATGGCCAAATGGGCTATGAAGGCTATGCACCCCCCCTCCCCAAGCGGAGGGGGTTGGCTACGGCCAATAACCACCGGCGACCACCCCATCAAGGGGGAGGAATGTGTGCGGCAACCCCATTCAAAGGGGGTGGCCGGCCATGGCCAAAGGGGCCATGGCCGGCCAATGCCAAATGGCCTTGGCCATGACCGGCCATGGCCAAGCCATGGCCGGCCATGGCCATGCCGGCAGTGGCCGGCCTTGGCAGAGGCCAGGCGGCCCTGGTAGTGGCCAGGGCCGGCCAGGCGGCCCTGGCAGAGACCAGGGCCGGCGCCCTGGCCACTGCCAGGGCCAGACGGCCCTGGCAGAGGCCAGGGCCGGCGCCCTGGCCTCGGCCAGGGCCTGGCCGGCCCTGGCAGAGGCCAGGGCCAATGCCCTGGCCTCGGCCAGGGCAGAGGCCCTGGCCGAGGGGGCCAAGGCCCCTGGCCGGCCAGGGCAGAGGCCCTGGCCGGCCCTTGGCCAAGCCCCGGCCAGGGCAGAGGCCCTGGCCGGGAAGAAGTTGCAAGACCAAAAATTGGTCGACCAATTTGGTGTTTTTGGTCGACCAATCCGACAGAAGGTCTGGGTCGATTGCAAATTTGCCAAATGACCCATACGGGGTAACAAAAGGCCTTGGTCAAACTCGAATGTGTCGATTAGTCCATACGGGGCTAACCACAGTGCCAACTAGTTCATACGGGACTAACGTTTTAATGAAGTTTTTTTTGGGCTCTACTCCTTGAAGACTAGCCATAGTGCTCTACTTCATGCGAGATTAGCCAAGTCATTGTGCTCTACTCTACGGAGATTAGCCAATGTATTTTGAATTTTTGAAAAATACGTTTTTCAAAAACGCTTTTCCGCTGCAAAGTACTAGAAGAGTACTAACATTTGATAAAGTGAGGGAGAAATATTGAAAGTTACTCTAGATGGTGATTGGAAACATAGTGACCTTTCCGACTCTAGAGTAACATCTTCAATATTTTTCGAAAGTAACTTATCAAATTGTGAATATCATTCCAAGTGGGAGTTGATTTTAGAACTATCCATATGGGATATTCTATTATCATTTCAAGTGGGAATTATATTTGAAAAATACGTTTTCAAACTCGTTTTTTCGCTGCTAGTACTATAAGAGTACTATTGTTTGATAAGTGATGGGGGAATATTGAAGGTTGTTCTAGATGGTGATTGGAATCAAAGAGACCTTTTCGATTCTAGAACAACATCTTCAATATTTTTCGAAAGTAACTTATCAAATATAATATAATTTCAAGTGGGAGTTATATTTTAAGAATTTTATGCAATGTGTTTTTGATCGAACCTTCGGTTTTTATGTCTTTTGCAGCATTTTAAAAGTAAAATGTCTTCCGCTTCAAAGAATATCGTCGCTGAGTTAAACAAAGGTGAAAAACTCAACGGCGATAATTACAAACTTTGGTCCATTAAGATACAATACGTTCTAGAGGAGCAAGAAGTGCTCGAAACTCTAAAGAACGTTATGATTGAACCGGAGTTGGGCACTACGGCCCAACACCGAAGAGACAAGGAAGATTTTGATGCTTGGTCTCGGAAGAATAAGATAGCGCGCATTACGTTATTAAGCAGTATGGCTGATGACATAATGCGCATCTTCCGAGAACATGACCTAGCCATGGACATATGGTCCAAGCTAGAGGAGAAGTTCGGTGGCACATCGGTGTCCAAACTTCGCGCCTTAACTATAAAGTTCGATACATATAAGAAACGTCCAGATCATTCCATGGGGAAACATCTGCGACATATGGCGAACCTTATATCAGAGTTAAAGGACGCAGGTCATGTGCTCACGGATGAGCAACAAATCCAAGCAGTCATACGTTCCCTACCAAATGGGTGGGACCAAATGAATATGCATCTCACTCACAATGAGAGCATCAAGACCTTCAGCGATGTTTCCAAGCACCTCAAATTAGAGGAAGAGCGGCTTGCGGCTGCCAAGCCAAGTGCAGAAGTGCACATGGTTGCTAGTTCCTCACACGGGGGAAAGAAACGGAAAAATCGTTCGAAGTTCACTAATGAACGTAATAAGCAACCTGAGTCTACCAAGAAACCCAAACATAAGGGTGGGCACAAGAAATGGCACAAGAAGAAAGACTTGAAGAGGATCAAGTGCTTCAAGTGCAACAAGCTCGGTCACTATGCTCGTTCGTGTACGAGTGGAGGCGACGAGGTAACTTGTAAATATACTAGTTACATATGTGTTTCTAGTTCAATATTTCTTGTGGAATCTAATCCATTTTGGATAATTGATTCAGGTGCCACCGACCACATAGCAAGGGACAGACGGTCCTTCGTGGAGTATCACCGGATACCCCAAGGAACGAAGTGGATCTATGTAGGAAACAACACACGTGTTGAAGTGAAAGGCGTTGGGACTTGCAAGCTAGTCTTGGACAACGGCCGCACTCTCCTACTTCATGATGTCCTCTTCGCTCCAGATATTCGAAGGAATATAATTTCTGTGGTTGTATTAATGGGTCTTGGCTATAGCTGGTTTTTTCATGATTGTAATATGGACTTAAGTTGTAATAATACTCTTATTGGTACTGGGTTTGTATTTAAAGGATTTATTGTAATGAGTACAATGTATGATTCCTCATGTAATGAAAATTTCCTTGTTGCAAATTCTAAGACTTATGAGTCTGATGTGAATTGTTGGCACGCAAGGCTTGGTCATATTGGACCAACGCGTATGGATAGACTTGCCAAACGTGGCCTTCTATCCAATGTTTCAAAGGTTGAAATGTCGACCTGCGAACATTGCCTTGTGGGGAAATCTTGTCGCAAGCCGTTTGGAACCGGCATAAGGGCCGAGGTTCCATTACAGCTTATCCATTCGGACATATGTGGTCCGATGAATGTCAAGACAAGACGCGGAAAGTCCTATTTCATCACTTTTATTGATGATTTCACCCGATTCGGACATATCTATTTGATATCCCACAAAAGTGAAGCTTTGGCTTGCTTTAAAAACTATATGAGTTTAGTGGAGAATTAATTAGATCGCAAGATTAAGGTCTTGCGAACCGATAGGGGCGGTGAATATCAATCAATAAGTTTTAAGGAACTTTGTGATGAAAAAGGCATAGTACATCAGGTAACTATGCCTTATACTCCTCAACAAAACGGTGTTGCAGAAAGGAGAAATAGGACTTTAATGGAAATGGTCCGTTCAATGATGGCGCAAGCTAACTTGCCAATCACCTTTTGGGGTGATGCATTATTGACGGCCACTTTCATTTTAAACCGCGTACCCTCGAAATCAGTTAGCTCCACTCCTTATGAGTTGTGGAACCAAAGGTCTCCTGACTTAAACATTTTGAAACCTTGGGGTTGTGCATCCTACGCACATATTTCCTCCCATAAGTATGGCAAACTTGGGCCAAGGGGAAGGAAATGTATCTTTATACGATACGCAGAAAACTCCAAAGGTTATGTTTTTATTAGTCAGGAAGACAATGGTGGGCTAATTGAGTTTGAGTCGAGGGATGTCACTTTCTTGGAAAACGAGTTTCCAAGACAGGGCGAGATAAGTCAGGACTTATCTCTATTTGAGATTTATGATCAAGAAGGATTACCTCATTCGAGTGGGAGAATTCTTGGTGAAAATGAAAATACGTTTCAACCTTCACCAATGGATTATACGAATGACGATTATCCTATTCCATACGGGAATAATGATCCAAGTGGGAGCAATTCTAACGACATTCCAAGTGGGAGTGATATTAGAATTGATCTAAATTCAAGTCAACAAGGACTTGAAGAATCTCAAATACGACGTAGTAGTCGTACAAGGTTGGCTCCTCTAAGATTTGAGGATGAATTTCCGCAAACCTTTATGACTTTACTACAAGAAGATGACGAGCCTGCTACTTTCAAACAGGCCGTATCTTGCCCTGCTAAAGACAAATGGATGGAAGCGATGCAAGAGGAGTTAGAATCCATGAAAGTTAACCAAGTCTGGGACTTAGTTGACTTACCCAGAGGACGTAGAGCTATTGGGAACAAATGGGTTCTCAAGATCAAGCATAAGGCTGGTGGCTCTATTGACAGATATAAAGCTCGCCTTGTCGCGAAAGGTTTTACGCAACAGGAAGGGATAGACTACGAAGAGACTTTCTCACCTGTTGTTCGTTTTACCTCAATTCGCCTGATTCTGGCAATGGTAGCTTGCTTAGACCTCGAATTACATCAAATGGATGTAAAGACTGCCTTTCTCAATGGAGAATTGGACGAGGAGATCTATATGGAACAACCAACATGGTTTGTAAAAGAAGGAAACGAACATAAGGTTTGTAAACTTCTTAAATCCATATATGGTCTTAAACAATCCTCGAGGCAATGGTATATACGATTTCAAGAGGTTGTCTTATCAAATGGATTTTCCATGCTTGATGAAGATAACTGTGTATATATCAAGAGGAATAAGAACAAGTATGTTATTATGTCTCTATATGTAGATGACATTTTAATAGCCGGAAATGACAAGGGCTTTGTGATGGATATCAAGGCTTGGCTTTCATCAGTTTTTGAGATGAAAGACATGGGAGAAGCCGCATATATCCTTGGAGTTAAGATTTCAAGGAACCGTTCAAAGAAACTTCTTTCTCTTTCACAGGAGACTTATATAAAGAAGGTTCTAGAACGTTTTAATATGCAGGACTGCAAGTCCATTGATACTCCAATAAGCAAGTGCGACAATTTATGTCTGAAATCATGTCCAAAGAACCAAAAAGAGAAGGAGATTATGGAAAAAGTTCCATATTCCAGTGCAGTTGGTAGTCTAATGTACGCTATGATGTGTACAAGACCGGACATCTGTTTTGCCGTTGGAATGGTAAGTCGTTACCAATCCAACCCAGGGCAAGTACACTGGAAAGCGGTTAAGAGGATAATGCGGTATCTCAAAGGAACTGCAGACTTTGCTTTATGCTATCAAGGAGATGCCTTGAGGCTCGAAGGCTACACTGATGCTGATTGGGCGGGTGATCTCGATGAGCGACGATCGACCTCAGGATATGTTTTTCTACTCGGATCTGGTGCAATATCCTGGAGTAGCAAGAAACAATCCTGCATCGCACTTTCAACCATGGAAGCCGAGTTTGTAGCATTTAGCATGGCAGTTCAAGAGGCTGTTTGGCTTAGGAAGTTCTTAGACAGGCTAATTAATGCAAGTGACTCAGGTGCTGTACCTATACACAACGACAGTCAAGCATCTATAGCCTATGTCAAAGATCCGAAATTCCATTGTAAGACCAAACACATAGATATCCGCTACAAATTTGCAAAAGACTATGATAAGACCAAGAATGTAGACATAAGGTACATATCTACGCATGAGATGATAGCGGATCCGCTTACGAAGGCGATCCCCAGAGATGTGTTTTACAAACACTTATCATCTCAAGGATTGCGTAAGAGCTGAGTTATACCAATGTAAATTCCTATGTCTGTAAATGATCAAAATTAATAAAAGAATAAGTTCTTTTTTCAAACATTGCATATGAATTTCTTAAGAAATGTTTGTGTACATTTTTGAAATCTCAGCTGAATTGTGTGTATGTCGGACAGATTAAGGTTGGCTCTCTCACATGAGCAACCGCCTTATCTTATCAGATGGATAAGATAGAGATGAGACTAGTTTAAAGTCAAAATCATTAGACGAATGATTTAGAGTCATGACTTAAACAAGATAGTCGAATGAAAGATCTGCATCATATGGATGCTTACAAAAGATCTGAGATCTGTATCACAAGGATATTTGAAAGAGATCTCATAGGATTTTTTCCTATCTGTCTTATGCAGGATGAGAGTCCGTGAATATTTCACGAGTAGTAAGGGGACTCAAAAAGATAGTCACTGTGGTGTCTGATCTTTTCATCCGTACAACATCATTAAGACATACTCTCCCTGGGAAAGGAGTGATGTTGTAATACGTGTTCATACCACGTATGCATTTCGACCACTGAGTTAGTAGCAATAGTGTTTGCTATTATGTGAGACTCAAAGGCCATATGGGTCTTAACTCTTACCCTCAAGGACTCCAATTGGTTCCTTTAGATTTGACGAAATGATCGCTATCTTAGCGCGTTACTTATGGGCTATGATAATTCGGCTCGACGGGGCACGTTAGAAAAGCGAGTCTAGTCAAGATCAGAAGGTTCGCAAGAAGAGGAAGATTGATTTCATATTCGCATTTGGACTTTAATGATTCAAAGCTGGCCAGCCAATTGTAATCCAGATGGGATTCAATTGTTGAATATAAAGTATAAGAAATGTGAAGAAATAATCTAGGGTAAAGCATGCGTTGAACTACTCAACTTTGCACCTTCAAGGTCGTTGTGTATCTCTAACAAGTGCACAACAACAGACTCTACGCGCATGACGGTCGCACGGTCTATTTCTCGGTATGATAGATGAAAGAACTAAGAGAAAGATGTTCTCTTACAATCCCCTCAAGTGTGAGTGGGAGATGTTGGATATGGAAGACGTTTGTACACCCTTGTAGGGGATGTACGAGGGAATACGGACCTCGAACGTCGCGCACACGAAGTCATGTGCAAAGGGAATCTGTTCCCTTGCGGAGAGGATATCTGGATGAGTGGGAAAGTCGCATTATATATGCATATGTGCATGCGACATATGGCTAATAAAGGGGGAATATCTTAAGCTTATGTTGTACCATGCATAGGGTACAACTTAAGCTTATAATGTGCCATGTATCATGGTACACCTTAATTAAGTTGTTACAAAGGAACAACTTACCCTAAAATAACTACCTTGGGGGCTATAAATAAGACCCAAGGGTAAGCCATTTCTTACACCTTTTTGCATGAAATTCATGCATGCAACTTCATTCTAGCGAAGCTCTGCAGAAATCCTTTCTCTTCCTTTATCCAAGTTCTTAATCTAAAGTAGAGATTTAGATTGTGGATTTAGTAGCCTTACTCCGTTCGTGAGAAGACTCGATCCGTCGTGGCGAATCCGAAGGCGAAGTTCGTAGACTACCGTGCCGCATACGTAAGCGTAAGTCTAAACTTCATATTATCGATCCTAACTCTGTTTTGGCAGGATCCTACAGTTTGATTGCTAGAGTAGTGTTGTGACCTTAGACCCTTTGTTTTCCTAGGCACCATTCTTGTGTTCTCTCACCCTGCTTTGGCTTTGTTTGACTCCAGTGCATCCATGTGCATCATATCCCGAAGGTTTATAACAAAGCACTCCATTCCTACCCACACACTTCCTAAGTGTTGGGATATCACCACTGGGAATGGAGTGGTGACTGTGAACATGGGATGTCGATCGATTCCTCTAGTGGTCAGTGGACATGAGTTATATGTGGATTTCATCATCCACGATCTGCCGCATTTCGATGTCGTCCTTGGCATCGCCTGGCTGGGAGATTTCCACGCTTTGATCGACTGTCACAGTAAGAGAGTTGTTTTCCGAATTCCAGGCCATCCGGAGTTCGAGTTCCGCAGTAGAGATGAGTCGCTTGGGCCCATCAGATTTCGGGCCAAGCCGGAGGTGCCGATTGTTGCAGCTATGCAGATGGAGATGGAGATGGAGATCGACCGACCAGCGGTTGTTAGAGACTTCGACGACGTCTTTCCGGAGGATATCTCGGGTTTGCCACCCGACAGGGCTTTGGAGTTCGATATTGATCTGCTGCCGGGTGCGCAGCCGATATCGAAGGCGCCGTATAGGATAGCTCCCACGGAGCTAGAGGAGCTGCGGAAGCAACTTGATGAGCTGTTGCAGAAGGGTTTCATCCACCCTAGTGTGTCGCCATGGGGTGCACCGGTGTTGCTTGTAAAGAAGAAGGATGGGTCCCGCAGGATGTGCGTGGACTATCGAGGATTGAATGCTGTCACCGTGAAGAACAAGTATCCGCTGCCGCGCATCGACGATATCTTTGATCAGCTGGGAGGTTCGAGAGTCTTCTCAAAGTTGGACTTGAGGAGCGGATATCACCAGTTGAAGGTGAAGAAGGATGACATCCCGAAGACAGCTTTTCGGACGAAGTACGGGCACTATGAGTTTGTGGTGAAGCCATTTGGCGTGACCAATGCTCCAGCTATGTTCATGAATTTGATGAACTTGATTTTCTATGACTTCCTGGATAAGTTTGTCGTTATCTTCATCGATGACATTCTTATTTATTCGAAGTCTGAGGAGGAGCACAGCTGTCATCTGAGGGCAGTGCTGGAGACGCTTAGGCGACACAAGCTGTATGCCAAGTATAGTAAGTGCGAGTTCTGGTTGGACAGAGTCGCATTCCTGGGGCACGTGGTGTCCAGCGTTGGCATATCTGTGAATCCGGAGAAGGTTAGAGCAGTTCGAGATTGGCCGACTCCGCAGTCAGCATCCGACATCAGGAGCTTTCTTCGTTTAGCAGGTTACTATCGGCGGTTCATCAAGGATTTCTCGAAGATTGCTGAGCCGATGACGAAGCTGACGAGGAAGGACGTGGAGTTCCAGAGGTCTGATACTTGTGAGGAGGCTTTCAGTATCTTGAAGGCGAGGTTGATCACGGCACCAGTTTTGACAGTACTGGATCGAAGCAGAGGCTTTGAAGTGTATTGTGATGCATCAGGGAAGGGCCTAGGATGCGTTCTGCATTAGCATGGCCATGTGGTCGCGTATGCTTCTCGTCAGCTGAGGACGCACGAGAAGAATTATCCGACGCACGATCTGGAGTTGGCAACGGTGATCTTTGCATTGAAGATTTGGAGGCACTTCTTACTGAGTGAGAGCGTGAAGATTTTCACCAATCACAAAAGTTTGAAGTACATATTCACACAGAAGGAGCTTAACATGCGTCAGAGACGATGGTTGGAGCTCATGGCTGACTACGAGATAGATTTGCAGTATCATCCGGGGAAGGTGAACGTAGTGCCGGATGCTTTGAGTAGACTTCCTACTGTAATGATGCATACTGCCGACTGGAGGATACAGCAGGAGCTGAAGGAGATGGATTTGGAGGTCGTCCTACCTGGTGTGGTTCTTTCATTCATGAATTTGCAGATTCAGTCCACGATCGTGGATCGGATCAAGGCAGCACATGCAGGAGATCCGGAGTTGCAGAGGATCAGGAGGCATGTTGAAGCTGGGCTGTGAACGGAATTCGTGATTCATGAGGATGGTTTGCTGCGGTACGACAGCAAACTCTGCGTACCTGCAGGAGATGTTCGAGAGGAGCTTTTGAGCGAGGCTCATAGCTCGCCTTATTCTATACATCCTGGTGGTACCAAGATGTATAAGGACCTACAACTGAATTACTGGTGGATTGGCATGAAGAGGAGCGTGGCACGGAGCGTCGCCAAGTGTTTGATATGCCAACAGGTGAAGGCCGAGCACCATCGTACGGCTGGATTGCTGCAACCCCTTCCTATTCCGGAGTGGAAGTGGCAACATATTATGATGGATTTCGTGACATGTATACCTCGGACTCCGAAACAGAACGACGCAGTCTGGGTGATCGTTGATCGGTTGACTAAGTCTGCGCACTTTATCCCTTTTCGAGTGGGCCAGTCAACGGAAGCTTTGGAGAGGAAATATCTGGAGGAGATTGTACGCTTGCATGGAGTCCCCGTGAGCATTGTGTCTGACCGAGACTCAAGGTTCACATCTCAGTTATGCAGAAGTCTGCAGGAGCATTTGGGTACGAGTCTGAGTTTCAGCACGGCGTACCACCCGCAGACCGATGGCCAGTCCGAGCGGACTATTCAGATTCTGGGGGATATGCTGCGGGCTTGTACGCTCGATTTGAAGGGATCTTGGGAGGACCATCTCCATTTGGTGGAGTTTTGTTATAACAACAACTACCAGGCGAGCATTGGCATGGCGCCGTTTGCTGCCTTATATGGGAGGAAAGGTCGATCGCCACTGAGCTGGGATGACATTAGAGATCGGGAGCTGTTGGGTCCGAAGATGATAGTTGAAGTTGTGGATGTCGTGAGAGACATCAGGGAGAAGCTCAGAGTTGCACAGGATCGCTTCAAGCATTGGGCGGATGCCAAGAGGAGACCTTTTGAGTTTTAGCTTGGAGACCACGTCTTCTTGAAGATTTCTCCGAACCGCGGAGTTATCTGATTCGGGAAGAAGGGGAAGCTGAGTCCGAGGTACATTGGACCTTTCGATGTGCTGGAACGTGTGGGGGCAGTGGCCTACCGCCTTGCTCTGCCACCATCTTTGGTGGGGGTTCACGACGTATTCCACGTATCTCAGTTGCGTCGGTACGTCAGTGACCCATCACACACGGTGGATTTCTCGGAGATCACGGTCCTTCTAGACCTGACGTATGACCAGCAGCCAGTGCAGATTTGGACCGTCGATAGAAGCAGTTGATGAACAAGGTAGTCGACCTGGTGAGAGTGATGTGGCGTCACGGATCACCGGGAGAGTCCACTTGGGAGAGAGAGGATGAGATGAGAGAGCGTTACCCTCACCTATTCTGATAGAAATTCCGAGGGCGGAATTTTCTTAAGGTGGGTAGGATGTAACGGCTGGTTTTTGTATGATGATATTTATTTATATATATATGATTGTTCGTCTTCTCTCTTCTTCTTTTCCGTATCTTTTTCCCCTATCTGGAGCTAAGCGTGCTTCATGATGCTCTTATCTTAGAGCTAGACTCATTTTAGAAGTCCCTAGAACCCATCCCGAAGCTTCGCACTTCATTTGGAGACTTGGTGTGCATTTTAGTCGGTTCAAGAACAAGGACCGACCGACTAGATGTCAATCTAGTCAGTCAGAAACTCTTCATGGATCGACTAGTTTCCGTCAGATTTTTCCACTGAGTTACTGTTTACTCTTAGTCGGTCTAAGTTCATCCACCGACCGACTAGTTTCACAACTAGTCGGTCAACACTTCTTCGCAGACCGACTAAGTTAGAGATCATTTCATGCAGTCGAGTTACCGTTTATCGTTAGTCGGTCAAAGAACGAATACCGAATGACTAGTTGACGAACTAGTCGGTTAGGCTTCCTTCTCAGACCGACTAATTTTCAAAACTTCTTGTCGACCACTTTCATCCGTTAGTCGGTCAATGAACACTGGCCGACCGACTAGGTTGCAAACTAGTCGGTCGACGAGCCTTCACAGACCGACTAAATCTGTCAACCCTGTACCGACACTGTTCTCTGTTTAGCTTCTAGTCGGTCTCAGTTAGACGACCGACCGACTAGTTCTCAAACTAGTCGGTCGACCGCCCTTCACTGACCGACTAATTGACCCAGAAACCCTAATTTCTGACCTAGCCGTCGTTTGTTTTTCTTATTTAAACGCACGGCCTTCTTTCTTTTCTCCTCATTATTCTGAGCCATCTTCTTCTCCAACCTATCTCTTTCTCTTTCCCTTCCTCCCCTTCCTCCTCCCTTGCGCCCTCCATCTTCTTCAAGATCTTTCTCCTCTTCCTTTCTCTTTCCCTCTTTCTCCTTTCTCTTCTTTCCTCTATTTCTTCTTCTCCTTCTTATTTCTTTCCATTTTTCCAGCCAGCCACCCTCTTTCCCCTCAGATCTGAAACCATACGGCCAAGCTCCGGTCGCCGTCTCTTCGCGTGACGACCCAACCTCAATCCAGCGACGACGACTCCGGGAGACGCTGAGATCTTCGCTACCACCTACGGAGGTCGACGACACCACCAACGATCAACATTCCTCGCTGCGCTACCCGCGGCCTAGGAATTTCCGGACGATGCCTAGCTTCCACCATTCAGAGCTGACGCCGGATCTTCATGCGATCGTCATTTTCAGGTTGGTTCCCTAGACTCGTAGAAACCCCCACCGTAAATAATCAAAACCTAATTAAAATTAGCAACCCTAATCAATTAAATTTATTTTCCGTTGATCCTTAAAACGTTGCACAACCGTAGATGAATCGACGAATGGACTTTATGCATGTGCACATAGGATAGACCGTCGATTAGGTTAAATGCATTAAAAATGTGATTTTTCATAAATAGGGTAGTCCCGATAACCTAGACACAACCCTAATAGGAATTATTGAATCGTGATCTGACACCGTGGCCGTGTCTCGATTTTCAGACGTTCCTCCTCCGACTAAACGTTTGGACGAAGCGCTCCAGGAAGACGACGCACTCGCCACCACAGGCAAGTGTACCACTTGCGTTCTTGGCCATGTTTAGGCCTTAGTTTTGCTAGAAATGTTACCTTTGGAACCATGAGAACCGGACGTGAAATGATAGCGTCCGGGACGCCCTTGATGGCTCAGACTTGACATCGAAGTCTGAGTCCAACAACAACAATTTTGACATCCTAGGATTGACATGCGTGTGTGTGAGTTGTGGACACCCTAGTACAACCCCTCCTGTTTTGTCGTGTCATGTCCTTTCCGTCTTGCCATGTCCCTTTCCGTCTTACACAGCCCGCTGGGTAATAGGGCACTCGCCAAGCCAGAGCGAGTGATCCCTTGTACTGATTCATAGCCCGATGGGCAATAGGGCACCTGTCAAGCTAGAGCAGGTGATCCCTTGTACTGACACACAGCTCAGAGAGCAATAGGGCACTTGTTAAGCTAGAGCAAGTGATCCCTTGTCCTGTCACGAATCTTGGGGTTTTGGGGTAGGGTTGAGCGTGCACGCGGCAAGAGGGTCTGATCCCCCTCAAACCGTAAAGGCGTGAACCCTTTTCGTGTCTTGTCTTGTCTTGTCTGGCTCTCCTTGTTTCGTCTTGTCTTGACACCTGTATGCTAGTCCCGTAGTCGGTAGCACTCGCTACGACTACTACTTGTCGTGTTTACTTTCCTGCTGCGTGTACTTTCGTTTGTTCGTCTGTTATAACCTCAGCATGTTAATCAACCAGTAAAACGTTGTTAAATAATTGGTGCACTTGCATTTTGGTTTAACATCTTCTTGTAGACCTTACCTGTCGTACAGTTCCTTCTTTTGGTGCTGTACGTCAGGGATTGAGCCAGAGTACGTCGAGGAGACTGACTTGCCAGCTGACGTGGAGCCAGAGAGTGTTGATCCTGAGTACGATCCTGAGGAGGACCAGAGCTAGAGACTTCTCGTTGCAGTTTCCAGAGATATCAATTTTTTTATTTGGGTGCGCAGCACCTTTTGTTTTCTTTCTTTTACGTCGGGTGCTTGCACCGTTAGATTTCCTTTTCTGCAGTTGTAGCCCTTCGGGCGTTGAGACTTGGGATTTTTAATATGTCAGAATAAAATGAATTGTCTTTTCCTTTCTTGTACTCTTATTGCTCTGTACTAACATGCAGGGACCTGTACCTTCGTCTTGGTACCACACAGACGCTTATTGGGTCAGGGCTCCTTGGCTCTGGCCTAAGCGGGCCTAGTCATGCTTCGCCTCCGCTGTTTTGGGAAGCGGGGCGTGACAGAATTAATAATATTAGTGAACCTGGTGTTCATTTCTCCAATCGTCTCTTTGTCTTACATCTTGAACAACTCATATTTATGAACCAAAGAGGAAATCTTAGTTTCATTTACTTTATTGGTTCCTTCATGAGTTACCTCGAGTATATGCCAAATCTCCTTTGCTCTTTTGGCCTGAGATACCTGATTAAACTCATGTTTATCCATGACACAGAAAAAAGCATTCATGGCCTTTGAGTTGTTGGTCTTTGCAGATTTGTCGTTAGCGGTCCATTCATCAACAGGAGTTGTTGGCTTAGTGTATCCTGTCTCTACGATGTCCCATATCTCATAATGCATACTTTGGAGATGAATCTCCATTCGTATTTTCCAATATGAGTAGTTAGAACAATCAAATAGAGGAGGACGAAATTGAGAGTGCCCTTCAGGATGTTGATTTGTGTTATAGTTGTGTGGAACAACGTTCATGTTTGATTCTGCGATCTTAACCTTGCTTTGATACCAAATGTAATTTAGCCTGTATGGATCAATACACTAGAGGGGGTGAATAGTGTATATAATAAAAACTGTTGCAAATAAAACGTTACTGATATTTGCAAAGATGGCACAGAAATGCAATGACAAGTATTGAAAATAAATCAATCGCAAATACAGAGATGTATCCTGGTTCGGATCCTCTTGATCCTAGTCCAGTCCTCTACTCCCAGTAGAGATTTTCAATCCACTATAATCACTTTCCCCGCAAGCACCAACTTACAAAAATGGCGACACTCCCCGTGTCCCAAACTTTGTACAATCTCAATAAATAGAGATTCAAACCTGTTAAAGAAATACTGAAATAGAAAAACACCTATAGCCTTGGTATGAATATCAAGGATGAATTCAAAGGATTGGTGTTTAAAAAAGGAACTTCAATGTTTCAAGATATATAATGGCGAAACACAATTGAAGTTCTTCGTTCTTAAACGAAGAGAGAAATCTTATGATTTCTTCTTACAAATAAGAAATGAACAACTTTCCCAAAAAGTGTTGAAATCCAAGTTCTTCCGTTCTTAAACGAAGAAAGAAATCTAATGATTTCTTCTTACAAATAAGAAAAGAACCACTAATGGCCGAATGCTTAAGAAAATCAGAGGCTTGATTTCAACAGAAATAGAAGTAAAGAAGAGGAAAGTGTGTGTCTTGAAAGAGAGGGTCTACCCCCTCAATATATAGTGTTTAGGAGTGGTTAAGAAGTGTTAATGGCGTTGGGAAACGATCCTAAACCGCTCCTAAAAATTTGGGCTTCAAACGGCTAGTTTTGTGTTTGGTCGACCAAAAAATAAAATTGGTCGACCAAAATTTTGAGAAGGAATTTTGACCGTTGGAAGGCAGTTTCAGAATCTACATGGTTAAGGAAGGGAGTTTGCTCAAGAAATCCCATAGTAAAATTTGAAGATTAAAAATTGGTCGACCAATTTGGAAATTGGTCTGCCAATTTTCTGGGTATGAATTTTCGAAATTGGAAAGTGTAGATTCTGAGTAAGGGAACCTAGGAAACTAAGATATAGTTTTACAAGGCTTTGTAACTCTAAAAAAGTAAATTTTACATTGATTACATAAAAGCCGTAGATAAGACTACATCTGCAATTGAATCTGAGAAGCTTCTTTGCAGGGGATCCTTATCAAGTGATTATATATCCAAGTCATGGATGTAACGTGCCTTTGCCTTTCCAGCTTCATGAACTATGATATATCCGTTTGAATATGCATGAAGATATCTGAATGTGTGGAACTCAGCATGTATTTGTATCTGCATAGATAGAGTTAGTAGCACTGAATGTGTTTGTCATATCAAAACCATATGGGAATAGAAATATGGAATTATGAAATTCCAACATAAACAATTAGCGCTGTCTGTGGGAAACGAGTCGGCATTGATTCGAGGTCGATATAGCATACTTATCACTGAATTTGCTAGCATTTTGTGCATATATGTTGTCTATTTAGTTTCTTATACAATCTTTTTTGGAACATCATGCAATATTAGAGCATATCATTTATTTATGCATAAAATGCAATTTTATAGACTATTTTTTCCTTCTTTATTTTTTAGGTGAAGATGGCAATTTTTCGAGACCAACAGATCTTTTTTTAGATTTTTCTGAGCTCGGAGCCATTTTCTAAAATTTATGTATGGTAACATCTAGTGTCCCAGCCAACCGACTGGATGTTGAGCTTCAAGCGCATGATCTCCTTCCAGACGGTTGAGACAGCCGACACCAATGTTCGAGAGTTTAAAATAATTACCGCCAATGCCCCAGCTGCCTGATGGTGATCTGCCAGGCGCCTGACTGCCTAGCACCTGATACATCGAATATGTCAGACGATTGGAACAGCTGCACCAGGCAGCTGGCAGACACGACTAGTGCTCGATACATCAGAAGCATCAGGCATCTTAAGCCAATGCATTAGGTGGCTGGCTGACTTGACAAGTGTCCATATCTGGTGATTTCTAATGCGGTTTTCAACCTAATCTCATCCAACCCGGCCCAAACCCGTAACTTGAGTTATTGAGTGAATGACCCTTGATCTTAGATCGCATGGTGGTGCTTATTTGAGGGTTTAGTGGCTACAAATATTCTATTATCCTTATGGTTTAATCATCTTCATTATCATTTCCTTGGACCAATCAATCAAAAGCTTAGGAAGAAGAAGCCCATTGTAGAGGAAAATTGTAGCTGGAAGCTCTTCATCAAAGGGGGTTCCTTTAGCCTAAAAATTATATTTTTCATTCTTATTTGTACATAAATCACTTGTACGAACATATTGATTATGTTTTTGAATGCAAAAATGGAATGTTTGTTCCTCATGAGTGGCTAAAGTATCTCGTGTGTGGTTATGGTGTAGTTGAGGTTTGGTAGGCTTTGAGTTTTAAATCTCTTGTATATTTTCTTGGTTATGTTGGATGGATCATCATGATATACTCTTGTTGGTTAAGATTAGAGAGGGCAAATCCCGATAGGGGAGAGAATCCGAAAGGATCTCATTGTGCTATCATGTTTATATTTTGATGATGCATTTATTACATTTTGCACCCATATGTGTTTGTAAAATGATAGATCTCCCGATTGATTATTGTAAGGTTGTCATGCTATGTTTGTCTAAACATATTAGACCCGCAGTGGAAGCGGAAATTTAAAATTTCTACACTAGCATACAATCCTAGCCACAAGATCTACTACTTCACTACAAAGTTAATACTGTGTTTAGAACCTTGTACCTTTTTGGCGTGTATTCCCAAATGAAAGGTGGAACGCTCCAAGATACTTCTGGAGATGATGCAAGCCTCACACGTCCACCAACCCCTTAGTTGAATCACCTTGATGATTAACTCCTCGCAATTCCTCGTGTCCTCCGGGAACTCGAACCGATCTCCACTGATTTGTTAGAACGAAGGGGAGGGAGAAGGAAAACTTTTCTTTAGGGAATTCTCTACAACTAAGGAGAGGTTCACTATAATAGTGCAACTCCTTGCAAGGTGTAGAGATAGTGTGTCTGAGGAAGTGAGAACTCTCCCCCTTTTATAGCCTAAGGGGATGGAAAGAGCCAAACTATGCATGAAACACGTGTGAAGGCATGAAACACATGTGAAGAAAGAGCCAAACTATGCATGAAACACATGTCCTCTTTCTTTGTGCACATGCCTTCTAGAAGGTATTTTCTTTACACAAAACACAAGACACAAGTTAGGTATGAAACACATGTGAAGGCATGAAACACATGTCATCTTTCTTTGTGTACATCCCTTCTCGAAGGCATTTTCTTTGCACATAACATATGTCCTCTTTCTAATGATCACAACCCTTTGTGATCGATCACGTACTCGCAACTCTTTGCGACACGTTTATTGATCATAACACTTTGTGATTAATTCCATCGTATATTTTATACGCTAAGTTTATTCCTTTGCTTTTCACGACGAGCCATCATCTATGTGAGACTTTAAAAGCCCGATTCTTACTTCAGGAGTGACATGAACATATCTTGTCACAGATCGGTAGCGATACTAGCTGCACATGCCGACCCCCGTTTTAGAATCGTCATTATCGGGTTAGCATGAGACTCGAAGCTTTCCTGACCAAATGTGGGACTATCAGTAATAGTTATCGTGCAGTCCAGTCCCTTCGTCAAGACTATGTCGCTAAGGTGTCTAGGATACGGATACTGTCAAACCATGCTACACCTTAAGGCTTCGAGTCATATGTGATCCCATAGTAAACCATTGGATGACACTTGTTAACTTCTAACAAGTTCATCCTTTACCATTGCCAGGGATTTCACTATGGATCCATCGACTCTTTGCAATACTAACCTCCCATACTTGAGGAGACGAATCACATCAAGATGGCCACTCCATTCGCATGTTTTGAACTATACCCAGCAAGTACCTACGTATCGGGCGAAATGCCAATGTTCGTTAAAAGCCTAAGTATAGCTTCCCACGTGCAAGGTCCTTTAGCTCATCTCTGGTTATAAGGACTACCTTGCACCTATTATCACCTAAAAGCTTCCGTTGACAGTAATATGTATGTCTCTCCGTACAGAAGCATCTCGACGAGTCGTTTTGTGAACTTGTTCTCTAACAAGCACATGTGCATCATCGAGTGGCTATGAGACCAGCCACTACCATCCAATGGTATAGATCAGCACACACTGGTCTATCCGGAATATCGATGTCCCGTCTCGATATTTCCATGACCAGGAACATTTAGGACATATGCTTAAGCTGACGCATTGGGCCTCATTATCATGATCTCATCATGATCCCAATGTCCCTCACATATGTCCAAGGACTTATGCAATATCAACACTGTTGGAAGCAACGATCTAGGCTCTTGGTTTGATGATGACAAACGTGTCGTGATATCTAATGTGTGTGTTAGTGTGTTTCAGGCTTGGCGAAACAATATACTTTCACTATTTGGTGGAATTGCTACTCGTATAGCATATTGGGAGAGAGGGAGTGTGTGTGCACAAAGAAGTTTGACTTGGTCAATGGAGAGCAAAGTTGGACTTGGTCCAAAGAGATAAAGAGATTGAGCCCAATTTGAATTACAAATGGAGGCGATCCGATCATTTAGCTAGACTTGCAACAAAATTCTTATTCAAATCTTTTTTAGTTGCAAACAAATCCTCACCATATCCCTATTCCAATTCATATCCTTACTCCTAGTTGGAAACAAATTTCATGCCCCTTGATTTAAGGGATTCTCTCCTAGCCCTAGTCTTATCCCTAGCCGCACAAACAAAAACCCTAGGGCCACTCCTATATAAACCCGTACCTAGGGGTGATAGTAACTTGCGGCTGAAAAAATTATTTGCGTGCAGCAATATAAAAAAAGAGAGGTTCTTATGCAAGATAAATTCAAAAAGACTACGGCAATACAAAGCGAAGAAACAATTGAAAACCCAAAGCAGCTGCAACCTTTCTCTTAAGGTCCAAACCCGTTGTGTGCTACAACTTTGTTCCTCCAAGCCATCATCTTCACCATCTTCAAGTCGAGAGGAAGCTCCTGTAACTCAAGGCAAAGGAACAAGGCCATAATATCTCCAAGCAACCTTCGCCATCGTCAGAGAGTTAGCACCGAGAAGTCCGCTCGCCATCGCCTTCATCAAACAGCCCATGCATCCAAATCATCACCGAACGACGTCAAAGCTCCTCAGAGTCAAGTCTTCATCATCGCCGTCTTCAACGTGCTGTCGCTGAGAGCATCGCCACCGTACATCAAACTCGCCGTTGACGAAGCGACATCGGAGAGGCATCTGCTGAAGGTCCGCACCCATCGCTTCGTCGTCACCATTGCCGTGCTAGCTGCCGAAGTTGCTGCTGACTACTGTCGAGGACGGAGCGTCGCCTGCTATCCACGCCGTCATCATCAACGAGAGGTTTCCGCTTGAAGATCACCGCTAAGAGCTGAGAACCCCACCGGAGCTTGCTGTCGAAGCTTTACATCGCCGTGCCGCCAAAAGCTGAGAACCCCGCTGTCGTACACCGTCGTGAGGTCGACATCGCTGTGTCAAAGACGAACAGCAAAGTCGTTGGGTTTTCGCCGCTGTTCGAAGTTGCTGCTCTCATTAAAGATCGCCGCCGCACGAAGACGTCGCCGTCATCTAGTGGAGAGAGATCGCTGCCGTCGAGTTCGAGTTGCCTCGCCGTCGCCGTATCGCCGATGAAGCTCGTGCTGACGAAGGAGAGCCGGTGATCACGAAGCCGCAACGAAGACTTGTTATTACTGCATGACACCGGAGGAGCTGCCGCCGTCATCAGAGAACTCCACGTCGAAGTTGCCGACGAGCAAAGCGAAGAAGACCGACGAAGACCGCTGCGACCCTCGAACTCCCTATCGCTGCCGAAGACGACGTCACCAATCGGAGAACGAGTCATCGCTCGAGTCACCGTCGCGTTGAGTTCGCCATCGTCATCACTGTGAGCAGAAGCCACCGCCATCGCCCGGGGAAACGAGAGACCGCTGCCGCTGCATGCCCTAGTCGAAGTTGGAGAGATCGTGACGAGCGGACGTCTGAGATCGCAAGGCAAAACACATTGACGGTCGAGATCGCTGCATGCGAAAGTGAAGGTTTCATTTTTGCTGACGTGGCGACCGCTGCTTCGAGCGAAATCAAAAAACGCAGAATCCCCGCTTCATTTGGTGGCTGACGTGGCAAGGGATATTAAGTAAATCGCTATGCGCACTGACCCAGCTTAAAAAGAAGAGAACCGCATCTACTATGCGCACATACCGAGATATTTAAGGAAGCTGCTCTGCGCACAGACCGAGAATTATAAGTATTTGAACTGAATTTCTTTACACACAGACCAGTGTGTATTTTGCAATCCAGGAGTCAGATTGAGACACCATATGCGTCAGATTGGAGCTGACGACGTGCTGATTGACAGAGATGCCTACACGGACACAAACTGAGCATTTCTAAACCCTTAAACTCTTTTATTTGTGTCTTAGTGTAACGTTCTCTGTGGGGAAACTTTTACCTGTTTTTGGTGACTATTTTGGGACTTGTCTAGTTGGGACTAGACAAGTGGGACCCAGCTAGTTTGGGACTAGCTGGTAGAAAGCTTTGCTAGGATTGATAGTGAGAGGAAACACTGTGTGTGGGGTACTGAGAGTCCGGCGAGTGTAGAGACGTAGAGGGTGCTCTGAGCGTGCTCTAACTTGTGACTTTGTACCTATTGCACTATTCAATCTAGTATTAGCTTTGGGGGCTGGAGTAGGTCGTTGGGACGACCGAACCAGGGTAAATCTGCTGTGTGCTCTATGTCTGTTTTTCATTACTCTGGTTGGTATTTTAACTGCGTGTGATTTCTCGTGGGTTGCACGAGAATTTTGTATTAGCCTATTCACCCCCCTCTAGGCTAGGATCCAGATCCAACAAGTGGTATCAGAGCCAGTTTAGTAGATCTAGCCTAGTTTGACCATGGACCACATTGATAGTGCTTTTACTGAGGGTCAGTCTATTTCCCGACCACCTAGATTTAATGGAGGAGATTATGATTACTGGAAAAATCGTATGAAAATCTATCTTATTTCTATTGATTATAAAGCTTGGTAAATTGTTGAAAAAGGATATAAATCACCTGTTATTAAAATTGAAAATACTGAAATGCCTAAACCTGATGATAAGTGGGATGATAGTGATTGGAAGCTTTATTCTCTTAATGCTAAAGCTATGAATGCTCTCATTTGTGCATTAGATAAATCTGAATTCAATCGTATCTCACATTGTCTAACTGCGCAGGAAATATGGCATACTTTGGAGGTGACGCACGAGAGAACGTCACAGGTGAAGGAATCTAGACTTGCACTTCTGAGCACGGAATACGAGGGATTTCGCATGCTACCATCAGAGACGATATCAGAAATGTTTGCGAGGTTCACCAACATTGTCTACAAGTCTAGTTCGCTCGGTAAGCCATATTCTAGCCTTGAGCAGGTGAGAAAGATATTAAGAGCACTGCCAAGCTCTTTCAGGCCTAAAGTCACTGCCATCCAAGAAGAGAAAGATCTGTCACAAATGAAGGTGGAGGACTTAATAGGTAATTTAATGTCCCACGAGCTTGACCTGCAAAATATTAATGAAAGGGAGAAACCTGAGGAAAAAGAAAAAGCTACCAAGCCACTTGCTCTGAAAGCTGACGAAAGTGAAGAAGAAGATGATGACATAGCGCTAATGGTCAGAAACTTCAGAAAGTTTGTCCAAACCAAGCAAGGAAGAGCAGAAATGGCACCCAGGTTTAATCGCTCTAACTTTTTCCAGTCTTCTAAGCAAAATTATGACCAGAATACTACTAATAGAATGACTTGTTTTAAATGCAAGAAAAGAGGACATCGAATGAGGGATTGCCCACATGAGACAGCTCAGGTAGCTAAAGAAAAGGGAAAATCCAAGGTGCTTACTTGGGACATGGATAGCGAAGCTGAGAGCGAGGAGGAGGAACACGAAGCCCATTCATGCATGGCATTGATGGGAATACACGATGAGGTAATTTCTGGTAGTAAAACTGAACTCCTTACTCTTTGTAAAGAAATGCAAGATAAAATAGTAGAGCTTGAATCCACTATAGATGACTACCAAAATGAAAACTTTGAAATGCAACAATCTGAATATGAAATGTCTAAAGAGATTGAAAAACTCAAAATTGATATTGTTGCTCGTGACTCTACTATTGATACTTTGAAAAAGGAAAAATCCAGTTTTAATGATGAAGCACCTTGTCCCTCTTGCCCTTCCTTGATGAATAATATTAGCATGCTTAAACTTGACTTGATTAAACTCGAAACTGAAAAAGACTATGTTATTAGAGAGCTTAATGATAAATTCTGCATGTTGGATAATGATTTTAAAAGAAAAATGGTTGAATTTGAAAAGAAGGAAGAGGAAAATAAGAGGGTTTTTATAAGTAAATGCACATTGCTTGTTGAAGAAAATAAATTGTTGAAAACCAAAGTCTCTAATCTTGAATTGGCCATTAAGAAATTCTCTACGGGAAAACAATCGTTGGACACTATTTTAGAGAATCAATTATATGGCAATAATAGAAGAGGACTTGGTTTTGGTCTGAAAAACGTTGAAAAGCAAAAATTCAAGAAATTCCACAATGCACCGTCTATTGCGAAGAACTTATATGCAAAGTGCTTTACTTGTGATAGTGTAGGCCATACTTCATACTATTGTAAATTTAGGAACACTAAAATCAAGTTTAAACAAGTGTGGGTTCCTAAAACAATATTGGCTAACACTAGTGGACCTTGTTGGATTCCAAGGTCACACTTAACACCTTTCATGTAGGTGTTGAGTTTTGGCGAGGAGCGTTAAATTCAATGTTTCATTCTTTTAGCTCCTTCGTCAAATAGCGACGAGAAGGTATAATTTCTATCCCTCTTTGCATTGCATTGCATACCTTAATAGATTTTTTGCGTGCTTGATTTATTTTGGTTTGTGTGCTTGCATGGATGTTTTTTAATGTTTTTATTTCTGAAAAAAAAAATTTGAAAAATAAAAAAAAAATCAAAAAAAAAAATGTGTGCTTATTGAATCCTCTTTTGAATCTCTTGAGTGATATTGTATGAATGATCAATTCTATCCCTTGAAGAAGTCAATTCATTATTGTTGTAGCTACATGAACATGATGTTATTCTTTTTAGTAGCCATGACATGTCCCATAAGTTTCAAACTTGACTTCTACACCTACATTTGCATTTTCACGATATTTGACTTTTTAGTGCTTTTGGAGGTTCTTTTGAAGAATAATGGAAAGTGAATGTAGGAATGATTAATTTCTGAAATTTCTAAGGGATATGATGTGTTTAGCCATGAATTAAAATTGAGCACAAAAGAATTTTAAAAAAAAATTTATTTGCTCCGTATGAAAAATGGATACACTTCATGGCTAAAACACAACCCACGAGTATCCAACTTGTGCTACATGGGTAATCATTAGCGTTGGTGTATATAACTCGTCAAGCAATGCCATCCCACATTTAAAAGTCCTTTTAGGCCATGTTTTGGGATTCGGTAACTTGAACTCATCTTTGATGAGGTGGGAAAAGTCAATCCTAGTGATATTCATGAAAAATGGAAAATGTGGATCGATTTGGTTGTTTTTCTGAAATTGAATCTCCCCTTGTACTTTATTGTCTATATCACTACACTTACACAAAGGTGGAGAAGTCCTGTTATGAAATTCTATGAACTTGAACTGTCTATTATTTGGAATACTCATGCAAATTGCACGCTACATCTAATAACGTTTTATTTTTGCATGGGATATTTCTGTGACTTCATTAATCCACTTTTGGTGATTACAAAGGGGGAGAAAGAAAAGATTTTGAAAAGATTTTGAGAGCTTTGATGTTGATATTATTTGTTGAAGGGGGAGCCTGAAATATTCTTGAATACTTGTTGAAGGGGGAGCTTGAGAGAAGGGGGAGCATGCTATTGTATTTGTTATAAGTCTGTGCATGCCATGTTGTAGTGCTTGAATATTCATCTCATGATTCATATTGCATTACACCCTTCAACACACCTCACACACTCATTTCTATTGATCAAATCTTTTGTGGGTTTGTCATCACCAAAAGGGGGAGATTGTTGGAAGCAACGATCTAGGCTCTTGGTTTGATGATGACAAACGTGTCGTGATATCTAATGTGTGTGTTAGTGTGTTTCAGGCTTGGCAAAACAATATACTTTCACTATTTGGTGGAATTGCTACTCGTATAGCATATTGGGAGAGAGGGAGTGTGTGTGCACAAAGAAGTTTGACTTGGTCAATGGAGAGCAAAGTTGGACTTGGTCCAAAGAGATAAAGAGATTGAGCCCAATTTGAATTACAAATGGAGGCGATCCGATCATTTAGCTAGACTTGCAACAAAATTCTTATTCAAATCTTTTTTAGTTGCAAACAAATCCTCACCATATCCCTATTCCAATTCATATCCTTACTCCTAGTTGGAAACAAATTTCATGCCCCTTGATTTAAGGGATTCTCTCCTAGCCCTAGTCTTATCCCTAGCCGCACAAACAAAAACCCTAGGGCCACTCCTATATAAACCCGTACCTAGGGGTGATAGTAACTTGCGGCTGAAAAAATTATTTGCGTGCAGCAATATAAAAAAGAGAGGTTCTTATGCAAGATAAATTCAAAAAGACTACGGCAATACAAAGCGAAGAAACAATTGAAAACCCAAAGCAGCTGCAAACTTTCTCTTATGGTCCAAACCCGTTGTGTGCTACACCTTTGTTCCTCCAAGCCATCATCTTCACCATCTTCAAGTCGAGAGGAAGCTCCTGTAACTCAAGGCAAAGGAACAAGGCCACAATATCTCCAAGCAACCTTCGCCATCGTCGGAGAGTTAGCACCGAGAAGTCCGCTCGCCATCGCCTTCATCAAACAACCCATGCATCCAAATCATCACCGAACGACGTCGAAGCTCCTCAGAGTCAAGTCTTCATCATCGCCGTCTTCAACGTGCTGTCGCTGAGAGCATCGCTGCCGTACATCAAACTCGCCGTTGACGAAGCGACATCGGAGAGGCATCTGCTGAAGGTCCGCACCCATCGCTTCGTCATCACCATTGCCGTGCTAGCTGCCGAAGTTGCTGCTGACTACTGTCGAGGACGGAGCGTCGCCTGCTATCCACGTCGTCATCATCAACGAGAGGTCTGCCGCTTGAAGATCACCGCCAAGAGATGAGAACCCCACCGGAGTTCGCTGTCGAAGCTTTACATCGCCGTGCCGCCAAGAGCTGAGAACCCCGCTGTCGTACACCGTCGTGAGGTCGACATCGCTGTGTCAAAGACGAACAGCAAAGTCGTTCGGTTTTCGCCGCTGTTTGAAGTTGCTGCTCTCATTAAAGATCGTCGCCGCACGAAGACGTCGCCGTCATCTAGTGGAGAGAGATCGCTGCCGTCGAGTTCGAGTTGCCTCACCGTCGCCGTATCGCCGATGAAGCTCGTGCTGACGAAGGAGCGCCGGTGATCACGAAGCCGCAACGAAGACTTGTTATTACTGCACGACGCCGGAGGAGCTGCCGCCGTTATCAGAGAACTCCACGTCGAAGTTGCCGACGAGCAAAGCAAAGAAGACCGACGAAGACCGCTGCGACCCTCGAACTCCCTATCGCTGCCGAAGACGACGTCACCAATCGGAGAACGAGTCATCGCTCGAGTCACCGTCGCGTTGAGTTCGCCATCGTCATCACTGTGAGCAGAAGCCGCCGCCATCGCCCGGGGAAACGAGAGACCGCTGCCGCTGCATGCCCTAGTCGAAGTTGGAGAGATCGTGACGAGCGGACGGCTGAGATCGCAAGGCTAAACACATTGACGGTCGAGATCGCTGCATGCGAAAGCGAAGGTTTCGTTTTTGCTGACGTGGCGACCGCTGCTTCGAGCGAAATCAAAAAACGCAGAATCCCCGCTTCATTTGGTGGCTGACGTGGCAAGGGATATTAAGTGAATCGCTATGCGCACAGACCCAGCTTAAAAAGAAGAGAACCGCATCTACTATGCGCACAGACCGAGATATTTAAGGAAGCTGCTCTGCGCACAGACCGAGAATTATAAGTATTTGAACTGAATTTCTTTACACACAGACCAGTGTGTATTTTGCAATCCAGGAGTCAGATTGAGACACCGTCTGCGTCAGATTGGAGCTGACGACGTGCTGATTGACAGAGACGCCTACACGGACACAAACTGAGCATTTCTAAACCCTTAAACTCTTTTATTTGTGTCTTAGTGTAACGTTCTCTGTGGGGAAACTTTTACCTGTTTTTGGTGACTATTTTGGGACTTGTCTAGTTGGGACTAGACAAGTGGGACCCAGCTAGTTTGGGACTAGCTGGTAGAAAGCTTTGCTAGGATTGATAGTGAGAGAAAACACTGTGTGTGGGGTACTGAGAGTCCGACGAGTGTAGAGACGTAGAGGGTGCTCTGAACGTGCTCTAACTTGTGACTTTGTACCTATTGCACTATTCAATCTAGTATTAGCTTTGGGGGCTGGAGTAGGTCGTTGGGACGACCGAACCAGGGTAAATCTGCTGTGTGCTCTGTGTCTGTTTTTCATTACTCTGGTTGGTATTTTAACTGCGTGTGATTTCTCGTGGGTTGCACGAGAATTTTGTATTAGCCTATTCACCCCCCCTCTAGGCTAGGATCCAGATCCAACAAACATAACATACCTAGTGGTGGAAAACAAAGACACATAAATAAAGTGTACCATGTATTATATCGAACAAGATGTTTATTACAATTACAATAATTGTCTAAAGGGCATTCATATCCCAACATCTCCCACTTGCACTTATAGCAAATTGTTACAGTATCTAATACCTATTCTATCCACCAGAACTTCCAATCTGTTTTGTGGAATGGTTTTAGTAAATGGATCTGCTACATTATCTTCTGTGTTAACTCTTTATATCTCTATGTCATGTCGATCTTCAATTTCACGTATCAGGTGAAACTTTCTTAAGATATGTCTGGATTTCTTATGTGACATTGGTTCCTTAGTAAGAGCAACTGTTGCATTGTTGTCACAATACTAAGGTATTGGATTAACAACCGTCGGAACCAAACCAAGTTCGGTAGTGAACTTCTTCATCCAAACCGCCTCCTTTGCAGCATCATTTGATGCGATATTGATCTATCCAAAATGTAACCCAAGAGCACAACCTAGTATGGCACAAATGCACGGAGATAAATCCCCGGCAACGGCGCCAAAAACTTGATCGGCCCCGGATATACACCCGGAGAACGATTGTAGTTTTACCGCAAGCGCACGGTGTAGCGGCGAGCGGGTATCGAACACGAGGAGGTGGTGTTGGCTCCAATCTATCCTAGGTCGGTTTGACTATGAATGTTTTATTGGTGGAAATGGTTATGGAATGATATAATGGAAATGGTGGTGGATGTCGGTGTCGATGATAAAGAATTCGGTCAAATATCGATTCAAATACAATATAATAAAAGAGTCTAGAGCTAGGGAATCCCCACTACGGTTCGTCATACATCATTGTAAATAGTGAATCTCAATATTACTAGACTTGCGTTGAGGTGAACTAGTCGTAACTGAATAGAGAACCAAGCTCACGCTCTCGCGCTATTGCTAGTCTATAGCAAACCTAGAATAGGGCCCAATCTCTTGCAAACCCTAGCCTAAGCCACTAGCATTAGGATCGACATCATCATTCAATCGCTCCTCGAGCCCACTCTCGTGCAAACTCGAGTTACGATCTAGGTTGTGATAGTTCGTATTCGTCCAATCTCTTGCAAACGAATATGGGTATAGATTTATAATAAAAATCCTAGCTTTGGTCCAATCTCTTGCAAACCAAGTTTAGAGAATCTCGATTATAAACCTAAATCGAATATCTAGGCCTTCCCATCGATTAGAATCCAATCTCTTGCAAACCCTAGATCGATGGAAATCCCTAGCTATCCGTAATAAATCAATCACAACCTAACCTCCTAGCAATTTTAGCAATTTAGAAATTCATTCATCACGAATCTAAAATTAGATCCGTAGGGTTCATCACCATGCCCTAGAACAACAAATCTACTCTAGCATAGCAATAACGATATGAGAATCAATAAAAATCACTGCTTGCATACAAAAAGATAGAAAAACAAAGATTCAAACAATAAGAACAAAATACTTAGCTTAATGAAGATCTTCAATCCAAAATACAAGCTTTTTGATCTAAGAGGGGGTCTAGGGCATGGCCTAACCTCTAAAATAATCTCTAAGAAAACATGTGGGAACCTAAGAAAACATGGGGGATCCTCCTCTAATGGTGGCTACCAAACCCTTAAATACTCCCCCAAAACCCTAGCAAGAAAACCTAGAAAACCCCTCAAATTCGTGCCCAAAAATAGCCCAAATAGCAATTTAAAATCTGGGCCCGTCGCTGACTCGGCCGAGTGGAAAATGTGACTCGGCCGAGTGGAAATTCCAGCACTGCAGCATCAACTTCAAGAAATTCTCCAGATTTCATCCGACCTCCGATTTGCGTGTTTTTGGCGGTGTTGGAATCTTCATGAAGTCTACTATTCATAAAAAATATAAGAAAAATACTTTGCTTGCTAGAATGATAGCAAAATTCAAAAGAGTGGGAGGTTGTCTGAAATCTGGGCGCTGCATGTCCTCGGCATCACTCGGCCGAGTTGACTTCTCTACTCGGTCGAGTGGGCTTCTCTACTCGGCCGAGTGACAGACCCTGTAGAATTCCAGTAAGTCAAGGATCTTGGGGGCCTGTCTTCAGAGGTGACTCGGCCGAGTGGCTTTACTCACTCTGCCGAGGGGCATTCGGTACTCGACCGAGTCAGAACCGTCAAAAGCCTGTACATTTCCAGTAAGTCGGCCTCTTTTGATGGTGGATTTCTCATGCCACTCGGGCGATGCAATCTTCTTACTCGGCCGAGTGGGATATCGTCCCTCGGCTGAGTGCACGCCCAATTCCTTCTATTGTAGCGTGTCCGGTCTGGTCGGCCGAGTGGTCTTCTGGCTCGGCCGAGTGGCTGCTCCTCTCGGCCGAGTGGCTGCTCCACTCGGCCGAGTGGCTGCTCCACTCGGCCGAGTGGCATGCTGTTGATGCCCAATCTTCCCGTTTCTCCTCCTCGTCGCTCCTACGGAGTTTCTTCTTCTTCCACCCGTCTCCCATCGCCGAATAGCCCTCAAAAGTGCCTTGGGTGACGCTCCGGAGTGGGTGCAAGTCCCTTAAGCTCATTTTTGCTCCCGATCGCTCCATATTTCCTGAAATCCGACAAAAACAAGAAATAGTGAAAAGTAACGCAATATCGTCGAATACTCGTGAAAATCGCAATATGAGCAATCGAAATGGCGTGAAAACATGCAGAAAAAAGGTGTAAAATATGGAGTGATCAAAATCCCCCAAGCTTACCTCTTACTCGTCCTCGAGGAAGATAAGTAGAGAGACGGACTCGGGAGATGAAAATAAAGAAAATGAAATAAAAAAGAAAGAACACGAGGTGGAAGGGGTCTCTAGATTCTTCTCTCAGATCTCAAGCCATAAGCTACACATCACGACAACTTGGAAAATACGAATCACATGCTATAAGGATTTCAAATCTTACACAAACATGGTTCTTGCAAGTTTTTAAGAACAACAAAAGGGATTCTCTAAATTCAAACAATCAATTCATATCCACGTCACGCATTTCATAGGATTTAATATACAAATGTTGGTAATGCACTTTTCAATCAAGAGTTATAACTGAAGCATATAAGAATCACACCAAGCATGCAATAGAGAATGGAATAAGAGACATGGCATTCACATATTTATTTCAAATCATGAAAAATCTCCATATCTAATATATTTTGCAAAGTCTAAGCATTATCGAATATCCCCATTCATGCATGTCTCCACTCTAATGTCATACTCACTCATATGGTCAAATGAATTCACCCCTCCAAGCTTAGCTTGAGGCATCACATCTAAAGGAATATGATAGTGGAAAACATGATTTTTGCCTTGGTTCTCCCAAGTATTTTGTGGCTCCAATACTGAGATAGAGAAATATCTTTTTTTCTTTTGGACTTTGTTTCTCATTTTTCTTCTTGGATTTTTGTAGGAGCAATTTGATTTGTATTTTTGATTTTGGCTCCTTTTTGGCTTTTTGGACTTTTTGGAGCTAACTTTTTCGTTTGTGAGGATTTTTGGGAAATAGATGCGATATAAGTAGCTTTAGGAGGTGAACTCAAGTGACATGTAGAGAATAAAAAGATATATGTGGAGAAAGAAATAATGTAATACTCTGTTCACTCTAAGATGTGCACGAACGGTTCAATAAAATAATACTTCAACTAAAACTAATATGTAAGCATGGATATTCTCAATCATCTCAACAAAAAGTGAAGTCAAGCGGTAAAGCGCTCAATCATATCAGTCATGCAACAGAAGGTGAATAAGACAATAAAACTGATGCTTCAGATATACTAATGATGCGTGAATCTTGGTGCATTTCCAACAAAAGCATACCAAACACTAATCCATACATTCAGCTTCAATTAATATCATGCATTCATGTAGATGAATCATTAAAAGAAATGGATTTGCAAGCACATGTGAATAGCAAGATGGTGGGCTCCGAAAGGTGCTCTCTCTCAAGTGCAAGAGTCCGTACAAGTAGTAAAATCTGGGAGTCCAGATGTCGAATCCACGGGAAGAAATCTGTTGCAACCACAATTCAAATCAAATAGAAATCCAACGAAGAGAAACTAAACACTTTTAATGGTGGTGATGGTGGTGTGAATGGGGATACGTGAATGATACGAACAAGGAAAATACGTGAGAACAAGTATCTATAAAAAGTATGCACATGGTATGGGTTCGTTAGGATCAACGATTCGTATTAATTTGGTTGATAGGTATAACACAATGAATTCTCCTTTTGGGAGAAATTCACCGGAAAATACCCAATATAACTCAATGAATTCTCCTTTTGGGAGCAACTCATCGGAAGATGCCCTTTTGGGGGTTCAAACACAATGTTCAAAAAGATAGTCGCTAAAGTTATAATACGATATGAAATTCTCTTTTGGAGAGATCAAAACTACGGTATGAAACTCCCTTTTGGAGAGATCAAAACTCACCCTTTTGGGGCGATCATCAACTTAATCAATTCTTTTGGAATCTAAAAAAGTCGATTTACGAACGAAGATTACAATTTTAGCGACGTTTAACGATTTAGCACAAGGAATTTCAACCAAACTAACACAAATTACATCCCCTAACTACGCCATTCCAAGCACAATTAAGTTTTAGCTACTCATAATATCAGAATAAACAAGTTCCATAGCCAAATACATCAAGATTATAGCAAAATACGATGAAAAACACTAAAATACGAGGTAGAAGTTTAGAAATATATCACCAAATCTCCAAGTTTCAACTTCAAACTCTCTGGAAATAATAAAACAAGCCTCTGGAATTTTACAGAATTTTTCAGGGGGAGAATACGGCTCCTAGATCCTCCAATACGCTCAAAATATGCCCCAATCTGCTTGAATACGCTCAAAAACCCTAAATACGCTTATATAATAGGCATTGCGGGTTTTAAATGCTTATTGGGTTCCAAACCGCACCAAAACTTACCCGAACTCATCTCAGCCGCACATCCAGATCGGAGTAAACGAGAACCGTTGATCGCAGCGGGATTGAATGTGGCTCTGCCACGTGTCCTTCAAATGGCGTGCAAGCCCGCATCCGCATCTCTTGAATCCGAACTCAGCTCGGATTTAATCCATACCATCGAATGGGCCATCGGACGGCTCGGCAGAGGCCACGTCGACCGCTTGCTTCGCTGCTGCGCTCGCTTCCGCTTCGTCTTCGTCTTCAAATGGGGCCGTAGGATCAAGATCGGTTGGCTGCGGGCTCGCCACGTCGTCGCTTCGAAATCGAATTCGATTTCGAATGCGGGTTGGTTTAGGACCGTTAGATCATGATCGGGCGGCTGTGATCTCGCCCGCTCTTCGCTGCTTCAGAATTGATGGAGGCCGTTCGATGCAAAAGCGGGATTCAATTTGGTTCGGCCACGTGTCCCCATCTTCGGAGCGCTCGCCGCTTCGTTTGCTTCGTGTGCGGGCCGTTGGATTGGAATCCAACGGCCAGGAGTGATCCACGTTGCCAGCCTTATGAGAGTTGCTTCCAGCCGTTCGATGAGAGATCAACGGACCAAAAGTCGCCATTTCGCCCGCGTATACGATGCGTTGGAGATGATTTGCGGGCCGTTGGATATGAATCCAACGGTGAGGAAATTTTCCAGCGTCACAAGAGAAGAGCCGTAGGATGAAGCGGGAAAGCCCGGATGTGCGCCACGTGTCAGCCGCTTATTGGCTGCCGACCGTATTTCGCGTATCTTCAGTGTATTTCTTCATTTAAATGGTATTCTGCATTCAAAAATGCACAGTAATTAGCACAGATCTCAGAAAAATACAAATAAATATTCGTTGGAATCGTGAGATCAAGACGAAGCTAGGAAAAATATAAAATGTGCAGAATTGCAACGTTAAATGCTGTTTTGTGCTCAAATAGTGTGTTTTCTCTAATAAATAAATGTGTAGAAAATACGTATGAATTAGAGAACAATGTAGCATCACATGGGCACAAAATAGGGCTAAATGGGGGCTTAAATATGTAATATTGAACCTGAATCACACCCCCCAACTAGCGATTTGCTAGTCTCTAGCAAAAAGAGCGATAAATACGGATGAGTAATAAAACAATAAGTTCTATCAATCTCTCATGGCCTGGCTCAATAATACGCATTCCAACATGGTCTTGACCATTAATATACACATCCATGAACAAAATCAATCACATAATATTTTCTCTAATCTAGTGTGAATAAATAACATGCAAGCATCGTTTTGCGCAAGCGAAAGTATAACACGTCGTTTTGTTCTAGTTTTCTTGTTTCCAAGGAATTGGCCTATCAAAATAATTATTCGAGACATGGGTATTGAAGTTGCTTAGTATATTCACCATTTCTTTTTCTTTATTCGTTCCGCGTAACGTGCATCAAGCAACATTCGCAGAAAAAAGTATAACTTGGATCGCTCCATCAAATGAGTGAGTTTCCTGTCAATGGCTCCCAAATCAGACGATAATTGGGCATTAGGCCAAAAAGGACCCCTCGGACTGTACTACTCGAGCCAACCAAGTTATTTATTAGTGACATACTTATTCATTCATTTTTCATCATTTTTCTTTTCATTTCTTTCTTTCTTTTCTTCATCTTTTTCTTTGTAGGCAACTCAAAACCCATCTTTGAATATAAACATTAGAATCAAAGGCCAAATTCCTCTTCAACTTGAAAACTTTTCTAATAAATCGTGTATACTTAAGCTTTTTCATCACATTAGCATGCATGAGATGAATTCAAACTATTTCGAGATATTAATCATGGAAATTGAAAATTTTCATGAATAGCATATTAACGACAATTCCATGAAGGAAAAATAATCAACTCAAGCCATAAAAATTTTTAGAACTCAAATAATGCGTAATCATCCGTATTTGAGGCATATGAAGGAGTTTTAAAAGATGAGATTTGGTGATTTATTCTTATCTTAACCTTATTTTTGAAAAAAAAAATTGAAAACAAATCCTAAGTCTCATACACACCCCCCAACTAAAGATGGACATTGTCCTCAATGTCGGAAGGGGTACGAGTTTATTCAAGCCAGCAACCCAGAAAGCATATAAAAATCTACACTACTGGAAAGAACACACCGTGATCAAATGGAGGATCCCGAATCTTTGATGGTGGAGGAAGTTGTTCAATTTGCTCCTTGCGCTCCTCGGCGATTATTCTTCCTTCAACGACTAAACTAGATCCCAGCAACGTAACTCCCAGCATCTCTATAAGATGTTCACCTGTAACCTGTAAGAGATGAGTCACGTCAATCCAAATTAATTTAAAGTTCCTTTCAACAAAAACGTTCCAAATGTAGTCATCAAAATAAGTGAAATGAATTAAAGCAAGTTGACGACTACTCCCTGAAAGATTTGCACTACTCTCTGTACGATGCTCGATCAATGGAGAGATGGATAAATGATTTTGGGATAAAACTGGAAGAGGGCATGGTTCTGACTCCATGGCGATAATCTCAAAACCCTTGTCCCTAGCTGTCTCCTCCTCTCGTTCATCCAAAATTGCTAGTTCGTCCTCTCTTTCGCGCACACTTTCTGCCATGTGGATATTTTTATTCGTGTCATCAACGTGACATGGCTCGCTCGATATTCCTGCAATAGAAGATGAACTCGTATTAGTGTCTTTAAATTGAGTTTCAAAATAATTATTTTCTTCTAAGCAAGCGGCAATCAAATTAAGATCTTCAATAGATTTTTGAATTTGCCGACTCCGAGCAAGGAAATTCTCCTGGAATTGATGGGATGTGGCCTCCTGTGTCTGAATAGTCTGGTAAGCTTTCTCTTTCACGGATTGCAAAGGTACGTCTACGCTTTGCTCTTCTTGATCGAGGCACGAAGGCTCCGTTGAATCGCTCTCTGAAGTCTCTTCCACGGTTTCTTCATTTTCTTGCAGAGACTCCATGTATTCCCACGCCACTGTCGGCGTCATGCCTCCCAATAATTCCTGCAGCTTCGGTTGTAGTCCATCTAGGAAGAACGCCATAAGCTCTTCATTTGTGTACCCGTGCTGCGGATAGCTCGATACTATATCTGTGAACCTCCTCCAGGCCTGAAAGAAAGTTTCACAGTCAGTTTGATTAAAATTAACAATTTTGAGCTTCTCCATTCTATGTTTGTGTGCATTAGCATATCGTGCATCATAAAGATTGTTTGTGCAATAAAAGTTCATATATTCCATTTTGAAATAAAATAAAATAAAATAATAAAAAAAAGTTTATGTACAGTAAAGTGGAAAGATCTCACCGAAGGTTCTCTAAATGAAATAAACCGTAGTCACAAACCATTCCTCCCCGGTAACGGCGCCAAAAACTTGGTGGGCTCCGAAAGGTGCTCTCTCTCAAGTGCAAGAGTCCGTACAAGTAGTAAAATCTGGGAGTCCAGATGTCGAATCCACGGGAAGAAATCTGTTGCAACCACAATTCAAATCAAATAGAAATCCAACGAAGAGAAACTAAACACTTTTAATGGTGGTGATGGTGGTGTGAATGGGGATACGTGAATGATACGAACAAGGAAAATACGTGAGAACAAGTATCTATAAAAAGTATGCACATGGTATGGGTTCGTTAGGATCAACGATTCGTATTAATTTGGTTGATAGGTATAACACAATGAATTCTCCTTTTGGGAGAAATTCACCGGAAAATACCCAATATAACTCAATGAATTCTCCTTTTGGGAGCAACTCATCGGAAGATGCCCTTTTGGGGGTTCAAACACAATGTTCAAAAAGATAGTCGCTAAAGTTATAATACGATATGAAATTCTCTTTTGGAGAGATCAAAACTACGGTATGAAACTCCCTTTTGGAGAGATCAAAACTCACCCTTTTGGGGCGATCATCAACTTAATCAATTCTTTTGGAATCTAAAAAAGTCGATTTACGAACGAAGATTACAATTTTAGCGACGTTTAACGATTTAGCACAAGGAATTTCAACCAAACTAACACAAATTACATCCCCTAACTACGCCATTCCAAGCACAATTAAGTTTTAGCTACTCATAATATCAGAATAAACAAGTTCCATAGCCAAATACATCAAGATTATAGCAAAATACGATGAAAAACACTAAAATACGAGGTAGAAGTTTAGAAATATATCACCAAATCTCCAAGTTTCGACTTCAAACTCTCTGGAAATAATAAAACAAGCCTCTGGAATTTTACAGAATTTTTCAGGGGGAGAATACGGCTCCTAGAGCCTCCAATACGCTCAAAATATGCCCCAATCTGCTTGAATACGCTCAAAAACCCTAAATACGCTTATATAATAGGCATTGCGGGGTTTAAATGCTTATTGGGTTCCAAACCGCACCAAAACTTACCCGAACTCATCTCAGCCGCACATCCAGATCGGAGTAAACGAGAACCGTTGATCGCAGCGGGATTGAATGTGGCTCTGCCACGTGTCCTTCAAATGGCGTGCAAGCCCGCATCCGCATCTCTTGAATCCGAACTCAGCTCGGATTTAATCCATACCATCGAATGGTCCATCGGACGGCTCGGCAGAGGCCACGTCGACCGCTTGCTTCGCTGCTGCGCTCGCTTCCGCTTCGTCTTCGTCTTCAAATGGGGCCGTAGGATCAAGATCGGTTGGCTGCGGGCTCGCCACGTCGTCGCTTCGAAATCGAATTCGATTTCGAATGCGGGTTGGTTTAGGACGTTAGATCATGATCAGGCGGCTGTGATCTCACCCGCTCTTCGCTGCTTCGGAATTGATGGAGGCCGTTCGATGCAAAAGCGGGATTCAATTTGGTTCGGCCACGTGTCCCCATCTTCGGAGCGCTCGCCGCTTCGTTTGCTTCGTGTGCGGGCCGTTGGATTGGAATCCAACGGCCAGGAGTGATCCACGTTGCCAGCCTTATGAGAGTTGCTTCCAGCCGTTCGATGAGAGATCAACGGACCAAAAGTCGCCATTTCGCCCGCGTATACGATGCGTTGGAGATGATTTGCGGGCCGTTGGATATGAATCCAACGGTGAGGAAATTTTCCAGCGTCACAAGAGAAGAGCCGTAGGATGAAGCGGGAAAGCCCGGATGTGTGCCACGTGTCAGCCGCTTATTGGCTGCCGACCGTATTTCGCGTATCTTCAGTGTATTTCTTCATTTAAATGGTATTCTGCATTCAAAAATGCACAGTAATTAGCACAGATCTCAGAAAAATACAAATAAATATTCGTTGGAATCGTGAGATCAAGACGAAGCTAGGAAAAATATAAAATGTGCAGAATTGCAACGTTAAATGCTGTTTTGTGCTCAAATAGTGTGTTTTCTCTAATAAATAAATGTGTAGAAAATACGTATGAATTAGAGAACACTGTAGCATCACATGGGCACAAAATAGGGCTAAATGGGGGCTTAAATATGTAATATTGAACCCGAATCACAAGACTATGGATTACTCTTAAGTAGCATGGCAAGGAATAATAAGCATCGTGATGGCTACTAAAGCAATAAGATATATCATCATAATGAACAAATCTAGCAAAAGGAGGAAAGGAAAATAAAGATATAAAAATAAAAGAGAGGAAAGAAAAGAAAAACAAGCACACAACATGATGCATGAAGACACATAAAAGGAAAATAAGATGGAAAAAATCAAAAAGATGATGCAAAAATTTTGAAAAAATTTTAAAAACCCTAAAATAAAGTAAAAATGCAACTAATGCATCTAAATGGCATGGAAATGCACTCCCCCAAGCTTAAACTTCACATTGTCCTCAATGTGATCATAATGGAAGAATATGAGGAACAACGATAATAATAGGGGGGTGAATGAAAAGTGATGACATGAATGACATGAAATCCTAATGCAACTACATGCACATACAATGATGCATGAGAGCGCTTTCCCCCAAGCTTATACCAAACAATCCTATTCAAATGACTCAATCAAAAATGTCATGGCTTTGCAAAGCGTGATCAAGTCAAATGGATAAGAAAGTAAGGTTTCACTTGAAAGAAATGCTCGATGGTGGTGAGCAAAAGGATGTGACACATCAAAATATGAAGAGGGAAGCTAATATTTATAATGGGTTTGGGGTGTAAAAGATTTTCGTTGCCGTCATATGAGGTGATATTTATTCAAGCAAATCTATACGGTCCTCTCGCTGTCGTGAGGATTCGTGTTTATTTAAAGCATAAAAATTTCTACACTACTGGATTGATATCACCTATAGCAAAAGGCGGATCCAGTATCTTTGTCGGTGCAGGCAACTGCTCCAACTGCTCCTTCCGTGGCTCCGCCAGATGCATGTGTCCACGGACTCCAACGAACTCCAGCAATGCATCCTCCAGCATTCCCACAAGGACTCCACATGTACCCTGCAGAGAATAGGATGCATCAGTTCGCTGCAAAAAATTCACCCTCGTAATAAAAGTATCCCAAAGAGGATCGTCTATAGAAATATATGGAATAAATGATGGTGGACGACACTTCCCTGGAAATAATCCAATATCCTCATGTGCCTTGATAGCTATCTCCGTGGTGTCCTCTCTCAGCTGCTCAGGTAAATCTGGATCATAGGTGTGGACCTCTTCGATAGGCTCGTCAAACTGTGACACGTCCAAGCATACCTCCGGTCCATAATCGTATGTGTGCTGCAAGAGGTACGACGTGTCAAAAATATCTGAATCAAAATAAATATCAAATGGAATGCATGATTCAGAAATGGAGTGGGTAAAAATATCTCCCTGAGTTGGAGCAGTAAGCTCTGTGGGATAGTCCTCGACGTCAGTGGGAGGATGAGGTGGCTGCGGGAGCTCCAATGGAGGAGGGTAGTGCTCGGGATCCTCATGAATGGCTATGTCCTCGTCCCGATGCACGACCTCCTCGGCGATAAACTCTGGCTCCGTGTGTGAGGCCTCCTCAAAATCTTGCTTCGGCTCTGCGAGGTAAATAACATCAATGTCTTCTCCATCTGAATCATCTCCATCCATCCACTCATCGTATGGACTAGCTGTGTCTGTGGGTGGGGGAGTGATGACGGTGAAACCCGGCTCTGTAGCAACACGCCCTGAGTATCCCATCGCAGTTCTCTCATCATAAGTGGCTGCATCTGTGCCTGGTACCGTTGTCTCCTCAGATGTGGAAGCATCAATGTCCTCAGCCTGCCGTCCAAGAATCTCATCCAGATACGCATAAAAATGTGTGGTCCATATGATCACAGCCTCAGCAGAAGGTAGAGGTGGCTGCGGAAGCTCAACTATCAGTGGGCAAGACTCTGGATTTATCTGAATGAAGTTACCCTCGTCACAAAGTGCTGCCTCCGTAATGCAATGCTCTGGCTCCACATGTAATGCCTCCTCGTGAACTATCAATGTAGGCTCTCTCTGGAATGGTGATGCTGGCTGCGCATGTGTGTCAACTTGTGGGGATGCATCATGTGGAGGGGAATGCCCGCAAGCAATCTGAAAATATAGTCTATCCCGCTCAAGACTGACATGGATGTCCTCCTCAATTGTTCCTACAGCTGAAACACGGTTCATAACAAAATCTGCAAATCGTAGCTCAAATGCATCACCTGCTGTAATGCTCTCTGAACCGGTGAACCTCACTGACTCCAAGAGGCCCTCCAATAAGTTCTGAAATGCTTCCTCCTCAAAATCTTTGGTCCACATAATACCATCCATAACACCTGATCAACAAAGATAAATACCTGGAGAAAAATATCAGTGGCACAAAAGAATATAGAAATGGTAGTAATGGTGGAGGGGGTGAAAATTTCCTTTTGTTAGTTTTTTTTCGTAGTCTAATCAACCTAATTGTGACAAATTGGCACCCAACGGGAAACACCTACCCGGCAACGGCGCCAAAAACTATTTAGTGTCGGTGTGGGTACCTGTTGGGTGGGTGTGGGTAGTGTCGGTGCGCGAGGAAACCGCTCGAGAATCTGAGTGAGGCAATAGTGAATGCCCAGAAGTAGGTCGAAGCGGCTGGCCATAGCGGTGACGGTGGCAGACATGGTCCTGAGGTCACCTCTGAGGCCACTCACCGCCCCCTCAAGAGCACGAATGCTCTGAAGTACAGTGTCGGGGGGAGGTGGTGCAGAGGGACGCACGTGTCTGTGCTGTGCAGGACGGGGCTGGCGGACTCGTGTGGTGTAGTGGATGGGCTCAGCAGGCATGTGGAGGAAGGGTGCTGTGATCACGAGTGGGGGCCTAGCCTCAGTGCGAGGCAGGGGCGCAGGCTGGTGTGAGGTGGAAGCAGCAGCAGCGGAAGTGGAGTATAAAAGTGGCGACGAGGCGGCAAGAGAGGTCAGTGACACAGACGTGGGGACAGACGTCACGACACTCTCAGAAAGTACAGCTATGGTGGAGACAGAAGTGACAACCGCTGGGGAGGCAGTGTGGGGTCCAAAAGGCGAAATCCCAACGGAGATCATACTGGCCATGGTCTCCACGACCGCAGTGAAAGAAGGCTCTTTGCTCTCAACAAAATTAGGTGGGCGCTCGGGTAGTGCGGAGCAGAGGGGCTCAACGGACAGAGGGCCAGCTGTGGTGGGAATGGTGGTAGTGGAGGCAGTCTCAGCAAGTGTACTCCCGACACCGTCAGAAGTGTAGACAGTGGTGTCGGGAGCGGCAGAAATCTCAGGGATAGGCTGAGGGGCCACGGGGTCAACGGGTGCAGCGTGTGCAGCGTGGGCCTGCTCAGCCTGCTCGGACTCCTCGGCCTCAAGCACGTAGGCGGCGAGGATCAGGAGATCCATCGTCGGAAGCCAGTCCACCTGTGCTGGTGCTATCTGGGTCCGAGCTGGGCTCGGAAGGATCATGTAGTCAGCACCGTAGGGACCGTGCAACCAAACCCAGTGCCGCTGGCCGTGCGGACGAAGCATCTTCATCCGGGCCATGACATCTATGGACAGTGAAGTAGGGCCCGGAGAACGACGCAAATCGGCCGGTAGGTCCTCGCTGGTCATCAGGGTGAGCAGGGTGATCAGACCGCCACAACATATCGGTGAGCGAGCGCCCACCGATACGATGATGCGGTCCAAAAACCAGCTCACGATATCAATCACGACGGCGGGGACCAACTCGTCACTCTCCCTAGCTAGAACTCTGGGGCGCATCATCGCATAGAGCATATAAAGCTCCGGCGTGGACATCGTCCCAGGCTCATACCTCGCCAAAAAGGTAGTCGCCATAAGGCGCTGAGCTATGCGGAGGCAGGGGTGGACGATGGCCGAGGCCTTGGCCCTACTAGGGTCAAAGGCAGCTGGTAAACCCGTGATCCGGGCCCAGAAAGCGTGGGAATTGAAGGAAGGTGGGGGAATGTGAGTGGGGGCGTAACCACGGTCGGCACCGGGGACGTCGGGCCACGAAAAGAATGCTCTCATCATACCGAGAGTGACCTGGCACTCTCGGTCCATAAACCTAAACGAGCATCCCTCGTCGGTTCGGGCAATAGAACTCAGAACCTCAAGTGTCGGGCGGACGAAGGTGTCCGCCGACACTTGGAAAAAATCTCACCAACCCACATTGTCATACAACGTGAGCATCCCCTCAAGTACCCCCAGGCGTCCTAGGTCTGCAAGGTGCGCGAACCTGGAGGGTACAATCGAGCGCTAGGAAATGCGCTCAAAAACGACGCGGTGTGCGTCGTCTCGAAACGTAATTCCCAGCGGCCCGACAAGTGGAGCCGGTGGTGGCAGTGGGTCGGCAGGGAGTGGCTGTACTGGGTGAACGGGGACTGCAGGCTGTGGCTGTGCGGGGTGAACGGGGTCTGCAGGCTGTGGCTGTGCGAGGTGAGGTGGTGTAGGTGGAGGAGAGTCCTCCATCTCGTGTGAGGGGCCGGGCTCATCCGGCCGCTTTCACTTGGCGGAAGCTCTCCTGGTGCGTGACCGTGTCCGGGGCGGCATGTGGGCCCCGGATGCTCACCAAAAACGAAATAAATGCGGCGTGCGAAAATGAGTGGATCGAATATACCAGAACACGCTGCGAGAGAAAAATGGTGGATGCGTGCGAAGACGCCGCCTCCACGAAGCCAGAAACGCTCCCCGGAAGCTCCCCTAGGCTCCCCTAAGCTCCCCAATATACCCTGCACATCAAACGAAGATATCAGCGAGTAATATTCAAAATTTATGAGGGGTTAGGGGTATAATGGATAGATAATGAAGTTAATTTGAACTAGGGGCTCGATTAGTGCACGGATTGTCAAAAAATACAAGAAAGAGGAGAAAATAGGCAATTTTGGGGTTACCGGAGCTCGGCCGGCGGCGAGATCGCCGGCGGCGACTCGGGCGGAGGAGCGGTAGTCGTCGGTGTCGGTGGTCGGCCGAGCACCACCGTCGGCGAGGCGGTCGGGCGAGTGGAAGGGTCGCAGCGGCCGAGGAATACCAAGAGTCGCAGCAGTCGGGCGTTTTTTTGGGATTTTTCTCGTTTCGAAAAACGCGCCGACCCGCTCCCCTTTATATAGGAAAAGTTACGACTCGGCCGAGTGACTATGTCGCTCGGCCGAGTGAACGTAACGGAAATATTTTTGAAAATTCCTTCCCGCTTACGACTCGGCCGAGTGGCTTTGCCACCCTCGACCGAGTGGAAAAAGTCCATTCGGCCGAGTGGCACAAGCTACTCGGCAGTTCTCGCCCTAGGAGCGTATCAGTTTCACTCGGCCGAGTGAAGATATACACTCGGCCGAGTGGCAATTAACTGAAATCTAGAAAAGAAACAGAGAGTTGGGTACATCAGACTTCCCTCGTTCGTGTGCCGCTCGGGCGGACGAACTTATATGCTCGGCCGAGTGGCTAGTGTACTCGGCCGAGTGAATCCTGTTTTCTGCTGTTTGGCTCCGTTTGGGCTCTAATCTCTGTTTTTCTTCCTCCAGTCGATTTCATCCTTCTCCTAAGCATCGAGCGCATTCCTGGAGCGCTCCTCGTCGCTTGTTCATCCTCCTAATGATAGATATCCCTTTCTCCTCTCCTGTCAAAGAAAAATAGGACCCGTTATCATGAAATTTTCAGGCAAACGACTCAAAACACTAATAATTTCTAAAACAAAAATAAAGAACAAAGTAAAAATAAAGCGATAACCGTCGGGTTGCCTCCCGACAAGCGCTCGTTTAAGGTCTTGAGCTCGACCCCCTTTGATTTTCAATTTAATGTGGGATATTGGGTGCATATGAGATGCACCCGTCGAATTTATCGGGAAGAACGCTTAAATTTGGATGTTGTGGCGGCATGTTCTTCCTCGGTGACCTTTCGTCTCGGGTAGTGTTGGGGGGTGGCTCCCCCAAGCTAGTGCTTGCTCCGGGCCTCGGCTTCACCGGTGACACTGATTTTCGTATCGGTGGGGCTTTCTTCGGAGTCTTCATCTTTGATAGCTTGCAGAGCTCTCGAATTCTCGCGACATCAGCGTCACCTTCATCAATTTCCATGGAGAGGTCGGGGGAATGCTCCATCTTTTCTTATTGGCCCAAGTCCGGCCCTTCCTCAAAATCATCCTTGAATAGTGCGCCGATGGAATGGGGGATCGCCTCCTCAATGACCTCGTCAAGGAGGTCCGTATAGTCCAGCTCCTCGTGATAAGGCATGTGTTTCATTGCCTTGGGTATATGAAGCTCCACCTCGATGTTGTCGACGTTCAATGTTAGAGTCCCTTCACGTACGTCGACAATGACACCGGCGGTGGTGAGGAACGGGCGTCCAAGTATTAGCGACGTATCTCCCTCCTCCTTGACATCCATGATCACGAAGTCGCATGGCAAACATATGCCCCCTGGGACTTGTAACGGGATGTCCTCTGCGATCCCTACCGTCCTTGTGATCCGACCATCTGCTAGTTGTATCCGCATGTCGGTAGGCTTCAATTCTGTGCCGGTGTTTAGTCTTCGGAACATAGAGAGAGGCATGAGGCTAACACTAGCCCCTAAGTCCACCAACGCCTTTTGTAGAGGCATTGAGCAACGCAAGTTGCTCCGAGATTTGGCCTACAACGGTTGCAAGGGAATCTCTGCTCGCCTTCAAGGAAGCATTAGTCTTCTTCTGCTCGGCCATAAACTCCTCCAGTCTAACTTCAAAATCGGAACGTTGTTGAGCTTGTGGAGGGTTTGGATTTCTCCACCCTTGATTGTATCCGGGCGGCCTATAGGGTCCCACTTGTTGCTTTGGTGGGAAATTTTGTTGCGGAGGCCCCCTCGGTGGATAATGTTGTTGTTGTTGTTGTTGTCGAGCTTGATGAGGTAGTTGTTGCGGGGGGTTCAATGCTCCATCATTGTTGGCATAGGAGAAACCGGGATGGTTTCTAGTGGCCGGATTGGCCCAATATTCTTGGTTCCCCGCGACGTATTGAACTTGCTCCAAAGATCCCTCTCCTTGTTCTCCTCCCAAATACATAGCTTGGGATTGGTCTTGCCAATCACACATTTGATTTGTTGGTGTGGATGTGGAAGGGGCTCCTTGGGGCTCCGTAATATATTTCTCCAGTCTCTCCACCACCTTGTGGAGAGAATCGAACTTGTTGGTCAGCTCCGCCACGGCCTTGGCCTCATAAATGCTAGACGGCTTCAAGGAGGACGAAGAGTGTCCTCGCTCGTCGCCCCATTGTTGATTGTTCGAGGCCATCTCCTCAATTAAGGCCGTAGCTTCGTCGGGAGTCTTCGATAGGATGGCCCCATTTACCGCGGCATCAATAATCTGCTTGGTCCCCGGTTGGAGACCATTGTAGAAGCTATGGACTAGCTCCCAATCTTCAATGCTATGGTGGGGGCACTGATGCTGCAGGTCTTTGAAGCGCTCCCATGCCTCGTAAAGTGTCTCTTGAGGTCCTTGTTTGAAGGACATGAGAGTACTCCTAATCTTTACCGTCTTGGAGGGCGGATAGAACTTGTCGATAAACGCGCTCGCCAACTCATCCCATGTGGTAAAGACTCCTTCAGCTTGCGTCCTCAACCAATAAAGAGCTTTATCCTTTAATGTGAAGGGGAAGAGGCGCAGTCTGATGGCATCTAGGGTGACGCCCGGCATCTGGAAGGTGGCGCATTTTGATAGGAAGAGCTGGATGTGGTAGTGGGGATTTTCATGGGCGTTCCCATGAAATGGATCCTGCTGCATCAGAACCACAAGCCCGGTCTTCAACTTAAAATTCTTGTCGGCCGCCAACTCCGGCATGGCTATGAACGAGGTCGTGGAGGAAGTCTTAGGCCGGAGCCTATCTCGAATGGAAATAATCCTCGCCATTCTTGCCGCTAACTCTTCAGGCGTCTCCTGAACGTTCATAAACCTCCCTTTCGTATCGGGTCTCCTCTCTGCTCTGATTCTCCGCAATGTACGCTCGATCTCAGGATCAAACAATATATCGATGGGGTCCGCTGTGGATCTCGTGTACATGCACGGGAAAATAAAGTTTCAAAGAAGTGATTAGCACAATGGAAGGGTTAGATAGAAATAAAGAAATAAAACAAAAAGAAAGAAATAGCTAGGGTGGTAGGATCAAACACAATCGCCCCCCCGGCAACGGTGCCAAAAACTTGATCTATCCAAAATGTAACCCAAGAGCACAACCTAGTATGGCGCAAATGCACGGAGATAAATCCCCGGCAACGGTACCAAAAACTTGATCGGACCCGGATATACACCCGGAGAACGATTGTAGTTTTACCGCAAGCGCACGGTGTAGCGGCGAGCGGGTATCGAACACGAGGAGGTGGTGTTGGCTCCAATCTATCCTAGGTCGGTTTGACTATGAATGTTTTATTGGTGGAGATGGTTATGGAATGATATAATGGAAATGGTGGTGGATGTCGGTGTCGGTGATAAAGAATTCGGTCAAATATCAATTCAAATACAATATAATAAAAGAGTCTAGAGCTAGGGAATCCCCACTACGGTTCGTCATACATCATTGTAAATAGTGAATCTCAATATTACTAGACTTGCGTTGAGGTGAACTAGTCGTAACTGAATAGAGAACCAAGCTCACGCTCTCGCGCTATTGCCGGTCTATAGCAAACCTAGGATATGGCCCAATCTCTTGCAAACCCTAGCCTAAGCCACTAGCATTAGGATCGACATCATCGTTCAATCGCTCCTCGAGCCCACTCTCGTGCAAACTCGAGTTACGATCTAGGTTGTGATAGTTCGTATTCGTCCAATCTCTTGCAAACGAATATGGGTATAGATTTATAATAAAAATCCTAGCTTTGGTCCAATCTCTTGCAAATCAAGTCTAGAGAATCTCGATTATAAACCTAAATCGAATATCTAGGCCTTCCCATCGATTAGAATCCATTCTCTTGCAAACCCTAGATCGATGGAAATCCCTAGCTATCCGTAATAAATCAATCACAACCTAACCTCCTAGCAATTCTAGCAATTTAGAAATTCATTCATCACGAATCTGAAATTAGATCCGTAGGGTTCATCCCCATGCCCTAGAACAACAAATCTACTCTAGCATAGCAATAACGATATGAGAATCAATAAAAATCATTGCTTGCATACAAAAAGATAGAAAAACAAAGATTCAAACAATAAGAACAAAATACTTAGCTTAATGAAGATCTTCAATCCAAAATACAAGCTTTTTGATCCAAGAGGGGGCCTAGGGCATGGCCTAACCTCTAAAATAATCCCTAAGAAAACATGTGGGAACCTAAGAAAACATGGGGTATCCTCCTCTAATGGTGGCTACCAAACCCTTAAATACTCCCCCAAAACCCTAGCAAGAAAACCTAGAAAACCCCTCAAATTCATGCCCAAAAACAGCCCAAACCGCAACTTAAAATCTGGGCCCGTCGCCGACTCGACCGAGTGGAAAATGTGACTCGGCCAAGTGGAAATTCCAGCACTGCAGCATCAACTTGCAGAAATTCTTCAGATTACATCCGACCTCCAATTTGCGCGTTCTTGGCGGCGTTGGAATCGTCATGAAGTCTACTATCCATAAAAAATATGAGAAAAATACTTTGCTTGCTAGAATGATAGAAGAATTCAAAAGAGTGGGAGGCTGTCTGAAAATCTGGGCGCTGCATGTCCTCGGCATCACTCGGCCGAGTTGACTTCTCTACTCGGTCGAGTGTGCTTCTCTACTCGGCCGAGTGACAGACCCTGTAGAATTCCAGTAAGTCAGAGATCTTGGGGAACTGTCTTCAGAGGTGACTCGGTCGAGTGGCTTTACTCACTCGGCCGAGGGGCATTCGATACTCGGCCGAGTCAGAACCGTCAAAAGCCTGTACATTTCCAGTAAGTCGGCCTCTTTTGATGGTGGATTTCTCATGCCACTCTGGCGATGCGATCTTCTTACTCGGCTGAGTGGGATATCGTCCCTCGGCCGAGTGCATGCCCAATTCCTTCTGTTGGAGCGTGTCCGGTCTGGTCGGCCGAGTGGTCTTCTTGCTCGGCCGAGTGGCTGCTCCACTCGGCCGAGTGGCATGCTGTAGATGCCCAATCTTTTCCGTTTCTCCTCCTCGTTGCTCCTACGGAGTTTCTTCTTCTTCCACCCGTCTCCCATCACCGAATAGCCCTCAAAAGTGCCTTGGGTGACGCTCCGGAGTGGGTGCAAGTCCCTTAAGCTTATTTTTGCTCCCGATCGCTCCATATTTCCTGAAATCCGACAAAAACAAGAAATAGTGAAAAGTAAGGCAATATCGTCGAATACTCGTGAAAATCGCAATATGAGCAATCGAAATGGCGTGAAAACATGCAGAAAAAAGGTGTAAAATATGGAGTGATCAGATATACTCAGCTTCCATCATCAAGTCTGCCACAGTGTCCTGTTTGGAACTCTTCTCACTCACTGTCCATCCATTGAAGGTAAAGACATATCCTGAAACCTACTATAATCTATGTCACTTTGGAAACTTGAGTCAGTATATCCTTCAACTGAAAGATTACTACTCCCACCGTATACTAAGAACACGTCCTTAGTCCTTCTCAGATACTTAAGTATGCTCTTTACAGTAGTCCAATGCTTCTCCCCTGGATTTGATTGATATCGATTGACAACGCCAAGTGCGTTTATGACTTCTGGCCTAGTACATAGCATGGTATACATGATAGAACCAACAGCTGAATCATAATGAGTTCTACTCATGATTGCTATCTCTTCATTTGTATTGGGAGACATGTTCTTGGAGAGATTTATTCCATGACAAGCGTGTACATTACCACGCTTAGAATTTTCCATGTTAAATATTTTTAGCACGGTGTCTATATACCTAGACTGGGACAATCCCAGCATCCTCTTGGTCGTTTGACTTGGCAGAGTCGGAGACGAGACACAAGTGCTCATTGAAGAATGAGTTCACTGAACGACCCATCGAGAGTTATCACATGGTTAACATAACAAATTTGTCAGTGATAACTAACTGTGATGATAGGCAAGTTGGTCCTTAGACTTGATGTCATTGTATGAACCTGTATGTGAACGGTGTCACTTAGATTTCTGACCTAGCTTCGAGGCAATGCCTGCCGAAAGGTCTTTGGTTGGGTGACACTTGAAGCGTGCGAGAAGAGTAATGACCAAGAGAGAATTCGTCCCTCATATTATGGGGAGTTAGTGTCGCATGTGTTGGTTCGGTCTTTAGTGAAATACTTTGGCCAAAGAATGTTGGAAGAAGTCCAACTTTATTTGACTAAGGATCGATAAAGACTAACCGGCTTCGAGCTATTGGGGTTGACAGTTTGACTGTACCCTAGGCTGGATTAGGCGACATTATTTTGATGAGTGGACTATAACTGCTGTATTCATCATGGACACAGTCAGGGTGGTCCCGAAAATACTCATTTCAATGAGTTAACCACATAATTATGTTACCAAAACAGGGATGTGACGCGTCGCAAAAAGATGCGCACTACTCCCAAGGATAGGATGTCATCAAGTAGTAATTTCTGGTGAGCCCAGGGTCAGATAACAGGAAAAATTCGTCTGCGTTCATGCTATCTTCGGGTCAACAGAGATGTGAGAAGGTGAGAGACAAAACCACCTTTCGAAGGCGATGATTTGGATCAAAGAGGTGGGGTGTGTGATGGTTACCAAAAAGAACAAGAAATAAACAAGAAAAATAAAGGTTGGGATGCAAATGAGAGGAGTGTGTGTGTATTGTGATTTCATTAGGGAGTATGGCTTAACTATTCAATCTCCAATTGATGACTCAACTCCACATCCATGTCAAGGTGTCATGCCCTATTTTGCACTATACGTGTATTCTACTGAATACACGTGGTATTTCTACTTACGATACATGGGTAGGCATGAAATAAACGAGGATATCGATGTATGTAACGTGGTGAAAGGAGGATTGGGCCGTAATGCGTGGCTAAGAGATGATAAAGCGAGATTGAGAGCAGTAGAAGTGCAAAAGACGTCGTGGGTATAAAACAACAAGAATGTATTAGATGTGTGTGTGATGCATGTATGCATGCATGGATGTGCGTGGATGTGTGTAGTGAGAGACATGCTAGTGTGAAAGGGGTTAGGGGTCAATGGCAACCCCCGTAAATTTTTAGAAAGGTTAGGGGCAAAACAGTCATTTGGACTAAAGCTGCGGTGCGTACATACTAAAGTTGTGTGTGCGTAAAGTAATGGCAAACTTGTAAATATTTGGAAGATGGGAGGGTATTTTGGTCATTTTCACAGGGGATATTCCCTTGAAATATTCCATTCTTGGAAGAGAAGAAAGGAATAAGAAGAGAATATTCCATAGAATTTTCTCCTCTCTTCTCCATATTCCTTTCTTTTCTCTTCTAAAATTTTCTCCCCATTTTCCCCTTACATGGCCATCCACACCCCTCTTCCCTTCCTCCTCTTTCCTCAAATGAAAACCCTAATTCCCATTTACAAATAGAAGGAATTCAAGCTTGCTTCAAGGAGGAAGATGGAATGAAGAGAAGGAGACGGAAAAGAGGAAAGATCAAATTTTTGAGGTAGGAATTTACTTGGATTTGGAATTCCATTGCTCTGTTCTTGCTACTATGTTTTATAGCAAAATTTACTTAATATGTGATAGGAGTAGTCAAATTTATATGCCATGATTCAATTTCACCAATTTCCCCTTGAAATTCCAAGCAAAAACCACCCCTTTGAAATTCTGAAATTCTGTTGTGTGATGGTGTTGTGATTACAGTTACTGTAACTTGAATTAGGTTTCAAAAAAAAATATTCTTGTAGATCTTGAAGTTCTATCCCAAAATAATATAAATTTTGATATATATTTAATTCAGAAATTAGGAGCAAAAATTCCAACTTTACAACATGTCTGTTTGATTTTCAGTTTTGACACAGTTTAGCAAAATTGACCTAAACACCTGCACACACAATGGAATTTTATGTTCTTGATCTTTTTGGAAAGTTAACAAGTTTTTCTAAAACTTCATCACAGTGCTTATATGTTGAATTTCTGGCTGCAACATGCCCAAAATTGGCTTTCAATACAGACCCTGAAATCTGTCTGAAAAACAGATTTGACACACTTCACCAAATAATTCACTATAAATCATATACTTAATATTTTTGCATGAAATTTTATATGTGAATACAAAACTACCATATAAACAACTGTAATTTGAGGATTTTTCCTAAATTCTGATTACAATGTGGTGATATCAGCCATGTTTTATGAATGTCTATATGTTTCCTGCAAGCTGAAGCATTTAAGTGGTAGTATGAATTGTGCCATGTTGCTAAACTCCCCTCTATGATGCATGATTATTGTTGTTACTTGAAAGATAGTTACTTATGCAAATGGATATTGAATTTCCTGATGTGACAATGATCATGTGTATGTCGCCTGCCAAGTGTTTGTGCAAATGCCTTAATGAAACAAAGGTAAAGAAACATGTAAATTGAGTTGTATACACTGGTATCATATGCTATGTATTGGTGATGATGGAGTCATGGAAAGCATGAGTTCATATATTATGAATAATGAGTTGAAATGGCTATGATGAAGAGCATGTCACTTGGGTGCATGACCCACGTTGATATGTGATGTGACTACGATGGAGGGCAAAACACTTCGGTGCATGACCCATGTTGGTATGAATATGAAATGTGATGCCATGCAACATGACTCCTTCATTATTAAAATGATAATATGAAACTCTTGAATGTCTCAGTCCTCTCTAATGAGGGTGAGTTAGCAAAACCCGGGTTTATGTGGAATTTGAGTAAATTGTGGATATGAGGCATGTACTGAGAAGTTGGGGGAAATGATTATATGATATGTGATACTTATACCCACTCGCCTTTACCGGGAGTGGAGGGGACATATGGAGGTTGTGTTATTTTGGGAGAGCCTCACTCCTGCCAGGGACGGGGGAGCTGAGAGGCCCGGTGTCGTATAGTGCCCGTGTCCACTGTGACGTGTGCTATATTCGCCCCAAATTTGGGGTGATGTCCATGTCCTGGTATCACACAGTTTACCCAAGTTTCCAATTAATTCATTTAACTAAAAGAGAACTATGCATGTTACTTATTCTACTGGCAGCACTTCCCTTTTCCCTCACTTGCTTCACTGGTGGCACGGTGTTATATTTCTGACACTTGTGTTTCTCATTTTAGATTGTGGTTGCATGACTACTTGTATTGTTACTCGTGCTAACCTTTTTCTTGCAGTAACTCGACATTGGACGGCAGGTATGATTCCCTTGTTTAGCTATTTACTTTTCATTATATTACTTAGTTACATGCCTTATTCCTCTTGCTTGGCCTTGTGGATTAATAACCGTAGAACGGTGTTCCAGATCCAAGTTAGTTCATACTGGGGCACGCATTGACGTGCTCCTCCCCACTTTTCAGGTAGCAGGGGTAGCCTGGTTGGCAATGACTTGGAGTCGGGTTTCAGGGGTAGCACTTGGTATGAGCTGAAGTTATGGTGTGAAATGGTTGTTTTGGGAGGTGGAGAGTGATGGCGTATGTGTAGTGGTGTATCTGGACTATGTACATTAATGGAAGTTGTTATATATGATATGTGGTTATTGATCTATGTTATTTATGAGATTGTTTTGATATTATTGTAGAGCTTCACTTGTACTATCCCAGCATGTGCGCAGTGGCCTGCTTGTTCAGTTTCTCATTTCTCTTTCTTTCCTCTCTCATCACCCTCACTCTTCAGGATACTTGAAAAAAAATAGATGTCGGGTATTCTGGGGAATGCGGCGTGACACAAGGTATGTGAAATCGGAAGATTTCCCTATTGGGAATAAAACCAAACACGTTTAGCTCAATTGTGAGGCTTTCAGGCCGCACAACCGGATGGTGTTATCTTGGAGCTCAATCAACGTGTTAGCATCAAGTGTACTTATTGGATTGATGATTTCAAGTATAAAGCATAATTAGTTAAAGCTCGCGGTTCAACACCTTGCAGGCCCCTCTACGGGTATATGAACGTAGATAATGCCTCATGGCATATCATCCTCATTGGATCCCTCTACGGGTAATGCATGATGAAAAGAGTGTGAAATCAATCAATGCAATAGTTACACAATCCTATGCCATGGATAATTGAAAGCTAATCATGCAAATCCTAACTACATCACAATCAAACACACAAAGAGATTAGCTACACATGAGAGCAAAAATATTCACCATTGCATTCATATTCATAAGTTCATACATAGAGAATGAGACAAAATGAAATACAAGACAATGGTTAAGAAAGATATCACCAAGTGGAAGCTCTTCTCATCCTCTATCAGATTCCAGAAAATGGGGGCAGAAATCCCCCAAAAACTATACAAAACCCTAATCTAAAACTAAGAGAGAAAACCCTAAAAATGGAAAGTATTTGAAGCTAATGGTGGAGAGTCCCATAATTGTAGCTGATAATGGGGTTTTATACCCCCTGGGGTTCACATCTCAACCACCCAAAACCGCATCCAAGGGCTCACGTTAAACAGATGAAAATCAGGTTAAGAGAAACCCAAACTTGCAACCCAGATTCGGCAGAAAAAACCTCAATCAGTCGACTTCTGAACAAACGCCAGTCGACTGATGATAGGCGACTATCATTGGTCAAACAGTCGCCTGGTTGGTGGGCTGCATGGCTTCAGAAGGGAGACATGCAACTGTCTTGAAAATCATAGTCACTTGTGTGATCCACATGCGACTGTCTTTTGTGCTTCAGTCGCCTGCTGTAGAAGTGCCAAATTAACGTAAGTCTACCCGTTTTGCTCCATCAGGCATCCGAGAAATCAGGCGACTGATGCGAAAATGACAATCGACTGTACAATATTACAGTCGACTGTCAATCCTCTTGCAGGCGACTGTTATGTACTCCTCTTCTTGAGTTGATTTAGTCCCATTCGGGACACCTGAAAAATCCAGAAAAATCCCTAAAAATATAGTAGAAATGTATAATACTTTGGGAAGTGAAATTGTGCCAAAATAAAATCATATGCACACAAATAATTAATTAACACAAATATAGGTAAGAGAGCATGATTCAATGAGTTATATGCACAAGAGGGAATGATTATGGGGCTAAAATATACAATATGCACAAGAAGTTCATCATTTCTTCTCGTTACTTCATTTGCCACTTGCTCCTCAAGTGATTCAGCGCCATTTATCGTGTTCACCTCAGTTTCATGGTTTGGAACCATCCCCCAACTACTCATGTGCTCTGCCGTCTCTTCGAGATATTGCCAAGCATCACTTGGTGTTTTATCAAAGAATGAACCATTACACATCACCTCCATTTGTTGTTTTGATGATGGAAGAAGTCTATCATAAAAGAAGGCAATAATTCGACATTGATCAAAACCGTGATGTGGGCATTCCAAAAGTAAATCTTTGAATCTTTCCCATGCTTGGTCAAAAGTTTCATTGTCGCTTTGATTGAAGTTCATGAATTGCTTCTTCAAGGTTTGAGTCCTGCACAACGGAAAAAATTTCTTTAGGAATTCGGATTGTAACTCAGACCAAGTAGAAATAGATCTAGGCTTTAGAGCATTCAATCAATGTTTAGCCTTATCTTTCAGAGAAAATGGAAAAAGTTTAAGATATACTGCATCAGGACTAATTTTTCCATTTAGGCATATGGAACACACCTCAGTAAAAGTTCTAAATGTTCATAAGGGTGCTCATTTTCCAAACCATGGTAAATAGGTAAGAGTTGAATTGTTTTCGGTTTATTCTCAAATGAGTGAGCATCGGGTTTCAATATAATGCAAGAATCAGAAATAATCATAGGTGGCATATATGTGTCTCTCAATGTCATGTTTGTGCCACGTGAAGTGTTATTGTTGTTGTTGTCGGACATTTTTTAAGGCCGACAAAGCAAAAGATAAAATAAAAGTGGATATACAAAGAATATGCACAAGAATGTTGGAAGAATCTCACCAACCACCCAAGTAACCCAAAGTTAGTATTAAAATGCAAAACCGTTGTCTCTGGCAACGTCGCCAAAAACTTGACGCGCCGCAAAAAGATGCGCACTACTCCCAAGGATAGGAGGTCGTGAAGTAGTAATTCCTGGTGATCCCAGTGTCGGATCACAGGGAGAATTCGTCTGTGTTCATGCTATCTTCGGGGCAACAAAGATGTGAGAAGGTGAGAGACAAAACCACCTTTCGAAGGCGAAGATTTGGATCAAGGGGGGGGGGGGGGGGTGTGTGTGATGGTTACAAAAAAGAATAAGAAATAAACAAGCAAAATAAAGGTTGGGATGCAAATGAGAGGAGTGTGTGTGGATTGTGGTTTCATTAGGGAGTATGGCTTAGCTATTCAATCTCCAATTGATGACTCAACTCCACATCTATGTCAAGGTATGTGAAATCGGAAGATTTCCCTATTGGGAATAAAATCAAACACGTTTAGCTCAATTACGAGGTTTTCAGGCCACACAACTGGATGGTATTATCTTGGAGCTCAATTAACGTGTTAGCATCAAGTGTACTTATCGGATTGACGATTTCAAGTATAAAGCATAATTAGTTAAAGCTTGCGGTTCAACACCTTGCAGGCCCCTTTACGGGTATATGCACGTAGATACTGTCTTGCGGCATATCATCCTCATTGGATCCCTCTACAGGTAATGCATGATGAAAAGGGTTTGAAATCAATCAATGCAATAGTTACATAATCCTATGCCATGGATAATTGAAAGCTAATCATGCAAATCCTAACTACATCACAATCCAACACACAAAGAGATTAGCTACACATGAGAGCAAAAACATTCACCATTGCATTCATATTCATAAGTTCATACATAGAGAATGAGATAAAATGAAATACAAGACAAGGGTTAAGAAAGATATCACCAAATGGAAGCTCTTCTCCTCCTTTATCAGATTCCAAAAAATGGGGGCAGAAATCCCCTAAAAACTATACAAAACCCTAATCTAAAACTAAGAGAGAAAACCCTAAAAATGGAAAGTATTTGAAGCTAATGGTGGAGAGTCCCCTAATTACAGCTGATAATGGGGTTTTATACCCCCTGGGGTTCACATCTCAACCACCCAAAACTGCATCTAAGCGCTCACATTAAATAGATGAAAATCGGGTTAAGAGAAACCCAAACTCGTAACCCAGATTCGGTAGAAAAAACCCCGATCAGTCAACTGCTGAACAAACGCCAGTCGACTGATGGAAGACGACTGTCGTTGGTCAGACATTCGCCTGGTTGGTGGGCTGCGTGGCTTCAGAGGTAGACATGCGACTTTCTTGAAAATCACAGTTGCCTGTGTGATCCACACGCAACTGTCTTTTGTGCTTCAGTCGCCTGCTACAGAAGTGCCAAATTAACAGTAAGTCGACCCTTTTTGCTCCCTCAGGCATCCAAGAAATCAGGTGACTGATGCAAAAGTGACAGTCGACTGTACAATATTACAGTTGACTGTCAATCCTCTTGCAGGCGACAGTTATGTACTCCTCTTCTTGAGTTGATTTAGTCCCATTCGGGACACCTGAAAAATCCAGAAAAATCCAGAAAAATCCCTAAAAATATAGTAGACATGTATAACGCTTTGAAAAGTGAAATTGTGCCAAAATAAAATCAAATGCTCACAAATAATGAATTAACGCAAATATAGTTAAGAGAGCATGATTCAATGAGTTATATGCACAAGAGGGAATGATTATGGTGCTAAAATATACAATATTCAATCATAATCAGGATGTCACCAGGTGCTCGTAGTCATTGCCGTCTGGGGTTTCGAGCCCCACCTGTAGCAGGGTCAGGCTATAGGGTCTCAAACTGATCGAGACCTTCGTCAAGTAATAGATAGAATTAAAGGAGAAAATGCATTTGATGCAAGACTGCAAAGAGTTTGCAGCTAGCTTCTATATTTGGGATAAATGATCTTGAGCGCAAGTGGGAGATGTTGAGAGATGTTGTAAAGGCCTGTTTTCGTTGTGCACGTTTGTCAGTAACAGAGACAATTTCAAACGATTTCAAAAATAAGTAAATGATTTTTTTCTATTTTTTTCGTTGTTCAAATCTAAAAATGGACTTCATTTTCATGATCCCACGATGATACAGACCCGTGGTACTGTTTTAGTAATTTTCGGACACGTTTAGTTTCAGGGACAAAACTGTAATTATTATAAGTATTTACTAATGAAATTGTTAATTACCTAGATTAAACTAGCCTAAAACGTGGCAGCCCATCTGATAAATGAGGAAAAACGTTTTCCTCCTTATTAGATTCTTCCTCCCCTAACTTTAGTTCATCCCCCTAACCCCATTTGTCCAACCCTAAATAATACCATCATTAATTATAATGTAATAATATTATATTATATCAACTTTATTTAAACCCTCCCATTCTCCTCCAAAACCCAACGACAACCCATGACCGCCCGCGTCCCCCCTTCTCCGATCAGCCGCTGTGCTCTCCCCTCCTCTGTGCTTCAAGTCCACCAGAGCTACTCCATTCCACGCATCTCCTCTGCTCCGATCACCCTACAGAACCCCCTCCGCCGTGAGCTCTCAACGAACACCGACGAGCCCCTCAACCCATGCACGACCCCCATCTCTCCTCTCTCCTCCGGGATCCCCTCCAGCTCGAGACCCAACTCCCTCGCCGCTGCCCTCCTCACGCCCCCACGCCACCGGAGCTCTGCCCTCCACTCTGCCACACAACCCTCCGAACACCCCCTCTCACGTTCAAGCCCGCAACAGCCCCTTTAGCCTCGACCCATCCCCACGGAGCCACCGCCGCTGCTTCAGCTCCGCCACCTCCCTCAGACGCCTCCTCTGCCTTCCATGCACCTCCACCGACCGTCGACGAGGCCCAGTCAGACTCCCCGCCATCGCCGAGCACAGTAGGAGCCCTCGCACCATTTTATCCTCGCAGCATCCCATTAGACGCTGCCGCTAGTGCTGCCGCTGCCCAACCGCTGTGTGCCACCCCGCCACCATCGCCCCTCGCTTCATGGAGCTCAGATGAGCCCCTCCAACCGCACCCTGTGTCCCCGAGCAACCCTCGCCACCACTGTCTGCCACTCCGATGTTCTCCGTACTCTGATGACCCACTCCGAGCTCCTCCGCTTGCGCCGCCACTTCGCCGCTGGCTGAGACCCACCGAATACCGTCCCCTCTCACCGACAGCACCACCCCCAAGCTCGCGAGCTCCGACGCTGATGCCCACACCTGCTATCGCCACCGCTTGCCGTCGGAGCCCCCGCACCACTGGCCACCACCCCGCAACGCCGTGCAACGCCGCGCCCTCAACCGCTTCCCCCCCACGTCGCCGCCGTTGATGAAGGCCCAACCACTGCTCACGCAAAGAGAAGATAAGGGTTGTAATAACAGCACGTATATACGAAGGTAAATACGTATTTGAATACGTATATGTAAATACGTGTATATATTGATATTATACGAGGTTTTTAGATTAAAAAATCATAATAAATAATATACATACCAGAAAAATACAAGACAATGTCCATAAAATCCAGCGTGTCGCGTAGACGCTGAAATCATCCCAATCTAATGCTTCCATTTTTAAAAATGATTTTTCAAAGATATACGTCATTAAATCTAATTTGCTTTTAAAATACCTATCTTTCATACTACACGTAAACTGATATATGAAAAATTTGTATGTTGCAGTACTAGACGAGACACTCGTTTTGACAGCTTATTTGAAGATTTTCGACGTGTCGTTCACTCTGAATAAATCATTGAACGTTTAAAATACTTATTTTATAATTTAGAAAATTAGTTTTTAATCGATTCTAAGCTTTTAAAAATTATTAAAAATACCAATGAGCTTCAGAAAAATATTTTCTTCATATATAAAATTATTTTAGTCACTTCTAGCCTATCTAAAAATTATGAGTACGTATTTTGACGAGTTTTAAGCTATAATAAAAATACAGCCGAGTTCGATAAATAGACAGAAATAGTATAACTCTTAACCATTGACTTATTATGTTTGCAGGTACCGTTTCTTAAGCACGAGCACCCCTAGCTCTTGCTTCGGCCTGCTTCAACGATCCTCAAACCAGTAAGTCACTCTAATTCTAGTTTTAGAAGATAAGTAAGTGTACTAGTATGAACTTAGGACATCACATATAGCCTCAGAATGGCTATTGACCTGAACAAATGACTAGAGACCTAATTAACTAGGGAGATAATCAACTACAGAACGACTATTCACTTAAACCAACAATTTTTGTATTCCATGTTTGTTGGACTTGTCTTTATCCTCAAATTTCTCAGCATCCGCTTTGCTTTGGCACAGTCGATTTGAAATGGGTACCAAACTTTCTGATAAGTAAGTCAATCAGTGGTCCTGGTTTAAATATAACATAATTAATGGAGCAGATGTGATAATTGCTATTCCTAACATTGGTATCACCCGGTGTCTAGGATCATTTGCGCTAAAGTTTGGATCACCCTGCGTGTGGGGATAGTGACTTGCTTGGCCAAACCTGACTGGCGGTGTAAGCATGGATCAATGTTAGAATTCCAATTATCATCAGTTTGCAACCATTGGTTTTAAATACATGGAAATAAGTTACTTCAACCTTTTCATCACCATGATAACTCACTTGTCTTGTTCACCCTTGCCTACCACGTCCTGATGTTGGTAATATTGATCCACTTGTTGCACGATTGCTCACGCTTAAACATTCACATCACCTGATGCATGTCATAATTTAGTCATTGATAGCCACTGAAATATTGTGTTGAATCATCACATAAAATGTTGTACGAGATAACGTATTGGAATAACGAGACTGATTAACATACCATATTGAAAATAGTGATTGAATGACAGCATAATGATGGACTATCCTATTTGTAGGATACAACGTATGTTAGATACAACAATCACTAACTTCGTGTTTGATGATAACAAACGTGTGTGAACATTCTAATGTGTGTGCTAAGTGTTTTTCAGGAGTGTCACGCTTGTAAATCTTCAAAGTGATGACGAAGTCAATTGATGGAGGAATTGCTATTCACATAGCAAATCAGAAAATGGAGAAATTGATATTCACATACCAAAAGCTCAAGGAGGCTGCAACATCCACCAAGCAACTTCCCTATTGCCGCAAAGATCATTGCCATACCCTATTAGCCACAAGCCTATACTCCATCTCCCAATCATCTATAAGCTTGTTGAAGGAGGAGGAAGAAGCCCATCAAGTTGAAGAACAAGTCAGCAACCAAGGAGGAGGGTGACTACCTAGGCTGCGTGCGCACTGCTGCAGTACCCAAGCCAACTGCGCATGCACTGCTAGACCCTGGTAGCGCACTGCAGCACCAGCCTTACCCATTACGCGTGCACTGCTCGAGGAATCAAGGACCCTGGCTGCGAACTGTAGCTGCCCCAAGGAGATCCATCCATCAAGTGCCGCAAGATGAAACCCCAAAAGCCCACAAGTTGCCGCAAGTTGCCAAGGTGGGGTTCTTCCATCCACATTGCCTAAGAGCCGCAATTTTGCAAGGGGATGCCGCAAGTTTCAGCAAGCCATTATCCAAGTGTCAAGGCTGCAAATTTCACATACAAGACAAGGCCAAAACTTGAGTTGCTGAGGAGATGTGACGAGATGACTACATCTTGCCAGATGAGAGCTGGGCTATGCTGATTGACGGAGACGACGACGGCTACACAAAATCGAGCTTTCTAAACTATTATTGTAACGGCCTGTTTTCTTAGTCGTATTTTGATTGTGGTGTGCCTGTGTTTTTTTACTTCGTTCATCCAAATATTTTCGTCCGAGTGATCTTTGCCCGCACATCGACGCGAGCGCGTCGTTATTTTTGGTTTTACCGTAGCGTAATTTTTGATCTGTTAAATCGTAATTAATTATTTTTAAATTAAAAATTAAATCACTAATTAACTTATTTCTTTTAACTAACTTATTTTTACTAATCACTTTTCTAAACTACTCTTACCAAGTTATGTTACCCTAACCTGTTCAATCCCCACCGAAATGCTGGTGAGATCCAACATCACAATAATCAGCCCCTACCTCCAACTAACCCCCTTCAAGCTGTCTCCTTCCTCTCCTCGTTCTTAAACCAAACCTACAGCAGCATCAAGGGCAACCAGCAATCATCACTGAACCCACATCCCACCACCCTCAGCCACCATCTCCTCCACCCTACAAGCAACAACAATCTGCCTCCACAACCTCCATTCAACCCAAAGCAACAAAACCAGAAAACAAATCAGAGATCAAAATCCCAGATCAACCCAAAAATCAGAACCCCAAATCATCTCCCTCCACTCGAAGCAGCTGCCGTCGCCGTGAGCCCGATCCACGCCGCCGCCGCCCCGAACAACGCTGTCGCTGCCTTTGAAACCCTCGAGCCCCAGATCCCGCTGCCGCCGTCATTCCCAGATCTCGTCGCGCAACGCCAGATCCTGTCGTCGCGTCCCCAGAAGCCGCCGGCGGCGACGGCGCAGGCGCCCGCCTCCGATCCGCCGCCTTCGAGCCCAGTGCCGACCGCCCCTTTGCCGATCTCCCCTGCGCAACATCAAACAAAAAAAGAAGAAAAAAAGGAAGAGGGGAAACTAGAGACAGAGAGAGAGAGAGAGAGAGAGAGGGGGGGGGGAAGGGTTTTATTATAGTGTAAGTTTTTATAAGTTTTTTAATATAAATATAAGTTTAAGTTATTATAAGTTATATTATTATAAGTTATTAAGTAAGTTATTAATTTCTGTAAATTTAAATAAGTTAAGATTATTTAAGTTGAATTGTTTTATAGAATATTAAGTTAATAATAGTTTTTTTGTTATATAAAGTTAAAGAATCTATTATTATTATTAGTTTAAAGTTATCATCACATTAGTTTAAAGCTAATAAAGTCAGTTTAAGTTATATTAAAGTTATTTTCAGTTATATAACTTATTTTAAGTTAATAAATTAAGTATAAGGCTGAGTTATTGTAAATTAAGTTAAAAGTTGATGTTAATTTGTAAGTTAACATTATTTTATAGTAAGTCTGCTTAATATATTTTAACTGGTTAGTAACTATTAATCTAATAGCACAAATCTATGATGCAGATAAAATGTGCCTCACGTTACCACCACCTAGACACCCACACCCACGTCAAGGCAAGTATTTTTAGAAAATGAATTGCAAATCTGGCCGTTCAAACTTAGTGCTAAATCCGATTTCAATGTGCTTGTCAACTTCTGGTAGCCAAATATTACGTTTCATTTTGCTTGTTGCCTTTTAATTTAATTGGACTACTTTTACTACCTGCATGCTAACAAGTTAAATTAATTTGGAAAAAGGAGTATGTTACAAACTCGCAACACATATGTGATATCCATCGAATACAGATGGGGTGAAACCATCGAATACAGATGGGGTGAAACTTAGTCAATGACTAGACAATACACTTGGGTGGGGTTGGTTCATGTAGTAGAGTCTGTAATTGTTGCTTGAACATCTTACGGCTACCTCCAAACCACACTAATGGAGGCACGCACCTTGGCCCTCTTCCAGGTTAGGAATGGCAAAAAGCGTCACGGTAAACCCCCGATGATAGGGTGTATCGAGAACATTACCTACTCAGAAATGGACTTATCACGGGCACAAATAATCAAATACTCAACTTATAACTGTCTTACTTTTAAACTGTAAATCCATGTGTGCTCGTACTTTACTTTTCTGCACTTATTATCCATAACTGTGTACTAACGCTCTTTTGTCCTTTATAGTTGTTTTTCAATTCATTACTTTAAATATCTTGCCGAGCTTATCGCTGACATATATTTCGATATGGTGATGAAATATATGTTAGGCTCAGAGACAGAGTACCTCGAGGACCCTACCTTTGAGGATCCAACCTTAGGGGTGGAGTCCGCCGATCAGAGCTACGAGGACGTTGAGATCCTCCCTGCGGAAGGCTAGGGCGGGACATTTCTATTTCAGTTTTATTATTTGTATTGTTGTTTTCAGGTGTGTTTGCTTTCAGTAGATTGTACGGCCATGCTAGGCCTTAATTGCTAGTGTGTTTTGCTTTGGACGCTGGTATTGTAATGTAATGACTATTTATGCTGCTTCTAAGATATTCGCATGTAGGGACCTGCTTTTGCTAATCAACGCTTATTGTGCTTAAGTCAAAGAAGAAAGAAAAAAATAAGTACATCTTCTTTGCTTTAAGCACATGCGGACCCGCACACGTCCTCGCTCCCAAGTATAATGGGAAGCGGGACGTGACAATTATTATTATTTTTGTGTAGTATTGTCTGATCTCTGTAGGAAAAAATTTACCGTTTACTTGTGATACTTTGGGATCTTGTCTAGTGGTGGTCTAGACAAGAGGAACTTGACGGGTGTCGTCAAGTGAGAGCATATATTAGGATTGATAGTGTTGAACACGTTGAGTGGGGTACTGAGCCTAGTGAGTGTAGAGACATTGGTTCTCTAGCTATTAAGGTTGTGCATGTATGCTATTAATATAATATTTGCTTTCGGGGGTTGGACGTAGGTCGTGGTGATCGACCGAACTGGGGTAAATCTGTTGTGCATATGTGATTGCGTTTATTTATTCTGAATCTGCCATAACTGCATGTGATTGCTCGTGGGTTGCACGATTTTTTATTAGCTTATTCACCCCCCCTGTAACAGCCTGTTTTTCATCAACACGTCTAATTACGTATCTAACCTATTTTCAATTTTTTATAAAAACTATTTTATAATGGTGCGTCAGGAGTTTATGATTTCAAAAATTTCTTATAAAAATATTTTGAAGTATCAATCTAGTTATGGAGTATTTTAGTAAGTTTGGATTGCATCAAATACCTCTAAATAATTTGATAAAAATTCATTTTCAAGTATTACTGTTTTAGCTGAATGAGTTATTTTTCTATACAAATATCATCAAAACGATTTCAAACTTCTACAGTATCATCCTATGATAATTGAAATTTAGTACGCAAGCACAACCAATAAAACACACAGAAAAAATAGAGCAACCAAGGTGACACAAGGAAATTGGTAACGCAGTTCGGTGTGCACACCTACATCTGTGGGGCCTCACCCAGAAAATCAAATAACTCCACTAGATATTAATGATTACAATCACCAATAACACGTATTACTAAGGGGAACAATCTCCCCCTCAATACACACCGTAGGTGTGATCTCAATCAACCCCTTGGAGTAATTTGCGCGTGCAAGATCCCATTGCTAAACTGACAATGATCAACTCCCTTGATCCCCTACCTTTGTAGACGTCAGCCTCCTCCCGGTGCTCCTTGTAGCTTTCGCAAAAGCTATTATCCAAGTCGTCAAAAACCTAGCCGCCAATCTTCATTCGTCTTTTAAACAAACTCACCCCCCCTCAAATATAGAGCCGTTAAAGGAAGTAAACACAATCAAATCTATGGAAGATTGGCCGTCCGTAATTAACGAAGCCCAGCTAGGAAATTGGTTTTTCCTCAACTTATAAAAACATCAATAACCATAAGTGGGCAAAAAACATCCTCTCTCTACAACCGTCTTAACCAAAGCAAGAGATACTCGATCCCAATAGAATCTGCAACGATTCTTCAGTTGACGGAAAAACACACAAGCCGTAGAAAGTAATAACCAGCAACCAAAAAATGTCCCATCTTCAATACGCCCAGGCTTGAACTCCATCTCAAAAGCCTGAAGCAATATGCTGGACATTATGTTCAACATAATGTTCAACACATTATTCAACATCCTCCATACCACACGCTTAGGACTGATGTATGAACCCATTGTGCCACTAATAAAAACATAGCCAAACACATACGACCTAACAATCTCCCCCTTTGGCTTTTAGTGGCACAATCAAGAGTAAAAACAATTGAGTACAAGATGAAGACATGCTGGAGAATAGCATAGAATAATAGATGATATCTCAGAGAGACAGCATACAACCGCAAAACAACCACCCAACACACCACAGCACCACAGCACCACAAAGTTTGTTTCAAAGCAGTACAAAAACACCATAAACTCCCCCTTTGGGTCACAAAAAGAACAAAGGACATACCTTACTAGGTACCACTTCCCGAAGGTAGCTTGGATTTAAGCTGAGAAAGTCTGTCCTGAAGCAGAACCTTGTGAGATTCGAGTAAAACCTTCTGACTTTGAAGAAGGAGCAGCTGATCATCCACATTCTGCACAGCCTTTTCAAGCACAAGAATGGCATCCATGATAAGGGACTGTCCGTCCACTGAGCCAGACGCAGATGTAGGCACTTTGTCAGCAGAAGTAGATGCAGATGGAGGACCAACAGGAGAGGTAGGGACAGACTTCTGAGGAGATGAGGAGACAACAGATATATCATTTAGTTTTCCTGCCACAGACTTGGCAGTAAAACTGATCCCCTCACAAGCTGACGCAAGCTCAGTGCTTGCAGGGATAATCCGCTGGGAGAAAAGCACCATGGAGATAAGAGAGGCATGAGGAAGTGAAGATGAAGGTGCTGAGGACTCCGAAAGAGATAGAATAGAGTCGAAGATGATCGTCCAAGATTGAATGGCTTCTTGGTCCCAGCAGCATAAATTAGCTTGCACAAGGTCTTAGTGACTACAACCATATTAGTGGTGGGTAGCCAATTCCTAGTAGCAATCCGATAAAGCAAGAAGTATTTAGCCGTCAGAACGGATGATGGAAAGGAAAAAAGACTTGGACCAACTCTTGTACTGTCCCCCTGTGACCGTCCTCACAAATAGATCAAAATCATCACCCACAGAGATCCCAAAAGCTGGCAGAGTCTGAGAGTAGGGCCACTTCAGGAATTTGTTCAACAAGGATGGGGAGAAAGAGACTATTTTTCCTCGAATATAAGCCCTGAATGCCCATCTAGACAAAGAATCCCCTGAGGACTTAGACAGATTGCAATAAAATTCCCGAACCAAGACAGGATAGAAAGTCTTGAAGCAACTAGCTGCATGAAGTAGATTGATCTCCTTGAGGAAAGATACGAATTGTGTCTTTGCAAAAGATGGTAGGGCTAGAGATTTTTAACCAAGAATGGATCTCTCAGAGTATGAGGACCATCTCTTTTTGAAGGACATGTCAAAGAATGACTTGGACAAGGCATCAGATGCAGAAAATGGAGATAGGTAAGGAGAACCTAAAGGGCCATCCACTTTGGACTTCTTAGATGGAGATGAAGTATTCAGTTTAGATGGAGCTGCACGATTACGAGAGCCAGATCTTGATTTGCGTGTGTGAGGGGGTATTAGATCCTCAGCAGGAGAGGCAGCCACTGAGTCTCCTTCTACTGGCCCAGCAATCTCCTCTTCACCAACAGATGGTCCAACATTAGATGCAACATTTGCACTGGTCCAACATTGACATGGGTCCAACATTTAATACAGAATCCACATCAGGCATAGCTATAGAGCCATCTCCTTGGATCGAACTTGGAACATCAACTAGGGCAGCTTCTTCATTAGCAGGAGACACATGTGATACTGATGGATAACCTGATTCTGCCATCATTGGGTTTCCTCCAACATGAATATCTTCTAACATATCATTAGGTACCTCATCTTCTACACCCACATCAGTCATGACGTTCTCTCCTGTTTCAGCAGGCAATTCTACCACATCAGATTTCTCAGCCACAACATGAGTAATAGGATCAACACGGGCATCACCACCTTCAACAACACATTCCATAAAACTAGAATCAACACCAACATCAACATCCGGACTGGGTTTTCTATTGACACTGAGGACTCAGAGTCAGAGATCTCCACCACTATAATTTCTGAAATTTTTACAGACGATCTTCTTGGATTCCAGGATTTTAGAATGATCTTGTTATCCTTAGGCACTTCCACACTCATCAACTTACCATGCACTTTCTTTAATTTAAGCGGGCCAACACAAACTTCAGAAAGATTCAACCACGAGAGGTCCAATTTGTGCCCAGTCCTCCGGAGCTGCCAAAACCAATCTTGAACAGTGACAGGATGAGGCAGCTGTTCATCTTCTTCAAACTCTGATGAAGAGGGTTTGACCGACGGAAGAGGAATATCAAGAATGGGGGGAAAACGACTATTTCCAAATTCGATGAGGAGACAGAATGCATGTAATCACGAGACATTGGGGATGAAGTGAGAGGAGAATTACCAAACGGCAAGACCCTAGAGACGCGAGGAATCGTCCCCTTTCGTTTAACCCGAGATGACAAAGACGAAGAAGTAGGTCTCTGAGATGATGCGGCCTGACGAGAAGAACGGCGAGGGTTCTGAGGGGATTTCTGGCTCTGATCGCAACCCATTAAATGGAAAAAAAGACAGAATTTCTCCACCGGAAAGAAATCAAGAACCCTAAGACCACTTCGGAACTTTTGAAATAAACTAAAGAAGTGATGAGCTCTGACAGAGGAAAACCCAAAACAAATAACGGCTGGGCAAGTAAAAAAATATATTACCTACCACAAGAGCCTATTTAGTACCCCCTTTATGTTACAACATAACATGCAACATTATGTACAACATAATGTGCAACATTAAATACGACACAGCCCAAGAGCTTGTCGCAATTCTTCAAATCTGCTGGAGTCCAGGGGTTTAGTAAAGATGGCAGCTAATTGACTGGTAGTTGCAACATACTCCATTACTAGAACCTTCTTCTCAACCAGTTTTCTGATGAAATGATGTCGAATGTTAATACGCTTGGTCCTGGAATGTTGGACGGGATTCTTGGATATATTGATGGCGCTCTAATTATCACATAAAATAGTCAAGACATCTTGCTTCACACCATAGGCTGTCAACATCTGTTTCATCCATAGAAGTTTGTGCACAACAACTTCCTGCAGCAATATATTCGGCCTCAGTAGTGGATAGATAGATAGTGTTCTGCTTCTTGCTGTACCAAGAAACAAGATTATTTCCTGCATAGAAGCATCCTCCTGTGGTACTTTTTCTGTCATCTGCATTTCCTGCCCAATCAGCATCACTGTAGCCTGAAAGTAAGGTATTGGTGTCCTTAGTATACCAAATACCATAATCGGATGTCCCGCTGATATATCTTATTATACGTTTCACTACAGTAATATGAGATTCTTTAGGACAAGCTTGGTAGCGTGCACAAACCCCAACACTGAAACTGATATCTGGCCTGCTAGCTGTCAGATACAGTAAACTCCCTATTATACTTCTGTATAATGTAACCTCCACCGATTTCCCACCATCATCCTTAGACAGCTTTTCACTTGTGGACATAGGGGTGCGAACTTACCGAGCATTTTCTAGGCCAAACCTCTTAACAAGATTTTTAGCGTACTTACTTTGAGAGATGAACAGCCCGTCACTAGATTGCTTTATCTGAAGTCCAAGCAACATGTTTAATTCACCAATCATGCTCATCTTGAACTCTTTCTACATGAGGACAATGAATTCTCGCACCAGCTGTTGTGAAGCGGAGTCGAATACTATATCATCCACATAGATCTGAGCAACAATAACAGCTGACCTGGTTCTTTGAACAAATAATGTCTTGTCAGCTCCCCCTCGTTCATAGCCTTTTTGGAGAAGATATTTGGTCAACCTCTCGTACCAAGCCCTTGGCGCTTGTTTCAAACCATAGAGAGCCTTCTTCAATCGGTAGACATGGTTTGGAAGAAATGGATCTTCAAACCCCTTCGGCTGTTCGATATACACCTCTTCATTCAATATCTCATTCAGAAACGTGCTCTTCACATCCATCTGATGAAGCTTGAAATTGAAACTGCAGGCCACTGCCAAAAGAAGTCTGATCGATTCCAGCCGAGCTACAGGTGCAAACGTCTCATCAAAATCAATGCCCTCAATCTGAGTGTAGCCTTGAGCCACCAGACGAGCCTTATTACGAGAGACATTTCCCTTCTCATCGGTTTTATTCTTAAATATCCACTTTGTCCCAATGACATTCAACCCTTTCGGTCTCTTAAGTAGACACTAGACATCATTACGTTGAAATTGATTCAGCTCTTCTTGCATAGCTAACACCCAGAAATCATCAAGAAGTGCTTCCCTCACATTTTTTGGTTCAACAATTGAAAGAAAGCAAACGTACCCGGCAAGATCACGATAGTTGACTTGGCTAGTACCTCCTGTACGAAGACCATCTTGAACATCACCAATAACAAGTTCAAGAGGATGGTTCCGTATGATTTTAGTGATCCCTCTAGAGGAGTGAGCATCATTTCCCTCAGACAGTGGTTCCTCTACGGATGTTGAACCCTGTGTTACAATATTTTGTTCAACATTACCTTGTGTTGTATCGCATGTCGTAACATTTTGTTCAACACAGTCTTCTTCATCAACGCCTTCCTCCTGAGGAGTTGTCCCTTCACTTATAACTACTTCTCCTTGATCAAAATCGTCTACAATCACATTAATTGACTCCATCATGACATTTGTACGATGGTTCAGCACCCTGAATGCACGGCTAGTTGTGGAATATCCAAGAAATATCCCTCTGTCGCTCTTAGCATCAAACTTCCCCTAGGAGTCCGATCCTGCAAAATGTAACATTTGCTTCCGAAGATATGAAAGTAAGATACATCAGGTTTTTTACCTTTCCAGATCTCATAGGGAGTTTTCTCTGTTCTGGGTCTGAGATACACTCTATTTATAGTGTAGCATGCAGTGTTGACAGCCTCTGCCCACCATCTAGCACTGACCTTTCTGGCATTCAGTATCACGCGCGTCATTTCTTGTAGGGTACGATTTTTCCTTTCAACCACTCCATTCTGTTGAGGGGTCTTAGGAGCTGAAAATTCATAAGCAATTCCTTGTGCTTCACAGAAATCAGCAAAAGAGTGATTCTCAAACTCCTTGCCATGGTCACTTCGAATCCTGACAATCTTCCCAATGATGTTTCCTTTCTCAGTCTAAAGACGGGTGCATAACTTCTTGAAGGCGTCAAATGTGTCAGACTTCTCCTTGAGAAAATCTACCCAAGTGAATCGTGAGAAATCGTCCATACAAACATAGATGTATTTCTTACCTCCCATGCTAACTTCACTTGTGGATCTGATCAGATCCATGTGGAGCAGCTCCAAGTTCATGGACGTGGTGATTGTCTGAAGTTGTCTATGGCTAGTCTTCTTTTGTTTTCCTAGTTGACAAGGACCACATACACCTTCTCTTCTCTTGTTTATGGTTGGTATCCCACGAACAGCTCCCACTTTGGATATCTTCATCAAGGTCTTGTAGTTGAGATGCCCTAGCTTTTGGTGCCACTGCTCAGAGACATCCACAGTAACACTGAGGCAATTGTTAGTTTCCTGAAGTAGATAGCAATTGTCAGCAGATCTTTTTCCAGTCAGAATGCAAGCTCCGGCTTCATTGACAACCACACACTCATTTTTTGGTAAACTGAACGAAGAGACCTTGGTCGCACAATTGGCTTATGCTAATAAGATTTTCCTTCAAGTCTTCCACATGCATCACATCTTTTAGAGTAATGGATCCCGTCATCTTTAGATCTCCCTTCCCAATGACTTTGCTCCTTTGACCGTCCCCAAAAGTAACATGACCTTTGTTGCCAGCTGTATACTCAGTAAGGAGGCTCTGATTACCAGTCATGTGCCGGGAACATCCACTCTCGAAGTACCACATGTTCTGGAAAAAATCAATCATAGAGGTGTAAGCAACCATACTGAACAGTTCAGATTTCCTTACCTACTTTTTCGTGAACCTTTTGTCAGGATGTCCATTGTTTCTTCCTTCATGTTGATGCCTCATGCGACTAAAACAATGTCTGTTAGTGTGTCCTATGAGCTGGCAGTAGTCACACATGGGACGCATGGATGTTGCACTCCTCTTCTGCTTCAACTTCTGATCACCTTGCTTGAAGTGCCTCATCCTTTTTCGATCTTCAGTAACAAGAACCGGTCTTTCCTTGGGAGCATGAAGATAACCTCCTCTGTTGTAACCTACACCTGTGCGATCTCCTGAGACCTTCCCCATGTTCAGAATGTCATCGAGCTTTGCCTTCCCGAAGTTCCACTTGTTGAGGATGTTCTCTACCTTCTCAGCTCTGAGAAGCGTTCTCCTGAGTTGGCTCTCAAGATTCCTGAGATTGAGCTCAGTCTTCACCAGTTTAGCCCTAACCTCGTCCTTTTCACCTTTCAGTCTGACATTTTCTATCTTTAAAGATTTGTTGATCTCACAAATCTTCATCCAATTTGTGAACATAGTTTTATAGGCTGACCGAATGTCATCTTCACCAAGCTCCTCATCACTACCTGCTTCAGAGCCGGAGTCACTGTCAGATGTTGTACTATATGTTGTAACATTCTTTCTGACATTCCCAAGTTTATTCTCCAATGTTGTACTTGTTGTGACAGGACTAGGTTCAACATAACTAGAGGTGTCACAATCGGATTGATCATCCAGAATAGCTGTAAATGCAACATAATTGCTGATGATGTCCTCATCTCCAGCACTTTCTTCGGAATCCTCATCACTCCAGGTACTGGCTAATGATTTTCCTTTTTGTTTCTTGAGAGTATTTGCACATTCGGCTTGTATATGACCAAATCCCTCACACTCCCTGCATTGTATTCCTTTGCCTTTGCTCTTTGGTTCATACTTCTGTGCGGGACGACTGATAGCCTTTCCTGGAGGGGGGAGATTCGGTCGTGTTTCCCTGTTGACTGATCTGAAATTCTGGCCCCTGTTGCTGATCTTCCTCATCATCCTGCTAAAGTTCTTAGTTAACAGTGCGATGTCATCTTCAAGTTTCGATTCATTCTCTGACTTAGGTGCTCCACTCGCTTCCACCTTTAGAGCCACTCCTTTGTCTCTTTTGTTTTGCTTCAGGTTCATTTCATAGGTCTGAAGAGACCCCATTAGTTCATCCAATCTCATAGTAGATGTGTTCCTCACTTCTTCAATAGCCGCAATCTTTGCAGAGAACTTGTCAGGTAGAGATCTCAGAGTTTTCTCAACCAACTTCTTTTGAGAATACTTCTTCCCCAATTGGAAAGCCTGATTTGTTATATCACGCAATCTTCCATTGAACTCAGCACAGTTTCATCATCATTCATCCTGAGATTTTCAAATTGAGAGGCAAGCATTTGGAGTTTAGAGGCTCTTACTGTACTAGTCCCTTCATGAATGTTCTGAAGAATATCACACGCTTCCTTTTGCATACTCACATGTAGAGATTAACTTGAACTGCTCTTCATCTACTGCAGTAAAGATAGCATTCACGGCCTTTGAGTTTCCCAGCGCCGCTCGATCTTCTTCGGGACTCCAGTCTTTAGCCGGTTTGAAGTGTTCCTTTCCTTCTTTGTCATCTTGAACTGGAGGAGTCCATCCTTCCATTGTGGCCACCCAAGCCTTCTCATCGAGAGATTTGATAAACGCGCGCATCCGTGACTTCCAGTAAGTGTAGTTAGTAACAGTGAGCAGCGGTGGCCGTGTCACGGATGCACCTTCCTTCGTATTCATGGATAGCGTACTCAAACACAGGATCACACCCACTTTGACAACACAAAGTAGCACGGATGACCTGCTCTGATACCAATTGATGTTTAGTACGCAAGCACAACCAATAAAACACACAGAAAAAATAGAGCAATCAAGGTGACACAAGGAAATTGGTAATGCAGTTCGGTGCGCACACCTACATCTGCGGGGCCTCGCCCAGAAAATCAAATAACTCCACTAAATATTAATGATTACAATCACCAATACCACGTATTACTAAAGGGAACAATCTCCCCCTCAATACACACCGTTAGGGGTGATCTCAATCAACCCCTTGGAGTAATTTGTGCAAGCTCCCCTTGCATGCAAGATCCCCTTGCTAAACTGACAACGATCAACTCCCTTGATCCCCTACCTTTGTAGACGTCAGCCTCCTCCCGAGCTCCTTGCAGCTTTCGCAAAAGCTATTATCCAAGTCGTCAAAAACCTAGCCGCCAATCTTTATTCCTCGTTTTAAACGAACTCTCCCCCTCAATTATGGAGTCGTTAAAGGAAGTAAATGCAATCAAATCTATGGAAGATTGGCCGTCTGTAATTAACGAAGCCATGCTAGGAAATTGGTTTCGCCTCAACTTAGAACTGACGTATGAACCCATTGTGCCACTAATGGCAACATAGCCAAACACGTACGACCTAACAATCTCCTCCTTTGACTTTTAGTGGCACAATCAAGAGTAAAAACAGTTGAGTACAAGATGAAGACATACTGGAGAATAGCACAGAATAATAGATGATATTGCAGAGAGACAGCATACAACCTCAAGACAACCACCCAGCACACCACAGCACCACAGCACCACAAAGTTTGTTTCAAAGCAGTACAAAAACCCCATATACCCCCCCTTTGGGCCACAAAAAGAACAAAGGACATACCTTACTAGGTACCACTTCCGGAAGGTAGCTTGGATTTAAGCTGAGAAAGTCTGTCCTGAAGCAGAACCTTGTGAGATTTGAGTAAAACCTTCTGACTTTGAAGAAGGAGAAGCTGATCATCCACATTCTGCATGGCCTTTTCGAGCCCAAGAATGTCCTCCATGATAAGGGACTATCCGTCCACTGAGCCAGACGCAGATGTAGGCACTTTGTCCCGTGGCTATGTTTTCGTAATTTTTCGGACACGTTTAGTATCAGGGGAAAAATCGTAATTTCGTATATTTGTCAGTTTACTAATTACTTTTAACCTTAACACTAGGCCTAAATGTGGCATCTCATGATAAACGTGTACACACGTTTTTCCTTTCCCTCGTCAGATACATCCCCTAACCCCAATTGTCAAACCCCAACTTTATGAGTCATTAATAACACTAATAATACATATGTATAATATATTACTAAGTTACACTATACAATTAACCCTACCCGTTAATCTCTCCTCCTCACGCTCAAACCCATGCAAACTAAGCCGTAACCCATCTCCCCTCACTCACGCACCCAAGGCCCGAACCCACACACACGGTCACTCTCATCTCTCGCGTTCTCCCTCCCTCTCTCTTCGTTCGAAAGCCCCCGACCCATCCCCGATGCCCTCTCACCCCTCTCCTCCGGCGTAATGGCCTCCTCTGCCACCTAGAAGTCCACGCGTCGCTTTCCACGACTTCACGCCGCTGCCCTCACGCCCGCTCCACGACAGCACACCACCACCTTACCGCCGCCCCCTCTCAACGTCCGGACAGACCCGAACCCCCTCCCTCTCTCACGGCGAATCCACCGCCCGGAGAGTCCCTATCGGAGCTCCGACCAAGCTTGACGTCCTCGCTTCTTTGTTCTTCTCCGACGAAGACCCCATCCGACCACCTTGCAGAGCCCACGACCCCACGCCGGCGATCCACACAACCCCACGCTGCTCCGCCCCTCGACCTCCCTCGCTTCTGCTGGCGATCACCCCACTCCGACACACCCACGCCGTCCGCATGCCTTCAACAACACCCGAGCACCTCTCCGCCGTATCACAACCCTTCCCACCGTCACCCACTCGCCGTTGCCCACTCCTCCGCCACCGCCTCCGCCCCGATCGCCGCCGTCCCACGCCCGCATCCGCCGACGACGACGACAAAGCACACGGAACCCCCCTATGCACAGCTATGCGAAAGAAGAATAGGGGTAGTTTTTATTAAGGGTATTTTCGTATAAATACGCGTATAAGCGTATTTCGATAATTAAAGTATCTGGGTTTTCTTTTTTTAAATTAATAGTAAATTATATAATCCTCATAAAACTATAAGGCCAGCTCGAGAAAATGAGAAATGACGTTCTGGACCCAATGGCGCTAGTTTCATCTCAATCAGACGCTTAGTTTTTCCACAATAAATTTTTACGCCTAAAACTTAAGTACGTCATTTTCACGTTAAAATCCATAACTTGTTATTTTCACAAAAACTGATATGTGGAAAAAATATATGTTGTAGTACTCTTTGAGACGGTCATTTTGACAGCTCACTTAAAACTTTCTAACGCAGATTGCACCCAGAAAAAATTATGGAATAAATACGATAACTAATTAAAATTGGGTTTTGAATTGATTTTGAGCCTTGAAAATTATAAAAATTCCAGAAGCTTCTGAAAAATACTTCTTCCTTCAGGAAAATTATATTCCTCATATCTAGCCTATATAAAAATTAAGAACACTTTTCGACACCGTTTCAATCATTTATAAAATCAAAACGATCAAGTTAAATTGATAGAAAATGGTGTGTTCATTACCAAATTATTTCTTGTGGTTGCAGGTACCAATTCGCATGCACCAACTCCCTTAGAAGCTCTAGTTCCAACCTCGTCTTACTACGACGATCTCGATAGTGTAAGTCATAATGAATTCTTACTTTAGAAATTTAGATAGTGTACTTTATGGAAATACCACATGCTCGAGGCATGGAGCGATATCATAGTTGTTGGACTTCAAAACATTGCTCAAGACTGACATTCTCTGTTGAGGTTTCTGCCTTGACTTTTCAACAGGCAAAGCTCTTTGGAGTGTCGTTAATGCATTTGACTATCTTTACTTTTGGAACAACGAATTGGCACACCGTATTGCTACATAATGATTGAATGACATACCGTGTTGACATCATACTGCTGGAACATCTTATTGAAATTGAATGCTTGAAAATAGTTGTCACTGCACTGGGTTTTTGGGGTAACTTATATTTGAGAAAGTGTGGGAGCGACCGCGAGCCATCTACACATTGCACCGTACCAACCGTCTAAAATGAAATGTACCGCCTAAAGTGATTTGAGATCCGCCTGGGTGAGTGCCCCCGTGGCAGGAGATGGGCTCAATGGTTGCAAACTGTACTTTCCTATATAAGTCACGTAATTTCTAGTTTTACTATTGTCTGCTTGTCCTTTTTATTGTTACTACATCTACCTGGTGTCCAACCATTGTCATCACATTGCATTCTGGTTAAAATATTGTTGCTACCATGTTACATATACCCTGCCACAGTTGTTGCTCTTGCACGATACTTTTGCACTTACACAGTCACCTTTACTTTATGCATTACATGCACTTTACTTACCACACCTGAGTAGCCATCAGTACTTTACTTATCACTCTTACGTGCATGTCCGCTCTTACCTTACTTTTTGCACCTGCATGATTATCCTTAATTGTTTACTATAGCATGTTTCATACTTTTGCACTCCTCTATTTCTATTGCTAGAATTGTTGTGACTTACCTATGGTTCCATCTTCGTGGCATCGCAGACGCCGCACAGGTTGACTTAGGCACTTCTGAGTTTGCAGAGCCATAGCTCGATCCTTAGACTACCGACTTTTAGATTTGGAGTGTATGTGTGATGTACTTCTATATATTTCCTTTCTGTACTTTACTTTCATGTATTTGGTGAGAGAGTGTTGTTGGTGTTGTATTATAAATTTGGACTGTAATATTGTACATCTCTGCATCGTGGCTATATTGATTTCACTGGTAATCTGCAGACCGCAAATAAACCAAATAAGTAACGAGCCCCCGAGAGCGGGTCGTTACACCCCCGCTAGGCTTAGATCCAGATCCAACAAGTGGTATCAGAGCAGGTTATATGATCTAGCCTAGATTGACCATGAATAACTCTATTGATTGTGCTTTTTCTGAAGGTCAGTCTATATCACGACCCCCAAAATTTAATGGAGTAGATTATGCTTATTGGAAATCTAGGATGAAAATCTACTTGATATCTGTTGATAATAAAGTTTGGCACATTGTCGAAAAAGGTTATAAGCCAACTGTTATTAAAATTGAAAATATTGATATGCTTAAACCTAAAGACAAGTGGGATGATAATGATTGGAGATTATATTCTTTAAATGGAAAAGCTATGAATGCTCTTATATGCTCTTTTAATAAATCTGAATTTAATTGTATCTCATATTGTCAAATTGCGTAGGAAATATGGCATACACTGGAGGTGACGGACGAGGAAACATCACAGGTGAAGGAGTCTAGACTTGCACTTCTGAGCACAGAGTACGAGAGCTTTCGCATGCTACCATCAGAGTACATATCAGAGATGTTTGTGAGGTTCACCAACATCGTCTACAAGTCTAGCTCCCTCGGTAAGCCATATTCTAGCCTTGAACAGGTAAGGAAAATCTTAAGGGCACTACCAAGCTCTTTCAGACCTAAAGTCACTGCCATCCAAGAAGGGAAAGATCTATCGCAGATGAGAGTAGAGGACTTGATAGGCAACTTAATGTCTCACAAGCTTGAGCTGCAGAATATCGAGGCTAGAGAGAAACCAGAGTAGAAGAAAAAAGGTTCAAAGCCACTAGCTCTTCAAGCTAGTGAAGCTGACGATGAGGAAGAGGAGACATCGTTGATGGCAAGAGGCTTCAGAAAATACATCAAGACTCCTCAAGGAAGAGCTGACATGCAACAAAGGTTTAATCGTTCTAACCATTATAATCCTTCTAGAAATTCATCTGAACAGACTGCTATTAATGAAGTTAAATGTTCTAAATGTAAACAACAGGGTCACGTTATAAAGGATTACCCACAAGACACATCTAATATTGCGGAGAAGAAAGAAAAAGCTGTGGTGCGAACGTGGGACATTGATAGCGAGGATGAGAATGAGGATTGCACACACTCCTCCCTCTGCCTCATGGCAAAAGATGATAAGGTAAAATCTGGTAGTAAAGTTTAACTTCTAATTATTTGTAAATGCATGCAAGATGAAATTGAAGAGCTTGAACTCAGATTAGAAGATTATATAAATTCCAACTATGAAATGCAACAAGACACTTACAACATGAAACTAGAAATTAAGGAACTAAAAGGAAAAATTGTTGCAAGTGATTCTACTATTGCTTTGTTGGAAAAAGAGAACTCTAGGTTGCATGAAAAAGCTAATTGTCTTTCCCGTCCTTCTTTATTGAATGATATTAGCATGCTTAAGCTAGATTTAATTAAGCTTGAAACTGAAAAGATTATGTGATTAAAGAGCTTAATGACAAATTGTGCATGCTAAATACTGAGCTTAAAGAAAAATTGATTGCTTTTGCAAATAGGGAAGAGGAAAACAAGAAAGCTTTTATAAGTAAATGCACGTTGATTGTGAATGAAAACGCTTTATTGAAATCCAAAATCACAAGTCTAGAATTGTCATTAAAGAAATTCTCTATAGGAAAACAATCGTCGGATACTATTCTAGAGAATCAACTTTATGGAAATATTAGATGTAGTCTTGGATATGACGTGAAACATGCTAAAAAGCCTATTCATAAGAAAAATCACAATGAGCCATTGAAAGTGAAATATACTTATGCAAAGTGCTTTACTTGTGCTAGTGTTGGTCATACATCCTACTATTGCAAGTTTAGGAAGACAAATACGAAGTTCAAACAAGTATGGGTTCCTAAATCTTTGATGGCCAACACGAGTGGACCTTGTTGGATTCCAAGGTCACACATAGCATCTACCGTGTAGGTACGATGAAGATTTGGCGAGGAGTCTTGGATTGAACGTTTTCATTATATGGCTCCTTAGCCAAATGATGACGCGAAGGTATATCTTTTTCCCTCTTTGAAATTAATGCATACCTTCATAGATTTTGTATGCTTGAAGTATTGTTTATTTGTGTGCCAGTTTGCTTGATTCTAGTTTGCTTAGTTTAAAAATAAAAAAATAAAAAAGATTAAAAACAAAAAAAATGTGCTTAATGTATATCTTTTCCTAAGTATCATTAAAATGGTATTAATGAATGTCACTCATATCCTTGTAAAAATCATTGTATTATTGTTATAGCTACATGGGCATGTTAGAATTCCTAAGTAGCCCTGACATGTTTAATGAATTGAATAACTTGATTTCTACACCTACACCTTCACTTCCACATGTATTGAATATTGTTGCACAATTGGAGATTCTTTTATGAAATATTGGAAAGTGAATGTAGGTTGAAAATAACTGATAAATCTAAGGGATATGATGTGTATTTGCCATGGATAAAAATTGAGCATAAAAAATTGAAAATGAAACAAGAAAAATGAAAAAGAATGAATATTGCTCCATATGTAAATTGGTTACAATTCATGGCAAGTATACTACCCACGAGTATCCAACATATGCTTTATGGGTAATCATTAGCATTGTTGTATGTTACTCGTCAAGCAATGCCACCCCCACATCTACGAGTCCTTATAGGCTATGTTTTTGGGGGTGTGGTATCTTGAACTCATTTTTTTAATGAGGTGGGAAAAATAAATCTTAGTGATATCATGTTTATTGGAAAATGTGGATTGGTTTTGGTTGGTTTCTTAAGAGTTTCTCCCTTTGTGCTTCAATTATTTAATCATCACACTACACGATGGTGTAAAAGTCTTGTTACACTTTTCCTTGAAATTGAAGTGCTTACTCTAAGAAAAATGACATGCAAGTGTTAGTTGTGATTTATAATACTTTATCTTTGCATGTGACATGAACTAGACTTCGTGTATACGCTTTTGATGATAACAAAAGGGTGAGAAAATAATGAAGATTTGGTGCATTAATACTTATATGTGCTTATATGAATATTGGTTTAAGAGGGGCATTAATGAATTATTGAATATGAGAATATATGTTCAAGGGGGAGCATGCCATGCTTATTTGTAATGACCCGCTTCCGGGGGGCTCGTTACTTATTTGATATTTGCGCAGGTCCTGCAGGTTACCAGTGAAAACAAAATAGCCACGATGCAGAGATGTACAAAAAATACTCAAATAGTGTCCAATTATTACAATCCATACTGTACAATATGTCCCAACAAATATACATGAAAGAAGAAATGTACATAAGTGAAAATAACTCTGGAAGCTGCGGTCAAATTCTGGTGCTATTAGCTCAGGAGCATCTAACTCCATAAGTACGTCGGCTGCGGTGCCACGGAGATGGAACCGTAGGTAAGTCACAACAATTCTAAATATTGAAAAGAAGCAGTGCACAAGTATGAAAAAAGTAACTACGTACAAGCAGATCATAGTGAAAAGTAGAGTACTGCGTAACAACTGAACACAACTGAAAAGTAAAGGCAAACTGAACTGAAAGGAGAGAACCACTGTACTGTGGTAGTGCAAGTGTAAAGCAGACTAGGTAAGTGAAACATACTACTGCTGTAGCTAAAAGTACGACAAGTAAAGTGCTGGGTGTAAGGACCCTGTCTATGGGGAAAACACTAGAAGGGGGTTGAATAGTGTTTATGCAAATTTAAAAGGAATTTACGCCAAATAAAATGCAATCCAACAAATAGTGCAGAATAGAAAAACAACCCAAAGAGAAACACACACAAACGCAGATATGTTTCAAGGGTTCGGATTACCCAAGTCAACTCCCAACTTGTTCCCGGTAATCCTACGTCCCTACTACCCGGATACCACCGGATACTCAAGTTAGAACCCTAACTTGAGGTTTCCTTAATGCCTACTTGTAGCAACCCTACAAGTGCAATCGAATACAATCGATGTCCTTGACTCCCACAACCAGTGAGCAAGCAAAAACCACTCTCACAACCGAGAGCACAATTCAAATAAAGAAGTTATGAAATCTGAAAGCAACACTTACAATCACCTATGCCTTGAAGTAGAACTTGAAGGAGAAGTGTGATGTGTGTTGAAGAACTTCTCTTGAAAGAGAGGAGAAAGCCCTTTCTCTTGACTGCACCAATTGCCTAGAAGATCAATCTTTGGTTCTAGGTTGGAGAGCAAGAGAACAAGATTTGGAAATACTTAGGGCTTTGGATTTGAGAGCTTTGATCTTTGGAAATGAAAGCTTGAAGGATTTTGTAATGAATGAGTAACCTTCCAATGAAACAGTAGAAGCTCTATTTATAGCTTTCTCAAATCCACAAAACAGTTTAAGCAAAAACCCAATCGAAATCCGTGAGAAAAATCTCAATGGATATAATCGGAACTCGCGACAGTCGACTGTTGAACAATCCACAGTCGACTGTCGTACAGTCAGCAAGGGTAGGTAAGAATTCATAACGGTAACTTACCACGTGGACAGTCGACTGATGAAGCAAAGACAGTCGTCTGTTAAACCAACATGCGACTGGCCGAGAGAAGAGTAAGTTAGACAAATACTGGAAATCTCACAAGATACAGGACAGACGACTGATTCAAGTAATACAGTCGACTGTTAATCAGAACATGCGACTGTAAAACCTTAAACAGACGACTGTCACAATCAAGTGAAATTTCCAGAGAGCTGAGTCAAAGAAATGATTTACAGACAGGCGACTGTTGCAGCATAGACAGTCGACTGATCTAATAGACAGTCAACTGTATATACAGCATAAGTCGACTGGTCGTAGAAATCAGATCAAACAGAGTTTGTGCATGGAGATACAGGCGACTGGTTTACAATACACAGTCGTCTGTCACTGTGACAGGCCCCTGTGAATCATTCAACAGTAGCCTGTGCGAAATAATCAGAGAAGGCCCAAAAACTACACTGTAATAGTCTGTGCATAACAGGCGACTGTAGAACAAAACACAGTCGATTGTTTTTGAGACAGGCGACTGTAAACTGTTAAGCAGTCGGCTGTTATGAACAATCCTAGCACAAACAAAAGAGAATTGAATTGGGATCAAAGGACAAAGGTCTAGAGATGTCCTATGACAGAGAGTAGATGTGTGTGAGTGCTCCATCAAAGTTCTACTTCTAAGCTACATACTAGAAGAGATAAAAGAAAAATTACATTGACGAATAATCTCTTCTTTCCATCGTATGAGCTTGAAGTCTTTACGGAGCTTCAATCAACAGTCTACGATCATCCAATTCATATCATTTGCCTTCAATCACGTTTGTGAGTCATCCATTGCTAGTTGATCTTCATAATAAGCTTAGGCAATGGATTAACTGCAAAATAGGAGATTAGTCACAAGTATTTATGTTTGCTCATCATTAACACCAAGTAGGGAGAAGTCCAATACTCAACATTCTCCCCCTTTTGATGATGACAAACAAACATAAACAAAAAGATAAATAATTGTGCGTAATGAAAACTTACTCCCCCTACATAGATGCCAATCAAGTTAGTCAACAAATATTAGAGCATCTACATAACAATTGAAGAAAGTGAGTGAGATATGAATGAATTCAATTCAAGAAATCTAGGAAATAAAATCCCTATTCATTGTAATCTTACTCCCCCTGAATCTAAGGCAACGAAAATCTTAGATTCAAGCGTTAGAACATACTTAGCACATCCATTATGAATCTTGTATGTTTATTTCTCTCCCCCTATGGCATTATCCAAAAAGGTGGGAGCAAATAACAACAACAATAATAGTGCTAAATACGAACTAACAACAATCAAGGAGTATAAAGATATATCGAATCAAAAACTCATAAAATCTCATCATATACACATGTGAGTAATGGAATTGAAATCCAATATCAACATTTTAGATATACGAAAATGAAAATAATTTTCACAAATTCATCACATCAAAGAGAGCATGAATTAACCAATATCAAATCCATATATTGTCTCAAAAGCACATCAAGGAGAGTGAAGCATACATGGAGACAACATATCAAATTCATCACACAGATAAGATATACAATATATCATAGTGTGACACAAGAGAGGGTGCAACATCATATATATAGATATATAGAGACTGCGTACATCAACGGATGGTCATCTACATGGCCATCCCAAAAAGATACATCATGATTAAAAAAATACATCATCATGACGACATCAAAGTATATCACCATACATATATAAAAGAGTCGCTGACAGCATCATCCATCATACAAAGACAAAACATATATCATCACTCAAAATAACATCCATCTAAGAGTGAGCGTCTACAGGGGCTGCAGACGAGGAAGCAGGCTCTATAGCAGCAGGAGTATCCTCTGGAGGAGGGTCAGAAGGAGCAACAGAAGCAGCAGCAGCAACATCATGTGTAGAAGCAACACCACGAGGCTCAACGACACCAGTAGGATGAGGAGGCACATGAAGCTGGGGAACAAACTGTCTCAAACCCTCAGGGAAGGGAATTCCCTGATGGAGGAAAGAGAGAGATATCAATCTGTAGATACCAGAGACCATCGCCAAAAGAGTATCCTGAGATGGTGGAGCAGATGAAGAAGGCAAATCAGCTGGAGGCACAGTGGATGAGGATGGAGCTGAAGTAGACTTCCTCTTCTTCGAGGCAGCCTGCAGAGCCGAAGAAGATTTCGACTTTGCAGAAGCGTCGAGGAGAGGACCAAAGGGCATGGGCTCGTAACGATTCAAGTCAATACCAAAGTGACGGAAAACACGAGTCAAAAGACCACCGTAAGGACTGTGAGACGAGGAGGACGTGAACTCAACCTTGTCCATCCTATCAAGGAGGACACCGGCCCAGTTCACGGGCATGCCAGAGAAAATAGCATACATACACTTTAGAATATCCTGAGACAGCTGGTCAGGCGATTCATACCTCGGCAGGATGTTTCACTTCACCACCAGGTAAACAGCCCAACCTCGTGCAGAGAACATAGATGATCTGACACCAGAATCAAGAGCTAAAGGTACCTCTCGAAACATATCCCGGAGGACAGACTGGTCAAGATCTTCAATCTCAGAGATGCAGATATCAGTGGGAAGGGAACCGACAGAAGGAATCCTAAGAATAGTCCCTAAGAGAGAGGGAGTGATCTGAATGTGGGTTCCCTGAATGATAGTAACGAGGATCCCAGTAGACGAATACTCACCGCGAACACGGTTCGAATAGAAGAGCTTCACCAGAAATGGATAGGCTCTGGGGGACTCGCTCTGAGAGAAGAGAAAAGATCGATCAGGTGAGTAGCGGAAAGAATGTCAGATAGTCTCTCAGCAGTGAAGGCGAGGAAAGTAATGTACCGCTCCCTAAGTAGGTTGATCCCTAGGAGAGAGTGAAATTTTGCCAGACAAAGATCGTCTCGGTAAACGAGAACTAAAGGATCAGAGGGGGGTACAACAGGAGTCTCTTCAGACGAACTGGACACATAAGGAGATACATGAGGGTTCTCAGCAACAGGCTCACTGATGTGAACACCAGTAGGCTTGCACTGACGATGAATCAAAGGCTGAGCATCGCTAGAAGAAACAGAAGGAGAGTAACCCGGTGAAAATGAACGCACGGGTGACAGGGCATGCTTGTTTCGGGCTTTAGGATTTCTTTCTCTTGGCAATGAGTTTCTTGGGTGCCCTAGAACGTTTAGGAGCATCGATCTTCTCTTTTTCCTTAGGTTTAGGAGCCATGGAAACAAGAGAAGGAGAAACTAAAGCGAAGAAACGAAACAACGAAGAGCAAGTGAGAGAAGCAAACCAAGTGGAAGCACAGACGATCGCGGAGAAGAAGATCGAAGGCAACGGCAGAACGCGATCGACGACGACGATTAGGAGCAGTTCGACGGTTTAAGAAGCGAAATCAACCGTTTTTGTAGAGAAAACGAGCGGGAAGTTGAACAGTCGAAGCGGGGGAGAGAGAGAGTCGACGTGGGGAAGTGGTCGCGTAGACTGAATATAAAATTGGGGGAATCAATCTGAGCCGTTGGATCAAGGAATCGACGGCTCGGATCAAATCACATGAACTGACACAGCATAAGACATTCGACTGATGAACAACAGTCAGTCGACTGGATGATGTGATAAAATTAAAGCTCAGATAGATGGGAAGTCGACTGGCACGTAATATGCAGTCGACTGTCCATTGGGCAGTCGACTGACATATACTCAACAGTCGGCTGGCCGAGAATTAATACAGTTCACAAAAAGAACAGAGAACACTGTAAAAATTCGACAGAGAGTACAGTCGCCTGATGACTAAAATGCAGTCACCTGTTAAGTTAACAGTCGACTGTAAAACAGTCATCAGTCGGCTGTGCGAAATATACCAATTCTCAGACTGAGGAAATAGAGTAGGGCAGTCGATTGTCGAAGGAAAGACAGTCGTCTGTCCTGGTCCAAAAGAAAGCACAGTGAGATAGAATTCCGAAGAATAAGAACACTCACCCTAGGAACTATACTCTAATCACAAATACATCGTAAAATCATTATGAAAACAATAAATCCATTGAAACACAAATTACTCCAATCAATTTCAAAACTCATGAAATCAAATAAGTCACAATTGCCTTTCTTAATCTCATAAAACAATAAAGCACATGAAGAAAGACAATCAAAAAGATATGAGCTCAATAAGGAGTTATAGCATGAAAATTAAGCTTCTAGATTTCAGATTCACCCATAATTCCCAATTCTCCACGCAACCTCACAAATGAATCTTCTTTAAGAGGTTTAGTGAAGATATCGGCAATTTGTTTTTGGGTTTCAATGTACTCTAAGATGATGTCCTTCTTAGCTACATGATCATTTATAAAATGGTGTCTCATGTCTATGTGTTTTGTGCGGGAGTGGTGTACCGGATTCTTGGAAAGACAAATAGCAACTTTGATTATCAACCATGATAGTGCAAGTATCACAATTGACACCATAGTCACTAAGAGTGTGTCTCATCCAAAGAACTTGTGCACATGCAAGACCCGTGACAATATATTTCGCTTCAGTCGTGGACAATGACACCGAATTCTGTTTCTTAGAAAACCAAGAAACTAAGGAATTTCCTAAGAAATGACATGTGCCACTAGTACTTTTCCTGTCGGACTTGCATCCGGCAAAGTCGGCATCACTATATGAGATTAACTCATATGTGCTAGACTTAGGGTAAAGTAACCCATAATCTAGAGATTGATTGAGATAACGAAATATTCGTTTAACCGCAATCAAGTGTGACTCCTTAGGTCTTGCTTGATATCTAGCACAAATACATACGAAAAAATGATATCGGGCCTACTAGCGGTTAAGTAAAGTAAGCTACCGATCATACCTCGATATAGACGAACGTCTACATCTTTTCCGCTTTCATCCTTGTGTAGATGAGTAGTAGTACTCATGGGAGTCCTTTTGCTCGAAGACGATTCCATCCCGAATCGCTAAATAAGCTCCCCTGTGTACTTTGTCTGATGTATGAAAGTGTCATTCTCCATTTGTCGAATTTGCAATCCAAGGAAGTATGTGAGCTCTCCCATGTGGCTCATCTCAAACTCATCCTTCATAGACTTGGAAAAATCTTGACAAAGAGTAAAGTTATTAGAACCGAAAATAATATCGTCTACATAAACTTGAATCAAAAGAATGTCATTTTCATAATCTTTAATGAAGAGTGTAGAATCAACTTCCCCTATTTTAAAACCTAAATTCAAAAGAAAGGTCTTAAGACGATCATACCAAGCTCTAGGAGCTTGTCTCAATCCATACAACGCTTTCTTAAGTTTGAAAACATGGTTTGGAAGTTTTTCATGAATAAAACCGGGAGGTTGAGAAACATAGACTTCTTCATTGACAAACCCATTTAAAAATGTACTTTTAACATCCATTTGAAATAATTTAAAATTCTTATGGGATGCAAAAGATAAAAGCAACCTAATAGCTTCTAATCTAGCTGCGGGGGCAAAAGCTTCTTCGAAATCAATACCTTCCTCTTGCCGGTAGCCTTGAGCTACTAACCTTGCTTTGTTCCGTGTGATTACCGCGTTTTCATCCGTCTTGTTCTTGAAGATCCATTTGGTCCCAATAACTTGGTGACCACTTGGAAGAGGTACAAGTTCCCAAACTTCGTTTCTCTCGAATTGTGCTAGTTCTTCTTCCATTGCCACTATCCAAGAGCTATCCTCATAAGCTTCTTGAATGTTCTTTGGCTCAATGGTAGAGACGAATGCGCAATGGGAGAATTCTTCAATTCTTGATCTCGTTCAAACACCCACACCAATATCTCCAATAATTTGGTTATGGGGATGGTTGCGAACGGTTGGATAAGCTTTGGGTATACCTGGATCACTAGGAACAACTTCAACAACTTCGTTAGAAGTGTTAGTCTCAACAATAGAATCATTAATCTTAACATTATTAAGAGAATCACAAAGAATATCTACATTATCATCATCAACATGAGGAAAATCAAAATCTTCATAAAAAGATTCGTGAAGTGATTCCTCAATCGTTGAAGAAGTTTTGTTGTATATCTGTTAGGCTTTGCTACGTGTGGAATATCCAACAAAAATTCCTTCATCGGATCTTGGCTCATATTTGTCTAAATTACTAAAGGTGTTCTTTATAAAACATTTTGAACCAAAAACACGAAAATATTTCACTTGAGGCTTTTTATCATAAAACAATTCAAAACAAGTTTTGTTTGTTCGGGGTGTCACTAGGATCCTATTGAGCACATAACATGCCGTGTGCACGGCTTCTGCCCAAAATTATAGTCCCAAATGACTATCATGGAGCATAGTGCGAGCACACTCAATAAGAGTCCTATTCTTTCTTTCTACAACACCATTTTGTGGTGGTGCACGAGGAAAGGAAAAGTTATGAGTTATCCCGGAGTCATCACAAAACTTAGTAAAAGACTCATTCTCAAATTCTCCTCCATGATCACTACGAATAGTGATAATGGTGGATCCTAATAGATTCTGAATCTTCTTTGCAAATTTGGTAAACTCTTCATGAGCTTCATTCTTATTAGTTAAGAATGAAACCCAAGTAAATCTAGAAAAGTCGTCAACGACAATTAGTTCATAATGAGCATTACCTAAAGAAGCGGTTCTAGTTGGCCCAAATAAATATAGATTAAGAAGTTCTAGGGGCCTCTTAGAAGTAATCCCTTCTTTAAGCTTAAATGAAGATTTACTTAGTTTACCTCTTTGACATGAATCACAAAAGTTTTTCTTATTAAAAACAATCTTAGGAACACCTTTGACTAGATCATGCTTAGCTAACTTATATAAGTGCTTGAAGTGAACATGACCAAAACGGCGATGCCATAATAGTTGTTCACTTGTGTTAGCAACTAAGCAATGTTCTATGTTTTTAGGCAGGCTCAAATAATAAATATTTTTGCGCCTAATACCGGAAAATAAAACATTTGAATCATAATCAACAATAGTACACAATCCTTCTCCAAAGTTAACATTGTAACCTTTGTCACAAAGTTGACTAATGGAAATGAGATTGTGACATAAACCACTAACAAGATAAACATTAGTAATTAGGGGTTTGGAAGGATTACCAAAGATACCTACTCCAATGATGGTTCCCTTTTGATTACCTCCAAAAGTGATCGTTGCACCATCCTTGATGCTAATCACTTCGGAGAGCAATGAGGCATCTCCCGTCATGTGTTTGGAGCAACCGCTATCAAGAATCCATCCTTTCCCTTTAGAGGTAATAAGACATTTATTGCTCTTCTTCTTTCTCTTGGGTACCTATATAATATACCATAAGCTTATGGTACCCAATGTTTGTTGGGTCCAAGGGGATTAGCCCTTTGGAAGCCAAGTCCAAGTGGACTTCCGCTTCCCAACATAGTTACTATTTCTAATTACATCACGAAAGTAGGAATCAACATAAGCATTCCTAACATTTAGACTAGTGTTCTTAGGACCCCAAATAGTGTACATCTTGGGAGTCCTATTCCTAGTTGCATGCATATGTGTTGGATTTTTATGTGGTGCATACTTCTTAGGAACATGATTTCTAGCATAGAGATGTGGTGGAGGATATGCATTGTACATTCTTGAATGATATGTATTCTTGGGAACATGCATATTATATGAAGCATATTGATCATGCATGACATGTGGAGGATTAGCATACATGAAAGAATGATGTGTATGAGTATATGGGTGTGTGGGAGCACGTACATGAGTATTTCTCATGTGTGGTTGTGTACGTGTCCGTGGGTGCGGAGCATAAAATGTGTCATGATTATCCACTTGTGAAGTAGGTTGTTTCCTATGTGGATGAGTATTAGTGTACATATAAGCATGGTCTTGCTTTTGGTTTCCACCCTTAGTGAGTTTCTTGCCAAAAGGAAGAGAAGGTGATGTGGTGACATTCTTGGTAGGATTGCTACCTATAGTGTCTTTGACACCACTTGTGGATGCACCGGAGGAAGGCCTCACAAAATCTATAGTGACACCACTATAGGAGGTGCGAGCATTAGATGCATTTGTTTTTACAAATCCAAGGCCAACACGATGTATGGCCGAAAATTGGTTTGCAAGCAAATCATCCAATTGTCCTTGTCCCTTATTGAATCTCACAATACGGGAGGACATGAGCTCATATTTCTCCTTTAAAGAATAAATGTTGGTATCCAAGGTGGACACCCGTGCTTTGAGCTGTGCACTTGGGTTTTAAGAGAATCATTCTCTAATCCCAATTGTGTGTGACGTGTAACTAGATCACTATTATCCATGGGATGTGTTTGATCTAGTTCAGATTTGAGGGAATTCACCTCATCTCTCAATGTGACATTTTGAGAAGCTAAGTTTGCTTTCTCAAGGGTTAAAGTATCAACAATGGTGTCATTGTTGATAATGCATGGAATGGATGACTTGCTAACTTTCGATTTCTTTAAGCTAGAGTATCTAAGCATTAAAGATTGGTATTTAGCAAAAAGTTCTTCATTAGCTATACGAAGTTCATCCATTGTTACCTCGATGCCATCCGTGTCGGAGTCACTCTCATCCGAGAGTGGGTCTTCAAGTGCCATGAAGCACATGTGGGCTCTCTCACCCTTCTCATCATCGGAATTGCTTGATGAGTCATCACTTGAGTCATCAAAGGTACCGACGAGTCCTTTCTTATTGTCTTTCTTGTTCTTGTCGGACTTGTGGTACTTTGGTGCCTTCCACTTTTCTTTGTTGTTTAGCATTGGGTAATCCCTCTTGATGTGCCCTGCCTTATTACACTTATAACAAAGAGAGGAAGTAGCATTAGTAGACTCAAAACGTTTGTTGGAGGGAAATTTACCTTTGCCGAAGAAGCGTTGGAACTTCTCCGCCATTTGGGCCATTTCACCCAAATCCATCTCGTTCTCGGATTCATCACTTTCGGAGGATGAGGAATTGGTGTTGAACACCAAAGCTTTCTTCTTGGCCTCCGAGGGATTCATCATGGCTCGAATCTTCAATCGGTTATCCCGTCTTACTTCGTAAGACATAATAGTCCCGATGAGATTCACCACGGTGTAGTTCTTCAAGTCATTGACCTCCTTAATGGCGATTGCTCTTCTTTCCCATTTGGAGGTCATCCCCATGATGATCTTCCTTACCTTTTCAGGTTCGGTGTAGATTTGGCCAAGGGCTTCCAATTCGTTTGTAATGTCGGTAAAGCGTCCGTACATCGACGCAATGCTCTCATTTTCCTGCATGTGAAACAAGTCAAAGTTTTGCACGGCAACATATAACTTTGAAAGCTTTACCTTATTCGTTTCCTCGTGGGTAATGATGAGATGGTTCCAAATTTGATATGCACTCTTACATGTGCATATCTTGTTGAACTCATTCGGGTCCAACGCACAATGAAGAGCGTTCATTTCTGTAGCGTTGTTGACTTCGGCGGACTTCTCGGAAGTCGTCCATTTCTCGAAGTCCTCTTCGGCGGGCTCGACGTACTCCTTGTGGAGAGTTTTTCAAAGAGAAGCACTCCTAAGGAATGTCTCCATCCTACACTTCCAATAACCAAAATTAGTACCATTGAAACGTGGAGGACGTACCGTAGATTGACCTTCGAAAAGTGTGGACGCTCCATCACGGTCGTGATTGTTGTACGAAGCCGGCGGAGGAATGTTGTTGTTGTTGGATGCCATAGATAAAACCTTGCGCTCTAATACCAATTGTAAGGACCATGTCTATGGGGGAAACACTAGAAGGGGTGGTTGAATAGTGTTTATGCAAATTTAAAAGGAATTTACGCCAAATAAAATGCAATCCAACAAATAGTGCGGAATAGAAAAACAACCCAAAGAGAAACACACACAAACGCAGATATGTTTCAAGGGTTCGGATTACCCAAGTCAACTCCCGACTTGTTCCCGGTAATCCTACGTCCCTACCACCCGGATACCACCGGATACTCAAGTTAGAACCCTAACTTGAGATTTCCTTAATGCCCACTTGTAGCAACCCTACAAGTGGAATCGAATACAATCGATGTCCTTGACTCCCACAACCAGGGAGCAAGAAAAAACCAATCTCACAACCGAGAGCACAATTCAAATAAAAAAGTTATGAAATCTGAAATCAACACTTACAATCACCTATGCCTTGAAGTAGAACTTGAAGGAGAAGTGTGATGTGTGTTGAAGAACTTCTCTTGAAAGAGAGGAGAAAGCCCTTTCTCTTGACTGCACCAATTGCCTAGAAGATCAATCTTTGGTTCTAGGTTGGAGAGCAAGAGAACAAGATTTGGAAATACTTAGGGCTTTGGATTTGAGAGCTTTGATCTTTGGAAATGAAAGCTTGAAGGATTTTGCAATCAATGAGTAACCTTCCAATGAAACAGTAGAAGCTCTATTTATAGCTTTCTCAAATCCACAAAACAGTTTAGGCAAAAACCCAATCGAAATCCGTGAGAAAAATCTCAACGGATATAATCTGAACTCGCGACAGTCGACTGTTGAACAATCCACAGTCGACTGTTGCACAGTCAGCAAGGGTAGGCGAGAATTCATAACGGTAACTTACCATGTGGACAGTCGACTGATGAAGCAAAGGCAGTCGTCTGTTAAACCAACAGGCGACTGGCCGAGAGAAGAGTAAGTTAGACGAATACTGAAAATCTCACAAGATACATGACAGACGACTGATTCAAGTAATACAGTCGACTGTTAATCAGAAAAGGCGACTGTAAAACCTTAAACAGACGACTGTCACAATCAAGTGAAATTTCCAGAGAGCTGAGTCAAAGAAATGATTTACAGACAGGCGACTGTTGCAGCATAGACAGTCGACTGATCTAATAGACAGTCAACTGTATATACAGCATAAGTCGACTGGCTGTAGAAATCAGATCAAACAGAGTTTGTGCATGGAGATACAGGCGACTGGTTTACAATACACAGTCGTCTGTCACTGTGACAGGCCCCTGTGAATCATTCAACAGTAGCCTGTGCGAAATAATCAGAGAAGGCCCAAAAACTACATTGTAATAGTCTGTGCATAAAAGGCGACTGTAGAACAAAACACAGTCGACTGTTTTTGAGACAGGCGACTGTAAACTGTTAAGTAGTCGGCTGTTATGAACAATCCTAGCACAAACAAAAGAGAATTGAATTGGGATCAAAGGAAAAGGTCTAGAGATGTCCTATGACAGAGAGTAGATGTGTGTGAGTGCTCCATCAAAGTTCTACTTCTAAGCTACATACTAGAAGAGATAAAAGAAAAATTACATTGACGAATAATCTCTTCTTTCCATCGTATGAGCTTGAAGTCTTTACGGAGCTTCAATCAACAGTCTACGATCATCCAATTCATATCATTTACCTTCAATCACGTTTGTGAGTCATCCATTGCTAGTTGATCTTCATAATAAGCTTAGGCAATGGATTAACTGCAAAATAGGGGATTAGTCACAAGTATTTATGTTTACTCATCATTAACACCAAGTAGGGAGAAGTCCAATACTCAACACTGGTGACTGTGCAAGTGTAGTAAGTAACGTGCATGGAACGTGTAAAGTAAAGGTGACTGTAGTGCGTAAAGTAAAAGTGACTGTGCAAAAGTAGCTACACTACGTGACTCAAGTCGGAGAGTACAATATGTGACCATCAAGTCCATCTCTTGCCTGGGCGCGACCCAGACGAATGCCGAAACACAGGCATCAAGACATGTATTTTGCCAAAACCCAGGCAACAGGACGGTATGCCAAAACTCGGGCGACAGGACGGGAAGATCGAACTCCAGTCACTCCCGCATTCTCTCAAACTATGAGTTACCCCAAAAACCCCAGTGAAGTATCAAGTGTTCTATATACATGTTCCTTTCATGATGTTCCACGAGATGTTCCACAAGATATTCCACAAGATATTCCACAAGATGTTCCACAAGATGTTCCACAAGATATTCCATAAGATATTCCACAAGATGTTCCATATGTTGCTAGTCAAACCAAGACAACTGGTTGACTTTCTTATTGAAAACCAAAAATCCAGACATTCTTTCCAAAGCAAGCTGGCCAAGCGAAGTGAGGATAAAGACAAGTCCAACATTTCGGGGTGTCTAGTATTGTTTAGCACACAATTTACCTAAGTTGATGGTTGTGTGCTACAACCACCAAAGTTGAAAGTTCGCAAAGTAATCTGTTGTTGATTACTTTCCTAATAGATTCTCTAGTTCGGATCAAGTCAAGTAGCCGTTCTGAGGCTATATGTGATATCCTAAGTTCATACGAGGACACTAACTAATTTTCTAATTTTAGAATTAGTCGTGACTTACTGATTTCGAGATCGACGTAGCAAGCCAGAACTAGTTCTAGGGCCTCTACAGACGTTGGTGCACAAGAATTGGTACCTGCAATCACAAGAACACTTGGTTAAAGAACGCGACATTTCCTATTTAAATAATCTGATCATTTTGATTTTTAAAACTGATAAAACGGCGTCGGAAAACATTCTAAATTTTTTCTATAGACTAGATATGATGAAAATAATTTTACTGTAAGAGAAAATATTTTTCTGAAGCTTATAGTAATTTTTATAATTTTACAAGCTCAAAAATCAATTTAAAAACTAATTTAATTATGTAACGTATTTATTCAATAATTTCTTCTGGATGCAATCTGTATCGGAAAGTCACAAATAAGCTGTCAAAATGACCGTCCCGAAGAGTACTTTAACATATATTTTTCTCATATATTAGTGTATGTGAAAATATCAAGTTATGGATTTTTGAACGAAAATAACATATTTAACTTTTAGGCTTAAAAATTAATTCTGGACAAACTAAGCATCCGATTGAGATGAAACTAGTTCCATTGGGTCCAGAATGTCATTTCTGATTTCTGGGCCTGGTCTTGCATTTTTCTGACATATATATTATTTATTATTAATTTAAAACCATTAAACTCAATTAATCTAATTATTAAAATACTCAAATACACGTACTTATTTGAATACGGTATAATAATACGTTATAATAAAACTTCACCCTTCGTATCCTCTCTCGTGCATGCGGGGGAGGCGTTCTCTGACGTCGGCGATACGGCGGGTACAGCAACGGAGGACGGTGGAGCGGGGTGCGGACGGGGGTCTTGCGTCGGACGGCGAGCGGAGGCAGCGGTAGATGGTGTGGGTGGTGGCGTCGTACGGTGCCGTGGCGGAGGCTTCGAGCTTAGAGGCGAGCGGTTGGAAGGCTGCAGTCGGCGTCGGGGTTGCTGAGCGAGGCTGAGGCGACGTGCACAGCACCGGAGAAGGGAGAGGGAAATCGGAGAGCGGGCGATGGCGTCGTGCAGCAGATGGCGATGGGGTGTGTAGGATGGTGGGTTCGTGGCAGGAGGTATGAAGTCGTCGGAGCTCGGAGACGAGCTGAGCGGGGCTCGGATGCTGCTCTCGGCGGAGGATGGGTCTCCGGTGGGCTCTGCAGTCGGGGAGGGATACCGGAGCATGGTGAAGGTGGCGGTTGCGGCAGTCGACAGCGAGGTAGAGGTGCTGTCGGGTGTGGGGCGCTCGGAGGTGAGAGGAGAGCGGCGGTGGTGTCCCGTCGTCGTCGGCGTGGCTCGAGAGGGGCAGAGCGTGGGTCGGCGTATGGGCACGTCGGAGCTCAGGCGAGAGGGCGGGTCGAGCGTGGGTCGGAGTGCGGGCAACGGACCTGGGTGAGTGGCTACGGGCTTTTTGCATTGGTTCACTAATGCGGGTCTTGGGGATAATCGAATGGGAGAGGGGAAGATTTATAGTAATTTAGATTAGTATTTAATACTTAGTCAAAAAATATTAATTAAGTTAGGTAGAGTTAGACTAAGTGTGGAAATTAGGGTGTGGCATGAAACTCATGGTGGCATACGTGTAGGGGCTAGGTAGGTGATGGTAATTAAATTAGTTAATAGGGTAATTAGTAATTAAGTAAAAAGGTTAAAACATAATTAGTAGATAATGTCAAAAATACAAAATTACGATTTTGCCCCTACTAGTAAACGTGTCCGAAAAATTACGAAAACATACCCACGGGATCGTATCGTTGCGAGGATCGCGAATACGAGATCCATTTCAGGGTTTGACTTACGGGGATACAAGTTTTAGGCCAAAACGTTTAGAAAGCGGGTTTGCGGGTTCTCTATCGATTTGACTTCAGAAAATTACGAAATTAATGTGGGATGCCCTAAATGATCATAGAATGTTACCGTAGAAGTTTGAAAACTTTTTGAAGATGTTTGAATAGAAAATAAATTCATTAAGCCAAAACGGTAATAACTGAAAATGAATTTTTATCAGAATATTTAGAGGTATTAGGTGAAACCTGAACTTACTAAAATACTCCATAACTAGTCTGGTACTTCAAAATATTTTTATAAGAAATTTTTGAAATCGTAAAACTCCTGACAAACCATTATAAAATAGTTTAAAAAAATTTGAAAATAGGTTAAATACGTAAATAGTTGTCTTGAAGAAAACAGACCGTTACATTATTTGTATCACATTATCATTGCATCATTGCATGCTTGTATGCTTGTACATCAAGTGTTATATTGTTGCATACATCCTCCCATTATCACACTTCACACACACATGTCACGATGTATTATTTGAAACGTTGGTGCAAATCTTATAATATGTTGTCATCATCAAAAGGGGGAGATTGTTGGATACACCGTATATTGGATACAACGATCGCTAACTTCATGTTTGATGATAACAAACGTGCGTGACCGTTCTAATGTGTTTGCTAAGTATTTTTCAGGAGTGGCATGCTTGTAAATCTTCAAAGTGATGACTAAGTCATTGATGGAGGAATTGCTATTCACATAGCAAATTGGAAGATGGAGAAATTGATATTCATATAGCAACTTGGACTTGGTCAAAAAGATGGTGATTATAGCTACAAGTATCGGACCAAGTCAAATTGGGAAGGATCTTATTCAAATCAATTTAAGAGTGATTCATATCCACATTGCCATTCTAATCCGATTTCAATATGTAGAGATATGGAGTATCTCTTTTAAATCTCCTTTTGATTATTCAAATCAATTAAAGATCCTATCAAATCGCATATCCTATTTGAATCCAAATCCTAATCCAATTACTATTGCAATGAGATCAAACCAAATCCCTCTAAATCTCCTACTCCTATCTCCATTAGGATTCCTCCTTAGCCACAACTTCTCCATCACCCTTTCCTATATAAACCAAGCATCAAGGGGGAAGAAGTTGCGGCCAACACCAAAACCCTACCCATCATATTGCGTCCATAACCAAAGAGGTGGAAGGTGATATTGCGGCCAACATCTAAATCTTAGCCTCCATCTCCCCTTGCGCAAAGAGCCAAATAGACTATCTTCTTCATAGCACAAGCCAAAGCTAAAATTCCTATCCTTGCTATAAACTCCATAGCCGCAATATCCAAGCACACAAAGCCAAAAGCCAATTGCCATACCCCTCAAGCTTTGTTGCCATACTCCTTCACCTTGCGCAAGACACCAAAGAAGCCAATCCTCCACCTTGCGCAAGTCATCCTCAAGCTCTAACATCCTTCCAAGAGCCAAGCTTCATCAAACCTACTAACAAGGCCTAATCAAATTGCTCATCATCCAAGCACAAGGGTTATAGCCAAAAGCTCAAGAAGGCCGCAACATCCACCAAACAACTTCCCCATTGCCGCAAAGATCATTGCCATACCCTATTAGACACAAGCCTATACTCCATTTCCCAATCATCCATAAGCTTGTTGAAGAAGGAGGAAGAAGCCCATCAAGTTGAAGAACAAGTCAGCAACCAAGGAGGAGGGTGACTACCTAGGTTGCGCCCGCACTGCTGTAGCACCCAAGCCAACTGCACGCGCACTGCTGAACCCTGGCCGCACACTGCAGCACCAGCCTCACCCATTGCGTGTGCACTGCTCGAGCAACCAAGGACCATGGCCACGCACTACAGCTGCACCAAGGAGATCCATTCATCAGGTGCCGCAAGTTGAAGCCGCAAAAGCCCACAAGTTATCGCAAGTTGCCAAGGAGGGGTTCTTCCATCCACATTGCCTAAGAGCTGCAATTTTGCAAGGGGTGCGTAAGTTTCCGCAAGCCATTATCCAAGTGTCAAGGCTGCAAATTTCATAAACAAGCCAACGCCACAACATGAGTTGCTGAGGAGACGAGACGAGATGACTACATCTTGCCAGACGAGAACTGGCATGTGTTGATTGATGGAGACAACGACGGATACACAAAACTGAGCTTTCTAAACTATTATTATTATTTTTTGTGTAGTATTTTTTAATCTCCGTAGGGAAAACTTTACTGTTTACTTATGATACTTTAGGATCTTGTCTAGCGGTGGTCTAGACAATAGGAACTTGACGGGTGTCATCAAGTGAGAGCATATATTAGGATTGATAGTGTTGAACACGGTGAGTGGGGTACTGAGCCCGGTGAGTGTAGAGACATTGGTTCTCTAGCTATTAAGGTTGTGCATGTACACTATTAATATAATATTTGCTTTCAGGGGCTGGACGTAGGTCGTGGTGTTCGACCGAACCAGGGTAAATCTGATGTGCATCTGTGATTGCTTTTATTTACTCTGAATCTGCTATAACTGCGTGTGATTGCTCGTGGGTTGCACGAGAATTTTTTATTAGCCTATTCACCCCCATTTAGGCTTAGATCCAGATCCAACACTATTGAGATTGAATGCTTGTGATAATTGGCACTGCACTGGGTTCTGGAGTAACTTATATTAGATAAAATGTGGGAGCGACCGCGAGTCTATCTACACATTGCACTGTACCGTACCGATCGTCTAAAATGAACTACCGCCTAAAGTAAAGTGAGATCCGCCCAGGTGAGCGCCTCCGTGGCAAGAGATGGCCTCAATGGTCGCATCACTATACTTTCCTATATGAGTCACGTAGTTTCTAGCTTTACTACTGCTTACATGTCCTTTTATTGTTACTACATCTACCTGATTGTCATACTATTGTTACCACACTACATGCTGGTTAAAATGTTATTACTACTCTATCACATATGTCATGCCACAGTTGTTGCTCTTGTACGTTACTTTTCGCACTCGTACCGTCACCTTTTACGTCGCTTATCGCACTTGCATGTATGTCTGCTCTTACCTTACTTGTTGCACTTGCATGATCATCTTTAATTGTTTACCATAGCATGTTCCATACTTTTGCACTACTCTATTTCTATTGCTAGAATTTTTGTGACTTACATACGGTTTCATCTTCGTGGCACCGTCAGACGACGCACAGGTTGACGTAAGTGCTCCTGAGTTCGCAGAGCTAGAGTTTGACCTTGAGACTGCCGACTTTTAGACTTAGAATTGTGTGGTGAGTAACCTACTTTCAAATGTATTTCCTTTAAGTATTTCCTTTCATGTATTTGGTGTGAGAGTGTTGTTGTGTGATGTTCTTTCTGTATGGATTGTAATAATAAAATGTACGCTGGTTTGAGTATTTTTGTACATCTATGCATCGTAGCTATATTGTTTTCACTGGTGATCTGCAGACCTACAAATGAAATCAAATAAGTAATGGCCCCCGGAAGCTGGTAGTTATAGATGTATGCTCTCAGTTCATTTGTATTTGATGCAAATGGATTTTTATATTAAAGATGTGGATTATTGCATATGATGAAACAGAAAATAAAATGTATATTGTAAAATGTTTGCAAATATATTTTATAAAGGTATAGAAATGAAGAGGATTTCTCCATGAACATCGAGGAGAAAACCACGCTCAAATCGGAGCTCAATAGGAGCTAAAAAGCTCCAGAAAAGGGACAAATGGCAAGAAATGGGGTTTTGCCCAGTTCTGGCCCAGGCAACCCAGCTGGGCTGGGCTAGCCTGCCCAGCCTTGGGCAGGCGGGTCAAGCCCGCCCAGCCTTGGGCAGGCAGGTCAAGCCTGCCCGCCCAAGCGGGCGGGTCAAGCCCACCCGCGTGAGCGGGCTCGCCCAGCGGGCTCGCCCAGCAGGCTCGCCCAGCTATCCCGTGGGCCCTAGTTGTGGGGCCCACATCTAGGGTTCCGAAAATACAGAGTGTCGGCTGCGAAAATCTGATTTTTGTAGCCTTTTGCCCAACTTTGACCTATTGCTTGAGGGGTCAAACGAACTCGGAATGGAGCCCCGTTTGTTTCTATGCATTCACCATTCAGTGCTCTTATATTTGATAGGTTGTATCACTTGCGAAGCTCAACGGTGAGAGATGAAAAATTCCCTAAAGATTGACCTTTGTGTAAGGCAAACTTTAATTAATTTTTTCCTCCAAAATTTTTAGTCCCGCATCGGATATGAAGAAAGGGGAGGGGTCAGCCACCTATATAAATAGGGACCAAACCCCTTCATTGAAACTCGTCCCAAGCTCCAGATTTGAGTAGCTCCATAAAACATGAGCAAGCCCGGATCTGAGCTTAAAGTAAATATTCCATCTTTCTCCATAAATTCTTCATTGCTCCTCATCGGGCTCTAGCAAAGTTACGAAGGAGTTCGGATTATATCCGAAGTCTTGACGAAGGATCCACTCAAGGTGAAACTTTCTTCGACGCATGTTGGCTCAGCGACAAGGGTGTTGCTCGCCTCGGGATGCGGTGCGGTTCGGGAAGCGGTGCCGCTCGGGATGCGGTGCGGCTCGGGAGAAGCGGTGCTGGGCCAAAGAAATGTTGCTAAAAACGACGCTTCGTATTTCGCGGAAACGAAGTGAAAGGTATGTAGTGAAATTAAACATTCGTTTATAATTGCAGATAGGTTGATAGATCTATCCTTAGGGGTTGGTCGGACCCAACCCCGGGATAGTAGAGATTCTGGCTAGGGTTGTTTCTTTAGGGCTTGATTTGAAAATGTTTGAAATCTGTTTTTTCCGCTACAATTTTGTTTTCGTCGTCCAATCGACTTAGGCTGGACGTCGATTTTATAGCCCTAAGGACCCAGAAACCCCATCACTTTGCGACATCATTATTAATCTTCGTCTGTCCCTCCATGAACCTCTCCAGAGTGGATTCCAATGAGGTTTTCTACTGAGTGGGCTGTGGTGGAGGAAGGGGCTGCTGACGCTGCTGATATTCTGGTGGTCCATAAGGGGCAACTGTTCTTTGCCTACCTTGTTATTACTGCTTCTGGGGGTATTGTTGCTGGTGCTGGTGCGGATGGGGCTGCTACTGAGCTCCATTGCTATTCCTATATTGAAATTGAGATGGTTCTTCCAAGCTGTGTTCCCATAGGCACTCATATTGACTCCTCTCTCATCCGATGTATAATTGACCTCCTCGGTTGCTGCAGGAGGGATATTGTAGGAACAACTTCTGTCATGGAATCCTTGACGGACGCACTTCTCACAAGTGGTGTATACTGGGGCGGTAGGTGAACGAGGCCTAGCATTGAGCTTATGCTCCATTTGGGCCATTTGCTGTGTGAGGGAGTCGAGACGGCCGTCAAAGTTCGTCGCCTTGATAACTTCAAATCTGCCTCCTCCTGAGGGCTTGACAATGGTAGAAGTAGACATGTCGTCTCTCCAATGTTGATTATTGGCCGCCATCTCCTCTAGAATCTGCATGGCTTCGGCCGGCTCCTTTCCCAAAATATAACCATTCGCCATAGCGTCGACGATCATCCTAGTGTCCGGTCGTAGCCCATTATAGAACGCCAAGACCAAGTCACATGGTTGGACGCGATGGTTTGGTCACTGATGCTGGAGATCTTTGAAGCGCTCCCAGGCTTCTTAAAGTGTCTCCTATCCTCCTTGTCTAAAGGATGTGATCTGATTTCGAAGACGGATCATCTTCGAAGGGGGAAATTACTTGGTGACAAAGGCCTACGCCAGCTATTCCCAAGTCGTGAACGGGTTGGGCCTCTGATACTTTCGCCAATAGTGGGCCTTCTCCTTCAGGGTGAAGGGAATGAGCCGAAGCCTAATCACATCGTCGCTGATTCTCTGCATCTGGAATGTGGCGCACTTCGCCAAGAGTGCCTCTGTATGGCGGTTGGGGTTCTCGTGTGGGAACCCATAAAAGCAGTCCTGCTGCATCAACAAAATAAGCCCCGTCTTCAGCTCAAAATTCCCATCACGGATTAAGGGCATGGCCATGGAGGAAGACGCGATGGTACCGAGCTTCATATAATCCCGGATCAACATGGGATTTGGAGGTGGAGGTGGATTGTTGCCTTTGGGAATTCCAGCCATGGATTTCTGTTTTCTTCTTTCTACTGCGAGTCGCCGAGCAGTTGCTTCTATCTTTAGATTGAGGGGCAAAAGATTTTCTGCTCCTAGTGAATGCGTTAGCATGCAAAATAGAAGAGCTCAAGAAAACTGTAGAACTTGTCAGCAAAAGAGAAATATAGTAACAAGGAAATTAAAAAAGAAGAAGAATGGAATGTAGAATGTTGGTGGAACCAGCATTCTCCAACTCCAAACTAAAACAAATCGTTGCATCCCGGCAACGCTGCGAAAAAATTTCGTCGTTAGCGGCGTAATTAATCATTTAATCACATTTTATAGATCACACATCGCTTTCATTTTTTTCATTTCCTTTGTCGGTAGAGAGAGTCGGCAGAGAGAGTAATCCCCTAATCATTTCATTAACATTTTAATTAAGTCCATGGCCCCACCAATTAATTGAATATATCTCAAACTTTAAATTCATTTATCTCCTTATCCCGAACTCCGATTTGTGTATTCTTGATACCGTTGGATTCATCTCATCGAGCTCTTCAAAATGATATCACATATGATATAATTTTTCATAGGCAACACTATTATGGAAATGTGGAATTTTAGAGTAGAGATATGATAACCTGCACAATACAGAGCAAATGCATCAAAAAGTTCAGCAGCGGTTGTTCACATCAAACAAGAGCTCATCGACTGTTATACTCAACAATCTACCCCTTTTGATAAAAACAAACCCAAAAAAATATGTGCAAGAACACAAAATAGTCACATACTCCCCTTATAACAAACATATTGGGCAAGAACGAGACAAATGCAAAACAAAAAAAACTCCCCCTATCAAACGTGACAAGACTCTTCCTATCAACATGCTCCCCAAAAAACATACTCATAAAGTTTAATTCCTCATTTGTCCCTTTTTTGTACTTGTTTTTAATTTTTTTGTTTTGTCCTGTTTTTTTTTGTATTTATCCCCCTTTGTTGTCATCAAAAGTACAGTAGACAAATTTAAAAATACCACATAGGATACTTAGCATTAATAACTGAAATACATGAAGAAACATATGAATCATTATGAATAATGAGTATAATGCATAATGCATAAGTAGCTCAAATATCTCCATGTGTGTAAAATGACTGGGAAGAAAAGAGAATGGTGATAGAGTCCAAAAACATGAAAGTATGACTTTTGAAATTTAACCATTTTTTTATTAACGGTGTGTACTTATATAAGAATTGTATGTCCCCCATTCATCGTAATGAAATCAAGATACGATAGCCAAACATTGCCATATAGGTCTCTTTGATGTGGTGTAGCATTGCTTGATGATCAAAAACACCGGCACTAAAGTATATACATCTTCAGTAAAGGCTGGATATTCTATGGTAATGTCATAGCTGATAAACCACATCCATTTTTCATGCAAATTTTTTGAGGAATTATTTTCCATCATTGTTGTCATTTAGCTTTGTTTTTTTATTTATAGCTTGTGACATGACATATCCTTTAACTATTCATACATTACATCATTTTTTTGAATCATATTTTCATGTTAACAGATACCATCACAGATATATAAGACATGGAAAGAAAGAAGGTGAAAGGATAAAAGGATGGTATATTGAGATATAAGAATCTAGCCTGGCATTATCAAACAAACTCACGTATTCATGAAAATATGTCACCATATATTTGAGAGTTTAATACCAATATTTTATAGGAGTACAAAAATTTATCAATGATACTTCTCATAATTCCAAAGGTTTGAGAAATTTTTTTAAATTTTTGAATTTTTGAATTTTTTAACAAAAATATTTATAGATATATGTACACAAATAAAAACATATTCTCGTACCAAGTTATTTTTCAATGATACCAAAATCAAGACGAAGACATGAAAAGCAATCACAAGCTAAAGGTTTTGTGAAAATATTAGCAAGTTGAGATTTCGTCGAAATAAACTCAACACATACATTCTCCTTAGCTACATGATCACGAAGAAAATGGTGTCTTACATCTATATGTTTAGTACGAGAATGATGAATAGGGTTACTTGATAAAGCAATGGCACACTTGCCGTCACATTTCAAAGGAACATTTTTAAGATTTAGACCGTAATGAAGAACTTTTTGCATCATCCAAAGAACTTGGGCGCAACAACTGCTTAGGGCAATATATTTCGCTTCTGTGGTGGATAAAGCCGAACTATTTTGTTTACGACTACCCCAAGAAACAAGAGAATGTCCCAACATAAAACATGTCCCACTTGTAATTTTTCCATCCACATGACACCCCCGTAATCAGCTTCGGAAAAACCAGTTAAGTTAAAAATATTACATGCGAGATACCATAAACCAAGTGAAGGCGTGTGTAACAAGTATCTCAAAATTCTTTTGATTGCTTTCAAGTGTGACTCTTTTGGATTTGCTTGAAATCGTGCACACAAACACACAGAAAACATGTTATCAGGTCTTGAAGCTGTGAGGTAAAGAAGAGAACCAATCATACCTCGATATTTTTTTTGATCCACAGAAATTCCATTTTCATCTTTATCAAGCTTGGTTGTTGGACTTATTGGTGTTCCAATTGGTTTCGCATTCTCTATCCCAAATCTTTTCAATATCTCCTTCACATACTTTGTTTGTGAGATGAAAATGCCATTTTCAGTTTGCTTTATTTGAAATCCTAAAAAGAATTTCAACTCTCCCACCAAGCTCATTTCAAACTCATCCTGCATGACCTTCTCAAACTTTTGACATAAAAGATCATTAGTAGCACCATAAATGATATCATTAATATAGATTTGAACAATTAAAAAGTTATCATTTTCATGCAGAAGAAACAATGTTGTGTCGGCACTTTCCTTTTAAACCCCATTTTCCAAAAGATATGTACTCAAGCGATCATATCAAGCTCGAGGAGCTTGCTTAAGACCATGTAAAGCCTTTTCAAGTTTGTAAACATGATTTGGAAATTCATTATTTTCAAAACCAGGAGGTTGTTCAACAAAAACATCTTCTTTCAAATAACCATTTAAAACGCACTTTTCACATCTATTTGCTTGAGTTTAAAGTCTTTAAAAATTGCAAAAGCTAGCAAACTTCTAATAGCTTCTAGCCTAGCTACTAGTGCAAAAGTTTCATCAACATCAATTCCTTCAATTTGCTTATAACCCTTTGCAACCAACCTAGCCTTATTTCTATTTACATTTCCATCATCATCCAACTTATTTTTGAACACCCAATTAGTACCAACAACAGGATAATTGTCGGGTCTAGAAACAAGTGTTCAGACATCATTTCTTACAAATTGGTTTAGTTCATCTTGCATGTCCATGATCCAATTGCTATCACCAAGTGCAATATCAATATTCTTATGTAAAATTTCAGAAATGAAATCACTATGAATACAAAGTGCACAAAGATTAGTAAATGAAGAGCGAGTCGTATACCTTCCGTTGGATCGCCTATAACTAAATCTGGTGGATGATTAGGTTTATAACTCAAGTTTTCTGCATTCAATGTATTCGTTGAAAGGTCTTGTGTACCGACATCATTGCCAGTGGTCTCTAAAGGCATTTCTGAAGTTTCTTCTATGCCTCCATCATTTTCTTTTGTATCCCTGCAAGCCACAAGTACATTATTAGATTCATCAAATTTAACATTTATGGACTCAACAATAGTTAAAGCATGTTTATTAAAAATCTTGTAATCATTGCTCCTTGTTGAATATCCCACAAAAATTCCTTCATCTGATTTTGCCTCAAATGTTCCAAGTTGGTCACTCGTGTTTAATACAAAATATCTGCACCCAAAAACTCTAAAACAAGAAATGTTAGGAGTTTTATTATTCCAAAGTTCATAAAAAGTTTTTCCTATCATTGGTCTAATCATTACCCTATTACACACATAGCAAGCTATATTTATTGCCTCTGCCCATAAATACATAGGCAACATATACTCGCTTAACATACTTCTAACCATTTCTTTCAATGTTCGATTCTTTCTCCCGACTACCCCATTTTGTTGAGGAGTTCTAGGAGAAGAGAATTCATGTTCAATGCCATTTTCTAAACAAAAATTTTCAAATCCAAATTTTCAAATTCACCTCCGTGATCACTTCTAATATTTATTATAGAAAGACCTTTTTCATTTTGTACTTTCTTACAAAAATTACGAAAGTAATCAAAAGATTCAGATTTTTTCGCTAGAAAATAAACCCATGTAAATCTAGAGTAATCATCAATCAATACATATCAATACTTCTTTCCTCCTAAACTCATAACATCATTGGGTCCAAATCAATCCATATGTACCAACTCTAAATCTCATTTAGTGCTTACCTGTCGCAAACCTGTGAAAGACGACTTAGTTTGCTTAACTTTTGTACAAGCCTCGCACAACTTACCATTCTCATATTTCTGATGTGGGAGTCCTCTTACCAACTGTTTATTCTCCAATTTTTGCAACAATCCCATGATAGCATGTGCCAATCTTCTATGCCACAGGGTTGCTTCCTCTTCCCTGACAATAAGACATTTAGCTAATGTTAATTCTTCAAATATGAGAGTATATACGTTAGTTTTTTATATTGGTAGTAAGTATAATATTACCTGAAGAGTTTTCAATAATCTTACAAAATTTAGCATCGAAAACTACATTCATGCCTTTATCGCATAGCTGACTAATATAGATAAGGTTATGTTTGAGATTTTCAACCAATAGGACATCATGGAGTTGAAACCTATCATTTCCAATAATACACTTTCCAATAACTTTGCACTTATCGTTGTCTCCCAAAGTAACACAACCACCCGTTTGTTTTACCAAGATAAGGAACTTTTCTTTACTACCTGTCATGTGTCTGGAGCAGCCAGAGTCAAGATACCACTCACACTTTTGTTCCTTAGCCGTGCAGCACAACTACATATAAGAAACAGACATGTGTGACCTTGGCACCCAAATAGGTTCACAAAGATTAGTAGATGTGCCTTTAGGAACCCAAATTTGTTTAAACTTTATTTTCATGTTCCTATTCATGCAGTTGTTAGAAGTATGTCCAAGAAAACCACATCCAAAGCATTTTGGAAACATGCTTCTACCTTTAGCCGTATCATTCTGAACTTTCATATTCAATGTTGGTTTCTCGAAAAATTTATTATCATATCCAAGTCCCTTTCTATTATTACCATACATTTGATTTCCTAACAACATATCAAGAGATCGTTTGCATGTAGCAAATATATGAATGGTTATATCTAGATCATGGACTTTGGATTTCAAATAAATATTTTCATTTACAATAAAGGTGCTACGACTAATAAAAGCTTTCTCGGATTCTTTTTCATTTTTCAAAAGGTTTTCTTTTTCTTTTTCTAGCCCATTTATTCTTTTCATAGAAGCATGTATATCTAGTTCTAGCTTGGAGCAAACATCACATTTTAAAGGTTCTTGCACAATAGAGTTATTCTTAAGTCTTGCAAGTGAATCTTTTAAAACGATATTTTCTTTTTCAAAATTTCTGCTTTATCATCCCACTTAGAAATTTCTTCTTGTAGTTGCATGTTTATCTATTTCATCTTTTTTATCCTATCTTCTAAGTGTTCAATTTCAATGTACATATTCTCACAAATATTTACTAACTTAGGCATGATATATGAATCTATCTCAATGTTCTTGATGTTTTCATCGGTATTTCCTACCAAGCACATGGTAGCAAAAGCTTCCTCGATTTTGTGAGTTGTTTTCATCATCATCATCCTTAGTTACAGCAAGTGACTTTCCTTTCTTCTTTTCAATCAATGGACAGTTGGACTTGATGTGTCCTGCCTTCCTGCAGTTAAAACAAATAATCTCATTGTTATTATTATACTCGGGAGTTTTAGCAGGAGTAAATTTATTAAAATGATTAAAACGTCTAGCCATTTTAGTTTTGCCATTTGGAGTTTTGATGAATTTTTTAAAACCCCGAACCAGCATTGCTTGCTCTTCATCAAGTTCTTCATTACTGTCATCATCCACCTTAAGAGCAAGAGATTTTTATTTTTAGTCTCACCCATCTTTCTTGATTCTCTTGCTTTCAGCTCCATTTCATGGGACACCAGATTCCTAATAAGCTCTTCCATACTTTTCTTCTTCAGATCTATGGCTTCTTGTATAATTGTTACCTTAGATTTGAAACTTCATAGTAATACACGAAGAATCTTTCTTACCAGCTCAACTTCAGAGTAGATTTTACCGAGTGCTCGAGAGTTGTAATTGATATTTGCTGAATCTCGCATACTTGTCTTTGATACTCTCAGCTGGTGACATGTAAAAAGCTTCATACTCATGGCTAAGCATAGCCAATCTGGATTCCTTGACTTGTGATGTTCCTTCATGAGTCACCTCCAAAGTATGCCAAATTTCCTGTGCAGTAATACAGTGTGAGATGCGATTAAATTCAGTTTTATCTAATGCACAGATAATAGCATTCATAGCTTAGCCATTTAGACTACACAATTTTTTGTCGTTAATATCCCACTTTTCTTCAGGCATAGGAATATCAACATTTTCTATATGAATTATAGGTATAAAAGTAACCTTTTGAAACAATATCCCAAACATCGAAATCTACCGACATTAAATAAATTTTCATTCTAGCTTTCCTATAAGCATAGTAGGTTCCGTTAAATTTTGGTGGTCTTACCGTGGATTGTCCCTCTGCAACAGCATTATCAGACATATTCATATTCTAGAAGTTACTGCCTGCTTTGATACCTATTGCAGGATCGAAATAAGCCTGGGGGAATAGGCTTATTAAAATTTTACTGTCGATAAATAATTTTTATTGTGGTATTTAATTCTAATCTATCACAGATCACCGCAAATCTCAGCTGTAAATAATTTTTACTATGGTAAATAATTTTTACTGTGGTAATTAATTCTAATCTACCACCGATCACAGAAATCTCAGATGTAAATACATAAGTAAAGAACAAAAGATTTACCCAGGTTTGACCCCCTCGCCTACACATGCAACCCGTATTATTTACTAGAATCAAAAAAGGCCAAACCCCTTACAACCCGTAAGACTGACTACCCACCACTTTTGCTCAACCCTGAACAATATGATGGTTTACCACAAATATGCTATCCTGATTCTAAAAATAATTACAATCACGAATTACTATCCCAGTTAATCCACACAACCACCCAAAGGTAAAAATAAAGTTTAAAAATAAAATTATACAATCATAAACAATCCACACAAAAAGTAAAATATCAGAGTTTAGAAATCTCACGATTGACGCCTGTTGTGTTGATTTGTTGACTGTAATATCCTCGGTGATGAGACTGCACACCCCTTCTGATCAGAATTGAAATTCTCGGTAATCTTGAACTTTGAAAAATTGGGACCACTTTTCTCATAGAAATATCTCTCTTTGAAAATATGCTTACTGTTTCTCAGATCTTATATGATTTGAATCAGTCTACAAACATTCTATTTATAGCTGAAAACTAAGAAGATGTTGCTTTCAAGCTATTAAATACGTCTAAAAATTTCCGTTGACTTCGTCGAAAATTTTCGACGGTTAGTGCAAACACTGCAAAAAAATTTCATCGTTAGCGGCGTAATTAATCCTTAATCATGGTTTAAAAATCGCACGTCGCTTTTATTTTTTATTTCATTTCATTTATCGGTAGAGAGAGTCGGTAGAGAGAGTCAGTAGAGAGAGTAATCCCCCAATCAATTCATTAACATTTTAATTAAGTCCATGGCCCACAAATTAATTGAATATATCTCAGACTTTAAATTAATTTATCTCCTTATCCCGAACTCCGATTTGTGTATTCTTGATACCGTTGGATTCGTCTCATCGAGCTCTTCAAAATGATATCACATATGATATACCTTTGCTCATGCAACACTATTATGGAAATGTGGAATTTTAGAGGAGAGATATGATAACCTGCACAACACAGAGCAAATACATCAATAAGTTCAGCAGGGTTTGTTCACATCAAACAAGAGCTCATCGACTGTTATACTCAACATCCTCGACTGAAGGGCATGATGTAGAGTGTTGTGTTTTCAGCATGGTTCTATAGGGCTTTTCACATCGTCTAGCCCAAGGCTTAACGGACGTGAGAAGCAGCGGAAGAAGAAAAATCATAAAAATCGCATTTTACAAAAAGCCCCACTGAAAAAATTAAAACCCTTGCATGATCATTATTATCTAAGGAGAAGGGCAAACCGATATCACAAAGATAGATATAAAATAAAACTGCTATTAAAATAAAGTTTAAAGAACATACCTTAAATTTTTATAGTCGCAAAAACTATTCCTTAGGACAACGTCCCGAAAAGATGCAATGCCTCGTCAAGAAGTGACCATTTGTTCCAGAAAGTTTCACCTTGGCTGGAACCCCCGCCTCAAGATTCTAATCCAATCTGAATTTCCTTCAAGTTTTGCTGAACATGAAAGATGGAATAAAGAGGGAAAAAAGGAAATAAAATTTGGTAGCCTTTAGATTTAGATTTGCTCACTTAATTAGGTCGAGCTCCCTTGATCTAGGCTTGGTGTAAGTTTAGGAGGAAGAAGAGCATCCTATTTATAGGGTGAGCTAAGCCAACAGAGTAGTAACACATTCGATGTGGTACAAAAATTAGAATCCAAATTAACTCAAGTTGTCCCTTTTAAGGACTAAACTTTGCGTGATTAATTATCTCTCTCCATTGAACCTAAGAAGGAAAATGATATATCATCTTGAAGAGCTTCAAATGAAGATCACATATTAACAAATGGGACTCAATTTCGAGGTTGTTTAACCCTTCAAACAAGCCATCAAAAATCTGCCCAAAATTTGTCATGCGTTAACCGATCTGTTTGGATCTTGCGAGCATGCGATACAGTCTGGACGCGCCCGGGTTCGAGTGTGTGCCTGCAACCCAGGTGTGCCTCACTTTGGGCGCATGCTTGAGCACATGGGCTTGCATGGGCCGAGCGCCCAGGCCCAGGCAAAAGCCCAGGTGCCCTGGGCGTTAGGCCTAGGCGTGCCTGCCCAGGTTGGGCTGAAGCTTGTTCTGGCACCTGGGCTGGCGACCAGGCAGAGCCCGGGCATGCATGAGCCCATTTTAGGCTCAGCCCGAGCTATTCTCGGTTAGCCCAAGCTAGTGGCTCGGGCTTGTCTGATTTTGTGCTCTGGATCAGGCAACGTTGTCCAAGACCCCGTTTTGGGTTTTCTATGATTTTGAATGGCTCGTTATTTGTGTCACATCATATGTAACCAAAATCTTCTTCGCAACTACTTTGCGACCATTTTTAATTTCCATGCATCATATACATGTTCCTCTTATTACTTGGACGAGGATCTCAGCCTGTGTGAGACTATATAACCTGACCCTCCTTTAGGTGGGACTCACAGCCCCTGACGATAGTGACCACAAGCAGCAATTGTCATCTCTGGTTTGATATCATCATTGCGTGGTCTGTCCCTTGACGTAAATATTGTTGGGACTACCATTGGCTATGTCAGTGATGAATTCCGCAGTTTTAATCCATTTGTCAACACTATACCGCTACGAAGCCTAGGGTATGGTTGACTGCCAAGCCCTAATAGCTTCGTAATCGATCTACATTATTTGATCTTAGCTTTGTCTTAGTTGGATCATATCCAATACACATCGGCTAAGGATTATCACTAAGGACCGTACTGATTCCGCGACACTAACTCCACACACACGGGAGAGACAAATCCTCTCTTAGCCTCGAAGCTAGCTCAGAGATCTAAGTGACACCATTCATGCACATGCTCGTACAATGGCATCAAGTCAAAGGACCAGCTTACCTATCATCACTTGAGAGCTACCATTGACAGTTTTGTATGTGTTATCCATGTAGTAGCTCTCGTTGGGTCATTCAGTGAATCATTTTCCAATGAACACATGTGTCTCGTCTCCAATTTCTCCAAATCGAACGATCATGAGATCATCTCCACCAACACTTGGTAAAGATAGAGCACACAATAATCTATATGATGCATCGATGTCCTTTCTTGATGCATTTACGTCTTCGAACAATTTTAGACTTATGCTACAAACGGTCGAAACACTTATCCATGATCGTGATCCTCATCTCAATACATGTTTGACCTCGCATTAAGTTTCAGCACTTTATTTAAGTATAAAATGTAGACAAACACTTATAATCATACTCAGGTAAAACCAGACCAAATAGCATACTATCATTTTGAACAAGATGTCCCAATTATAAATAATTGGTCTCGAGGGCATATATTTCAGAATAGAGAGAGCGCTTAGCGGTGGATCTGGGATGTTAATGATGAAGAGATCTAAATGAAAGGAATGGCCCCAGATGAACCTGGGTGTCTCATAGATCTGAGATGAGATCTGAAGGAGATTTGCACGAAGATGCTGGTTTGAGAGCTTACGTGTCACACCTCGCTTCCCATTCTACCGGGAGCGAGGACGCGAGCGGGGCCACGATGTGCTTAAAATAAGGAGGAGTACTTTTTTCTTTTTCTTTTTCTTTTCCTTTTCTTTTCTTCCTCCTTGGCTTAAACACACTAAGCGTCTGTGTAAAGCTGCAGGTCCTTGCACTCAAATTTAAGAAGCAGTCCAAACAACATTATTACATATCCAGCGTACAATAATTAAGATACATCTTAGGCCTAGCATGGCCAATTCAAACAAAGTACACAAATTACATTATTTCAAATATGAAGGTGCAGTAGCGAAGGTGATCGTCTAATCTTCAGCGGGTAGGTACTTCACATATTCTTCGAACACTGGCTCGACTCCTACTAAAGTGTCTTCAGAGAACTCACTATCGATACCTGACGAAAATTTCGTAAAACAACAAAGTGAAATGTCCGTCAGCGAGGTTTACTCGGCAAGATAATCTCCAAAACAAAACATTAGTTATTTAAAATTTAACCACGCTGAACTTTAAAAATAAGCAATAAGTTTAATTTAAAAAAAGTTAAAGACAAGCAATAAGTTTAATTTTAAAAGGGTTATAGCAATTAAACATTCGCAGCAATTTGCAATCTGCAGCAATTTAATCATTCGATAGCAATTTGCAATACTAATAGCAATCTGTAACAATGTGGCATTTGATAACAAAACTGTAATGTTGTAGCAACCTGTAGAAAAAGAGGTTAGAACAATATTTAAAAACCATTCTATTCTATTGATAAGTCCATGTCCAAGAGTACGAGAGATGACCAACATGCACCCTGTAACGGGAGCCAATCCGTGACGCTGCTCACCAACCCTATATGGCGACGGTCAAGCTCTAACCTCCGTAATGTATTGGAGGTATTCAGTATGGGTGCATCTAGCCACTCTGTAATACTTGTGATCATAGACTACCCCAATCTTATGGGTCAAGTTAAGTGCCGGTCAAAAGTACGTGTACTATCTATTTATATTGAAGTTCCATCTTCCATTCATTATATTGAAGTTCCATCTTCCATTCATTATATTCAGTTCAGTTGCATCGTATTAGATGCGTAAGATTTCTCATCTGTCCATTCAATAATCTCAACCAATTCACGGTTTTGTGATTTAGTTACGCAACTATACGAAGTATAGAATGCACAATAATTTAAAGAAACGAGCATAGAAAACGGTTTTGACTAAGCAATTGAGAATGAATAAGTTCAAAATAATTTTTAAGGCTAGTAAACATCTTTCAAGATCTTAAAATAATTAATGGGAATTTTTCTTAATTTATATGCCCCAAGAATTAATTAAAAACGAGAAAACGATTTTTCATTACATTTTCCAAAGATTTCTCTAGGACAAATCATACGTCTGAATTCTTCCAACATGGGGTCAAAACGACCGTATTAACTAGTACTACAACATATATTTTTCTCGTACGTCAGTGTAGGTGAAAATCGGATGATATGAATTTTAAAGCAAATTTAGCTTTATTAAGTTTTACCTTTGAAAAATCATTGTAGAAGATATACCTGCCTTTTGGCGATGAAACCAGCGCCAATGAGTCCGTTTCGTCGGTTTGGATTTTCTGGGCCGTCCCTTGTATTTTTCTGATAACTATATAATTTATTATGAATTTATAACGATCAACCCTTAATAAATTAATATATATACGTATTAATATACGTATATACGTATTTTTATACGAACACTATGTATACCTCGCGTTACGTGGGTTTCGCTGGAGCTTGCGACGATCGGTGGCGATCCGTTGGGCGGCGGCGGAGATGTTCACGTCGGCGGGACGCGGCGGCAACGGTGGGCAAAAGCTGTTGTTGCAGCTGGGGGTCTCGGTGGCTTCGTGGTGACGTCGGTGGAAGTGGGCATTGATGCTGGGAAGTAGTGACGGCAGAGGTGGGATGTGGGGTCGTGGGGGTGGTGGTCGTCAAGCTGTGGTGGTGAGGAGAGGGGTGGTCTTGCGGGTGTCGTTGTTGCCGTGGAGAGGAGAGACGGGGCTGTGGGTTTCACCGACGGCGAGGTGGGCGACGGACAGAGAGAGGATGCAGTTGTCGAGCTCGGAGGGGAGGAGGCAGTGGTTGGTTGGGGGCGCTGTCGAAGAGGGTCGGGGGCCTCGGCGGAGTGGGGAAGACGGGCTGGAGGTGGGTGCGTGTAGGCTTGCTGTGGCGGAGGACGGTGGAGGGTGGGGTCGCGTGGAGTCGCTGGGGTGGAGGGCGCCTGAGCTGCGAAGGCAGACGGTGAGCTTGTCGGCGGTGGAAGGAGGAGGAGAGCGTGGGTTTCATCGTTGCTGTGAGTTCTTGCGAGGGAGAGGGTAGTTATATATGTTTAGTTAAATAATTAAAAAGAAGTAGTAGTAGTAGTAGTAGTTATTAGTATAGTTGGATCTCCCAACTTTTGGGGGGTGGGTTAATGGGGTGGGTTAGGGTATTAATTAAGTGGGATTGGGGGTAAAAGTAACTAGTTAAATGTAATTAGTAATAGTAAAAACGTCATTAGCGATTGTAATTAGTAAAAATAACGTAATACTACGTCGTTTTCGTATATGACTCCGAAAAATTACGAAAACATAGCCACGGGTTCGTATCGTCGCAAGGATCATGAATAAGAGGTTCATTTCGAAGTTTGCGCTATGGAGATACGAGTTTTGGGCCAAAACATTTGGGATGCGGGTTTACTGGTTCTATATCGATTTGACTCCAGAAAATTACGAAATTAATATGGAGAGCCCTAAATGATCATAGAGTCACATGGTAGAAGTTTGAAATCGTTTTGATAATGTTTATATAGAAAATTAATTCATACAGCTAAATCAGTAACTATAGAATATGAATTATTATAAAAATTATTTAGAGGTATTAGATGATACCCGAACTTACTGAAATACACCATAACAAGTTTGATGCTTCAAAATATTTTCTACAAAGAATTTTGAAATCATTTTTTGATATAAAACTCCTCACCAACCAGTATAAAATACTTTTAAACTGTGAAAATACGTGAAATACGTAAATAGTCGTATTGATGAATACGGGTTGTCACGTCCTACCCTCCTTAAAATAATTCCTTCCTCGGAATTTCTCGAAACTCTATGAAACAGATAATTGTTGTTATTAAGAAGCTCAAACAAATAAATGATAAAATGGAATGCTTGATGAATGATAGCGACCTAGTAAAATAAGTTGTTAATAGCATGAAATATAATGTGATATCATAGCATCAAGAAAATAAGAGATGTTACTAATAAATATATACTATTAACATCATCATAGCTTCCGTAATTAGTTCTGAGACCAGTATTATCATAATAATTACATTGACTTTTCAAGTAGCCAAAAGTTAATATGAGCTAATGGCGTTACATGAAAATGATAGTTATTATGATAACATCTGTTCGAACTTGGAACCTGAGGTGATAAGCTAGTAGCAAGTTATTCAACCACATCGGATAGGAAGATCATCAAGTTTAAAATTTCTACTCGTGTTAATTGTGACAAATGGGGCATAGCTAAGAATATAGCATACAAAGGGGGTATCGACTAATCCATATGCACTTGTACTGTTATACCTACCCAGCCAAGCACTAATGTCGTCAACTCCCATGATACCCAACAACAAGCTAATACCAAAACCGTCTTCCAAATCTAAGCACAAGGCCGACATCCAACATCAACAACTAAGGCCAATAGCAAGTCAATACCCATCCCTAACGATACCCCTTACCAACACCATTGGTTGACATCCACAGTTATCACCATCAACCCTAAGCAAGTCAGTGACCAAGAACACACAGTCCAACAAACACGAAGGAGTGGGCCTAAGAAGGAATCTAAGCGGGACACCTTTAGGGGCAAGACCCATGACAAGGAGCTTGAAAGAAACCCAAGCATCGCAACTTCCCAAGATCTCAACCACATGGCAATAGCGAGGGTGGCGGAGAGGATCGTTGCTAAACCCAAAAATCCTAAAACAGAATGTCGGAGGGCCATCGACGGTTGTCGATCCATGTCGTGCGGTGACGGCGGTTGCTCGGTAACGACGGGTGGCGTGGCAGAGCTTTGGGCGATGCCGGAGGAGCTTGAGGTGAGAGGGGTTGGGCTCACGAAAGGAGAGGCACGGTGAATGGGTGGGCGTCATTGCGACGAAGAGGAAACCACGGGATGGGTTGGTGATGGAAGAGATGAGGGGTTTAAAAAGGGGCACCGAAGTCGCTGATAGGGTAGGGTAGGGCAAGCAGGACCGGGGCTCGAGGAGAGGATGCAGACAAAAGGCAATAAATAGGGAGGAGATGGTAGGCGGGAAAAGGATTCAAACCCATGGAAAATCGGGCACAAGATGAAAGTAGTGGGTAGAAGAGGAATACAAGCTTAAGAAAGATGAAAAAGACGTAACAGCCTACACTTGCACGTCGTGGTTTGGCTCGTCTCAAATTCTCTAGCACCATCCTCAAATACTTCTGAGCGTCCTTCAATCTGCTTCCGTTATCGAACTCAAACTTCGAACGATCGAAAAATTCGAATGCTACCTTCCTTATAAAAGAGTATAGCCATAGTTTAGATGAACTAAACACGACTAGGAAGTATTCTCAGAATAAGTAGGACGATTGGAAGGCCATAAGAGTGATGATGGTGGTGCAATGAATGGATGGTCGCTCTAGTTGTTGTCAAAGGAAGGTTCTAGATTAGGATTCATCAAAATGGAACACGAGTTCCTACTTGAGGGTTCAAGAAGTTCGAAGAAGGTAATAAGGATCAATAGAAATGGATCGTTGTGACTTTTGTGATAAGAAGCAATGGGAAACTTCCAAATCAAGAAGGGGGGTATGCTACCAAGAAAAATACATATAGTATGATAAAGTAGGATAGTGATGATAATAAAGGCGTTGGGCATCAAATTGACGTAAAGGGAAAAGGTTCAGATATACTAGTGATTACTGGCTCTGCAGCTTCAGCATGCTTGACACCTGGCCTGAGCCTGTTGGAATGCCTTCTGTTGTGGAGCTAGGGGTGGCTTACGCTGTGCTGATCCAGAAACTCATGCTGTCGTAGTTGCTTTCTTGTTAATATGGCGGGGGCAGTTCCCATAGAGTGCTCAGATGCTCCACAGACCAAACATTGATTCAGCAGCAGGCGACAATTCTTCTTGATATGCCCCTTTTTGGTTGCAATGGAAGCACATCATCGGGGATCGGTTGTAGACTGAAGATGCATGACCCTTGAAAGTAGTCTTCATCGATCGGAGGGCGTCTCCCTGTGGTTCCATAGGATGCTTCCCTTGGGATGCTTCACATAGTTTGTCAACAGCCTCCTGGAGAATTTGGCGTTGAATTTCCAGTATTTCCCTTACGATACCCAAGATGTCGTTGTTGGTGACGTCGTGAGTATCTGGTCGACCTGTCATACTTCAAGACAAACCGCAATGTAATTTAGGTGAAAAAATCTAATCTAGTTGTACACTTAGATATTAATGTCATGTAAACTGATCTTAAAGTTTTTGCAAAATCATGACCTGCATGGGCTGCCACTAAAACATGTCACGCCCAGCTTTGCATTCTACCGGGAGCGAGGACGCGAGCGGGTCCGCGATGTGCTTAAAACAAGGAGGAGTACTTCCTTTTTCTTTTTCTTTTTCTTTTTCTTTTTATTTTTCATTTTCTTTTTCTTTTCTTTTCTTCCTCCTTGGCTTAAACATACTAAGCGTCTGTGTAAAACTGCATGTCTTTGCATGCAAATTTAAGAAGCAGTCCAAACAACATTATTACATATCCAGCGTACAATAATTAAGATACATCTTAGGCCTAGCATGGCCAATTCAAACAAAGTACACAAATTAAATTATTTCAAATATGAAGGTGCAGTCGCGAAGGTGATCGTCTAATCTTCAGCGGGTAGGTACTCCACGTATTCTTCGAGCACTGGCTCGACTCCAACTGAATTGTTTTCAGAGAACTCACTATCGATACCTGACGGACATTTCGTAAAACAATAAAGTGAAATGTCTGTCAGTGAGGTTTACTCGGCAAGATAATATCCAAAACAAAACATTAGTTATTTAAAATTTAACCACGCTGAACTTTAAAAACAAGCAATAAGTTTAATTTAAAAAAGTTAAAGACAAGCAATAAGTTTAGTTTTAAAAGGGTTATAGTAATTAAACATTCGCAGTAATTTGCAACATGCAGCAATTTAATCATTCGATGTGAATTTGCAATACTAATAGCAACCTGTAACAATGTGGCATTTGATAACAAACTGTAACGTTGTAGCAACCGGTAGAAAAAGAGGTTAGAACAATATTTAATAACCAGTCTATTCTAGTGATAGGTTCATGTCCAAGAGTACGAGAGATGACCAACATGCACCATGTGACGGGAGCCAATCCGTGACGCTACTCACTGACCCTATATGGCGACGGTCAAGCTCTAACCTCCGTAATGTGTTGGAGGTATTCGGTATGGGTGCATCCAGCCACTCTGTAACACTTGTGATCATAGACTATCCCAATCCCACGGGGCAAGTCAAGTGCCGGTTAAAAGTACGTGTACTATCTATTTATATTGAAGTTCTATCTTCCATTCATTATATTGAAGTTCCATCTTCCATTCATTATATTGAATTTCCATCTTCCATTCATTATATTCAGTTTAGTCGCATCGTATTAGATGCGTAAGATGTCTCATCGGTCCATTCAATAATCTCAACCAATTCACAGTTTTGTGATTTAGGTACGCAATTATACGAAGTATAGAATGCACAATAATTTAAAGAAACGAGCATACAAAATGGTTTTGACTAAGCAATTGAGGATGAATAAGTTCAAAACATTTTTGTATGGCTAGTAAACATCTTTCAAGATCTTAAAATAATTAATGTGAATTTTTCTTAATTTATACGACCCAAAAATTAATTAAAAATGAGAAAACGATTTTTCATTACATTTTTCAAAGATTTTTCTAGGGCAAACCATACGTTGGAATTCTTCCAACAAGGGGTCAAAATGACCGTATTAACTAGTACTAGTACATATATTTTTTTCGTACGTCAGTGTACCAGAAAATCGCATGCTATGAACTTTAAAGCGAAGTTAGCTTTATTAAGTTTTACCTTTAAAAAATCATTGTGGTAGATATAATTGCCTTTTGGCGATGAAACTAGCACCAATGACTCTGTTTCAACGTTTCGGATTTTCTAGGCCTTCCCGTGTATTTTTCTGACACCTATATAATTTAATATGAATTTATTACGATCAACCCTTAATAAATTATAATATATATACGTATTAATATACGTATATACGTATTTCTATACCAACACTACGTATACCTCATGTTACGTGGGTTTCGCTAGAGCTTGCGGCGAGCGGCGAGCGGCGACTGCGGTGGAGGGGGAGGCGGCGGTCGGTGCGGTTGGACGGCGGCGATCGGTGGCGGTCCGTTGGGTGGCGGCAACGATGCTCGCGGCAGCGGGATGCGGCGGCAGCGGTGGGTGAAAGCTGCTGTTGCAGCCAGGGTCTCGGTGTCTTTGCGGCGGCATTAGGGGAAGTGGGCAGCGGTGTTGGGAAGTAGCGACGACAAAGGCGGGATGTGGGGTCATGGGGGTGGTGGTCGTCAAGCTGTGACGGTGAGGAGAGGGGGCGGTCTTGCGGTCGTCGTCGTTGCCGTGGAGAGGAGAGGCGGGGCTGTGGGTTTTGCCGACGACGATGCGGGCGGCGGACAGAGAGAGGAGGCAGTTGTCGAGCTCGGAGGGGAGGAGGCAGTGGTTGGTCGGGGGGCGCTGTTGGAGAGGGTCAGGGGCCTTTACGATGCGTGGAAGAGGAGCTGGAGGTGGGTGCAGGGAGGCTTGCGGTGGTGAAGGACGGCGGACTGTAACGACCAGCTTTCGGGGCCCGTTACTTTTTGATATTTGCGCAGGTCTGCAGTTAACTATTGAAAACAAAATCGCTTCTGATGCAGAGATGTACAAAAATACCCAGATTGTGTCCAATTATTACAACCATATTGTACAAATTGTTTCAAATATACATGGAAGAAGAAAGTACAATAAATCTGAAAGCTGTGGTCTCAGGGTCAAACCCTGGCGCTATTAACTCAAGATCATTTACCTCCATATGTACATCGTCTGTGGTGCCACAGAGATGGAACTGTAGGTAAGTCACAGCAATTCTAACAATAGAAATAAAGCAGTGCAAAAGTATGGAACAAGCTATAGTAGACAAAAGATGGTCATGTTGGTGCAAAAAGTAAGGTAAGAACAGACGTGTATATACGAGCAAAAATAAAGTACTGGTGGCTGCACAGGTGTGGTAAGTAAGGTGCATGTAATGCATAAAGTAAAGATGACTGTGTAAGTGTAAGAGCGATAACTGTGTCATGGCATATGGTAGCAACAATATTTTGACCAACAGGCAATGAGATGACAATAGTAAGACAACCAGTTAGACGTAGTAACACTTAAGAAAAGATAAGCGTCGCTTGACTATCTAATAGTGTAGGCTGGCCTAATAATAAGAAGCCTAGTTTAACTCCCAAATCAGCCAGGCAGTCAGGGCTTGAAGGCACAGTTCACTTCTATGACCGCAGGACAAGTCCTTTGGTTGACCAACCCCCTTTCCATTCCTTTCTAGACACTGATTCAGTAGTAATTTAATACCGCTGATTATTAGACCGATCTATCATGGTCGAGTAGTCTCGACTTAGTCAGTAGAATAGTCGTATCAAGTTAGTAGTCCTGACTAAGCAATGGTATCAATCAATTAGTGCAACATTAATCAAACTAGTGCATCAGCCTTGGCTCGAGTGCACGATATGCAACCAGAAGTGCACACATCCCACGGAGCAACTCTTGGAATATCTACCTACCATCCCCTGCAGGGTGATGGTACAGCTTACCAAATAAGGGTGGACCCAGTCACTCCCGCACACTTCGTAGCTCAAGACTACCACTTATTCCGTGTTGTATCATAATTCAATGTTCATACCAGTATTCGTATCAATATGGCCTCATGGGCCTGGTATCCATCAAGCTAGTGCAACAGTCTTAGCTTGAGTATACGATATGCAACCAGAAGTGCACCCATCCCACGAGCAACTCGCGGAATATCTACCTATTATCCCATGCAGGGTGATGGTACAGCTTAACTAATAGGGTGGACCCGGTCACTCCTGCGCACTTTGTGGCTTAAGACTACCCCATAACCCGTGTTGTATCATATTACACATTTATGACCGTATCTGTATCCGTATCCGCATCTGTATCCATATCCGTATCTGTATGGCCTTATAGGCCCATCACATCATCAACAAATAAGCATTCAATTTCAATAGGACATTCCATGATATACCATTCAATCATTACTTTTCAATATGGTACGTCAATCCGTTGTTTCAAAGGCACACAGTTTACCCAAGTAGATGGTCGCGTGCTTCAACGACTAAAGTTAAAAGTTGGAAATATCGGTTGCTTAAGTCCATGGTCATTCCACTATTGATTAGTTCTCTAGTTAATTCGGTTTCTAATCATTGGTTCAAGTCAATAGCTGTTCTGAGAATATATATGAGGTCCTAAGTTCATACGAGTACACTATCCAGATTTTCTAATGTTAGAATTAGAGTGACTAACCATCGAGATCGTCGTAGTAAGACGAGGTTGGACCTAGAGCTTATAAATATGCTGGTGCACGAGAATTGGTACCTACAAATACAAGAAACAATCGGTTAAAGTACACACTATTTTCTATTTATTAAACTTGGTCGTTTTGATTTTTAAAACTGGTTGAAACGGTGTCAGAAAACGTTCTAAATGTTTATACATGCTAGATATGCTGAAAATAATTTTGCTATAGGAGGAAATATTTTTCTGAGGCTTATAGTAATTTTTATAATTTTAAAAAGCTAAAAATAGATTTAAAAACTAATTTTTAATTAAGTAACGTATTTATTCAATAATTTCTTCTGGATGCAATCTGCATCAGAAAGTTGTGAGTGAGCTGTCAAAATGATCGTCTCGAAGAGTACTATAACATATATTTTTATCACGTATCAGTGTATGTGAAAATAACAAGTTATGGATGTTTAAATAAAAATAACATATTTAAATTTTTGGCTTAAAAATTAATTTTGGAAAAACTAAGCGTCTGATTGAGATGAAACCAGTGCCATTGGGTCCAGAATATTATTTCTGATTTGCTAGAGCTGGTCTCACATTTTTTGACCCCTATATTATTTATTATTAATTATTTATCAAAACCCCAATTTATCTAATTTCTAATATACGTAAATACGCATATAAATACGCGTATTCATTATATTACGTTACTTACCCTCGCTTTCTCTCTTCGTACGTGCGTGCAACGGCGCTCGGGGGGTGTTCGCGCGATCGGTGACGGACGGAGCGGCGACGGCGGCGAGTCAGGGGCGGAAGCGGCGTCGCACGGTGGCGGAGATCATCGGAGGCCGGCGGGGGTTGTCTGAGGAAGCTCGAGCGGTGCAGTCGAACGGAGGGAAGCTCCGTCGGAGGTGCTGCATTGGGTTTCGAAGTAGAGAGCGGAGCTCGGCTTCGCAGGCGACGGTGATGAGCGGAGGAGGGTGGAACGGAAGTATGGGGGACGTCGGAGCTCCGGCAACGAGGAAGATCGAGCGAGGGTGCTGGGGGTCTCGAGGCAGAGCTGTGGCGGTGGATACCTCGAGGACGTCAAAGCAGCGGAGGCGGTGCTGGGAGGACGTTGATCAGCCCCGGATATACACCCGAAAACGATTGTAGTCTTTCCGCTAGCGCACGGTGAAGTGGCGAGCGGGTATCGAACACGAGGAGGTGGTGTTGGCTATAATCTATCCTCGGTTGGTTTGACTACGAATGTATTATTGGTGGAGATGGGTATGGTATGATGTAATGACAATGGTGATGGATGTTGGTGTCGGTGATAGAGAAGTTGGATAAATATCGATTCAAATTTAATATAATAAAAGCGTCTAGGGCTAGGGAATCCCCACTACGGATCGTCATGAATTTCTGTGAATTGTGAATCTCAATATTACTAGACTTGGATTGAGGAGAACTAGTCGTAACTGAATAGAGAACCAAGCTCACGCTCTCGCGCTATTTCCGGTCTATAGCAACCTAGATTAGGGACCACTCTCGTGAAAACCCTAATCTAAGCCACTAGCATGAAGATCGCATCGTCTAATCGCACCTCGAGCCCACTCTCATGCAAACTCGAGTAACGATCTAGGTTGTGATAGTTCGTATTCATCCAATCTCTTGCAAATGAATATGGGTATAGATTTATAATAAAAATCCTAGATTTGGTCCAATCTCTTGCAAACCAAGTCTAGTCAATCTCGATTATAAACCTAAATCGAATATCTAGGCCTTTCCATCGATCGAAATCCAATCTCTTGCAAACCCCAAATCGATGGAAATTCCTAGCTATCCATAATAAATCAATCACAACCTAACCCCTTTAATAATTCCGGCAACATAGAGATTCATTCATCACAAATCTGAAATTAGATCCATATGGTTCATCCTTTTGCCCTAGAACAGCGAATCTACTCTAGCATGGCAATAACGATAGAGAAAACGATAAAAAACATTGCTTGCATATATAAAGATATCAAATCAAAGATTCAAATAATAAGAACAAAGATACTTAGCTTTGATGAAGAACTTTAATCCCAATACAAGCTTTTAGATCCAAGAGTGGGCCTAGGGCATGGCCTAACCTCTGAAATAATCCCTAAGAAAACATAATGGAGCTCCTCTCTAATGACGGCTACAAACCTCTTATATAGCCCCCAAAACCCTAGCAAATAACCCTAGAAAACCTCTGAAATTAGTGCCCATAGACAGCTCTGGCCGCAACTTAAGTTCTGGGCCCGCAGTCACTCAGGCCGAGTGGGAATATGACTCGGCCGAGTGGAAATTCCAGCACTGCAGCATCAACTTACAGAAATTCTCCAGATTTCATCCGACCTCCGATTGGTGCGTTCTTGGCGGAGTTGGAACCGTCATGAAGTCTACTATCCATAAAAAATATGAGAAGCATATTTTGCCCACTAGAATGATAGCATATTTTAAAAGAGTGAGAGGCTGTCTGAAAATATGGGCGCTCATGTCATTCGGCCGAGTGGAAGTATGACTCGGCCGAGTGAGAAGTGTGACTCGGCCGAGTAGGATCTTCTAATGTTCTTCCAAAACTCCATAGATTCTGCTTTGAAGTTGGGGTTTGGGCACTCTGGCGCTCTGCGTCACTTGGCCGAGTGGGATTCATCACTCGACCGAGTGGGTCTTCTGTTGTGCTCCCCAGAATTCCAGAGAGTTTGCTTTGATTTCCTTCAGAAATTTTGACTCACTCGGACGAGTGGAGTTCTCTACTCGACCGAGTGGAATTCACCACTCGGTCGAGTGCATTGTGGAACTCAGGCAGACAGATGTCGTCGTGTCAATCTTGCTCGGCCGAGTAGGCTGCTTCACTCGGCCGAGTGAACTGCCTTGCTCAGCTGAGTGGCCTGTTTCAGAGCTCATTTCTCCTCCTCCTCGCTTCCTCATCGATTCCTTCGACGTTCTTCTTCTTCCGCTCATTGTCCAGCGCCGTTAGCTCCTCAATAAGGCCATGGGCGATGCTCCGGTACGCGTGCAAGTCCCTTAAGCTCATTTTTGCTCCCGATTGCTCCATATTTCCTGAAATCCGACAAAAACAAGAAATAGTGAAAGGTAAAGCATATCATCAAATAATCATGAAAATCGCAATATGAGCAATCAAAATGGTGTGCAAACATGCAGAAAATAGGTGTAAAATATGGACTGATCAAAATCCCCCAAGCTTACCTCTTACTCGTCCTCGAGGAAGGTAAGCAGAGAGACGAACTCGGGAAATGAAAACAAAGGAAATGAAATGAAAGAAAAAGAATACGAAGTGGAAGGGGTCGCTAGATTATTCTCTCAGATCTCAAGGCATAAGCTATACATCACGATAACTCGGAAAATACGAATCACATGCTATAGAGATATCATATCTTACTTAAACATGGTACTTGCAAGCATTTAAGAGCAACAAAAGGGACCTTAAATTCATACAAACAATTCATATCCACATCACTTATTTCATAGAATTTAATATACAAATGTTGGCGATGCGCTCTTCAATCGAGAGTTATAACAGAAGCATATAAGAATCACACCAAGCATGCAATGGAGAATGGAATAAATCATGGCATTCAAATATTTATATCGATTCATAAGAAATCTCCATAGCTAAAGTAATTCGCTAAGTCTTAGTATTATCAAGTCTCAGTATTATCAAACTTCCCCATTCGTGCACCTCTCCACTCTAATGTTGCACTCACTCATATGGTCAAGTGAATTCACCCCCCAAGCTTAGCTTGAGGCATCGCATCTAAAGGAATATGATAGTGGAAAATGGGATTTTTGCCTTGGTGTTTCCAAGTATTTTGTGGCTCCAATAATGAGATAGAGAAATAAGCTTATTTCCTTTTTGAACTTTTTGGATTTTTGTAGGAGCTATTTGATTTGTATTTTTGGTTTTTGGCTCCTTTTTGGCTTTTTGTACTTTTTTGGATAACTTTTTTCTTTTGTAGGGATTTTTGGGAAATAGATGCGATATAAGTAGCTTTAGGAGCTTAACTCAAGTGACATGTAGAGAATAAAAAGATATATGTGGAGACAGGAATGGTGTAACGCTTGGTTCACTCTAAGATGTGCACAAATGGTTCAATAAGATAATACATCAACTAAACTCAAATATAAGCATGGATATTCTCAATCATTTCAACAAATAGTGAAGTCAAGCAGTAAAGTTTACAATCATATCAGGAATGCAACAGAAGGTGAATAAGACAATAAAACTGATGCTTCAGATATACTAATGATGCGTGAATCTTGGTGCATTTCTAACAAAAGCATACTAAACACTAATCCATACATTCAGTTTCAATTAATACCATGCAATCACTTAGAGGAGTCATCAAGAGAAATAGATTTGCAAGCACAAGTGAATAGCAAGACTATGGAATACTCTAAGTAGCATGACAAGGAATAATAAGCATCGTGATGGTTGCTAAAGCAATAAGAGATATCATCATACGAAATTCATCTAGCGGAAGAAGAGAAAAGAAAATAAAGAATTAAAAATAAAAATAAAAGAGAGGAAAGAAAAGAAAAACAAGCACACAATATGATGCATGAACACGCATAAAAGGAAAATAAGATGGAAAAATCAAAAGGATGATTCAAAATTTTTGAAAAATTCTAAAAATAGAGTAAAAGTGCAACTAAATGGCATGGAAATGCACTCCCCCAAGCTTAAACTTCACATTGTCCTCAATGTGATCATAATGGAAGAATATGAGGAACAACGATAATAATAAGGGGGATGAATGAAAAATGATGAAATGAATGACATGAAATCCTAATGCAACTACATGAAAATACAATGACGCATGAGAGCGCCTTCCCCCAAGCTTATACCAAACAATCATATTCAAATGACTCGATCAAAAATGGCACGGCCTTGCTAAGCGAGATCGAGTCAAATGAATAAGAATGTGAGTATTCACTTGAAAGAAATGCTCGATGGGTGGTGAGCAAAAAGGGTGTAACACATCAAAATATGAAGAGGGCAATTAATATATAATGGGTTTGGGGTGTAAAATATTTTTGTTGCCGTCATATGAGGTGATATTTATTCAATCAAATATATACGGTCCTCTCGCTGTCGAGAGGATTCGTGATTATTTAAAGCATAAAATTTTACACTACTGGATCGATATCACCTATAGCAAAAGGCGGATCCAGTATCTTTGTCGGTGCAGGCAGCTGCTCCAACTGCTCCTTCCGTGGCTCCGCCAGACGCGTGTGTCCACAGACTCCATCAAATTCCAGCAATGCGGTTTCCAGCATCTCTCCAAGGACTCCACCTGTACCCTGCAAGAGATAAGCCGCATCAATCTGATGTGGATAATTCTTCCCCAAAATAAATGTATTCCAAAGAGGGTCATCGACATAAGCATTTAAAATTAAAAACGGTGGACAACACTTCCCTGGAAAGAAATCTCTACTCCCGTGTACCACGTCGATCGACTCCTCGTTGTTTGCCTCAGGTAGTTAGGTAGCTTTGGCATATATGCGTGGGTCTCATCAGGCAACTCCTCATCATCGTCAGACTTATCCCATCGCACCTCCTGATCATATTCAATAGCATCCATGTGTGCTAACTCCTTGCTCTCCTCCTCGTATACGTCTCATCGTACCTCTTGATCGTATATACATGAATCCTGCATAAGGTGCAATGAGTCGTCAAAATCTGAATCATAGCAAACATCATACACGGGAGGGGGATCAAATATAAAGGGCGAGGGAGTAAAGAGATCTCCCTGAAGGGGGCCAAAAGCTCTGTGGGATATTCCTCGGCGTCAGTGGAAGGGTGGTCCTCTGAGAGATGCTCAGCCTCTGTAGAAAGTGGAGGTGGCTGCGGTAGCTCAAAAGGATGAGGGCAATGCTCAGGATCCTCGTGAATGGTTGTGTCCTCGTCCCAATGCATGGCTTCCTCGGTGACAAGCTCTGGCTCCGCTTGTAAGGCCTCCTCGAAAGCATGCTCTGGCTCATGTGTGTGGCAAAGGGGAGTGATGATGGCACAAGCTGACTCTGCAGTACCAGGTGTTATGGTCTCGTCGGGGGTGGCAATATCAAAGCGCATAATACATCCCCCAAGCTGAACGTGGACATCCTCCTCAGGCTCCTCAGGTATAGAAGGTAATGTAAACGTCATCTCCTCCTTTTTATGCCTCCTTTGTTTCTGTCCTGGAGCTTGAGGCACCTGATTGCATGGCTTGGCCTTCTCAATAGTAGGTGCATGTGGCTCTATGGGCTCATGTATCTCGACCGCAGTATAAAAGTGGGTCTTGTGCCCCTCAACTATAGCATAGACTCCATCATCAATTGTGCATATGGAAGAGATACAATGAGTAATAAAGTTTTGAAATTCAAGCTCAAAAGGATCACCTGTCGTTATTGTCAATGGACCGGTTTCTCGAATTACGTCGACAATGTTTCTCAATAGGTCCATATATGTGGCCTCCTTCGACAGCTCAGATGTCTCTATTTGTGGAGTGTTGATGGTGTAAAGGTGGATATGATCACCTTCAATTGAAGCATACACTCCATCTATGATAGTACCTGCACTAGAGACATTAGCCATTAAAAATCGATGAATACTTGATCTGATGGTTTACCTACCATAACGGTTAGCGAACCAGTAGATCGAGCATCATCTATCATTTTCTCGAAGGTTGCTGCCAATTGCAGATCACTGAACTTTCCCACTTGCATCATCCTCATAAACTCTCGTGATGGTCCCTTTAGCCCTCTAGCGAAGATATTGAATAGCTGGGAACCATCCCACACATAGTCTAACTCTGCATGGAACATTCCTAACATTTTTTTGAACCTGCAAGGCTTCCCTGAAGGACTCTCCATCAGCCTGATAGAATGAAGCGAGATATATATAGGATTGTATAGAACCCGGTCGCATATTCTCTGGAAGCACCATTGCTGTAACAACTGTACCTGATCAAGCTAAGTAAGCAACCTGGAAAAGACGTCAGTGGTACAAAGAGAAATAAAGATAATAATAATATCAGGTGGTGAGGAAAAATCTCTCTCTCTCTATTTTGTTTTGTTTTGTTTTGTTTTGTTTTTTAACGTAATCTAATCAACCTAATTGTGACAAATTGGCTCCAACAGGAAACACCTCACTGGCAACGGCGCCAAAAAACTTGATTAGCCCCGGATATACACCCGGAAAACGATTGTAGTCTTACTACTAGTGCACGGTGAAGTGGCGAGCGGGTATCGAACACGAGTAGGTGGTGTTGGCTCCAATCTATCCTAGGTTGGTTTGACTATGAATGTATTATTGGTGGAGATGGGTATGGTATGATGTAATGACAATGGTGATGGATGTCGGTGTCGGTGATAGAGAAGTTAGATAAATATCGATTCAAATTTAATATAATAAAAGCGTCTAGGGCTAGGGAATCCCCCCTACGGATCGTCATGCATTTCTGTGAATCGTGAATCTCAATATTACTAGACTTGGATTGAGGTGAACTAGTTGTAACTGAATAGAGAACCAAGCTCACGCTCTTGCACTATTACCGGTCTATAGTAACCTAGATTAGGGCCCATTCTCGTGCAAACCCTAATCTAAGACACTAGCATGAAGATCGACATTATCATCCAATCGCACCTCGAACCCACTCTCGTGCAAACTCGAGTTACGATCTAGGTTGTGATAGTTCGTATTTGTCCAATCTCTTGCAAACGAATATGGGTATAGATTTATAATAAAAATCCTAGCTTTGGTCCAATCTCTTGCAAACCAAGTCTAGTCAATCTCGATTATAAACCTAAATCGAATATCTAGGCCTTTCCATCGATCGGAATCCAATCTCTTGAAAACCCCAAATCGATGGAAATTCCTAGCTATCCGTAATAAATCAATCACAACCTAACCCCTTTAGCAGTTCCGGCAACATAGAGATTCATTCATCACAAATCTGAAATTAGATCCATAGGGTTCATCCATTTGCCCTAGAACAGCGAATCTACTCAAGCATAGCAATAAGATAGAGAAATCGATAAAAAACATTGATTGCATATATAAAGATATCAAATCAAAGATTCAAATAATAAGAACAAAGATACTTAGCTTTGATGAAGAACTTCAATCCCAATACAAGCTTTTAGATCCAAGAGGAGGCCTAGGGCATGGCCAAACCTCTGAAATAATCCCTAAGAAAACATAATGGAACTCCTCTCTAATGACGGCTACAAACCTCTTATATAGCCCCCAAATCTAGAGGAATGTGCCCTCAGATAATTTGTATATGATACAAATGATAATTTAAGCCTAGATATGGGACTAATTTGCATATGATGCAAAGGAGATTAAATGTGTCTTAAATAGTTTAAGACCATATTTAATGATAGAAACGCAAAGAAAAGTTCACCGGTAAGACGGGTTCGTCCTGCTCTAAACACAGGTTCAAACCGTGTCGAACGGAGTCCAAACAAGCCCAGTAAGACTATTTAAAAATGTTTTAAATAGAAGTCCAAAAAGTTAAAGACCCAAAGCTTTAAATGTAAAAGCATTTTTTTAAAGAAAAAAATGGGTCGGACATTTTTGGGCCTGGCCAAATGGCCAGGCCGTGAATTGCTGGCACCTTAGGGGCCAGCCATCGCCCTAAAGGGCGCTGCTTTGCAGCGCCCCAAATTTAATTTGGCCTAATGGGGCGCGTGCGACAGCACGCGCCCCAACGGGCGCGTGCATGGGGCGCGTGCTGTCAGCGCCCAAAACAGGCTAACGCGCGCAATTTGATGCAGCGGAGCCCACTGGTGGGCCCCAAGCCTAGGGTCTCGAACCCTAGTTACAGATTTGCATGACGGCTGATTACTTTGGCAAAAATCTGATTTTTGCCAATCTTTGGGCACTTGATTGGAGGGTCAAACGGACTCGGATTGACGAACGATTTTTTCCTATGCGTTCACCGTTGAACGCCCTTCGTATTAATAGGTTGTATTAATCATGAAGTTCAAAGGTGAGGGAGTTAAAATTCACGGAAGTTTAGCCTTTGTGAAAGGCAAACTAAATTGAATTAATTAACTCCAACTTTAGTCCCACATCGGATTTTGAGTAAAGGGGAGCAGTCAGCCGCCTATATAAATAGGGGTCTGCTCCCCGCCTCAAAACTCGTCCCAAGCTCTAGATCTGAGCGGCTCTCGTAAATGTTGGAGCACGCTCGGATCTAGGATTAAATTAATATTTCTCTGCCTCCCTAAATTTCGGCATTACTCCTGAGGGCTCTAGCAAAGCCGCAAAGGAGTTCGGATTCAGATCCGAAATCTAGGCGAAGGTTTCACTCGCGTGAAACTTTCTTCGACGCGTGGTTGGCTCGGCGACACGGGATTGATCGCCTCGGGATGCGGAGTGGTTCGAGGAGCGGTTCGGGGAGCGGTTCGAGGAGCGGCTCGGCGTGGGACGGGGAGCGGCTCGGAAGACGGTGTGGAACATCTCGCCTGCCCCAGGATTGAGATTCCGGAAATGTATTTTATTAACATTAGTTTAATTTAATCGCAGTAGGTTAGTTCCTTCTTGGAATGGTCAGATCCATCCCAAGTCGGCATAGATCTTGGCTATGGGTCTTGTACCTTAGGGATAAGTTAATTAGATTAACTTATTCTTTCGCTGCATATTCTTTTTATGTCTATGTTCCGTCCGACTTAGAACGGGAATAGAGTTTTTGTGCCCTAAGGGTTCCCCAAAACCCTTCAGTGGTATCAGAGCCTAGGTTTGCGTAACGATCTAGCACTGCGATTTTATTAAACTTTGAAATGTTTTAAAATACTTTTAAAAATGTTTTAAAGTTATGAGATACTTTTAAAATATTTTTTTGATGTCTTTTAAAATGTTTTAAAAGTTATACGATAATTTTTTAAAATGTTATTTGATGTTTAAAATTTTATATGATAAATTTTAGGCATGGAAAATTTTTTTAAAGGTGTTTAAATATTTTATGTGATAAAAATTTAAGCACGGAAATTTTTTAAAATGATGTTTTAAATTTATAAGATATTTTTAAAACTGATTTTAAAAGTTTAAAATTTTTATGCGATAAATATTTTAAGTAGCATGCATATTTTGTGATCTTTTAAAACATGTTTTTATGAGATAAAATAAAATGTTTTAAAAATCATATTTTTAAATTTAAATGTTAAATTTAAGTGTGCATGCTAAAATTGTTTATGCGATAAACTTTAGTCTATTTAATTGTTAAATAGTTGTACACTTTTATGCGATAAATTAGTGTAACTGTATTTTAATGGCTATATCATCTTGTCCCTTATTTGATAACACAAGACAACCCTTTAGGTTAGCCATTAAGAAATGATTAAAATTTATTAATTGAATTTTAATGACATGCTATGTTTTAATAAAACATTAACAATACTTCAAGACCTAATTCCTGATTAGGGTAGTCCTTTTAATGAATCTTTTAATTCTAATTGTTATAATTAATTCTCATTAAAGGACTTCGCTTTTAGCGTTGTTAATAAAATTTATTAAAATCCTAATAACGATTAGGATAGCACGTGAACCTTATAGTTGATAAGGACTTAATAAAAGTTATTAAACAAATCCTAAAATTTTGAATTTAAGGATGCAACTAGTTGATGGGATTAATTAGTTGTTAATAAAAACCTTTTAGTCTATGGCATGCATATAAAAATGACAAGCTTCAATCAATGGACCATGATCCAGTCAATGTGCTTGGCTAAGTTTGCTGGATTACCTTTTAAAGGATAGTGATTCTGGCTTAGTCAATTCCCTGGCTGTGTTCCGCTGGACCGCAATGTCGCGAATCATGATTATATGACACCCTGGACTATATCTAAGTCAAATACGTTAATGATCATTTTCAAGATTAGCCGTAGCCCTCCTTGTTTTAGGGGTTAGCAACTATAGGACCCGTATTACAGTTGTTGAGCTACACTCAAGCTGTGACATGGCAACCCTGTAGAAACCAACTCCTTAAATACATAAGATGAAATCTTGACTGACCCAAACCGTCGTGTCGTACACCGAGTGTCGGCGTAAGTTAAGTCAATGATGTAGTCTGGCTAGATGTAGTCTAAGACCTGACCCAAACCGACGCATCGTGAATACACCGAGCGCCGGAGCAAGTCAGGCTAGACACGAAAACAAGGGTCCGACTAGACTAGACATTGTGATTTGGATGAGCACACTCATGATCACAAATGGCTAGGTGTAAAAACCGATAAGAGGGTCATATCCGATATGATCAATGAAAAGTCATCTTCTGATTTACAGAGTCAAGCAACTTGTTGAGCTACACTCAAGGTTGTTAGGATCAAGGTGATTGAACCTCTTACCCATTAATTTTAATTCGATTAAATCGTTCGTTATTAAGCTTTGAAACGATCGTAAAAATAGTGGGAGGATATAGATAGATAAAAGCCATTCTACCTATATTTAATACTGAACATATGCTAAACTAGGGCAAGACTATGTTTACTGAAGGAATCAACATATAATATTTTAATAAGTTAACTGGTCAATTAGGTTGATTAATTGAATATCAAGTTGAATTCTAATTGATAGAATTAAACTATATTCTCGTTGACATTAAAATGTCATTCTAAAGAACAGACTTACGAAATTTAATTTCATTAAGTTCTGGGTCCAACAAATAAATTCACGCTACATGTCACTCGCCTCTATATAGGGCAGCTTGAACATATAGGATATTCGAAGTATGTTTCTCCCTACAACTTGTCGAGCTACACTCAAGGTTGTATGGACAAACAATTTTGATCCGCAAAGTTCGAGAATTCGATCAAACCGTTTGAGTCTAATACGAGTGCATGAACGGTGCAAGGCTATGTATCCCAACGGATCTTGAGACAAGCAACTTCTTAAGCTACACTCAAGATTGCAACTCTCAGTCGTTTGGATACATGAGATGCTTGCATAGCTATTTATTTATGTTGGTTTATTTAATATCTAAATATGATTTAGAAAAGGAAGAAAGCACTCCGGAAAGTCAATTGAGAAAGATAGTTATTTTTATCATTAGTAAAGGCATAAGTAGGAGGAAATAAAAATGTGACATATTTTGATGTCACGATTTCATAATTATTGTTATACAAAAGGTTAACACATTTTGACGAATGTCGTCACATTGATTCTGAAGCAATGAGTAATATGTATCACGATAATATATATTTTAAATGTTAATATATATATACACAAGATAGTAGCAAACTTGTATGGCAAAATAGACTAGGCCGTATCGAGAGACTAAGCTTCACAAGTCACATAAAGAGGGGTCTGAACTCTCGTATTATGAAGTCTGCGGACACTTGTGAGTCTTATCCTCTTAGATATAATGGCCGAAACCCATCTGTAAGACAGTGGGAGAATGAGTTGTCGAACTCAATCTGATACATACTGATGTACCCGAGTCTAGATTAACCAAAATAAGTTATTCTTATTAAGACACATGTTCTTGATGAAACACAAATCTGATAAAATATAGAACGAAATGACTAAAGTATTTAAACTGATTCGATTAGATCGAATGGTCAAATACTTAGCTATATTAAATCTTGCGTAATTAAAGGAAAATATGATTTTCTCTTAGGTCAAGTCTGTTAACACATTGGTGTGTTAAAATGTATGAATCACACTTAGTTAGACTTGGTGTGATACATAGCAAGTGACTCTGAGTTAAGTCCTCCCTATGGGTTAAGTCCCAAATAGTAATGCCTAGGTTTTGATAATGCTCTATGAGGACATTATCAATAAGATATTCATAAAATCAATCATTAAGAAGTTGTATAATTACTCGATTTTGTGGGACGAATTGTCGAGTTAGACATCATTACTAATGATGACTTAGTCAGCTTCCGGTATGAAATTCGGAGTAGTAACTCCGATTTAAAACTTGATGCAATCAGAATTGGTCCGTGTGCGTAAATAAAATTTTGGAATTTAGTTTACGTGCCCAAGGAAAATTTTTCCTTACTTTCTACAAGTAAATCTTTAAGTTGAAAGAATGGTGCAGAAAGAAAATAGTGAAGTACAATCATGTTGGTCGAGAACGGTTTTTCACCCTAATTCCTATAAAACGGATTAGAATGAAACTGTTTTTCGCCAGCAGATGTGTACAGATCTACTCGGACCAAACTCGATGTAAACGCTTAAGTTGACCATGAAAATTGGAGCATTCACTTATAAGTTCGTTTTTCTAAATATGATTTAGACAGACCAACTTATATGAATTAGCCAGATAGTTTTCAAGGTCAGTGTGGGCTTATAAATTACATGCGAGGCATCAAAAAAATGGAACATATATTTTGACAAAGTAATCAAAAGGTTTGATACTTTATCAAAAATAGATATGAGCCATTTATGACCATTAACTAATTTAAAGATTATTATTGTAAGGTACGATGAACTGGATGAGATCCAAGGAATAAAATATTATGGATTCCGAAAGACCAAGTAAATTATTTGAATGAGATTCAAATGGTTGGTCTAACATGAACATAGAAACCCCTTAAGCCCCTTGTTAGCAATACGTAATACGGGAAATATTCGGGACGTGAATAAAACGTGTTTAATTCGATCAATTTCAAAAGACGTTTGGTCAAAAATTCGGTCAAATATGCGCAATACAGGAATAATATGTAAACGGGTTAAATCGTGTTTAATTTGTTAACCCGGATAAAAACCGTGACTAAAAATACGAATACTGTCAAGATATCATTCATCCAAATGAACTTAAAAATCAACAATATCAATATGAAATAAGGGTAAAATAAGTTCTATATTCATGATTTAAATTGTATTCATAGTTTTAACCAAAATGACATGATCATACTGTTATATTCCATTTAGCATGCACTAAACCAAAGTATGATCATTAAATCATAGTTCAAAATGATTTAAAAGTGCCCCTAAAACGTGTTTAAAACGCATAAAATGCGCAATATGGGAATAAAACGCATTTTGTTCGTCAACCCCTAAAAAGCGCGTATTTTTCCAAATAATTCAAATGGACGGTCGTTTAATACAGGAACCATTTTAGACGGGTTTTAAACGCAAAAAACATAAAAATTCGCGTTTTTATAGTGTAGACGGTTTTAGCAGATCCACTCATGAAGGCTCTACCACATGAAGTCGGGAAAACTTATGTGTAAAACGGTCTAAGATACCGAGATAAATGGACCGGAGTGCAAGTGGGAGATGTTGAGAGATAATACCCTCGAGGCAATCTATCTCCATGTGTGATTAGCACAAACATCTTGTTCGAAATAACAGTAAGCTGTTTGGTAATAATTTATCTAAGTTAAATTATAATGTAGTTAACATTAGATATTAACTTAGGTAAAGTCCTGAGACTTTATGCAAGGTCAAACATGTATCGAGATGAGTATCTCGATCATGGAGAAATGTTTGACCGTCTGTAGCATAAGTCTAAAAGGGTTCGTGGTCGTAGATGTTTTGAGACAAGGATATCGAAACATCGGTTAGACCATTGTGTCTTAGTCTTCACCGTTTAGCGGTGGCGATGATCTCATGATTGCTTGACTTGGCGAAGTCGAAGACGAGACACAGGTGCTCATTAGAGAATGAGTTCACTGAACGATCCACAAGAGTTATCATATGGTTATATTGACCAATCTGTCAATGATAACTCTTAGTGATGATAGGCTAGTTGGTCTTTTGACTTGAGGTCATTTTTATGAACCTGTGCGTAAACGGTGGCACTTGGATCAACTGACCTAGATTTGAGGTAAGGCCTGTCGAAAGGTCTTTAATTGGGTGTCACTTGAAGCGTACGAGGAGAGTAATGACCAAGAGAGAATTCGTCTCTCCCGGTCAATGGGAGTTAGTGTCGTAGGGTTAGTTCGGTCTTTAGTAAAATCTCTGATCAGAGTATGTTGGAAGAAGTCCAACATTAAGTTGACTAAAGATCGATAGAAACTAACCGGAGTCAAGTTATTAGGGTTGACAGTTTGACCATACCCTAGACTTGATCTACAGGACATAGTTTAGACGAAGAGACTATAACTGCGGAACTCATCAAGGAAACAATCAGGGTGGTCCCGACAATACTCATGTCAATGAGTCAACCACATAATGATGATTCCTGAAGCAGGGACGTCAACCATTGCTCATGGTCACTGCCGTATAGGGCTTCAAGCCCAACCTGTTGTAAGGGTCAGGCTGTAGGGTCTCACACGGAGTGCGACCTTCGTCTAGTAATAGGTAGAAATTAGTTAGGGAGAATAATTTGCATTTGATGCAAGGGATAAAATATTGCAAAAGATGTTTGCAATGATCTCCTGCATTCGGGATAAATGATCCTGAGTGCAAGTGGGAGATGTAGAGGAATGTGCCCTCAGATCATTTGTATTTGATGCAAATGATAATTTAAGCCTAGATAGGGGACTAATTTGCATATGATGCAAAAGAGACTAAATGTGTCTTAAATAGTTTAAGACCATATTTAATGATAGAAACGCAAAGAAAAGTTCACCGGTAAGACGGGTTCGTCCTGCTCTAAACACATGTTCAAACCGAGTCGAAAACGGAGTCCAAACAAGTCCAGTAAGACTATTTAAAAGTGTTTTAAATAGAAGTCCAAAAAGTTAAAGACCCAAAGCTTTAAATGTTAAAGCATTTTTTTAAAGAAAAAAAAATGGGTCGGACATTTTTGGGCATGGCCAAATGGACATGCCGTGAATTGCTGGCGCCTTAGGCTCCAGCCATCGCCCAAAAGGGCGCTGCTTTGCAGCACCTCGCACACGCCCCAACGGGCGCGGGCATGGCACGCGCCCGTTGGGGCGTGTGCTGTCAGTGCCCAAAACAGGCTGGGGCGCGCAATTTGATGCAGCGGGGCCCACTGGTGGGCCCCAAGCCTAGGGTCACAAACCCTAGTTACAGATTTGCATGACGGCTGATTACTTTGGTGAAAATCTGATTTTTGCCAATCTTTGGGCACTTGATTGGAGGGTCAAACGGACTCGGATTAACGAACGGTTTTTTTCCTATGCGTTCACCATTGAACGCCCTTCGTATTGATAGGTTGTATTAATCATGAATTTCAACAGTGAGGGAGTTAAAATTTACAGAAGTTTAGCCTTTGTGAAAGGCAAACTAAATTGAATTAATTAACTCCAACTTTAGTCCCACATCGGATTTTGAGTAAAGGGGAGCAGTCAGCCGCCTATATAAATAGAGGTCTGCTCCACTCCTCAAAACTCGTCCCAAGCTCTAGATCTGAGCGGCTCTCGTAAATGTTGGAGCACGCTCGGATCTAAGCCTAAATTAATATTTCTCTATCTCCCTAAATTTCTGCCTTACTCCTGAGGGCTCTAGCAAAGCCGCAAAGGAGTTCGGATTCAGATCCGAAATCTAGGCGAAGGTTTCACTCGCGTGAAACTTTCTTCGGCGCGTGGTTGGCTCGGTGACACGGGATTGATCGCCTCGGGATGTAGAGCGGTTCGAGGAGCAGCTCGGCGTGGGACGGGGAGCGGCTCGGAAGACGGTGCGGAACATCTCGCCTGCCCCAGGGTTGAGATTCCGGGTATGTATTTTATTAGCATTAGTTTAATTTAATCGCAGTAGGTTAGGTCCTTCTTGGGATGGTCAGATCCATCCCAAGTCGGCATAGATCTTGGCTAAGGGTCTTGTACCTTAGGGCTAAGTTAATTAGATTAACTTATTCTTCCGCTGCATATTCTTTTTATGTCTATGTTCCGTCCGACTTAGGACGGGAATAGAGTTTTTGTGCCCTAAGGGTTCCCCAAAACCCTTCAACCCTAGCAAATAATCCTAGAAAACCTCTGAAATTCGTGGCCAAAGACAGCTCTGGCCGCAACTTAAGTCTGGGCCCGCAGTCACTCGGGCCGAGTGGGAATATGACTCGGCCGAGTGGAAATTCCAGCACTGCAGTATCAACTTGCAGAAATTCTCTAGATTTCATCCGACCTCCGATTGGCACGTTCTTGGCTACGTTGGAACCGTTATGAAGTCGACTATCCATAAAAAATATGAAAAAAATACTTTGCCTACTAGAATGATAGCAGATTTCAAAAGAGTGAGAGGCTGTCTGAAAATCTACGCGCTCATGTCATTCGGCTGAGTGGAAGTATGACTCGGCCGAGTGAGAAGAGTGACTCGGCCAAGTAGGATCTTCTAATGTTCTCCCAAAACTCCAGAGAGTCTGCTTTGAAGTTGGGGTTTGGGCACTCTGGCGCTCTGTGTCACTCGGCCGAGTGGGATTCATCACTCGGCCGAGTGGGTCTTCTGCTGTGCTCCCCAGAATTCCAAAGAGTTCGCTTTGATTTCCTTCAGAAGTTTTGACTCACTCGGGCGAGTGGAGTTCTCTACTCGACCGAGTAGAATTCGCCACTCGACCGAGTGCATTGTGGCACTCAGGCAGGCATATGTTGTCGTGTCAATCTTGCTCGGCCGAGTAGGCTGCATCACTCGGCCGAGTGAAATGCCTTGCTCGGCCGAGTGGCTTGTTTCAGAGCTCATTTCTCCTCCTCGCTTCCTCCGTCTCGACTTAGTCAATAAAATAGTCATATCAAGTTAGTAATCGTGACTAAGCAATGGTATCAATCAATTAGTGCAACATTAATCAAACTAGTGCATCAGCCTTGGCTTGAGTGCATGATATGCAACCAGAAGTGCACCCATCCCACGGAGCAACTCGTGGAATATCTACCTACCATCCCCTGCAGGGTGATGGTACAGCTTACCAAATAAGGGTGGACCCGGTCACTCCCACACACTTCGTAGCTCAAGACTACCCCGTATCCCGTGTTGTATCATAATCCAATGTTCATACTAGTATTCGTATCAATATGGCCTCATGGGCCCTGGTTACAATCAAGCTAGTGCAACAGTCTTAGCTCGAGTGTACGATATGCAACCAGAAGTGCACCCATCCCACGGAGCAACTCACGGAATATCTACCTACCATCCCCTGCAGGGTGATGGTACAGCTTAACTAATAAGGGTGGACCCGGTCACTCCCGCATACTTCATAGCTCAAGACTACCCCATAACCCGTGTTGTATCACATTACACATTTATGATCGTATCTGTATCCATATCAGTATCTGTATACATATCCATATCTGTATGGCCTTATAGGCCCATCACATCATCAACAGATAAGCATTCAATTTCAATAGGATGTTCCATGATATACCATTCAATCATTACTTTTCAATATGGTACGTCAATCCTTGTTTCAAAGGCACACAGTTTACCCAAGTTGATGGTCACATGCTTCAACGACTAAAGTTAAAAGTTGGCAATATCGTTTGCTTAAGTCCATGGTCATTTCACTATTGATTAGTTCTCTAGTTAATTCGGTTTCTAAGCATTGGTTCAAGTCAATAGCTGTTCTGAGAATATATATGAGGTCCTACGCTCATACGAGTACACTATCCAGATTTCTAATGTTAGAATTAGAGTGACTTACCATCGAGATCGTCGTAGTAAGACGAGGTTGGAGCTAGAGCTTATAAAGATACTGGTGCACGAGAATTGGTATCTGCAAACACAAGAAACAATCGGTTAAAGTGCTCACTATTTTCTATTTATTAAACTTGGTCGTTTTGATTTTTAAAGCTGGTTGAAACGGTGTCGAAAAACGTTCTAAATTTTTATACAGGTTAGATATGCTGAAAATAATTTTGTTGTAAGAGGAAATATTTTTCTGAGGCTTATAGTAATTTTTATAATTTTTAAAAGTCAAAATAGATTTAAAAACTAATTTTTAATTAAGTAACGTATTTATTCAATACTTTCTTCTGGATGCAATCTGCATTGGAAAGTTGCGAGTGAGCTGTCAAAATGACCGTCTCGAAGATTACTATAACATATATTTTTATCACATATCAGTGTACGTGAAAATAACAAGTTATGGATGTTTAAATGAAAATAACATATTTAACTTTAGGCTTAAAAATTTATTTTGGAAAAAATAAGCGTCTGATTGAGATGAAACTAGCGCCATTGGATCTAAAATATTATTTCTGATTTTCTGGAGCTAGTCTCACATTTTTCTGACCCCTATATTATTTATTATTAATTATTTATCAAAAACCCAATTTATCTAATTTCTAAAATACGTAAATACGTGTATAAATACGCATATTCGTTTTATTACGTTACCTTACCCTCGTTTTCTCTCTTTGTACGTGCGTGCAACGGCGCTCGGGGGTGTTCGCGCGATCGGTGACGGACGGAGAGGCGACAGCGGCAGGTCTGGGACAGAAGCGGCGTCGCACGACGGAGGAGATCATCGGAGGCCGGGTGGTTGTCGGACGAAGCTCGAGCTGTGCAGTCGAACGGAGTGAAGCTCCGTCGGAGCCGCTGCGTTGGGTTTCGAAGCGGAGAGCAGAGCTTGGCTTCGTGGGCGACGGTGATGAGCGGAGGAGGGCGGAACGGAGGTATGGGGGAACGTCGGAGCTCCGGCGACGAGGAAGAGCGAGCGAGGGCGCTGGGGGTCTCGGGGCGGAGCTGTGGCGGTGGATAGGGGTGGCAATTCGGGCCGGCCCGGTCCGTGCCGAGCCGAAAATTGCCACCCCTAGCGGTGGATACCTCGGAGGACGTCGAAGCAGCAGAGGTGGCGCTGGGCGGACGTGCGAGGGGCACGGCGGTGGTCGGGACTTCGGGGTGCATGGCTGTGTGCTGCTGCAGCGGTGGCGAATGCGAGTGGAGCTCAGGGCGGACGAGCGGGCGAGCGTGGGTGGCTCTCCGGGGTGCTCCGTGGGACTCGCCGACGGTCTGCATGGGTAGGCGAAGGCGAAGGGTTAAGCCTGGGGAGCTGAGCGAGAAACGAGGGTGGGGGCTTGCGTGAGTTTAGTTCGGGGGAGAGAGAACTGAGAGAGAGAGGGTGAGAGTGAGGGAGGGAGAGAGAGAGAGAGAGAGAGAGAGAGCGAGCGAGCGAGCGAGCGAGAGCGAGCTGCCTGGGTGCGTGAGTGCATGGCTTAGGGCTTAGCCCGAGGGAAGATAGGTTAGGGGTTTAAATAGAGATTAAATTAGCAATTAGTCAAATGTAGTTAATGCTATTAGCTGTATAATAAATGAAATTAGGTTTACTTTAGACTAAGTGAAGAAAACTTTAAACGTGTCTCCCCCCACGTTTTAAATCCTGGTTTTGGGTTAAAAATTTTGATTAGGTTAATATAATTAAGAGAGGTTAAAAAGTCATTAGTGAAAATCATTTTGTAACGAAATTACGATTTTGCCCCTACTAGTAAAGTGTCCGAAAAATTACGAAAACATACCCACGGAATCGTATCGTCGCGAGGATCGCGAATACGAAGTCCGTTTCAGGGTTTGAGCTACGGAAATACTAGTTTTAGGCCAAAACGTTTAGGATGCGGGTTTGCGGGTTCTCTACTGATTTGACTTCAGAAAATTACGAAATAAATATGGGAAGCCCCAAATGATCATTGAATGTTACTGTAAAAGTTTGAAATCGTTTTGATGATGTTTGTATAGAAAATAAATTCATTAAGCCAAAACGGTAATAATTGAAAATGAATTTTTATCAGATTATTTAGATGTATTTGATGAAATCCGAACTTACTAAAATACCTCATAACTAGTCTGATACTTCAAAATATTTTTATAATAAATTTTTGAAATCGTAAAACTCTTGACGAACCATTATAAAATATTTTTAAAAAAATTGAAAATAAGTTAAACACGTAAATAATTGTGTTGATGAAAACAGGCCGTTACATCCTACCCTCCTTAAAATAATTCCGTCCTCGGAATTTAAAAGATCTCTCTGAGATAAATAATTGATGTTATGAAGAAGCTCAAGCAAATAAATGATGATAGTAATCTAGTAAATCAAGTTGTAAATAATATAATGTGACATCACAGCATCAAGAAAACAAGAGATGTTATATATGAATAAATACTACTGACATCATCATAGCTTCTATAGCTAGTCTCAAGTTAGAATATGATCAGATAGAAGAAGAAGACGAGTTCAAGAAAGATGAAGAAGTAGCGGCATCAGCTTACACGTCTCGGTTTGGTTTGCCTTAACACCATTCTCAAATACTTGTGAGCGTCCTTCGATTTACTTCCGTTGTCGTATTCGAACTTCTGGTGATTGGAAATCGAATGCTACCCTCCTTAAAATAGATGTATCTAGAGTATGGGTGAGCGAAGTACAACTATAAATACTCCAAGACTAAGAAGGGCAATCGAGTGGCCATCATCAATTGAAGGAAACGTGATGTTGATGAAGTGAAAGAATGGTTCAAAAATCATTCTAACTGTTATCAAAGGAGGTTACTAGGGAAGGTATATCCAAAGAATGGAACACGAATTTCTAGACAAGTGTTAATAGTTCAAAGAAGATGATGAGGATCAAGGAAGACCTAATGAAGGTAGTAATAAAGATGCTTCACCCGTATATCCAATACAGGTGAACACTCGAGACATCCTGTACTACAGAGTCCTATTTGAGTATTTTATATAGTACACACTGATCTTGCTATATTGTTCACGAGGTAGTTAGCGCGGACCTGCGTGGGCCACCAAACCTGTAACGACCCGCTTTCGGGGCCCGTTACTTTATGATATTTGCGCAGGTCTGCAGTTAACCAGTGACAACAAAATAGCTTCTGATGCAGAGATGTACAAAAATACCCAAATTGTGTCCAATTATTACATCCATATTGTACAAATTGTTTCAAATGTACATGGAAGAAGAAAGTACAATAAATCTGAAAGCTGCGGTCTCAGGGTCGAACTCTGGCGCTATTAACTCAAGATCATCTATCTCCATATATACGTCATCTGCGGTGCCACAGAGATGGAACCGTAAGTACGTCACAGCAATTCTAGCAATAGAAATAAAGTAGTGCAAAAGTATGGAACAAGCTATAGTAAACAAAAGATGGTCATGCTGGTGCAAAAAGTAAGGTAAGAACAGACATGTATATACGAGTAAAAGTAAAGTACTGGTGGCTGCACAGGTGTGGTAAGTAAGGTGCATGTAATGCATAAAGTAAAGGTGACTGTGTAAGTGTAAGAGTGATAACTGTGGCGTGGCATATGGTAGCAACAATATTTTGACCAACAGGCAATGGGATGACAATAGTAAGACAACCAGGTAGACGTAGTAACACTTAAGAAAAGATGAGCGTCGCTTGACTATCTAATAGTGTAGGCTGGCCTAGTAATAAGAAGTCTAGTTTAACTCCCAAATCAGCCAGGCAGTCAGGGCTTGAAGGCATAGGTCACTTCTATGACCGCAGGACAAGTCCTTTGGTTGACCAACCCCCTTCCCATTCCTTTCTAGACACTGATTCAGTAGCAATTTAAGACCGCTTATTATTATACCGTTCTATCACGTTCGAGTAGTCTCGACTTAGTCAGTAGAATAGTTGTATCAAGTTAGTAGTCGTGACTAAGCAATGGTATCAATCAATTAGTGCAACATTAATCAAACTAGTGCATCAGCCTTGGCTCGAGTGCACGATATGCAACCAGAAGTGCACCCATCCCACGGAGCAACTCGTGGAATATCTACCTACCATCCCCTGCAGGGTGATGGTACAGCTTACCAAATAAGGGTGGACCCGGTCACTCCCGCACACTTCGTAGCTCAAGACTACCCCGTATCCCGTGTTGTATCATAATCCAATGTTCATACTAGTATTCGTATCAATATGGCCTCATGGGCCCTGGTATCAATCAAGCTAGTGCAACAGTCTTAGCTCGAGTGTACGATATGCAACCAGAAGTGCACCCATCCCACGGAGCAACTCGCGGAATATCTACCTTATCATCCCCTGCAGGGTGATGGTACAGCTTAACTAATAAGGGTGGACCCGGTCACTCCCGCACACTTCATAGCTCAAGACTACCCCATAACCCGTGTTGTATCACATTACACATTTATGACCGTATCTGTATCCGTATTCGTATCTGTATCTGTATTCGTATTTGTATCCATATCCGTATCTGTATGGCCTTATAGGCCCATCACATCATCAACAGATAAGCATGTAATTTCAATAGGACGTTCCATGATATACCATTCAATCATTACTTTTCAATATGGTACATCAATCTGTTTGTTTCAAAGGCACACAGTTTATCCAAGTAGATGGTCGCATGCTTCAACGACTAAAGTTAAAAGTTGGTAATATCGTTTGCTTAAGTCCATGGTCATTCCACTATTGATTAGTTCTCTAGTTAATTCGGTTTCTAATCATTGGTTCAAGTCAATAGCTGCTCTGAGAATATATATGAGGTCCTAAGTTCATACGAGTACACTATCCAGATGTCTAATGTTAGAATTAGAGTGACTTACCATCGAGATCGTCGTAGTAAGAAGAGGTTGGAGCTAGAGCTTATAAAGATGCTGGTGCACGAGAATTGGTACCTGCAAACACAAGGAACAATCGGTTAAAGTACACACTATTTTCTATTTATTAAACTTGGTCGTTTTGATTTTTAAAACTGGTTGAAACGATATCGAAAAATGTTCTAAATTTTTATACAGGCTAGATATGCTGAAAATAATTTTGCTGTAGGAGGAAATATTTTTCTGAGGCTTATAGTAATTTTTATAATTTTTAAAAGCTCAAAATAGATTTAAAAACTAATTTTTAAGTAAGCAACGTATTTATTCAATAATTTCTTCTGGATGCAATCTTCATCGGAAAGTTGCGAGTGAGCTGTCAAAATGACTGTCTCGAAGAGTACTATAACATATATTTTTATCACGTATCAGTGTATGTGAAAATAACAAGTTATGGATGTTTAAATGAAAATAACATATTTAACTTTTATGTTTAAAAATTAATTTTGGAAAAACTAAGTGTTTGATTGAGATGAAACTAGCGCCATTGGGTCCAAAATATTATTTCTGATTTTCTGAAGCTGGTCTCACATTTTTCTGACCCCCATATTATTTATTATTAATTATTTATCAAAGACCCAATTTATCTAATTTCTAAAATACATAAATACGCATATTCGTTTTATTACGTTACCTTACCCTCGCTTTCTCTCTTCGTACGTGCGTGCAACGGCGCTCGGGGGGTGTTCGCACGATCGGTGACAAACGGAGTGGCGACGGCGGCGGGTCGGGGGCGGAAGCGGCGTCGCACGTCGGCGGAGATCATCGGAGGCCGACGGGGGTTGTCGGAGGAAGCTCGAGCGGTGCAGTCGAACGGAGGGAAGCTCCGTCGGAGGCGCTGCGTTGGGTTTCGAAGCAGAGAGCGGAGCTTGGCTTCGCAGGCGACAGTGATGAGCGGAGGAGGGCGGAACGGAGGTATGTGGGACGTCGGAGCTCCGGAAACGAGGAAGAGCGAGCGAGTGCGCTGGGGGTCTTGGGGCAGAGCTGTGGCGGTGGATACCTCGGAGGACGTCGAAGCAGCGGAGGCGGCGCTGGGCGGAGGTGCGAGGGGCACGGCGGTGGTCGGGACTTCGGGGTGCATGGGGGTGTGCTGCTTCAGCGGCGGCGGATGCGAGTGGAGCTCGGGGCGGACGAGCGGGCGAGCGTGGGTGGCTCTCTGGGGCACTCCGTGGGACTCGCAGGTGGTCTGCATGGGTAGGCATAGGCGAAGGGTTAAGCCTGGGGAGCTGAGCGAGAAACGAGAGAGACTGAGAGAGAGAGAGAGAGAGAGGAGAGAGAGAGAGAGAGAGAGAGAGAGAGTTCTGCCTGGGTGCGTGAGTGCATGGCTTAGGGCTTAGCCTGAGGGAAGATAGGTTAGGGGTTTAAATAGAGATTAAATTAGCAATTAGTCAAATGTAGTTAATGTTATTAGGTGTATAATAAATGAAATTAGGTTTACTTTAGACTAAGTGAAGAAAACTTTAAACGTGTCTCCCCCCACGTTTTAAAACTTGGTTTTGGGTTAAAAATTTTGATTAGGTTAATATAATTAAGAGAGGTTAAAAAGTCATTAGTGAAAATCATTTTGTAACGAAATTACGATTTTGCCCCTACTAGTAAACGTGTCCGAAAAATTACGAAAACATACCCACAGAATCGTATCGTCGCGAGGATCGAGAATACGAAGTCCGTTTCAGGGTTTGAGCTACGGAAATACTAGTTTTAGGCCAAAACATTTAGCAAGCGGGTTTGCGGGTACTCTACTGATTTGACTTCAGAAAATTACGAAATAAATATGGGAAGCCCTAAATGATCATTGAATGTTACTGTAAAAGTTTGAAATCATTTTGATGATATTTGCATAGAAAATAAATTCATTAAGCCAAAACGGTAATGTAATTGGACTCCCCGGATTTGGTTTTGGATGATGAACAAACATAAATATATCGTGAACTAACTCTTTGTGAGCGCAGTTATGGAGATCGTCGCCAAATTCATATGAACATCCAAAGCGACGTCTCGAGACTTCTCAAAGCGCGTGATCGTATGCCTAAAGCTTCGTTGAAGCTTTTGGACCATTTTAGAAGTCATGAAGATTCGGATTGAAGCTTTCGAAGACGGTTCGTCAAGTTTTATTTATAGTCTTTTAGCTTCGTTCCGTAGAATGTTAAGCCTTGAGTAGGTCTTACGTTTTTATCTTCATAACGCTCCTATCTTAGAGCTAGGATCTTAGTAGAAGTCCATACGAACTTTCTCGAAGCTTCGCGCTTCGATTCACGACTTCTTGTGCATGTTAGTTGGTTCAAGAAGAAGAACCAACTGACTAGATGGTGATCTAGTCGGTCGGCAAAGCTTCTTGGACCGACTAGTTTGCCTTCTCAATTCTAAGCTCTTTACTGTTTACAGTTAGTCGGTCTACGTTGACTCACCGGCCGACTAGTTTGTGAACTAGTCGGTCAGTGATGCTTCTTAGACCGACTAGTTGAGCTTTCCCTGTACATGCCAAGTTACTGTTTATCGTTAGTCGGTCTATGTACATTTGGCGACCGACTAGTTGATGAACTAGTCGGTCAACATTTGTTCTTGGACCGACTAAATCAATTTGTACTCAGACTATTTGTTGTATCTTTTAGTCGGTCTAAGTTCACTCACCGACCGACTAGTTGTGAAACTAGTCGGTTGGCAAGTCTTCTTGGACCGACTAGTTCTATAAGTCTGAAACTTCATCTATTCACTGTTCACCTCTTAGTCGGTTCATGCTGTTTGACCGACCGACTAGTTGATGAACTAGTCGGTCAGTGGTTGTTCTTTGACCGACTAGTTTGGTTCAGAATAGAGCCGTTGGAGCTTTAATTGAAGCGTTTTTTTCTCTCTCTCTCTCTTTCCTCTAACCTATATATACTTGGGGTGCTGCATTCATTGCACTCAAGGCTGATTTTAAGAGAAGTTTAGAGATCAAAGAGAAAGTATTCATTCTCATTTAAAGCTCATTCATTTCCTTTCAAGAATCTCTCCCTCACTCTTATTTCAAAAGAGAGATTCATTGATTGTGAGCCTTCCAAGCAAAGTGCTTGATTCTAGGTTACCAACATCTACCTAGGACTCCATTGATGGTCATCTACTTGGAGCTAGGGTTTGGTGCCTCTTCATCTTCCCCAAAATCCGTTTTGCCCTAAATTGTAAGTTATACTCAAGGCATATGATTTTGTCGGTAAGCATTTCTATTTCATTTTACATTGATATTGTAAGTGATTCACTCTCGGTTGTGAGAGTTTGTTTGTGATCCCGGTTTGTGGGAGTCACAATTTCCTTTGTGTATGATTTGACTTTGTGAAGGTTTTTCACAAGTATTTCATAGTGCAAATCTTGAGTTAGGGTTTCTAACTCAAGTATCCGGAGGGGATCCGGGTGGTTGGGACGTAGGATCACCGGGAACAAATCGGGGAGACTTGGGTGGATCCGAACCCATTAACATCGTGTGTTTGCGATTGTTTCTCTGTTGTCATTATTTACATTTCCGCATTTCCGCATTAATTGGTAGAGTTTGCAAGATAGTTAGGAATTATCTTTTTAATTATTTTAAAGTACTATTCACCCCCTTAGTACTTGTGCAGTAGCTTAGCAGGGCATTACAGGGTAATAATTGAAAATGAATTTTTATCAAATTATTTAGAGGTATTTGATGAAATCCGAACTTACTAAAATACCTCATAATAGTCTGATACTTCAAAATATTTTTATAAGAAAATTTTGAAATCGTAAAACTCTTGAAGAACCATTATAAAATATTTTAAAAAATTGAAAATCAGTTAAACACGTAAATAATTGTGTTGATGAAAACATGCCGTTACATGGAGGGTGGGGTCGCGTGGAGTCGCTGGGGTGGAGGGTTGATCACTCCTTATTTTACACCTTTTTTCCGCATGTTTGCATGCCATTTAGATCGCCCAAATCATGTTTTTCACGATATATCGACGATATTGCGATGCTTTTCACGATTTGTTGTTTTTGTCGCATTTCAGGTGATTTGGCGTGATTTGGAGTGATCTTGAGATGCGCTCACTTTAGACGGTCACCGACGACCTCCCCGAGTGGTATTTTGCTGTTGGAGAGGAGCGGAAGAAGAATGGACGTCACAGGAGCGACGAGGATGCCAAAACAATCAGATTGGGCATTTTTTGTGTCCCACTCGGCCGAGTGGAGGAGCCACTCGGCCGACCAGCGAGACACTGCTCGGCCGACCTGAACAGATACAATTTCTATGTGCACTCGGCCGAGCACCGAAGACCACATCGGCCGAGTGACGATATCGCGTCCGCCCGAGTGGCGCCCAGACGAAGCCCTTCCAAAACATCGAAGTTACTGTTTTTCGGCTGCCTGAGCTTCAGAAGACCCACTCGGCCGAGTGGATTATTACGTCCGCCCGAGTGCCTTGAAGCCATCGGCCGAGTGACGACAACTCACTCGGCCGAGCCGCCCCCGAACTGAAGACCCCTGAAGCCCCCGACTTACTGGAAAATGACAGGGTTTTCACTCGGCCGAGCGACTTTTGTCACTCGGCCGAGTGCGATGCGCTGCCTGTAGCGAAAACTGCGGAAAACAGGCTGTGCAGGGGTATTTTGGTCACGATTTTTGGACGATTTTGAGGGCTATTTAAGCCCTGTTTTTACCCTAGTTTGGAGAGCCTCTCTCTTAGATTTTTTGCAGCTTTTTAGATTAGTTTTTTAGCTTTGTTCTTGTGATTGGAGAAGAGACAAGTTTGTGATTTTTGTTGGAACAATTGAAGAACTCCATTGGTTTGCATCTCTTTTCCTTAAAAATTCTATTTTTATTGCTTATCTCAATATTGTGATGAATTCTATTGCTTATTTCATTGATTATTTTTGTGATCTTGCTATGAATTGTGAGTAGTCTCCACGTCTTGGGGCGTGGGGATGAACCCTACAAACCCACTTTCATATTTGTGATGAATTGGTAGAAATTGTGCTAGAATTAATAATTAGGGATTAGATTGTGATCAATTTACTATGGATGGCTAGGTATTCATATCGATTGGGATTTGAAAGAGATTGGATCCCAACTTGATAGGAAGCCCTAGAAATCCGAATTGGTTTGGAATCGGATTTTCGAAGTATCGGTTTGCAAGAGATTGGACCGATATTAGGATTTCCGGTTGCAATTCCATGCCGATACTCGTTTGCAAGAGATTGGACGGGTAGGAACTATCACAATCTAGATCGCGGACCGAGTTTGCAAGAGATTGGACTCGGTGCGCGATTGGACGATGATGTTGATCCTAATGCTAGCTTTCCTAGGCTAGGGTTTGCAAGAGATTGGATCCAAACCTAGGATAGCTATAGACCGGCAACGGCGCGAGAGCGTGAGCTTGGTTCTACATTCAGTTGCAACTAGTTCATCCAAATTCTTATTCAAGCAATTTTGATACCGACGAACCACATTTATGAAATACGGTGAGTAGCGGGGATTCCCCATTCCCTAGACGTTCTTTATTTGATTTGATATTTCTGCACGTTTGTCTGACGATTGTGACAGGATCACCAAAGGCAAATTTCTCTCTTAAGTAGCCAGGTTGATTAGGAGCAAGCACGGTCATTCGTCCTCCCTGTGTTCGATATCCCGCTCGCCGCTACACCGTGCGCTTGCGGTAAAACTACAACCGTTCTTTGGGTGTATACTCAGGACCGACCAAGTTTTTGGCGCCGTTGCCGGGGAGGCGATTGCGTTTGATTCTTTCTCACCCTAGCTATTTCTTTTTTTTATTTTATTATTATCATTATTTTTATTTTTTATTTTTTATTTCTTACCTAACCCTTCCACGGTTCTAATCATTTCTTTGAAACTCTGTTTTCTCTGTGCATGAACACGAGATCTACGGCGGACCCTGAAGCTATACTATTTGATCCCGAGATCGAACGTACCGCGCGGAGACTTAGAGCGGAAAGGAGACAAGGTCCGGAAGGGCGGTTCATGACCAACCCGGAAACTCCTGAAGAATTGGCGGCAAGGATGGCGAGAATAATTTCTATTCGCGATAGGCTTAGGCCTAAGACTTCTTCTACCACCTCCTCCATTGACATGCCGCAGTTGGCGGCCGACAAGAACTTCGAGCTAAAGACTGGATTGGTGGTTTTGATGCAACAAGACCCATTTCATGGGAACGCACATGAGAACCCCCACTACCACATCCAACTATTCTTGTCGAAGTGCGCCACATTTCAGATGACGGGGGTCTCCATTGATGCCATCAGACTGCGCCTCTTCCCCTTCACGCTAAAGGACAAGGCACTCTATTGGTTGAGGACGCAAGCTGAGGGTGTCTTCACTACTTGGGACAAGTTGGCGAGTGCATTTATTGACAAATTCTATCCGCCATCCAAGACGGTGAAGATCCGGAGCGCTCTCATGTCCTTCAAGCAAGGACCGCAGGAGACGCTCTATGAAGCTTGGGAGCGTTTTAAGGATCTACAGCATCAATGCCCGCACCACAGTATAGAAGATTGGGAGCTAGTGCATAGCTTCTACAATGGTCTCCAACCGGGGACCAAACAAATTATTGATGCCGCGGCGAATGGTGCAATCTTGTCAAAGACTCCCGAGGAAGCTACGGCCCTAATTGAGGAGATGACCTCAAATAATCAACAATGGGGCGATGAGCGAGGACACTCCACATCCTCCTTAAAGCCAACTAGCATCTACGAGGCGAAGGCTGTAGCGGAGCTCACGAGCAAATTCGATTCTCTCCACAAGGTGGTGGAGAGATTGGAGAAGTTTATCACGGAGCCCCAAGGAAGCCCATCCACCTCCGCACCGACCAACCAAATGTGTGATTGGCAAGACCAATCTCAAGTCATGTACTCGGGAGGAGATCAAGGAGAAGGATCCTTGGAGCAAGTACAATATGTTGCGGGGAACCAAGGGTATTGGTCCAATCCGGCCGCAAGAAATCATCCGGGATTCTCCTACGCCAACAATGAAGGAGCTTTGAACCCGCCATAACCACCGCCTCAACAAGCTCGACCACCACCACCCCAACAACAAAACTATCCACCGAGGGGGCCTACTCAACAAAACTTTCAACCGAAGCAACAAGTTCCACCATATAGGCCTCCCGGATACAACCAAGGGTGGAGGAACCAAAATCAAAATCCGCCACAAGCTCCACAACGATCCGACTTCGAAGCTAGAGTGGAGGCGTTCATGGTCGAGCAAAATAAGGTGAATGCTACTTTGAAGGCGGGGCAAGACTCTCTTAATACCGTAGTGGCTCAAATATCGGAGCAATTAGCGTTGCTCAATCGGAACACTCAACGATTGCCGGCGCAACCGGAGCAAAACCCACGGGGCAACACCGGCCACATCAATGCCGTAGTTGCCGTTACTACTAGAGGCGGGAAGGACACCACCCCCGCTATGATTCCTACCGAGGAGGCCGTGGAGGAAAGCTTGGAGCCGATTGAGCCGGTAGTTGAGGTTGATAAGGAGAAGGAGCCACAAGAAAAGGAGAAATCTAGAGCGGAGGAATTGATTGAGGAAAGACGCTTCATGCCACCGGTCCCATTCCCCCAAAGGCTCGCTAGAGCGAAAATGGAGAAAAGGCTAACAAAATTTCTCGAGTACCTAAGAGGAGTTAGCCTTAACATCCCCTTCCTCGACGCCATCGTGGAGATCCCCACGTATGCTAAATTCTTGAAGGACTTGATTTCGGGGTGAAAGAGGAAGGAGAAGATCATGCTAGCCGAGGAGGGCTCTTGGTTCACCAAGAGAGAGAAGGAGCCGGTAAAATTTAAAGATCCGGGGAGTTTTCGGATTCCTTGCACCTTGGGCGGCGTTCCTCTTCAAAAGGTGTTGGTTGATCTTGGGGCTAGTGTGAGCCTCATGCCCCTCTCCATGTTTTTAAGGCTAAACACCGGGACAAAGTTGAAACCTACCGACATGCGCATTCAATTGGCCGATGGGCGAATAACTAGGCCGGTAGGGATCGCCGAAGACATACCGCTACAAGTCCCGGGTGGGATATGCTTGCCATGTGACTTTGTGATCATGGACGTTAAGGAGGAGGGAGACACTTCATTGATACTTGGACGCCCATTCCTCACCACCGCCGGAGTCATCGTCGACGTGCGCGAAGGTACACTTACTTTAAACGTCGGCAACATCGAGGTGGAGCTCCACATTCCTAAGGCTATGAAGCACATGCCTTACCACGAGGAACTTGACTACATGGACCTCCTTGATGAGGTGATAGAGGAGGCGATTCCTCACTCAATTGGCGCTCTTTTTGATGAAGATTTCGAGGAAGGCCCGGATTTAGGCCATGAAGAGAATAAAGATGATTCCCCCGACCTCTCCGCTGAAGATGATCAAGGCGACGCTGATGTCGCAAGGATTCGAGAGCTCTGCAAGCTCTCGAAATCAAGGTCTCCGAAGAAAGCTCCGCCGGCACGGAGACCGGCGTCACCGGTAAAGCCGTTGACCGGAGCAAATGCTAGCTTGAGGGAGCCTCCCCCCAACACAATTCGAGATGAGAAACCACCGCGGGAGAACACGACGCCGCCACGTCCCAATCCAAGCGTTCTCCCCGGAAAGTTCGATGGGTGCATCTCATATGCACCAAACATCCCACATTAATTGAAAATCATAGGGGGTCGAGCTCACGACCTTAAACGAGCGCTTGTCGGGAGGCAACCCGACGGTTTTTGCTTTATTTTTACTTTTTCTTTATTTTCGTTTTAGAAATTTTTAGCGTTTTTAGTCTTTCGCCCAAAAATTTTGTGATAACGGGTCCTATTTTTCTTGACAGGAGAGGAGATAGGTAGATCCATCTTGAGGAGGATGAACGAGACGACGAGGAGCGCCCCAAGAAGGCGCCCGACGCTTAGGAGGAAGATGAAATCGATTGGAGGAAGAAAGACGGAGTTTAGAGCCAAAACGAGGACAAACAGCAGAAGACAAGGCTCACTCGGCCGAGCATACTAGTCACTCGGCCGAGTACACAAGTTCGTCCGGCCGAGCCGCTCACGAACGAGGGAAGTCTGCTGTACCCAACTCTCTGTTTATTTTCCTGATTTCAATATAACTGCTACTCGGCCGAGTATATATATTCACTCGGCCGAATAAAACGGATACCCTCCTAGGGCGAGTCATGCCGAGTAGCTTGAGTCACTCGGCCGAATGGACTTACTCCACTCGGCCGAGGCTGGCAAAGCCACTCGGCCGAAGCGATAGCGGGGAGGAAGTTTTCATTGGTCTCGCCCGGTCGAGTGACCACGTCACTCGGCCGAGTCGTAACTTTTATTATATAAGGAGCTGAGGGGGGGCGCATTTTTCGAAATCGCAAAATCCCTAAACCGCCCGACGCCTCAGCTCCCCTCGCCCGAACCCCCCTCGCTCGCGCCCATACTCGGCCGCCCGCGCTGCCGCTCGGCCCGCCACCGTCGGCCGACCACCGCCGCGACTCGCCCGAGTCGCCGGCGGCGGCAGCTGCTCCGGCCACCTCCGGTATCACCCCTATTGCCCGTTTTCTCCTCTTTTCTTGTATTTCTTGAGGATACATGTGCTAAACGCCACCCTAACCCAAATCAATTTCTATATCTATCCATGATACCCATATTGCTCCATACATTTTGATTATTACTCGCTGATATCGCTTTTTCATGCGCAGGTTGCTTTTTGGAGCTTAGGGGAGCTCAGGGGAGCTTCTACGGGCTGTTTTGGACTTCGTGGAGGCGCGGACTTCGCACGCTTCCACTGCTTAGCACTCGCAGCGTGATTGGGTATACTCTTTCCATTTTTTTATGCACGCCGCACTTTGCACGTTCTTCGGCACGCGCTCGGGGCCGATATGCCGCCCCGGACACGGCCGCGGACGAGGAGACCTTCCGCTAAGCGGAAGAGGTCGGATGACGCCGGCCCCTCCCACGAGGTGGAAGAGTCTCCTCCTCCTTCCCCCACACACGCCGTCCACCCAGCACAGCCTGCAGGCCTCGCACACCCCGCACAGCCTGCAGTGCACCCACAGCCCGCACAGCCTCTCCCTGCCGTTCCACAGCCACCACCACCGGCTCCACTGGTCGGGCCGCTCGGGATTACGTTCCGAGACGACGCACACCGCGCCGTCTTCGAGCGTATCTCCCAGCGCTCGATCGTACCCTCCAGGTTTGCACACCTCGCTGACCTAGGACGCCTGGGGGTACTTGAGGGGATGCTCACGTTGTATGACAACGTGGGCTGGCGAGATTTTTTCCAGGTGTCGGCAGATACTTTTACCCGCCCGACACTTGAGGTTTTGAGTTCGATCGCCCGGACCGACGAGGGATGCTCGTTTCGGTTCATGGATCGAGAGTGCCAGGTCACTCTCGATATGATGAGAGCGTTCTTCTCGTGGCCCGCTGTCCCAGGAGCCGATCGCGGTTACGGCCCCACGCATATCCCCCCACCTTCCTTTGACGCCGGTGCCTTCTGGGCACGTATCACGGGTCTCCATGCTGCCTTTGACCCTAGTAGGGCCAAGGCCTCGGCCATCGTCCACCCCTGCCTTCGCATTGCTCAGCGCCTTATGGCGACGACATTTTTGGCCAGATATGAGCCGGGCACGATGTCTACGCCAGAGCTTTACATGCTCTACGCGATGACACGTCCCAGAGCTCTATCTAGGGATGGAGATGAGCTTGTCCCCGCCGTCGTGATCGATATCGCGGCATGGTTTTTAGACCGCATCATTGTATCGGTGGGCGCTCGCTCACCGATATGCTGCGGCGGCCTGATTACCTTGCTTGCTCTTATGACTGGCGAGGACTTCCCCGACGACTTGCGACGCGTCCCGGGCCCCACTTCTTTGTCGATAGATGTTATGGCCCGGATGAAGATGCTTCGTCCGCATGGTGAGCGTCACTGGGTCTGGTTGCACGGCCCTTTCGGTGCCGACTACATGATTCTCCCGAGCCCAGCTCGGACCCAGATTGCACCGGCCCACGTTGACTGGCTCCCTGCGATGGATGTCCTCATCCCCGCTGCGTACGTGCTCGAGGCCGAGGAGGCCGAGCAGGCCCCCGCTGCCCCTGTAGACCCTGTTGCACACCCTGCCGAGCCTGCTGCCGAGCCCGTTGACCCTGTGGCCCCTCAGCCCATACCTGACGTTTCCGTCGCTCCTGACACCCCTGTCGGTGTCGGGAGCACCTTAGCTGAGCCCACCTCCACCACTTCCGAGGCTGTCACCACCACTCACACCACCACCACCGGCCCTCTGTCCGTCGAGCCTCTTTGCTCTGCACTCCCCGAGCGCCTGCAGACCTTTGTTGAGAGTGGAGAGCCCTCGTTTTCCGCGGTCGTGGAGACCATGGCTAGCATGATCTCCGCTGGGGTTGCGCCTTTTGGTCCACACTCTTCCACCCCAGCGGTAGTCACCTCTGTCTCCACCCCTGCTGTATTTTCTGAGAGCGTCGTGGCGTCTGTCCACACTTCTGTGCCATCGACCTCTCTGGCCGCCTCGCTGCCTCTTTTGCACTCTTCTTTCGTTGCTGCTGCCTCCACTTCTCACCGCCCGCCCCGGCCTCACACTGAGGCCAGGACCACCTTTGCCGGTGCAGCACCTTTTGTACCCTTTCCCGCTGAGCCCGTCACATACGCGACCCGAGTACGCCAGCCCAGACCTGCCCAGCCTCGCCAGGTGCGTCCCTATGCACCACCTCCCCCTGACACAGTACTTCAGAGCATTCGTGCTCTAGAGGGGGCGGTGAGTGGCCTCAGAGGCGACCTCCGGACCCTGTCCGCCACCGTCACTGCGATGGCTGGCCGCTTCGACCTGCTACCACATATCCACTACTGTCTCACCTAGGTTCTGGAGCGTCTCCCGCGCGTACCCCCACCCACCCAACAGGTTCCCGCCCACACTTCCACACCCACTCAGCCTGCTGCCACTCCCACACCCACCCCCGCTCAGCAGCCTGTCCAGCCAGCACCACCCTCACGACCTCCGCCTCAGGACGGAGACGGCGCAGCACCGCCTTCTTAGGCACTCTTGATGCCATCGTTTCTTCTTGCCGTTGTGCTGCCCGTTTCTGCTGGGTCCTGATGCACTTTTGTCCACCCCCTCCCCTCACTTATTTTGGGATTCTATTTTTGATCACATCTATTTGTGCATATCATATCATATCTATTTGGGATTCTATTTTTGATCATATCTATATATATCTTTTTTGGCAGAGAGGGAGAGTTTTTGGTGCCACTTATATATCTGTATCACTCCTATCCGTGCATGCATCATGTCCGCATCATATTTTCATTTCTTTATTTTTCTTTTTTATTTTCACTTTTCCATGCATGCATCCTCACTTGCCCCTCATATTTCTTGTCTCTCGGTGTGCCACACTTTGCACATTGAGGACACTGTGCGATTTAGCTTGGGGGAGTGAGTTCTCACGTTCTTTTTGATTTACCACCTTTATTTTTAGTTTTTCACACCGTTTTTCACTTTTGCACTCATTTTTCATTATTTTTTTTTTATTTTACCATGCATCACGTTTTTTCTTATTTTTTCTGTGTGCCGCATTGTGAATAGCTCTGTTTTCCTTTATCTTTATTTCCTTTTTTTCTTCATCTCATGCTAGAGATGACTTTTCTGTGATGATGACTACGTGGAGTTAGCTTACTCTATATGCATGCTATATTTGTCGTGTCTTAGATTTTATTTCTGATATCATATGCTATGACTTGCCTTGCATCTAGAGATAGTAACCCACACTTTTTCCACATGAAAATGGATGAAATTTTATTATTAGCTGAGCATGAATATTCATACGTATGCTATCACAGAAAACACACCAAGATTCACGCATTGAATGCCTATATCTGGAGTACTGATTTCTTTTCCTATATCACTTCTATATGCATGAATTGTACACTTCACTTCAGGATGATTGGATGATGTTAGCTATGATAAATCTGGATTAGTTAGCTTTTTTTGTGATCGAAACTGAGTAGATTAGATTACCCTGCTGAAGTTGTCGTGCATGTCTTATAGAGTGAACCGAGAGTTATATTTATTTCTTTCTCCACAAATCTTGAACATCATTTCTCTACTTTTAAAATCATTGGTGAATCTCCCCTTAGTGATTCTATTTTATGGCATTCCCCCGCTATTCATTCCTAGCTCCAAGTCTCTTGTTCTATAAAAAATAAAAAAATAAAAAATATAAAAGAGAGAAAAACATTCTTGTATATCATTATCTCTCTTTGAGTTGGGATCATTGTATATATGCTATATCAAATGAAAAAAAAAGAAGAAAAAAGAAGAAAAAAAAAGAGAGAAAAAGAGGAAAAATCCTCAATAAAAGATCACATCTCACTTTCTTTCTTCCTTCTTTCTTTTTATCACTTTTGGAGCTATATGTATAAAAAAAATGGGGATGTAAATATTTTTTATGCAACCACGCTTATAGATAAACTTGGGGGAGGGGATCCATTGATGTGTGAGAGAGTGACTACTTGACATTGCACGACGACCTAGGCTAAGTAATATTCTATACTCAATGAGATTGTTTTTAGCTTTACGAAATCCAGGAATCTAAGCCTAGCGTTCATCTCATGAAATCCATACTTTTCTATTCTCTCTATTCTATAGTGTGATGCTCTTATACTCCTGATAGAAAGCGTTCAATTGAAAAGTGTGTGATCTGTGATTTGTATACCGCTTTAAATGTTTCAGACGATGCAAATTCTAAAATTATTCCGTTTTTCATGATTATATCGTTGTTCGTGGGTTTTCTATTTCTACTTGCACTATTATACTATGATATCAAAATAAAATTCTTTGACATGTATTTTTCATTCAGAGCATGCTATATGAGTAAGTGAAACCCACGTCCTGAGGAAATGATCTAGCATCCTACCTCTTCGCTTCTTTCTTTCTTACTTTATTCTATTTCGTTTTCATTCTTCTTCGTTTTTCATTTTTCGTTTCTTTTCGCCGTTTTCCGAATCCACCGGTTTCACCTTTTACTTATCTTCCTCGAGGACGAGTAAGAGGCAAGCTTGGGGGATTTTGATCACTCCTTATTTTACACCTTTTTTCCGCATGTTTGCATGCCATTTAGATCGCCCAAATCATGTTTTTCACGATATATCGACGATATTGCGATGCTTTTCACGATTTGTTGTTTTTGTCGCATTTCAGGTGATTTGGCGCGATTTGGAGTGATCTTGAGATGCGCTCACTTTAGACGGTCACCGACGACCTCCCCGAGTGGTATTTTGCTGTTGGAGAGGAGCGGAAGAAGAATGGACGTCACAGGAGCGACGAGGAGGCCAAAACAATCAGATTGGGCATTTTTTGTGTCCCACTCGGCCGAGTGGAGGAGCCACTCGGCCGACTAGCGAGACACTGCTCGGCCGACCTGAACAGATACGATTTCTATGTGCACTCGGCCGAGCACCGAAGACCACATCGGCCGAGTGACGATATCGCGTCCGCCCGAGTGGCGCCCAGACGAAGCCCTTCCAAAACATCGAAGTTACTGTTTTTCGGCTGCCTGAGCTTCAGAAGACCCACTCGGCCGAGTGGATTATTACGTCCGCCCGAGTGCCTTGAAGCCATCGACCGAGTGACGACAACTCACTCGGCCGAGCCGCCCCCGAACTGAAGACCCCTGAAGCCCCCGACTTACTGGAAAATGACAGGGTTTTCACTCTGCCGAGCGACTTTTGTCACTCGGCCGAGTGCGATGCGCTGCCTGTAGCGAAAACTGCGGAAAACAGGCTGTGCAGGGGTATTTTGGTCATGATTTTTGGACGATTTTGAGGGCTATTTAAGCCCTGTTTTTACCCTAGTTTGGAGAGCCTCTCTCTTAGATTTTTTGCAGCTTTTTAGATTAGTTTTTTAGCTTTGTTCTTGTGATTGGAGAAGAGACAAGTTTGTGATTTTTGTTGGAACAATTGAAGAACTCCATTGGTTTGCATCTCTTTTCCTTAAAAATTCTATTTTTATTGCTTATCTCAATATTGTGATGAATTCTATTGCTTATTTCATTGATTATTTTTGTGATCTTGCTATGAATTGTGAGTAGTCTCCACGTCTTGGGGCGTGGGGATGAACCCTACAAACCCACTTTCATATTTGTGATGAATTGGTAGAAATTGTGCTAGAATTAATAATTAGGGATTAGATTGTGATCAATTTACTACGGATGGCTAGGTATTCATATCGATTGGGATTTGCAAGAGATTGGATCCCAACTTGATAGGAAGCCCTAGAAATCCGAATTGGTTTGGAATCGGATTTTCGAAGTATCGGTTTGCAAGAGATTGGACCGATACTAGGATTTCCGGTTGCAATTCCATGTCGATACTCGTTTGCAAGAGATTGGACGGGTAGGAACTATCACAATCTAGATCGCGGACCGAGTTTGCAAGAGATTGGACTCGGTGCGCGATTGGACGATGATGTTGATCCTAATGCTAGCTTTCCTAGGCTAGGGTTTGCAAGAGATTGGATCCAAACCTAGGATAGCTATAGACCGGCAACAGCGCGAGAGCGTGAGCTTGGTTCTACATTCAGTTGCAACTAGTTCATCCAAATTCTTATTCAAGCAATTTTGATACCGACGAACCACATTTATGAAATACGGTGAGTAGCGGGGATTCCCCATTCCCTAGACGTTCTTTATTTGATTTGATATTTCTGCACGTTTGTCTGACGATTGTGACAGGATCGCCAAAGGCAAATTTCTCTCTTAAGTAGCCAGGTTGATTAGGAGCAAGCACGGTCATTCGTCCTCCCTGTGTTCGATATCCCGCTCGCCGCTACACCGTGCGCTTGCGGTAAAACTACAACCGTTCTTTAGGTGTATACTCAGGACCGACCAAGGGTGCCTGAGCGGCGAAGGCAGACGACGAGCTCGTCGGCGATGGGAGGAGGAGAGCGTGGCTGTGAATTTGTGTGAGGGAGAGGGTAGTTCTATAGGTTTAGTTAAATAATTAAGTAAGTAAGTAAGTAATAGTAGTAGTAATAATAATAGTTATTGGTATAGTTGGATCTGCCAATTTTAGGGGGATGGGTTAATGGGGTGGGTTAGGTGATTAATTAAGTGGGGTTAGGGGGTAAAAGTAACTAGTTAAATGTAATTAGTAATAGTAAAAACGTCATTAGCGATTGTAATTAGTAAAAATGACGTAATACTACGTCGTTTTCGCATACGACTCCGAAAAATTATGAAAACATAGCCATCGGTTCGTATCGTTGCGAGGATCGTGAATACGATGTCCATTTCTAAGTTTGAGCTACGAAGATACTAGTTTTGGGCTAAAACATTCGGGATGCGGGTTTGCTAGTTTTATTTCGATTTGACTCCAGAAAATTACGAAATTAATATGGGGAGCCCTAAATGATCATAGAGTCACATGGTAGAAGTTTGAAATCGGTTTGATAATGTTTATATAGAAAATTAATTCATACAGATAAATCAGTAACAATTGAATATGAATTATTATAAAAATTATTTAGAGCTATTAGATGATACTCAAACTTACTGAGATACACCGTAACTAGTTTGATGCTTCAAAATATTTTTTACAAAGAATTTTGAAATCATTTTTTTGATATAAAACTCCTGACCAACCATTATAAAATACTTTTAAACTGTGAAAATACGTGAAATACGTAAATAGTCGTATTGATGAATACGGGTCGTCACATTACGCGACAGGTGTTGTCCCAAGGCACTTACTTTAGTATCAACTGTTGATGTATAAATTCTCGTTGGGCCCAGATTAGGCCTCGGGACGAATAATCTCGCAATAGGGAGCCCGGACAGGGTGGTTTTGCTGGGGTAAGGTGGAATATCCCTTTGCTACCAACAGAAATGAAGAGAAGACCCGTCAGCCACATCGAAGGGGGGTCCCTCTGACCAGACTCCGATGCTCAGTGTAAAGAGTGGCACCGGCCGAAAGTGGCCGCCGGTGGGTCCAATAGGATGGAAGTGCCGGGTTTTTGGCCGAGGAATTATTTCTATCCACATCCCCAAATTGGACGCATTTCGTCCCAAGTTCGACGTACCTCTCCCGACAAGGTTGGTCCGTTGCTTATCTATAGTTTCTTGGGAATTGTGCCGCATCCTACAACTAGGAAGATTTGCGGATCCTGCAATTGTCCGTACTAGTAGGTGGTGTAGGCCGACAGAGTAGCACAATGTCGTACTCTGCATCGCGTCCTCTGGTGAGGCCGACATCAACTGATGTGTCATACAAGAAATGAATGCTTGATGTCATGGATGGCTTGTAGGGCGAGGGACTGGTCCCTCTGGGATGCTGCCACGTGTCGCGGGTCGAGTCTGACTATGGATTTGGGTCGTGAGACCGGAAGGCCGACCTCGATGAGTAGGGTCGTCTCGAAAGGCTGGGCCAGAGGGGATCATCCTTACGCCAAGGCTAGGTCAGACTGGCTTTTTTGACAGGGTCGGGAAGTCTCTGGCGACGGGCCTCATCTGACGTGCCTCTGATGGGTCTCAACGGCGCCAAGTGGGCCCAAACTCAAAGTGGTAACCACATGTACATAATCCGAGACAAATTGAATCTAAAAGACAGAAAATTGAACAAACTCGTTTCATTCTATGTATTATCACGATTACTCCTCCTTTCTAGAAACACAATCATCTTTAACTACTTCTATTATCACAATTACAACCCATTTTCATGCCCACTCATTTTTTTTGCAATCACAAGCCAGTAGGATGTGTATTTATATTTTGGTAATTTAAGAATTTTAATTTTCATGAGCATCAATCTTGAAAAAAGAGAAGGAAGTTTCAGGATATTAAACACGAAAAAAAGTATATTATATGAAACACATTAAAAATTTGAGGCATTGAAGTCAAATATATGAAAAAATTTAAGATTGTTGTGAGTTGGCCTCCCTCCCCTCATCACTCTCCATTACTCCCCACTAAGTTAGTGGGGAGACCCTTGGACTCCCAACTCAACATGAGATCTTTATAAATAGAGTACCATGGCTATTTGCCAGGGTTGATTTTCTCCAATGCTCTTCTAACATGTTATCAGCATGAGGTTGCTCTTAAAAAAAAAAATTTTTTAGCCAACAAAATCTCCCCACAAACTTTCCCTCTTGCAAAGGAATCTTATAGTTGCGGCAAAGTTATCGCGGAAAAGCTTTCTTTCTTGGATTACGGGAGCGGGGATTTTTATCTACGAATTTTTGTTCTTCCCTAGATCTTTGATCTAGAGGTAAAATTCTATCCCCGTAGATAAACATTATAGACCATATGTTGATTTTTTTTCCTATACAAATCAACATATCAAAAATAGATAAAAAATAGATAGCGGGGATCTTCACACCTATAAAAAAAAGAACACAGAATACATATTGTGATTGTTCATGATCATGTCAACAATAAATATATTTATTCAGAACTCTTTTCCCTTGCATTTGCTTTTTAGTATGAATTTATGAACTCTCATGGAATCAGCCCCTAGTGTCTAAATCACCAGATGATTGCTATTGACAAGTCTTGGAGAGTAAAGATCCATTCCCCTCAAACTAAATGCTTACCTCAAAATGTACTCTACTCCATTTTGAGGCATCTCAGAGAGTTACTTGTATGTTGTTGCATGCATTTCAGCAAAAGATAATATGTTCTTGTTGTTCATCAGATTGATGTACTTATAGCATCTACGGTTGGGTCAAATAAATGGTGAAAAATTCATACCTTGGCTATACTTCAGCATTTTGATTTTGGCTGTTAATTGTTGGATGAACTATCGTGGAAATAGACTAGCTTTGCCTTCATCCCATTTGTCTATAACCTGTGCATTGCAGGGCATAAGAATATTATGTTACCTGCAAGTTCTGTATAAACGCTACTATATATGATGGGGGTCTCCTGTCGGGCACCCCCCCAAGTCGGGGGGCACTCCTCTGGCCGTTTCTGGCGCCGCCCACCCCATACGGGGGGCGTTCCGACGCCTGCGCCGTTAACTGATACAGAGGGGAGGGTGAGTATGGTTTGACAGGGGCTAGGATATTTTTTGGGAGTTGAGGGGTCATCCTCTGTTTTGGGGGGTTTTGGCATTCCACAAACTCAAAATTGGGTTTAAAGGCTAATTCTGTTTATATTATAATATAATCTTTAGCCTTTTTGTTGGGCCTGAAGCACATCCGTCACAAATACATATATATTCTATGAGATAGAAGCCCTTTAAATTTTGTGCGCTACACATATTTTACCTACTAAATACGGGCCTGAAGCCTAGTAATTTTTATTGCAATCTTTAAAATTTCAAAATTGGGCCTGCAGCCCAAATGTTAACAATTCTTTAAATTTGACTTCTGATGGCCAGAAGCCTAGTAGATTTTATTGCAATACTTAATTTGTTAATTTTGGGCAAATGGGCTTGCAGCCCAAATATAAATGAAATATTACAATAGTTAATATTTTTGGGCATGCAGCCCCATTCAAACTATTAATTATTTTTAATTCCTTGTCATGGGCCTGTCCCCAGTCTTTCATATTGCTAAAATTATAACAATATTGCATTATTATAAAATTATGGAATATTAGGAATTTTTTTAACATATAATCATCTTAAGGATCATGCGACCGCTCTGCCGTTAGTAAACTAACCTAACGGTGTATGACGTCTCCCCGTGGTCCAAGAGATTATTATATTTTATAGCCTATTTTTCCATTTAATATATGCCTGTGTTATATACATACGTGGTTGTTTATTTTGTGCCTGTAGCATTTATAAACTGCATGGATGTTTATATAAGCTAAAATGTGATTTTTGGGATCGGCCAATTTGATACCCTTTTTAAATTCCTTGCAATTTAATTTTCTTTTTTGAGAGAATTTGTAAGTGAGGATTATATGTCTTTTTGCTAAAGACCGGTGTACCGACAAATTGAAGACGGAGGCGTAAAATTGAAAAAAAAGGGACCCATTCTGGGTTTCCAAATTGTATTTTTCTTTTCTTTATGGACTGTATATTCGGACTTTGGACTTTGTACATTTTTAGGTATCTGGCCGATCCCCACATTTTTGCTTATTTTATTATTTATGCGTGAATGTTTATTTTAATTAATTCATGCTTATTTTAAATTGCGTAGATAAATGGCAAAATTGGCAAGCTTCGATTTCGAAGTCCTTGACACTGCAGGAAAAAATTACCTGAGTTGGCGAGTGGACCTGAAGTTCCACTTGCGTTCGATGGCCCTCCTTGACTCCATTTTGGCTCCTTCATCGGCCCCAGCAGCGGTTGATGCTTCTGCTACATCTAGCAGTAGCACTTCTACCACTGTCTCCGTTGTGGATAAGGCGAAAGCCATAATCTACATTAGGAAACATATAGATCGGACCTTAAAGGCCGAATACCTAACGGTAGAGAACCCAATGGAGCTGTGGACAGCGCTGGAAGCACAATATAAACATCAAATTGATGTAATATTACCGCGTGCCAGTTATGAGTGGGAAAACCTCAGACTTCAGGACTATAAGTCCGTCGCTGAGTATAATTCTGCACTTTATAACATCACCTCACGCCTGAAGTTGTGCGGTGAAGAAGTGACAGAACATCGCATGTTGGAAAAGACATTTACCTCGTTTCACGAGAAAGATGCAATCCTCATGCATCAGTATCGTGAACGCAACTTCACGAAATTCTCTGATCTGATCTCATGCCTACTTAGGACAGAGCAGAATCGAGACTTACTGCTCGCCGCTCACAATTTACGTCCATCCAGCACTGCCTCTATCCCTGAAGCCCACCACGTTTCTCCCGAGAAGTGGAAAAACAAAAGGAAGGCTAAAAACAACAAAGGGAAAGCTGTAATGAAGCAACTAAAAGGTGCAGCTCCACAGCCAAACAAAAATAATAAGGGAAAGCGCAACTTCACATGGAAGCGAAAGAACACCGAGCCAGTGTCACTTCCTAAGAAGAACTGGGAGGATATATGCCATAGATGCGGCATGACTGGCCATTGGTCCAGAAACTGCCGCACTCCTTGTCACCTCCAGGATCTATACCAGGCGAGCCAGAAGTCTCTACTTAAAACAAACTTGGCGGCTGTTTAGCCGCCAACAATGTTTACTGCAAAAGACTTCGAGAACGACGACCTGCTCGATTAAGCTTCATCCTTTATCTATGCATTTAGAATTCTATGTTGCTTCATCTTTAATTTGCTTTAGTACGAACTTTTATGTCTTTTTCATTGAGTTAAATAAAAATTCGTTTTACTTATAGATGAAGTATGGAATATTGTGGACAGTGCCTCGTTGCACTAGTGTAGCATTGATATTGCTCCCACATACAACGAGACTATAAGATGCAAATTCTCCTTATAAACATATAGGAAATCTCCAATTTTCAAGGATATTTCTTTTAAAGAAAACAACTTGAAAATTTTGGATAATATATATTGAATATCAATATGTAAGTCGTCAAGAGAATGGCCAGAAGACCATCTACTTACGATTTCATTGGACCCCCGTCGGGCCCCTATAATTACAGATATTCATCCTATAGAAAGCCAACTCGACTGAGCACCAGAAGTGCCTTTCTTTGCCATATTTTTTAACTCTGGCCAAATGGACTTGGTCATCCTGGATCAGAGATGATGGACGCATCATCAAATGAATCCATTGGAGAACCTGAAGATTCTTCAAAAGGTTGAGTTTCCTTGTCCCCCTTTGTCATAAGGGAAAACTAATAGAGAGACCTTCCCTCCTGAAAGTGGGTTTAGAGTCTCCTGGCATCATTGAGAGAATACTTGGTGACCTTTTGCGGGCATATTCACCCCGCAAATGGCCCATTTTCGGTACTTCATCATTGTACTGATATATGCATCTACTAGATGGTCTTTAATGTGCCTTTATATTCGCTCCCAACCTAGCTTTCTGAAAAGCTTATAATGTGGGTGAATTTACTACACATATCATTCAAGACTTCTGCCAAGCAACTGGCATTAAAATTGAACATCCTGCAGCATGTTCAAACTCATAACGGGTTAGCAGAGTCTCTGGTAAAGAGACTCCAATGGATTTCACGTCCATTGTAAAATCGCATTTCCATGTTGATGTTTAGGGACCATCACACTGCATTCAGCATTGCTTATCACGATACGGCCCGCTTGTTGCCATATCTTATTACTGATGCTACTTGCTTATGGTTTACCACCAAGTCTTGATAAATATGAATTTGATGAGCAAAATCTCATTGAAATAGGCACGCAGTCTAAAAAAACCTGAAGCTTCTGAGACCATATCATGGGACACATAAGTCCTCATCTCGTTATGATCCGCATACTTTTTCTGTGTGACGATGAGATCCAGAAGATCCTTCACATTCAGACTAAAGTACATCAATTGACGGATAAAATTGCGGACAACCAGAAGATTGTTCGTTCACACGTCACTGCTGCCAACACGCCAGCTAGGATTGACATTCCCATAGATGGATGCAATCCACCGGCAGCAGAATTGGCTGTACCTCATTTGAAAAGAGGATGCCTGCCAGGTTCAAAATATAAATTTCCTCAAAATAGGAAGATTCCTGGATATATAAAAATGATCCAACCACATGATGCTGAGCACAGACCAGTAACCTATCCCCTCCTAATTTCCCCTGCAGAGGAAACAACAAGAGAAACATCATTATATTACGTACGTACTGGATAGGTACTGGACAGATATAGCATAGTCGTCGACGACGGTTTTGCTTTCGCTATTGCCGTTCACGTCGCTGAATACGACGATGACGTCTACCCACTTTTCTATAGCGTAAACGCATAGAATGGCCAAAGTGGGACGAGGCAATAAGAGTAGAGCTGGACTCACTCTTGAAAAGCAAAGTCTTTGGACCAGTAGTCCATTCACCTGAATGTGTAAAAACCTGTGGAATATAATTCAGATTTCATAAAGAAATTGAAATGAAGGAAATGTGATCATTTTCCTACTAAGCCTACACTTCTCTGCAAAAGCCAATACATGCAGCTCATGGACGTTGTGACTGCATATATATGGCAATATAGATATAGAGATCTATATAAAACTTCCAGAAGGGTATACTCTACCCCCAGAGATGAAAGAGAAACGTAGAAACGTCTTCTCCATAAAGGCTACAAAGATCATTAGTTGATCTTAAGCAATATTCTGCCCTTGTATCTTTTTCGAAATATCGTTGACATGATTTGTTATATTTGCACCTAGGTATAACTATCATCCTGAAGATGACATTAATCATCCTGAAGATGAACTATCATCCTGGAGATGAACCATCATCCTGAAGATGACATTAATCATCCCGAAGATGAACTATCATCCTGGAGATGAACCATCATCCTGGAGATGACATTAATCATCCTGAAAATTAACTATCATCCTGGAGATGAACCATCATCCTGAAGATGACATTAATAATCCTGAAGATGAACTATCATCCTGGAGATGAATCATCATCCTGAAGATGGCATTAATCATCCTGAAGATGAACTATCATCCTGGAGATGAACCATTATCCTGAAGATGCAATTAATCATTCTGAAGATGAACTATCATCCTGGAGATGAACTATCATCCTGAAGATGACATTAATCATCCTGAAGATGAACTATTATTAATCATACCGAAGATGTCTCGGCTTACATATTAAACACCTTCGTGGTGGAACCCTTTCATATTCTTCATACACCTGGGTTTATGAAGAATGATGTCCTTTTGCAACCTATTAAAAATGGATGCTTATTTATGACAACTTCCAGTAGCTGGAAGAGGGGGAGGACATCCTAGGTCCCGAAGAGCCTAGATCTAGTGTATTATCTGGCCAACTGCACGTATCTTTGATAGAATGTCTCCAGTAAAGTTGTTAACCAGATACAGTGTTGTCCTGGAGAGCAACACTAGACCAAGGATAAGCTGCTTCTGCGCAACTTCCAAGGGTCAAGGAATATATATTGCATATGCAGGTTTAAAGATCATAGCAATGACTGAAACACAATAGACCGGCCACCTCCTAAATATATACACATCATCATCCAATATCTACATCTTCGGAGAAGCTCCTCATCCAAGAAGCAAGTATTGAAAACGCTCAGCCAGGTCTAGCAGTACCTTACAGACACACTGAAGACTGATTCAAAGAATACTTTAGTGGAGTCATCTACCAACTTCGAAGAGCATTGGACTCCAGAGCGACTCTGCCTTCCAATAGCCGCTAGATAAGTGAAACTTGTATAGATGAGTGATAATGGTATTTTTCTTTCAGAACATGATGGATGTATAGACGAATAGGAGATGATTGTATAGATACATAGGAGATCTGCAAGCCTGAAGCTTGTACAGATCAGGGGGAGTCCCTCGATAGTTGTACTCTTTTCCCTTAAGCTGCTGGTTTTTCCCACTGGGTTTTCCACAGCTAAGGTTTTAACGAGGCAACCACAGCGGCTCTAGATCCAGAAGTATCCACCACATTAGCATATTGAATCCTGAAGTATTCATATGCTTAACCCAAGGTAATGGAGAGATGAGGGGGAGTGTTGTGAGTTGAGGGAGGCCTTTGGCCTCCCTCCCCTCATCACTCTCCATTACTCCCCACTAAGTTAGTGGGGGGACCATTGGACTCCCAACTCAACATGAGATCTTTATAAATATAGTACCATGGCTATTTGCCAGGGTTGATTTTCTCCAATGCTCTTCTAACAAAGATAACTTTCATGAAACAAACCATTAATTTTCTCGCTAACCTAATATGGTGCTTAACTACAAACAAGTTGGGTTTGGGCCATTCTGGTTTGGTCTTGAACGGGGGCCATTTCAAATACGGCCCATCAACGTCACGCTAAATGGAAACGGGCTGACCGCTTTCGCCCCTTAAACCCTCGCTTGTTTCTCATCTTCCAAAAAAATTCTCAAAAAAACCCTAAAGCTGGAGAGAATTCCCCAATCTCGCAGCGAAAAATGTCGATGTCGAAGGGATCCAAGATGCTCCAGTACATCAACTACCGCATGCGCGTCACGATCCAGGACGGTCGCCAGCTCGTCGGGAAGTTCATGGCCTTCGACCGACACATGAACCTCGTCCTCGGCGACTGTGAGGAGTTCCGCAAGCTCCCGCCGGCAAAAAAGCCGCCGGGCTCGAATCCTAGCTCGAAGCCCAACGAGGAGCGCGAGGACCGTCGCACCCTTGGACTCGTTCTCCTGCGCGGCGAGGAGGTCGTCTCCATGACCGTCGAGGGCCCACCTCCCCCCGATGACTCCCGGGCCAAGGCCCACGTCACCTCCGCCGCGGGCCCCGGTATCGGTCGCGCAGCGGGCCGAGGGATCCCAACGGCTCCGCTCGTCCAGGCCCAGCCCGGCCTCGCCGGCCCAGTCCGGGGCATTGGCGGGCCTACGCCCGGCATGATGCAGCCCCAGATCTCCCGCCCGCCGGTACCCTCAGTGGCAGCCCCGCCAGTGTCTTACCCGCCGGTCATGCGCCCGCCGCCCCAGATGCCCGGGTACCCTGGGCAGCCCCCAAGAGGTCCACCACCCCCGGGGCAGTTCCCCGGGGGGCCGATGCAATTCCCTGGAGCGAGGCCCGGCGTGCCGCCGCCTGGCCCGTACCCAATGCCGCCGCAGTTTGCAGGCCGGCCCATGGGCCCGCCTCCACCTCAGGGGCAGATGATGAGGCCAGGGATGCCGCCCCCGCCCGGCCCAAGGCCAGGGATGTCCGCTCCGCCACCCCCAAGGCCTGGGATGCCTCCGCCGCCTGGTGGGCAGGTGCCCATGTTTGCTCCGCCGAGGCCTGGGATGCCACCACCGCCACCTCAGGGGCAGGGGCAGGGGCAGAACCAGCAGCAGCAGGGGCATCAACAGTGATTTTCTAGGTACTTATTCTTCATACATACTTGTGTTACTATGTTTGGGTATTGTGATGACAAATTATTTATTTTGATAAGTGCTTGGATATCTGGGTTAAATTGGTTTTGCCACTGAACAATGGTTTAAGCATGCGATTAAATATTTTTTTGTGATTGGCGAGTTTTAGGATGTTGACAATGTACACAAGTTGACAACTAAATCGTTAGTTTTTAATAACTTATACGCAAGCTAGCCAAAGTCCAATTTGATGGCATTCAGTTTTTGAACGACTCCATGTGACACGTTACTATATTCATGTTTCAATTTCAAGTCAGTTTCTGCAATATACATGCTAATTTTTATTTTTCTAAAGAAGCAATCAACGTGTGTTCCAACCAGTGCTGTTTAGGGGTAAGTGTTATTGCTTAGGGATTGAGTGCTAGCTTGTGACACACAACCACTGTTTTGCTGGTATATTTGGAAAAACTTTATGAATCATATGTATTATGTCACTTCATATCATATTGTTCATGAGTTTCCTGAAAAACAATTAAACAAACAAGGTTTAGTGTTCAAAATTCAAGTTGAGTATCTCAAACAACCAACCTGCATTCTTCCTGCTATTTCTCACCTTTATTTTGACGGTCTTAATTGGCATTTGGTGGTTGCCTTTTCAAATTGTGCTGAAGATTTACACAATTTTCCAGCAAGCAACCAAGATTAAGATTGATTATAGTGCACTGTAGTCTTCTATGGCAAGGGATTTGTCTATGCCAAGAGAAGTGTTGGCTTGGTGTAAACAAATGTAAGATGAGGCCTTGCTACAATTCAATTTTGGTCTATTCATGTCTATTTGCTATATATAATTTAGTCATCATTGTTTGCTAGGTTTGCTTTGATAAGAATCATTTACATGGATGCTAAATCATCAACAAAACTACAGCATGTTATATACCCGTCACCTGTGGTGTCAATTTCATGGCTATTTCCTAATTTTGTGCTGCTGTTATTGATCATGTTTTTCCTTTAACATGTTTAACTTCTAAAAACTATACAGTCGTGCATGTGAGTGTGTGCAGTCAAACAACCGTGCATTGGGAATGGACATGGAGTTTGCTGACATCAATCCTTTGGGTAGAATGTTTTGCATGTTCTTTTTTTCATTTTTTCATTTTCGAAGGAGTTAGGCAGATAGTATTCACACCCACGTAAAATTGCAAGGAAAGAAAGAAAGAAAACCTTTTAACATATCATCTTGCTGCCCTTTCATATGTCATAGTGAAAAGCTCTACAAGTGTGGCAGATTCTTCTCAAGTGTTTTTTGTTCTTTAGTGCATGCATTATGTCCAGTAGCTGATATAAGAAATTCTGTTATTCATTAACCTATTAATGGTGCATGTAGCGCTCCTGAAGGTTGTATGGTTATGTCTGACTGTGCTCAAGGGACTACATATTAACGTGTGAAAACTGGAATATATTGATTGTACAAAGAGCATGGATGGAATTTTTTTCCTTATGGTTTGTGGTTCATAAAAGCCTTGAATGTCCCATTTGATGAAATGCGAATGGCAAATAATACTGGTATTTAAGGATTGAATGTACCCTATGATTGCTGCACTATGTGGAAATTGGAACATGATTAAGGTGAATATAGTGATGAAAACGGACCACAATAACATATTGGCCATAAAATAACATGAGTTATATTGCTGTTTGGCTGTACTGTAAAAGAATAATGATATGGAATGAATGCGATGTCGTGGAAAGGAAATAAGGAACGTTATCAAAGTATTTCCCGAAAATAATTCATAGTATCAGCAGGGATAACATTTATTGCCTTGGATATGTGAGCAAGAATGGAAAATGAAAATGTTGAGATATAACAAGCATTCATAAAACAACAAATGACGAAAGAAAAGATATTGCTGGACATACATGTTTGGCAATTTCCACATGATTTACTGCCAAGTGATTATTTGGGTCCTTATCTCTGTAATTGACATTGTATTGCGGTGTAAAGGGTACAAACTTATAATGTAGGTGTGGGTAGACAATACGGTTAAGATCAATTTGTTGTGCAGCTTCTCCTATAAGAAAGCCATAAATACAGTGGGGAATCATAGGATTCACTAGTAGTTGGTAGATAATCCGCTACGATAATCTGGTCGTTCTGGTGATATGGCCAACACAAGTTTGTGGATTTTGAATCAAATGAATTATATCATGCACAGGTTATAAATGTTTGAAAGGATTTGGGATCTCCGTAGATATTTTTTCAGTAGCTCCTAACTCGAGATAATTGTCAATGACATGTTTTATACATTGTTAACTATGCCCAGGAGTTGTTCGTACTTCGTCAGACCACATTTGCAGTTAATTCTTGGGGGTATCTTTTGAGCATTGATGTAATTAGCAGTTTCTAAAGTGTACTTTGATATTTGCAAAGCATTTGTAGTTTTGCCTCGGATATTTCATGGTCAACATTAACATGACTGCAACAAACAATATAATTGTGCAATTCCTTAACTCTTTTTAGTCTACTGAAATTTGTCAGACATGACTCGGAAGAATTGCTTAATCATCATAGGCGTGCTAATTTCAGTTGATAGGGCGGTGTAGTTGTTGAATTGTAGGCGTGTATATACTATAGGGCTTTGTTGGTGTCGTGCACTGAGCTTTGACTCATGTATTAACTGGTTGATTGCGTGGATAACTATGTTGAGGTCATGTGCATAGGTACACATGTGAATGCGTGTGTGCAAGTGCATGCAAGTAGCGTGCTTCTAGGTGTATGCTTTTGTTTGTTGTGGGAGTTGGAAGTGAGAAATCCACCATTAGATGGTTTATAAGTGGGTGAATTATAATATTACCAAACAGACCTTGACGTAGAGGTAGTTGGCCTAGTTCTCTCGGGCAATGTATATTCGATTTTGATTCTATCTGCATTGTTGTACACGACCTTTCCTTACCTTACAGCATAGCATGTTGTAGTTGATCTGGTAACGGAATGTCTATTAAAAACTCGCGGAATACCTCTTGATTTTTTTCATGAGTAGTCATTGGTAAAATGTAAATCTGTTTCTTTTGTCTTTTATGTTCATATCACATTTGTTCTTATATTTTTTTATTTATTTTACATTTAACTTATCTTTGATCATAAACCACACTTATGGTAAGTTGGAAGTGGGTTGCCTAGTTTTCACTTCCAAAGAAATGTAGACTTGGTTGTTAGGGATTTGATATGGCGCGTCGGCTACATGAGGAGGCGGGCCGCACGGCTCAAGAGGGGGGTCCGGTTCAGATCTATCAACGGAGGATGCGACTTGGGTCCACCACGGACCCGGTCCCAAACTTGTAATTCCGCATCCGGTGGGGATGGTTATTGGGTAATTGGACATTGGACTAATTCCTCCCCTAGTAAAGGGCCGGTCGGCCCTAGTGAGAGCTTTTATCGAAGAATTGAGAGGTAATTTTATTTCCCTAAGAACCCTAGATTAATTCTCTTGATAATTAGCTTATTCGTGAATTTAGATATATTATTCTAGGTTTTATTATTAATTTTAGATCAGTTCTTCGTCTCTAAACCCTAGATTAGGAAGTCCAAAGCCACAAAAATCCCACCTTTTATCCCCACAAAAAGCCCTAAACGTATCAAATTGATATCAGAGCAGTAGATCCTATGGCGACGACTAGAGGGATCACCGTCGCCTTGGAAGAATTGGCGGCGACGATCAGGAGATGTGTGGAAGAATCGAAACAAGAGACGAAGAACTGATTTGAAATTAATAATAAAACCTAGAATAATAGATCTAAATTCACAAATAAGCTAATTATCAAGAGAATTAATTTAGGGTTCTTATGGAAATAAAATTACCTATCAATTCTTCGATAAAAGCTCTCGCTAGGGCCGGCCGTCCCTTTAGTAGGGGAGGGATTAGTCCAATGTCCAATTACCCAATAACCCTCCCCTCCGTATGCGGAATTACAAGTTTGGGACTGGGTCCGTCATGGACCCAAGTCGCCTCCTCCATTGATAGACCCGAACCGGACCCCTTTGTTGAGCCGTGCGGCCCGCCTCCTCATGTAGCCGCCGCGCCATAATATTACTCCCTCCATCCAATTTGTGGTTAACGCCTCTATGGCCTCCACTATCGCCGTTAATTTCGTCTCCGTTTTCTCTTGGTTCTCCTTCATCTCCCCTCGGATCTCTGCGGCCATCTCGGCGTCTTCCTTCCTCGCATCGATGAACCCTTTGCTGATTTGGGCTTCCATCCGTTCAACTTTCTCTTCCAACGAATCGATCCGCTTCATAGATCGTGTGCTCGCCATGGATCTACTGCTCTGATACCAATTTGATACGTTTAGGACTTTTTCTGGGGATAAAAGGTGGGATTTTTATGGCTTTGGACTTCCTAATCTAGGGTTTAGAGACGAAGAACTGATCTGAAATTAATAATAAAACTAAATTCATGAATAAGCTAATTATCAATAGAATCAATCTAGGGTTCTTAGGAAAATAAAATTACCTCTCAATTCTTTGATAAAAGCTCTCGCTAGGGCCGGTCGGCCCTTTATTAGGGGAGTGATTAGTCCAATGTCCAATTACCCAATAACCCTACCATCCGGATGCGGAATTACAAGTTTGGGACCGCGTCCGTGGTGGACCCAAGTCGCCTCCTCCGTTGATAGACCCGAACCGGACCCCTCTCTTGAGCCGTGCGGCCCGCCTCCTCATGTAGCCACCGCGCCATATCATTACTCCCCCCCAAAAGTGCCACCTTGTCCTCAAGGTGGAAATCCGGAAATTGGCCGCGTATCACTGCACCTGACTCCCAAGTAGCATCGTAGTCTGGTACTCCTCTCCATTGAATAAGCACCTCCTTCGTCCCGTCTGTAGCCTGTCGGACCCCCGTCAGCTCCTGAGGCTCTGGAAGCACCTCCATATCCTCGGTCAAAGTAGGTGGCAAGGTCGGTGATAGCGTGTGATTCCCAATGGCTCTCCTCAACTGCGAGACGTGAACCACTGGGTGGATGGTGGAAGTAGCTGGTAACTGCAGACGATAGGCTACCTTCCCGATCTGAGCAGTCACCTCGAAAGGTCCATAGTAACTGGCAGCTAGCTTCTCATTGCTTCGACGGGCCAAGGTCTTGTGTCTGTAGGGTCGTAGCTTCAGGTAAACCCGATCCCCCACAGCAAATTGCACATCCCTGCGATGCTCGTCTGCCTTAGTCTTCATGATTTGCTGGGCTCGCAGCAGATGGTTCTTCAACTCCTCCAGGTATTTGTCCCGCTCTTCCAAATGCTCCTCTACTTGTGACGGGTGTGGCCCCCTCTGCTGTAGTGTATCAATTGGGACGGGTCCCGCCCAGACAAGATCCTGAAAGGCGTGCTCTGTGCTGCTGAGTGGTACGATGTGTTGTACCAGTACTCGGCCCACGCTAACCATCTGGCCCACTGCTTCGGCGCCTCTGACGCAAAACACCTCAAGTAGGTTTCCACACTCCTATTCACCACATCTGTCTGTCCATCCGTCTGTAGGTGATAGGCAGTGCTCCTCCGCAGCTTGGTCCCTTGTACCTTAAATAACTCCTACCAGAAACTGCTAATGAAGACCTTATCGCGATCTGACACTATGGAGGCGGGGAAACCATGCAAGCGAACCACCTCCCGCATAAAAGCTGCCGCCACTGTCACTGCTGTGTAAGGGTGCCTGAGGGGTATGAAGTGGGCATATTTACTGAGCCGATCTACCACCACCAATATAGAATTGTAGCCCTCTGATCGCGTGAGCCCCTCGATAAAATCCATGCTGATATCCTCCCAGACTCTCTCCGTTAGGGCCAACGGCTGTAACAGTCCTGTTGGTGCCATTGCCATATACTTGTGACGCTGACACACGTCACACTCTGATATCCTCTGGGCAATGTCCTTCTTCATCCTGGCCAGTATAGCTCCCGCGCCATCCTCCTGTAGGTCTGCTGTATGCCTGAGTGTCCCCCGATGGCACTGCCGTGGAACTCCTGAAAAATCATCGAAATATGGGCTGATCCTCTGGGAATCACCAGTCTGCCATGATATAGAAGTCGTTGTCCGCTCATGGTGTATCCCGGAAATTCTGTGGATCCCTGCTGCAGTGCCTCCTATATCCTCACCAGGTCCGCGCTGGCCTCAACCTCCCTGCTCAACGGCTCCCAGTCTAGAAGGACAGGAGCGGAAATGGCTGCCACCTTCAGCGAGCTCCTCGCGACGAGACAAGGCGTCCGCCGCCTTATTCTCCAGGCCTGGTCGGTACTGTATCTCAAAGGTGAAGTGGACCAGCTTGGAGAGCCACTTCTGATGCTCCTCGGTGACCATGCGCTGCTCCAATAGATATTTCAAGCTCCTCTGGTCGGTCCTTACTATGAATCTTCGTCCCAACAAATAAGGCCGCCACTTCTGTATAGACAGGACGATCGCCATCAACTCCCGCTCGTATACTGACTTCAGCCTCGCTCGTGCTGATAGAGTCTGACTAAAATAAGCGATGGGCCTCTGGTCCTGCATCAAAACTGCTCCCAACCCGTGTCCAGAGGCGTCAGTATCTATAACAAATGGCTTACTGAAATCCGGTAGTGCTAAGACGGGGACCGTCGTCATTGCCTTTTTCAAGGCCTCAAATGCCGTGGTGGCTTCCTCTCCCCAATGGAAGCTGTCCTTCTTAAGCTGCTCTGTGAGTGGCCAAGCAATCGAACTGTAGCCCTGGACAAACTTCCTGTAGTATCCCGTCAGTCCCAAGAAACCACGCAAGCCCCGTAGCGTGGTGGGTATCGGCCAATCCAACATCGCTGCAATCTTTGTCCAATCTGCCGCCACCCACTTCAGCCGACACAACGTGTCCCAAATATTCCACCTGTGGCTGACCAAACAGGCACTTGTTCTTATTAGCACACAGATGCTGCTCCTGTAACTCATGCAAAGCTGCATGTAAGTGCCCCACATGCTCCTCCACACTGCGACTGTATACCAGGATGTCGTCGAAAAATACCAGCACAAATCTCCGGAGGTAAGGTCGGAATACTTTGTTCATCAGGGCCTGAAAAGTCGCTGGGGCATTTGTCAGGCCAAAGGGCATGACCAGGAACTCATAGTGCCCCTCATGAGTCCTGAAAGCAGTCTTGGGCACGTCAGCCGCCCTCATTCGAATCTGATGATACCCTGACTTGAGATCGATCTTAGAAAAGCAAGATGCCCTGTGGAGCTCATCCAGTAGCTCATCAATCACTGAGATGTGAAATTTGTCTGCAACCGTCTCCTTATTCAGGGCCCTGTAGTTCACACAGAATCTCCAACTGCCATCCTTCTTTTTAACTAATAAAACCGGGCTGGAGAACGGGCTAGTACTCGGCTGAATCACCCCTGCCTGCAGCATGTCCTACACCAACCTTTCTATCTCGTCCTTCTGCACCTGTGGGTACCTGTAGGGTCGCACACTGATGGGAGACACGCCCTCCCGTAAGACGATGGCGTGCTCGTGATCTCTGTGCGGTGGCAGCCCCTGTGGTGTCTGGAAAACCTCCTCATACTGAACCAGCAGCTGCTCAATCTCCGGTGCCACCACCTGTGGCTGGACCTCGTTCTGCACTGATGCTGCCACGGCCTGTAGCTCAACCAAGAAACCTCCTCCTGCTGTGTGGATCGCTCTAGACATGGCCTTATAGGACACTAAATAGCGACAGAGGCTGGGATCCCCCTGTAATACCACTGTCTTCCCGCCATCCTGGTACTCCATCCTCAACATCTTCCAGTTCGTCCTGGTCTCCCCTAGTGTCTGCAGCCACTTCATCCCCAGGATGACATCGGTACTCCCTAACTCCAAGGGAAGAAAATCCGTGACAATCTGCACTCCCTGAATCGTCACGCTCACCCCGCGACGGACACCGGTGCTATGTGTCACCTGTCCAGTGCCCAGCGTCACTCCATACCTCCCCGTGCCACTCAGCTGTAGTCCCTGCGCTCCCACCAACCTGCTGGAGATGAAGTTGTGGGTGGCCCCACTGTCCACCAGCACGATCACCTCCTGACTGCCCACATGTCCCACCAATTTCATGGTGTGGTTCGGCGTGAACCCCACCACGGAATTGAGGGACACCTCTACCAAGTCCAAGTGCTGGTGCTCTGCCTCCTCCTCATCCTCCCCTGCCTCTAGTATGACGACCTCGTCCTCTCCCTCATCATCGTCCGCTATCAGTATCTGGAGAGTCCGATCCGCACATCGGTGTCCTGGAGTGAATTTCTCATTACGTCTGAAGCACAATCCCTTCACTTGCTTCTACTGTATCTCTGCATCTGTCATCCTCCGCACCTGCCCTCCCGCTCGGGGCTCCTGTCTCCTGTCTCTGCTGTCCCAGCAACGGCTGTAGCTCCCTGGGCAGGCGTGGCCCCTGAAGTAGGTGCAGTCTTCTGTCCTATAGCAGCCGCCTGTCCCCGAAACGTGGTACCTCCCCACGTCCCGCGGGCTCTCTGCTCAGTCTCCTGATGGTCTTCCACCTTCCTAGCCAATGTCATCATCCCGCGCAGACCCACTGGCTGTAGCTGCCTTAGTCCCGATCTCACCGTAGGCCTCAACCCCTTCATAAAGCAGCCCTCCAACGATTATTCAGATACTCATCGGACTCGGTGGCAGAGCGACTCAAACTTCTTGATATACTCCCCTACGCTCCCCTCCTGCTTCAGTGAGTAAAGCCTCTCAAACACTCCGCCAGACTGTCCTGCACCAAAACGCTCCATCAAGAGCGATGTAAACTCCTCCCAAGTCCGAAATGGTTGCTGCTGATCAGTCCACCGAAACCAGCCCGGAGCCTCTCCCTCCAAACAAACCCCTATCGTCCGAAGCCAGTCCTCCCCTGGTACTGCTGACACCTCAAAGTACTCTCCACCCGATACAGCCAGTCATCAGGATCTCCCCCCTCAAAAATGGGTACCTCGAGCTTCCTTAGCCGTCTCTCCCCAGCGAATCCACCGCTTTCCTGCTGATGGAATCCTCCCTTCTGCTGATACCCTTGTGGCCTGTTTGGAAAAAAATGCATCGGCATGAACTCGGACTCCTCCATCTGCTCTATCCCCATGCCAATCACCTCTCGCATCCCCCAGTGGGTATCCATACTCGGTCTGAGGTCCCCTTGGTGCGTCCTGGTGTGCTCTCCAATCACCCGTCATTCCCCCAAAAGGTGGGGGCTGAGTCGACGGGCCTCCCGGTAACTGGTGGTGCCCACCAAGCTGCTGAAATCATCCGTTGGATCCCACAGATGGCTGAAATCCCGGAAGTGGTGCAATTCGGGCCCCGTGCTGGGCCCTCGGAGGCCCGGATGTGCTCGAAAACTGCTATCGGGGGGCCTGGAAGGTTGGCGGGGCCCCCCGAAAGTTTGTCGGGCCCCGAAAGTCCCCCCTGGTGGTCGGGCGAACCCCCCAGGGGTCGGGCGAACCCCCTAGGGGGGCACCTGGGGCTGTCAACCCCAGATTTGGGCCGGCGGCCCCCAGGCGCTCTCCCCGGGGGTCGCAGAGGCTGCAGGGAGGGGCGGCGGCTGCGGCTGCCCCTCCTGGGGGTGTGGTGGGAACCCCCCGGCTATCTGGGGGTTCGCCGGCCCCCCCAGGTGGCCGTGGGGGTTCGGTGGCCACCCCGGGCTGCCGGAGGGGCGGGAACCCCCCTCCGGTTGTTCCTTCTCCAGCGCGCGGCGGCGTTGAGACGCGATACGTCTCCAACTCCTTGTTACGAGGATCGAAGCTTTCGTAGTCATCTTGTTCCGGCCCTTCTTTGTTAAAAATCACGTTTTTACCCTTGTCCTTTGCCAAAGGTGGCTCTTTTTTGCTTGGATCCGCCTTCGATTTGAGATTTGTGGTCAACGCCTCTATGGCCTTCACTATCGCCGCCAATTTTTGAGTATATCAAGAAGTTTGAGTCGCTCTGCCACCGAGTCCGGGGAGTATCTGAGGAATCGTTGGAGGGCTGCTCTATGAAGGGGTTGAGGCCTACGGTGAGATCGGGACTGGGGCAGCTACAACCAGTGGGTCTGCGCGGGATGATGACATTGGCTATGAAGGTGGAAGACCATCAGGAGACGGAGCGGAGAGCCCGCGGGACGTGGGGTGGTACCACGTTTTGGGGACAGGCGTCTGCTACAGGACAGAGGACTGCACCTACTTCAGGGGCCACGCCTGTCCAGGGAGCTACAGCCGTTGCTGGGGCAGCAGCAGAGACAGGAGCCCCAAGCGGGAGGGCAGGTGCGGAGGATGATAGATGCAGAGATACGGGAGAAGCGAGTGAAGGGATTGTGCTTCAGATGTGATGAGAAATTCCCTCCAGGACACCGATGCACGGCTCGGACTCTCCAGATACTGATAGCGGACGATGATGAGGGAGAGGACGAGGTCGTCATACTAGAGGCGGGGGGAGGATGAGGAGGCAGAGCACCAACACTTGGACTTGGTAGAGGTGTTCCTCAATTCCGTGGTGGGGTTCACGCCGAACCACACCATGAAATTGGTGGGACGGGTGGGCAGTCAGGAGGTGATCGTGTTGGTGGACAATGAGGCCACCCACAACTTCATCTCCAGCAGGTTGGTGGGAGCGCAGGGACTGCAGCTGAATGGCACAGGGAGGTTTGGAGTGATGCTGGGCATTGGACACAGCACCGGTGTTTACCGTGGGGTGATCGTGACGATTCAGGGAGTGCAGATTGTCACGGATTTTCTTCCCTTGAAGGTAGGAAATACCGATGTCATCCTGGGGATGAAGTGGCCGCAGACACCAGAGGAGACCAGGACGAACTGGAAGATGTTGAGGATGGAGTGCCAGAATGGGGGGAAGACAGTGGTATTACAGGGGGATCCCAGCCTCTGTCGCTCGTTAGTGTCCTATAAGGCCATGTCTAGAGCGATCCACACAGTAGGAGGAGGTTTCTTGGTTGAGCTACAAGCCGTAGCAGCATCAGTGTAGAACGAGGTCCAGCTACAGGTGGTAGCACCGGAGATTGAGCAGCTGCTGGTTCAGTAAGAGGAGGTTTTCTAGACACCACAGAGGCTGCCACCGCATAGAGATCACGAGCACGCCATCGTCTTACGGGAGGGCGTGTCTCCTATCAGTGTGCGACCCTACATGTACCCACAAGTGCAGAAGGACGAGATAGAAAGGTTTGTGGAGGACATGCTGCAGGCATGGGTGATTCAGCCGAGTACTAGCCCGTTCTCCAGCCCCGTTTTATTAGTTAAAAAGAAGGATGGCAGCTGGAGATTCTGTGTGGACTACAGTGTCCTAAATAAGGAGATGGGTGCAGACAAATTTTTCATCCCAGTGATTGATGAGCTACTGGATGAGCTCCACGGGGCATCTTGCTTTTCTAAGATTGATCTCAAGTTAGGGTATCATCAGATTCGGATGAGGGCGGCTGACGTGTCCCAAGACTGCTTTCAGGACTCTTGAGGGGCACTATGAGTTCTTGGTCATGCCCTTTGGCCTGACAAATGCACCAGCGACTTTTCAGGCCCTGATGAACAAAGTATTCCGTCCTTACCTCCGATTTGTGCTGGTATTTTTCGATGACATCCCGGTATACAGTCGCAGTGTGGAGGAGCATGTGGGGCACTTACATGCAGTTTTGCATGAGTTACAGGAGCATCAGCTGTATGCTAATAAGAAGAAGTGCCTGTTTGGTCAGCCACAGGTGGAATATTTGGGACACGTGTCGGCTGAGTGGGTGGCGGCAGAATGGGCAAAGATTGCAGCGATGTTGGATTGGTCGATACCCACCACGCTACGGGGCTTGCGTGGTTTCTTGGGACTGAGGGGATACTACAGGAAGCTTGTCCAGTGCTACAGTTCGATTGCTTGGCCACTCACAGAGCAGCTTAAGAAGGACAGCTTCCATTGGAGAGAGGAAGCCACCACGGCATTTGAGGCCTTGAAAAAGGCAATGACGACGGTCCCCGTCTTAGCACTACCGGATTTCAGTAAGCCATTTGTTATAGATACTGACGCCTCTGGACACAGGTTGGGAGCAGTTTTGATGCAGGACCAGAGGCCCATCGCTTATTTTTAGTCAGACTCTATCAGCACGAGCGAGGCTGAAGTCAGTATACGAGCGGGAGTTGATGGCGATCGTCCTGTCTATACAGAAGTGGCGGCCTTATTTGTTGAGACCAAGATTCATAGTAAGGACCGACCAGAGGAGCTTGAAATATCTATTGGAGCAGCGCATGGACACCGAGGAGCATCAGAAGTGGCTCTCCAAGCTGGTCCACTTCACCTTTGAGATACAGTACCGACCAGGCATAGAGAATAAGGCGACGGACGCCTTGTCTCGTCGCGAGGAGCTCGCTGAGGTGGCAGCCATTTCCGCTCCTGTCCTTCTAGACTGGGAGCCGTTGAGCAGGGAGGTTGAGGCCAGCGCGGACCTGGTGAGGATACGGGAGGCACTGCAGCAGGGATCCACAGAATTTCCGGGATACACCATGAGCGGACAGCGACTTCTATATCATGTCAGACAGGTGATTCCCAGAGGATCAGCCCATATTTCGATGATTTTTCAGGAGTTCCACGGCAGTGCCATCGGGGGGCACTCAGGCATACAGCAGACCTACAGGAGGATGGCGCGAGAGCTATACTGGCCAGGGATGAAGAAGGACATTGCCCAGAGGATAGCAGAGTGTGACGTGTGTCAGCGTCACAAGTGTATGGCAATGGCACCAGCAGGACTGTTACAGCCGTTGGCCCTATCGGAGAGAGTCTGGATGGATATCCGCATGGATTTTATCGAGGGGCTCCCGCAATCAGAGGGCTACAATTCTATATTGGTGGTGGTAGACCGGCTCAGTAAATATGCCCACTTCATACCCCTCAGGCACCCTTACACCGCAGTGACAGTGGCGGCAGCTTTTATCCGGGAGGTGGTTCGCTTGCATGGTTTCCCCGCCTCCATAGTGTCAGATCGCGATAAGGTCTTCATTAGCAGTTTCTGGCAGGAGTTATTTAAGGTACACGGGACCAAGCTGAGCACTGCCTATCACACAGAGACGGATGGACAGACAGAGGTGGTGAATAGAAGTGTGGAAACCTACTTGAGGTGTTTTGTGTCAGAGGCGTCGAAGCAGTGGGTCAGATGGTTAGCGTGGGCCGAGTATTGGTACAACACATCGTACCACTCAGCAGCACAGAGCACGCCTTTCAGGATCTTGTTTGGGCGGGACTCGCCCCAATTGATACACTACAGCAGAGGGGCCACACCCGTGTCACAAGTAGAGGAGCATTTAGAAGAGCGGAACAAATACTTGGAGGAGTTAAAGAAACATCTGCTGCGAGCCCAGCAAATCATGAAGACTAAGGCAGACGAGCATCGCAGGGATGTGCAATTTGCTGTCGGGGTTCGGGTTTACCTGAAGCTACGACCCTACAGATAGAAGACCTTGGCTCGTCAGAGCAATGAGAAGCTAGCCACCCGTTACTATGGACCTTTCGAGGTGATTGCTCAGATCGGAAAGGTAGCCTATCGTTTGCAGTTACCAGCTACTTCCACCATCCACCCAGTGTTTCACGTCTCACAGTTGAGGAGAGCCATTGGAAATCACACGCTATCACAGACCTTGCTACCTACTTTGACCGAGGATATGGAGGTGCTTTTAGAGCCTCAGGAGCTGACGGGGGTCTGACAGGCTACAGACGGGACGCATGAGGTGCTTATTTGATGGAGGGGACTACCAGACTGCGATGCTACTTGGGAGTCAGCCGCAGTGATACACGACCAATTTCCAGATTTCCACCTTGAGGACAAGGTGGCACTTCTGGGGGGAGTAATGATATGGCGCGGCGGCTACATGAGGAGGCGGGCCGCACGACTCAAGAGAGGGCTCCGGTTCGGGTCTATCAACGGAGGAGGCGACTTGGGTCCACCACGGACTCGGTCCCAAACTTGTAATTCCGCATCCGGAGGGGAGGGTTATTGGGTAATTGGATATTGGACTAATCCCTCCCCTAATAAAGGGCCGGCCGACCCTAGCGAGAGCTTTTATCGACAAATTGAGAGGTAATTTTATTTCCCTAAGAACCCTAGATTAAATCTCTTGATAATTAGCTTATTCGTGAATTTAGATCTATTATTCTAGGTTTTATTATTAATTTCACATCAGTTCTTCGTCTCTAAACCCTAGATTAGGAAGTCCAAAGCCATAAAATCCCACCTTTTATCCCCACAAAAAGCCCTAAACGTATCAGGCTTCTTATGCATTTGCAGAAGGTTTTTAGTAGTCATCAGTAACGAGAATCATTAAGTGTCATGTAATGCTCTTTTGGTTTTTAACATGAGTCAAATGCCTCTTCACAAAGCTTTGGTGCAATAACACTCAGAATACACCTGCTACTTGTGGAAATCATAGGTACAACAGGTGTTGAATGGACGCACATAATGAATGCACTCAATATGCGGATGCTATCACCTCATTTAAAAGTGACAACCCAAATTGGAAATCTGATCCATTGGACGTGATCTAACACATCTAAACTACATAAAAATGGAAAGACAAAATGATTTGGGTGTGTTTAACCTATGCATTAAGTCACAACAAATTAATCAATTTTAGGACAATTCTAAAATGTTGATATTGTCGTCAATTGTTTCCTGGTAGAACACATTGAAATCATTTGGATTTTTATTTTAGGTGGTTTAAATGGTGCTAGATCATATCCAACAAAATAAATTTTGGTGTTACTAAAAATTTGAGGGTGCTAGGATCAACATCTTGGATCCTAGCGACAGTAGAGCCCATGCCCCCCCGGTGCAACCAATATATATTCTATTTGATCCTCAGTATGCATAAAATTTCTATCTATTTTGTAGTTATTACTAAAATGTATAACTAGATCATCATTAAAAACACCATGTCTAGGTTGCCAATTTTCCAACTGCCGATGACATAAAATTCATCACATAATAGTTGGTATTATTATCTCTAATGGTATGCTTGAATGTTGAGATACAAGATCAGATATTAGTTCCTCTGGATACGAGAGTGTGCTAATCAATCTCTTTTTACACACCAACAGATTCAACAATAATCACCAGTTGACTCATGTTTGTATTACTTTTTGGTGGCATCCATGACATTTTTCTTTTGTTCTCCCCCCTTTGTTTGGGGGGGGGGGGGTGTTTAGGAGATGAGATGGAGGTATAATTGAGTTGTATGTTGTGCAAGTCAATTTTGAGAGCTTACGGCAATGCGAAGATGTTCCTAGATAGTTGAGTGAGTCCGGTTAAGCATTGATGAGTTTGATCATGATCTATACAGGAAACTGGAAACCTTGAAGAAAAGGAGATATTCAAGATTGCTGGGATTGACATAAAAGTGGACACCTATTCAATAATTGGCTGTAGAATTATTACTAAACAGATGGAAATTATAGATTCAAATGGATATAGTTATAAAGTATATAATGGAACTGCCAGTGTGATTTTGCTATTAGATTCAAATAGGCAGGTAATGTCAAAAATTAAGCATATAGAAATTAGGATTAGAAAATGGCAGAATGTAATTTAAAGGAAAACAAAGAAAAACAAAAGAATGTATGATGTAATGGCCATGGAATTGGTGCCAGAGTTGATGACGAGTTGCTGTGGCATTCTTAATCAATTAGTTCTTTTATGGAGCATACATGGCTTGGACTTATTACTGTTGCATTATCGATCAATCGATTCCTTTATGTAGAATGACTACAGCATAAGCCATTGTCCATGTACTGACGATATTGATGGGCATTGCTCAAGTAAAATTATAATTGTTTTTTGGTTGATGTCAAATTGTGTAACCTGAATTTTAATTGCGAAAATACATCAGGATTATTCCGGTTACACTAGGAACTGGCATAAAGTGCTAGATACTTTTGTGTTCCCTTGATTTTATGGATCTTTCATTAATTCTAATGCTATCCCCGTTATTATAATAAACGACATCAAGTACTGGGATCGTTCATTAATTCTAATGGTATCCCGCTTATTGTAATAAACAACAGCAAGTACTGGTATGTCATTTATCCTTGGCAAATGCATCATACTTTCATTTTCTACATTGTTTTTTAGTTTTATCAAAATATTTCACTTCTATTATTATAACAGTTTCTGTTTTCTTGGTATGTGATGTTGCATAAAGAGCCGATTGATGTGGGATGCGGTCATCACCTACAAGAGGCGAATGAGGTGCGAGACTTGATCCATGGGTGGTTTTGTCATTTTTGGACACTACGGGGCAACTTCGTAATTTCTGGAAAATATGGACTGTTTGATGTTTTATTAGTTGATGGTAAGGGTTTGGGGTTTTTAGGATGTTGATTATTGTGAGAGAACTCTAGGTATCCATTGAATCCTAGATTGGGAGATTTATGCTTTGATCTCGAATACAAAGCTATGAGAACGACATTTACTTGAAAGGGGTCAATTTATGCATTGTATTTCCACTTCAACTCTATAAAAATTCGATCCTTTTCATTTTCCACATCAAAAATCCTATTTTTATTTCGACTTCCCTTGAAAATCATATCAAATTGGTATCAAAGCGACTACAATCCATGGCGGCATTGGAGGCAAAGAAAAAGACCGTTTTTGGAGGAAAGACTCAATATGAAAGTGAAAGTCACAGATATGTGGAAATCTATGGAAGAACTCAGATTTGAGGTCAGATCAAAGATTATGGCGGCGATCGAAGAAGGATCTAAGGCAACTTGATTCGAGGATGGAGTCTTACATGCAAAACCTAATGCGACAACAAATGAGACAACTTTCCCAAATAATCACGGAATTTCAGGCGACGAAATGTTGGGATCTACACGACCAACCAAATATAGGGCAAAATGCAAAAGCTTTGGAGAATGGGAAAGGAAAAATTGATGATTTCTGCAAAGGGCTGTTATCCCACGCCGATCTGGTGTCTGAGGAAGGAGACATCATCAAGGAGGCAGAGGCATGCCATATCAACAATCGGGGTCCCGCGGCCCCCCGGGAGGTGCGTCGGAGGTCAGCGAGGCTACCAGGAGCCTTGCAGCTCCCTGGTGATTTGCCAGGACCTCATCAACCCCTTATCGGTTTGTCGTGCTCTACTGAGCCACTGACGGGCTGCCAGGGCCTCGCTAAGATCAGACAGACACATTAGGAGCCTTGCGGCCCCGTGGCGACCCGCCAGGGCCCAGCCGAGCCTTGGCTGGGCCGCCAGGGTCATCGTCAGCAGTAGGAGAAAGAGACCCCGGCCGTCGGAACCCCTGCGGCCCATTTGGAGGCTGAGGGATCCCCTGCGTCTTTGTCGGGGCATCGACGACTTGATCTGGATTATGCGGAGTAATACATGTACTATGAGGATATTCCCGGAGTTGGGGACGATGGAGGATGTTCATATTGGGGGGATATCGGCTGGGTGGATGACAAATGAGAAGATAGAGCTCCATTTGGAGACTATTATTCACCACATTGACCCATACCGACAACATTATTATGACCAACATCGGGGGAGAGTACCATTGGGAATTTTAGCACTTAAAGCAGGGTCAGAAAGTTAAAGATGCCCATATTTAAAGGAGATGACCCAGATGGATGGATATACATAACAGCGAGATATTTTGAGGTGACACATCTATATTTTGATGTGTCTATATTTTGAGGTGACACGGCTCACTGAAGCAGATGAGCTAAAGGCGATAGGAATATGTTTGGAGGGTGAAGATTTATCTTGGTACAGATGGAGAAAGCGGTCGTGCCCTGTTCGTTCTTGGGAGGAGTTCAAAGATTGCCTGTTAGACTGGTTCCGAGATAGTCAGGGGAGACCTATATGAGCAACTCTATGCATTGAGGCAGGAGGGTATGGTCAGTGAGTATATCAGGAAATTCGAGATGCTGCCGGACTGTGTACACGGATTGCCAGGGGAGTCCTTGGAGAGATGTTTCATAAAGGGACTCAAACCAAGCATACGGGCGGAGCTACGCATACAAAGACCCAGAGGGCTGTTACACATGATGCGTTTCATTCAGATATTGGAGGACAAACTTACAGAGGAGCGGTGCGTCCGGGGAGCATGGTGCGGATCTATCTTCCGCAATTAGGCGCCAACAGGAGGGCAAAAGGCATTACCAGGGGGACTACAGCCAGTAGAGAGAAGGGCAATGGCACGACACAGGGGCAGTTTAAACGGATGATATAGACAGAGATGAGGGACAAGCACGCCAATGGACTTTGTTTCAAATGCAATGAGAAGTTCACACCAGAACATCGATGTGGTAATCGCATTCTTCAGTTGATAGTGAACGATGAGGATGAGGATGATACGATTTTTGAGTTCGAGGGAGGGGACACAGGTCAGGAGCATCCCCATCTCGACGTGGCAGAGGTGTTGATTAACTCTGGGGTAGGGTTCACATTGAGCCACAACATGAAGTTGGCGGGGAAGATAGTAGAGCATGATGTCATAGGATTAATAGTGTGCTACCCATAATTTCATCTCTAATCGGGTGGTAGAGCAGCATGGGCTACAGCTTAGTGACACGGGAAGCTTTGGAGTTATATTGGGGACGAGCAATGTGGAACGGAGCAGGGGAATGTACCGTGGACTTTTATTGGATGTACATGGTGTCCAGATTGTAGAAGTTTTCCTGCCTTTGGACCTGGGAAGCACATATGTTATCTGGGGCATGCGGTGGCTACAGTCTTTGGGAGATACCAAAATCAATTGGAAGCTGATGAGGATGGAGTTTCCGGAAGAGTAAGATAGTCATTCTTTGTGGTGATCATAGTTCATGCCGTTTCATGGTTTCATTAAAAATCATGGCAATGGTCCTTCATACGGAGGGAGGAGGCTTTTTAGTGGAGTTTCAGGGGTTAGCAGTAGATGGAGCGGAGCAGAAGTAGGACATTCTAGCAGAGGATTCTGAGTCAATTCGAGGGGATATTTCATACACATCGTGGCCTTCCGTCCTTATGGGACCACGTGTATGTTATTGTCATACGGGAGGTGTTTCTCTTATTTAGTGTGAGGCTATACCGTTACCCCATGAACAGAAGGATGAGATCGAGAGGATGGTTGAGAGATGTTACAACCTGACGTGATCAAACCCTGTGTGAGTCCTTTCTCCAATCCGTTCCTGTTTGTGAAAAAGAAGGATGGCAACTGGTGATTCTGCGTCGATTACAAAGCTTTGAGCAAGGAGACGGTCTCGGATAAGTTTTCTATTTTTGTGCTCGACAAGCTATTAAACGAGTTACATGGTGCAACTGTTTTTCCAAGATAGACCTGAAGTTGGGGTATCATCAGATCAGGATGCGAGCTGTCGATATAACGAAGATCGCCTTCAGGACGCATGATGGTCACGACAAGTTCTTTGATTAATGCCCTACCCACATTTCAGGCCCTTATGAATAAGGTCTTTTGGTCTTACCTGAAGAGGGTTGCCCTGGTATTCTTCGATGACGTAGCCGCATGACCGTTAGCTGCATGTTAACAGGATGAAGTGTCTCTTTAGGCAGCTGTGGGTGGAGTACTTGGGCCACGTGGTCTCAGTAGAGGGAGCGGCAACGGACAGATCGAAGATTGCAACCATGTTGGACTGGCCACGGCCTACCATGTTGAGGGCTTTACGGGGCTTCTTTGGGCTGTCAGGTTATTGCCGGAAGTTCGTCAAGGGATATTGCACTATAGTCTAGCCTCTTATCGAGCAGCTCAAGGACAGTTTTCAGTGGGAAGAGAAAGCGACCAGAGCTTTTGAGGCCCTGAAGCGGGCCATGTCTACAGTGCTTGTGCTCACCTTGCATGACTTTAGTAGATCTTTTGTGGTGGATACTGATGCTTCTGGTTACGGACTAGAGACGGTTCTGATGCAAGACTAGAGGCCTGTGGCATATTTCAGGTAAGTCTTGATGTTATGAGCGCGACTCAAATTGGTGTCTGATCGGAAATTGACGGTGATCGTGCTAGCAGTACATAAGTGGCGGCCCTACTTGCATGACGGGAAGTTTATAGTGCGTACAGATCAGCGGAGTCTCAAGGATTTATTATAGCCGCGCATGGTTACGAAGGAGCACCAGAGGTGGTTATGCAAGCTTCTGGGGTACACTTTCGAGATCTAGTATATGTCGGGTTTGGAGAACAAAGCAGCAGATGTTGAATCCCATAGAGAGGATGCGATACAGATGGCAGCTTTATCAGTGCCACTGCTGCTAGACTGGGAGCTCTTGATGAGGGAGATAGTGGCTGATGAGGGATTGGCACAGATACGAGCGACAGTGTTGCATGGGTCGACAGAGCACCCATGATATACTTTGGATTGACATAGATTGCTGTATCAGGGGTGGCTGGTATTGCACAGGACTTCATTACATATTCCATTGATCTTTCAGAAGTTTCATGGCAGCACGATTCGAGGACATTTAGGGGTGCAACAGACCTACAGGCGGAAGGTAGGGAGCTCTATTGGACTAGGATGATGAGAGACATTGTCCGGATGGTGACAGATTGGGACGTCTGTCAGCGTCACAAATACTTGGCGACAGCTCCTGCTAGGTTACTACAACCGTTATCTCTTCCTGACAGGGTCTGTGAGGAGATTACTGTGGACTTCATCGAGGGGCTACCGAGATTAGAGGGATTCTCAGTCATACTTGTTGTGGTTGATCGCCTCAGCAAGTATATTCGTTTCGTGGCTCTTAGGCATCCATGTATAGCGGTTTTCTATACGACGGTGACAGTGGCGACGACGTTCATGAAGGAGATAGTGTGAATCTGTGATTGCATGAGTTCCCTGAGTTTTCTGAGTCTAGTGTTTCTGACAAGGATCGGTTGTTTATGAGTCATTTCTAGGAGAGCTATTCAAGGTGTAGGGGATGACTCTCAAGAGAAGTACAATCTATCACCCAGAGACCAACAACCAAACTAAGGTCGTCAATATGAGTATTGAAACGTACCAAAATTGCTTTGTGTCGCAGACGACCATTCAGTGGGCCAGGTGGTTGTTATGAGCAGAGTATTGATATAATACATCATATCATACGTCGGTGCAGACTGCACCCTTCAGAATTTGGGTGAGATCCATCGCACCTGATCCACTATGACCACAGTCGACCCTAGTGTCTCAGTGGAGCATTACCTTGATGAGAGAAATATAGTTTTGGAGGAGTTAAAGCGGCATGGTATATACAGACATGAAGTCATGGCATTTGTTTAGGGCGCATCAGATCATGAAGTCTAAGACAGACAGACAGACATCGCTGAGATGTGCAGTTCACAATTGGGGACAAGGTTTATCTGAAGCTGAGGCCGTATCGACAAAGGTCATGGGCATATCGGCGCAACGAGAAGCTAGCGGCTCACTACTTTGGGCCATATGAGGTCGAGACCAAGATTGTGCAAGTGGCCTAGATGCTGAAGCTACTGTCGACGACCAACATACACCATGTCTTCCATGTGTTGCAGTTGTGATATGCGATTCGATCATACACCTTCATCGACGCTATCACCTACATTGACGGACGACATTGGGTGATCTTGGAGCCACTGGAGGTAAAATGGATCCGACAAGGGAATGTCGGGGGCCATAGATGTGCTGATTCATTGGCGCGAGTTACCTGACTATGATGATACTTGGGAGTCCTTCGAAGCTATTCGACAACGATTTCCTGATTTCGACTTTGAGGACATGGTTGCTCTTTTGGAGGGAGTAATGATGCGTTCATCATGTACCATATGTGAATGAAAGAGGCATGTGACTTGATCCAGGGTCGTTTTGTCATTTTTGGCTGCTAGGGGCAATTTTGTAATTTCGGAAAAATCTTGATTCTGTCATGTTTTATTAGGTGACGTCTAGGGTTTGGGGTTTTGTGATGTTGATTATTGTGAGAGAATCACTCTAGGCGTCAATAGAACCCTAGATTGGGAGATTTAGGCTTTGTTATCAAATATAAAGATAGGAGAGCGGCATCCTCTCAAAAGAGGCAATTTATCCAATTAATTTCAACTTCAAATCTATAAAAATTCCATCTTTTCCCTTTCCACGTCAAAAATCTTATTTTTATTCTGATTTCACTCGAAGATCATATCACCGATCCCTTCTGAGACTATAAGAAGACTTGAGTTAGGAATTCCAGCTCCCATCATTCCGAGAGTCCATCTTAATTCTTAACCATGAAATGGAACATAGGCAGTGGAAACATGATGTGAAGTTTATGAAAAAACATATCTGAGTTAAAGCACGAAAGGGGCTGCAATTGGAGGGTTTCTGTGGTACGCATATAACTGGGCTATGGTATTGTAATTATGAATAAGGATTTAATGTAGAAAAAGGTGGCACGTGATCTTAGATTAGGTGCCAAGACACGTTGGGCCCCCCACCTTTTTGTGTCTTGCACCTGATCTACATGAATCCCTATCAGTAATTATCAATCCAAACTTGTAATAAAGAGAATGAAGCCAATGGTGTCATTTGATCTTAGTGTAGATTGATATCAAGAAATTATTGGGTATGAAAGGTTTGTGCCTGACAACAATGGGAAAAACTATCTGCCTGACAACAATGGGAAAAACTATCTATATGAATGTTACATGTGCAAAACAGGCAGATACAATCAAAAATGCTTTAGGTTGTATAAAAGGGGAAGGTTGGTTTGGGACTCGGTTTCTTTAATGGTGGATTGCTGGAGGTCAAATTCTGACAATGTGTAGATGATACCCATACGGCTGATAGCAGGCCATGTGAAATTGATGGTAATTGGATTACTGCTGGGAGAGGGGATACTAGTGGCCAGAGAGGTTTATCAGATTACATTCATTTGCTTGTTTTGCTTACAGAGATAAATGTAATCCCCCAACTGTAGCTGATACAAACTTGTTGAAAGCAGCGAAAGATGATATTTTAATGAGTGGAAAGATAAAAAGTGGAATTTTATAATCAAACGCGAAGAAACAAGATAAATGATCTTATAGGAGAAGATCAACTCCCTCTCTCTGAATTAATGAATCAAAGAGTAAAACCCCTAAGCAACAATAATCAAAATAACGAGTCTCTTCTCAAAATTAGTATAAACTAAACAAGAGGGCATCCGGCCCTAATTAACCCCAAAACTTCCCAAAAATAGTCAAAAACCAAAATACCCCTACTCATAAAATACCTCACTTAATCAATTGGAAGCGGGCCCCCGTCCCTTGGCCACGCGCGCCTCCTCCTGTAGACCCGCAGGCTGTGCGACACATCATTACTCCCCTCAAACGAGTCACCTTGTTCTCAAGGTAGAAGTTTGGGAATTGCTGCTGAATGACGTCAAATGGCTCCCATGTAGAATCGTGATCTAGCAAACCGCGTCAATGAATGAGCACCTCACTAGCACGGCCAGGCCCTTGTCACACTGCCTTAACATCTAAAGGCTACATGAGCACCTCCATATCATCGGTGAGAGTGTGGCAATAGAGGGGAAGAACTATGATCTCCGATTGCCCTTCGTAGTTGAGACGCATGAAAGACTGGATACATGACAGAAGAGGGTGGTAACTTGAGTCGATACGCCACCTGGCCAATCTTCGCATCTATCTCATATGGACCATAATACCGCGCTACTAGCTTCTCGTTGCGCCGATGTGCCAAATACTTCTGCCTATATGGTCTCAGTTTCAAGTAGATCTTGTTCCCTACATCAAAATGGACATCTCTACGGTGGCCATCCGCTCGCGCCTTCATCATCAGCTGGGCTTTTTCCAAATGACGCTTCAACTCCTCCAGTACCATATCCCGTTCACCTAAGTACACCTGTGAGACCAGGGCAGAAGTGTGTTCATAGTGCACCAAATGGGGAGGATCCCTCACGTACAAGATCTTGAAGGGAGTCATCTGGGCTGCCGAGTGAAAAGACGTGTTGTACCAATATTCTGCCCATTCAAGCCACCTCGCCCATTGCCTCGGCGTATCTGAAACGAAACAACACATGTATGTCTCAATGCTCATATTGACTACCTCTGTCTGATCATCCGTCTGTGGGTTGTACGCCGTGTTCCGTTTCAATATAGTTCCATGCATCTGAAAGAGCTCTCCAAAAATTACTCATAAAAACATTGTCCCTATCCGAGACAATCCCCCGGGAAACCATGCAACCGAACCACCACCTGCATAAAAACTGTTGCCACTGATACGGCTGTGTATGGATGCTTCAGCGAAATGAAATGCTCATACTTGCTCAACGATCTACCACCACGAAGATGACAGTGTATCCTTCGGACCTCGGTAAGCCATCAATGAAGTCCATAGTGATCTCATCCCATACTCTCCGGTAAAGACAGTGGCTGCAGAAGGCCCGCATGTGCCATAGCCATATACTTGTGACACTGACATACGTTACAGTTCGCCACCCGTTGGGCTATGTCCCTCCTCATACCAACCCAGTACATTTTCCTGGCCATGCGCATATAAGTCGGCTGTACTCCAGAATGTGCCTCCAATGGCGTTGTCGTGAAACTCCTGAAAAAGTGACGATATATATGTTGAAGAACGCGAAATGACCAGTCGCCCATGGTACATCAACCTCCCTCAATAGTGTAGCCAGTGTGCTCAGTTGATCCATGCTATATTGCTGCCCGAATCTGCACGATCCCCGAGTCCGCCTCTGCCTCCTGCAAGAGCGGCTCCCAATCAAGTAGAACTGGCAAGGTTAGCGCCCTCAATATCACCCCTTTATTCTACCGAGACAAGGCATCAGCTGCCTTATTTTTCAAGCCTGGTTTATACAGAATATCGAACTTGTAGCCCACTAAGTTGGAAGGCCACCGCTGATGCTCTTCGGTGACCAAACGTTGCTCCAACAAGTACTTTAAGCGCCGTTGATCCGTCCTGACCATGAACTCTCGCCCCAGTAGGTAAGGCCGCCATTTTTGAATAGACAGGAGTTGAGTTCCCTTTCATAAACCGACTTCTGCTGTGCTCTGGCTGATAATACTTGACTGAAGAAAGCAATAGGTCTGCCCCTCTGCATCAATACCGCTCCCAGGCCATACCTCGACGAATCGGTCTCCACTACAAAAGGAACGATGAAGTCTGGCAATCCCAACACCGGTGCAGTAGTCATGGCCACCTTCAAGGCCTCGAAAGCCCCCTCGTAGCTTCTTCCCCCCAATTGAAACTGTCTTTCTTCAGTTGCTTTGTCAGCGGCCATGCTATAGTACTGTAGCCCTTAATGAATTTCCTGTAATAGCCCGTCAGCCCCAAGAATCCCCGTAATGCCCCCAAGGTAATAGGTAGGGGCCAGTCTTGCATGGCATCAATCTTCGATCTATCAGCCTCTACTCCCTCCACGGACACGACGTGCCCCAAGTACTCCGACCTGTCGCTGTCCAAATAGGCATTTCTTCTGGTTGGCGGACAGCTGATTCGCAATCAGCTCCTGGAATACCACCTCCAAGTGGCCTAAATGCTCCTCCATGGACCTGCTATACACGAGGATATCGTCAAAAAACACCAAAATGAACTTTCGCAGGTACGGACGGAAAATCTTATTCATTAGGGTCTGGAATGTCGCCGGTGCATTGGTCAGCCCAAATGGCATGACCAAAAACTCGTAGTGTCCCTCATGCGTTCTAAACGCCGTCTTGGGCACATACTCTGCTCGCATCAGAATCTGGTGATATCCTGATTTCAGATCTATCTCGGAGTACACCTCTGCTCCGTGAAGCTCATCCAACAACTCATCAATGACGGGTATGGAAAACTTATCCGAGACCGTTTCCTTATTCAAAGCCCGATAGTCAACACAAAAACACCAACTCCCGTCTTTCTTCTTCACTAGCAGTACCGGGTTGGAGAACGGACTAACACTTGGCTGGATCTAGGTGTGGCAATTCGGGCTGGCCTGGTCTTATCGGGACGTGTTGGCCCAGTCTGGTTTTTAAAAGGACCGAGCCAGCCCCGCCCGATAAGACTTCGGGCCATTCCGGTGCGGCCCGGGCACGGTCCGATAAAAATTCAGGCCGCTTGGTCCGGTCCGATAGGGTTGAAAGAATTATGTATATGAAAGATTGGTATCACTCTTCAAAGTTCATGTTTGGTCTAGTTATTTTATGGAATAAGTACACTCCAATTAGATGTAACTAAGAATTATATCTACGGAGGATCTTTCACATTCAAATTATAGTAATTAACAATATGGAGTACTATACAGTATAAAATGATGAGTGTCTCTCGTCGGGTCGGGGATTATATAGAAATAGAATATGAAATGAAACATAATATGAATTAATACTCATTAATACGAATTGAACTATTGAAATGGGGTGGTCAAGCAAACTCAAGAATTTCGTGCCGTGTCGTGCCGTCCAATGAGCCGAATAGCTTGGCCCGGGCCCGACACGAAAATGAACCGGGTCGGGCTAGCCCGGTCTGATAAGAATTTCGGGCCAAAATTGCTAGCTTAGACATGGTCTTATCGAGTCGTGCCCGTGCCATGCTATCGTGTCGGGCCAAAAATTGCCACCCCTAGCTGGATCAGCCCCGCTTGAAGTATCCCTCACACCATCCGTTCTATCTCATCCTTCTGAATCTGTGGGTACCTGTAGGGCCGCACACTGATAGGGAAAACTCCGTCCTCGAGAACAATGGCATGCTCGTGGTACGAGGGGGAGGAAGGCCACTAGGTATTTGGAAGATCTGCTCAAAGTGTCCTAACAACCCTTCCACCTCAGCTGGTACTGTCGATTTCTGCTCCTTCCCGTCCACGACCATCCCCTGAAATTCCACCAACACACCACCTCCTTCCCTCTGTAAAGCACGGGTCATGGACCGAAAAGCCACCAACGAAAAGCATAAACTGGGATCCCCCACTAACACCACTGTCTGATCCCCTTCCTGAAACTCTATTCGTAACTGCTTCCAGTTGATTTTCACATTCCCCAACTGCTTTAGCCATTGGACCCCCAATATGATGTTGACATTCCTTAACTCCAAAGGTAAAAAGTCTTCCACCGCCTGTACCCCATGTATGGTCAATAACAACCCCTTGCAGAGGTCCTTGCTCTCCGCCATCCTGCCCGTTCCCAGTAGAATCGTGAACTTCTCCTCACTACTGAGCTGTAGCCCATACCGCTCGATCAATCGTAGGGAGATGAATTTATGGATGGACCCATTATCAATCAGCACTGTCACTGCCTCTTCTGCCAACCGTCCCACTAACTTCATGGTGTGGTTTGGTATGAGCCCCACCACAGAGTTAAGTGACACCTCTCCCATGTCTAAGTGCAAATGCTCCACATCCTCTTTGTCAGCCACCAACTTGGCCACCACCTCTTTGTCCTCCTCGTCGGGCACGATCATCAACCGGAGGAGATGGCTCCCGCACCTGTGCCTCGGCGTGAACCTCTCATCGCACTTGAAGCACAACCACTTGGCTCTCCTGTCTCTGATCTCAGCATTCGTCTCCCCTTCCCTCCAGGGCTCCCCACTGCTAATGGCCCCTCCTGGGGCACAACTGTCCCTCCTATGGCCGCCTTCGGCATTGCCGCTGGTGGCTGAGTGCGGAAGTTCTGACCCCCCCATGCTCCACTCGCTCGTCGCTCCTCAGTCTGCTTCTCCTTTGCTCGGTGGGCTAGGCGCATCATCCTTAACAACCCTTGGGGGTCTGCTTGCGCAACTCCGCTCTAATAGAGGGTTTCAATCCCTTCTTGAAGCACCCCTCTAAAGACTACTTCGACACTCCCCACACACGCCCTGCCAATGCCTCCCACTTTTTGACGTAATCCCTGACCGTGCCGTCCTGCCTGAGTGCATACAGCTGCTCGAAGAAATTTCCCCAGTGTCCCTCCTGCAATCGCTCTAACAATTCCTCAGTGAATGCCCACCATGTCTCCATTGGTCCCCTACTCTCTCGCCAGCGGTACCACGCTAGGGCCTCGCCCTCCAAATAGATGCTGATCGCCTGGAGTACCTCCTCTGTGAGCCCCGAAAGTACCGCTCCGCCTGGTATATCCATCCCCGGGATCTCCCCCCTCGAATATGGGCATCTTTAGCTTCTTGTGACGACGATCTGCATGTATGTTTCCCTGCTGACCTACATCAACTCCTCGGTTAGGGGGTATCTGTCGGAAGTCTCCTGGAACTCCTACAAATCTACCCCCTCGTCCTCCACCACCATTCTCCCCTCCACGGCCTGCCTGAATCTGAAAAGGATTGTATTGAAAGTTTCCCTCACGATCGGTGCCTAGGCCTACGGTCCCCCTGCATGTTTGCTATGCCTCCAAAATGGGGGGAGGACCTTGGGGGGGCCCCACCTGGTCCCCGTGGACCTGTCGTGATGTCTGAGAAGCCGGGAGACCTCGCCGTAAACCTGAAAGGGCCCCGTGACCCTTGGAAATACCCGTCACCTGCGGGATTGCTGCCGGGGGCTGCGGCCGCGCGACCACGGCTAGGGTTGCCTGGCCCTTCGGAGGGGGCGGCGCCCCCTGTGGGACCCAGCCGAACCCCGAAAAGGGGGATGGGAAGCCCGTCGACCCCGGGGGTACCCCGTGGGTCTCGCCGAAGTCACCGGATGTGCGTGGGACCGTAGAGGGCAGATCCCCCGATGAGTCTCCGAAGCCTTCGGGATCCTCTCCTTCATCTTCAAACGTCTCCTCGACCATCTCAACTCTCTTGCCCTTGTTCTTGACCAAATATGTCTCCTTTTGTGGCGGGGGTTGCGACGAAAGGATCAAAAGAATCCGTGTTACATCATCTCTTGTCTCCGTTGACTCCGTCTTGGTTGAAGCGATGGTGGACTCCAACTTGGCGAAGCATTCCTCCATCCCCTTCGTCAGATTTTCGATTCGTCCTTCAATTTTCTCTTCTAGGGCATCAATCTTATCCTTGGATCTAGTAGACGCCGCCATCAGGATCGATTGCTCCGATACCAATTTGATACAAACTTGTTGAAAGCAGCGAAAGATGATATTTTTGTGAGTGGAAAGATAAAAGGTGGAATTTTATAATCAAACGCGAAGAAACAAGATAAATGATCTTATTGGAGAAGATCAACTCCATCTCTTTGAATTAATGAATCAAAGAGTAAATCACTCAAGCAACAATAATCATCTTCTCAAAATTAGCATAAACTAAACAAGAGGGCATCAGGCCCTAATTAACCTCAAAACTACCCAAAAATAGTCAAAGACCAAAATACCCATACTCATAAAATACCTCCCTTAATCAATTGGAAGCACCCCCCCCCCCCCCCCCCCCCCCCGCCCCCCCCCCCCCCCCCCCCCCAACGCCACACACGTGCCTCCTCTTGTAGACCCGCGTGACGCATCAGTATCCTTCCCTCTCTGTCTGGTGTTTCCCTCTTAGGAGGTCAGTAGGGCTGTCAGCCAATTGCCTAGTTCTTTATACTGGGCTAAATTTTGGCATGTGCACATGCACATGCACATGTCAATTTTAAAATTTAATAGTGTATTTAGAGGGTTTATCAGTACTCTCAGTTATGTCATACTCTTGATCTGCATTTTGTTGTGAGGGGCTTAAATGTAACGCCCTATTTGTACCTGTAAAAAAGATAAACTTGAGCCCGCCCCACCAATAATTTTTCCAACCATGTAGTCCACATGGCTATACCTTATTGTTAGGCATCTAAATCTATTTCATTTAAGGAGTGAATACATAAAAGTATGCAAAGGTAAAATTTCAACAAATCCCTTGGACTTCGAGGCTTTTTGAAGAAACCATCCTGATTTTTTGTGCAAAAAAACGTCTTGAATTTTTTGCTTTTCCAGATAGACCCCGAATGGTCCCTAAGATTATTTAAATTTTTTTTTCTATAAAGGTTTTTCTTTATGAAATAGTTCTTGCTTCAATGTTAAATATTTTTTAAAAATATGTTTTCTGTTTAAAAAAATTAATATCTAGATAATGAATAAAATATTTTTTGTTATTTTTAAAAAAATTCAGCATCTGATGGTGTTGACTGTTACCAGAAGTTTTTTTCGGGGAAAAAAGCATAGCAAAGTCCTAGAGGGTTTAGAGCACAAACAAAAAAAATCTAGGGGGTTTCTTCAAAAAGCCTCGGTGGTTTTTTTTTGTCGGGCGGGGGCTTTGAAATTTTGTTTTATGCAAATTTATTGTTTTTAAAGGCCTGCATGCAAAAGTCCCATGTTAACACACCATTTTTCATATGTTGGAGTTAGTTTATGAAGAACACCTTCTCGGTTTAAACATTTTCGAGCCATCACTGGAAATTTTGTTGGAGCATGCAAATTTTTCTCGGGGTACATGTAACCATGGTGCCCACTTTCAAATATAAAAAATAAAAAAATGCCGGCTGCCCACGTCTTGTAATAAGTCCAGCTACACATCTCCTCACAGTAAAATAGTGGATATTATGACTAGCGGCTGTACAACCTAGTAAAGGCTTTCTAATGTCCATATGAACTGTTATTGATGATATGGTTGGATTGTGTTTTGCTGTTCTAATGCATGGACAACTGGTTCAGAAAATATTTTCGTTTTTCGCGCCTTGCAAGTAAAGTTGTTCGAAACTTATAGATGGGAAAAGTTGGGAGCAGCAAGATGTCACTCTTGTAACTCGTCCAGGATTGAATGAAGAACCAGAATGTTATTGTGTAGTCATGGGACCAACAAAATGTAGCAAACAAAATGCAACAAGAGTGACATCTTGCTGGCGACGTTGTTGTGATGAATATTATGGATGGAGACTAAGACACTTCATGCATGTAACCAAGCTTTGGCGGTCACTGATTTTCCTTGTGTGTGTGGGCAGTGAGACACCTTCTCATTTATACTGATAGGGTCGTAGCTCTCTCTCTTATGGAATTGCTTGACAAAGCTCGCCTTCAAACTTTCTCAAAATACTCGTTGCTACCGCTTCAGTATAAAATTTTGGAATGTTTCTAAAAATGCATATATTCAAATTGTTTAATGTTCCCATCCTTATCTTGGATTGTTATATTTCATGTGTTTGAGACCAAAGTATGTCTTTCTAAAGCGTTTGTTTTCAAGACACTCTGCAAGCTTCAAATCTAATATCCCCTTGTGTGAGCAGGTACCATTCTCTGCGTAGCGGCGTCTAGGGATTAAGATTGCTGAGTTTGGTTGTCAGTGACGAGGAATTCTTCTAGCTCGCCTGTCTGGTGCTGTTGAATGTTTGTAATGGAAGATGATCGGTATCCAAGGACCTCAGTATTGTTCGGTTCCTAGACTGCTTTTGTTGTTGGACTTGGAGGGTCGTTAAGCTATTAACCAGTAACTAGTTGAATCTCCCACTCTCTAGTGTAGCAAACTCCCTTGCTTCTGATGGTTCCTATTTAGCTCATTGGTTGTTTCTATGTATTTTTGTTCGATAGTCTTTTTTAAGCTTTTCATCAACCTCAGTATCGCACAAACTTTGGAGCACATGCTGATTGGGTTTATATTGTACCATATATGATGCATGTGCGTTCGTAGTCAGAAATAACTTTAGTTGTGCTCTCAATTTTAAGATTCTTAACTGTGAAAAATTCTGAAACCATGGTAGGATCATATAATTTGCCATTTAATTCAAGAAACCATGGTACAAACCCTGCACGGAGTTATAGCACTATGGCAGTTTGCGAAGGTTTACTGCGGTTCCAATGTTTTGGTTATTTTTTCTCCAATGAAAATGAATTGCTGTCGGTTAATTACCAAATCCCAACCTCTGAAGATTAGGTATTATTAGTTCGTGATTAATCTTTGATCCGTGTTTAAGGTTGATAAAGGAAAGGTGTGTTTCAGTTTATGATACCGTTTGTACCGTTCCTGCTCCCTTGCAAGAAAAAAAGATGGTTGAATGCGCTTTCCGTCTTAAATAATAGGATTTTTTTGAATGGTGTAGACGATACTCCAGCAAGTGCCCACCAAGGTCAGGGTCCCGGTTGCACCGTCATCACGTGACCTTTTAGGTTGAGCCTGACAACAGCCATCAATTTTTTCCAAATAGCTCGAACTCGGCTAAGACAGCACTCGAAGCCGTCTTGATCGGCCAAGCCCACTCAGTGATAAATCTGGTGATCCTCTGCGGATGGCCCTCCAAGGCTGGTGCGCTCAGCTCTACAGCCAAGGCGCTCACCCACTTGGCAGGATCGACCCCTGCAACCACGGCGGCACAGTCTCAGAAAGGTGAGTCCCCTATTTCTTTCTCCAAACCGTTACTGGTGGGCCCTCCCCGTGCATGTAATGATGAGCTCTGTTAGAAGGCCGTTAGGCCCGTCTCAATCAAACGGTGATGGGACGTGTACCCGCTTTGTCAAGCGGCGCACAGCTGCCTTTACCAGGGTCTGCCGATGGGTCTGAACCGCACCGATCCTATAAATAGTGAGGAAACCCTTCCAATCAGGTACACCCAACTGGATACACTATTTTTATCGCTCAAATCCTCTCTCTCAAACATTACTTTTAGCCACGCTCACTCGTTCCCTCACTCGTCTTTTAGAACAAAAAAGCGGAATGTGTTATGAATGGACTTTTGTAGGCCCATGTGAAGCCCACGTAGGGCTAGGGTATCCAACCATTATGTAAACTTTTTTTATAAATATATGGCTACATGTTCAGTAGCCGCCACCTTCCCAACACATTATCAGCACGATTCTCTGAAAATTTCCAAAGATTCGATCTTGCGAGGGGCGACGAGGGGGGGGGGGGGGGGGGGGGGGGGGTAGATCCACCACGCGCGGATGTCATCTTCCATGCGTAGGCTTCGTCAAACGTCGTTAGATCTGGATTACGGATCTAGAGGTAAGCATACATAATCTCGATCTAAACCTATTTTTTTCGTAGAATATGTTTAGATCTGTTTATCTCTGTACCAAAATCGGTTTAAACAATTAAAATCAAAATTTTATGATGAAAACATTGATTTCAATAATAAAAATCAATTTTTTTACTAAAAAATAGTTTTTCATTTGAAAAGGTGATCTTTTGTTGGATTTGTGTTTTTCCCGCTACCCGCCGTTGAAATCTCCGCCGTCGCGAACCCTAAGGGGGCCGAACCCCCTCACCACTCGTCGCCATAAACAACCGCAAAAAGAGGAGGGTGCCCCCCCGACGATATAGGGGGGTGCCCCCCACGACGACGCAACGGGGGGGGGGGGGGGGGGGGGGGGGAGGGGCAGCCCCCTCCCCCATCGTGACGCAACGGGGGCAACCCCCCCACACGGTGACAAGGGGAGCCCCCTTCCCCTAACACAGCAACGCAGGGGGGGGAACAGCCACACACACACACACACACACACGGCGGGGGGGGGGGGGGGGGGGGGGGGGGAGCCCTGCCCCCACGGCGTTCAATGGGTGGGGCTGGCAAAACCCCCCCTTCGTCACCACGTTTTTCATGGAAAATGGCACCGAAGGCCAAAAACCCTAAAACGTAATCTCTACGACCCCGCAGGCCACAGACGCGCACTCGTGCAAAGCTTTTTTTCGCGGTCCTGGCGGTTGACGATACACGAAAAACATAACAAACCCTGATTAGGGTTTTTGGGACAAATTTGAACGCCGAGAATTTTCGGGGCACGGTATAAAATTTTTAATCCAATTTTCACCTTTATTACTGGTCCATACATGCATTTAATATGAAATGCTTTTTAAAATGCCTGGAGCATGCTACATCTTCATGATATATTTTTAATGTATGTATCATAATTATATATCTGCGATGAACTCATTTAAATGCATGAAGCATGCTTCTTTATGATATTTTCTTTAAATGCATGTTGCATAACTACATGCATGTGATAATATTATATGCATATTATATGCATGTTGCATATTCTATGTTTTGTGATGCATATTTTATACGCCGTTGTGGTTTTTAATCGGCTATTTGTCACCATTTTATTTTCCTCGCATTATTTTTCTTTTTTTGAGAGAAATTGTAGCGATGATTAATTTGTAAACATCCAAGGCTGGCGCACGTCCCATATAGAAGAAGACCAACTTCCAGAAGATGTGGCCCTATATGGGTTCTTAATTTGTACTTTTCTTTTTCTTTTAATGGGGCTGTATATGGACTTTGCTTTGTAATTTGTAAATGGTGACTAGCCGATCCACGCAACAAGTATCAATGTTTGGACTACATGATTATTTATTTTTCACATATTTAATTGTTGCTGATTTACATGCTTAGATAAAATGGCAAAGATAGTGAGCGTCAACTTCGATGTTTTGGACGACATTGGCAAGAATTACCTGAGATGGCAACTCGATATTAAATTCCATCCATGCTCACAGGGCTTGAGTCAAGTCATCACTGCAGGAGATTGTTGGATGAGTAATGAAAAGCAGACACAGAGTACACAGCAGATTTACCCTGGTTCGGTCGTCCCAACGACCTACTCCAGCCCCAAAAGCTAATACTAGATTGAATATTGCAATAGGTACAAAGTCACAAGTTAGAGCACGCTCAGAGCACCCTCTACGTCTCTACACTCGCCGGACTCTCAGTACCCCACACACAGTGTTTCCTCTCACTATCAATCCTAGCAAAGCTTTCTACCAGCTAGTCCCAAACTAGCTGGGTCCCACTTGTCTAGTCCCAACTAGACAAGTCCCAAAATAGTCACCAAAAACAGGTAAAGTTTCCCCTACAGAGAACGTTACACTAAGACACAAATAAAGGAGTTTAAGGGTTTAGAAATGCTCAGTTTGTGTCCGTGTAGGCGTCTCTGTCAATCAGCACGTCGTCAGCTCCAATCTGACGCAAACGGTGTCTCAATCTGACTCCTGGATTGCAAAATACACACTGGTCTGTGCGTAAAGCAATTCAGTTCAAATCCTTTTAAACTGGCTGGTCTGTGCGCTCAGCAACTCCTGTTTAAGCTTGCGGTCGGTGTGCAAAGCAACTGAGTTCAAATCCTTTTAATTACGCAGCTGTGCGCAAAGCAATCCCCATTAATAATAGAGCCCAGTCACGCTTTAAAAACCGTTGCAGCTGCAACTTTCGCTTTCTGATTTCGAACGCTTGGAATTAATCTCGTCCGTTGATTCAATCCATGCAGCGATCACAGCCGTTGGTGATTTTCCTTTGCGGTGCCACGTCAGCGCGACAATCTCTTCATTTCGCAGCTCACGAATCCAGGCAGAGATATGTCCACGTCAGCACGAAGAAGCGATCAAGGCCGTTGATTCTTTATAAACTCGATCAGCAGCCGTCCGATCTTCGTTAGGTCATGCAGGACAAAGCTCTCGACGACGGCAACGGTTTTGTGATGACGGCGTCGGTCGTCTTCTTCGTGCAGATCAACGGAGATAGTCTTCAGGCAGTGACGTTCTCGGCGGGCTTCGGGGACGACGACGATGATCTCCGGTCGAAGGCGGCGGGTGGCAGCTATTTTGACGAAGACGATGATCTCCGCAGCAACGATGGCAGCGGCGGCGTTCTCACGGCGGCGGTGGTCTTCTTCAGCGACGATGACGAGCCAGACCACGACGGCGACTTCGTACGGCGTTCAGTGGCTTCCTCTCGAGGGTGCGATGGCGTCTTCTTCGCAGGGGACGAGCAGCACCTCGAACCGTCGAGGATGATGGCGATCTCCGAGGGATACAGCGGTTGCTTCACCGTCGGCGAATCGAGCAGCGTCTTCAAGGTGGACTCCCTCGATTTGCTCAACAGCAACGACTCAGGTGATCACTCAACTCCGGCAGCAGGCGCCTTCCTTCACGACGTCGGCGTCGTCTTCGTCTCCGACGTGATCTCAGACAGCGACAACGACTTCGGTGGATTCTTCAAGCGGTGTGTGGATCGTCGGCAGCTTGTTGACGATGTAGGACTATGGCTGCGAGTTATCGTTGATAGGGTCTTCGACTTCGACAACAGCGGTTGATGTTTGATGAAGAAAAAAAGGCCTAGTTATCGGTGGAGATAAAGGCTTGGAGAAGGTGAGAATTAGGCTTGGGTTGCTCTTTTAATACTTGCGGCCTTCTCTTGATTTTATGATGCTTCCCTCTTTAAATTGCCGTAGCCCCCTTCTCAAATTATTTTTGGTTGCCACACAAATTATTTTTGGTTGCCGCACGAGAACAATGTGGCCCTCTCCTCTGAATTATTTGATAGCCGCACTCTTCATTAGGGTTCTGAGAGAGAATTATATAGGGCAAGATTTTTGTGCGACTTAGGGATTCTCTAGGGATGAGAGAGAATCTCTACAATCTAGGAGATTGGGTATTGGTAGAAGTTTGTATTTGACTAGGATTAGAGAGATTGGTTTTGACTTGATCTCTTCAATATTTGAAATACAAATTCGGCTAGGAGAATCAAATATGATCTCTCTAAAAGATTTGATAAGAGATGACATCCCATTTCTCTCCCATTTTTGGCCTAGTCCAAATGAATAGATCTTTGACCAAGTCAAGAAATTATTTCCATCTCATCCAATATTGACCAAGTCAAACTTCTTTGCACACACACAGTCCCTCTCTTCTCAAAATGCTATACGAATAGCAATTCTGCCGAATATCGAAAGTATATTGTTTCGCCAAGCCTGAAACACACTGAGCACACACATTAAATTTACCGACACGTTTGTCATCATCAAACTAAGATCCTAGATCGTTGCTTCCAACAGAGATAATGTGTCTGATATAAATAAGGCGAAAGCCATTATCTACATCAGACGCTACATTGATCAGATCCTTAAGGCCGAATATCTAACAATGGAAGAATCGTATGAGTTATGGTCTGCACTCGAGGAGCGATACAAACATTAGAAAGATGTTATCCTCCCTCGAGCGTGCTATGAAGGGGAGAACCTCCGACTACAGGACTTCAAGTTTATAGCCAAAGACATATCGACATTATTCAGTATCACCTCACGACTGAAGTTGTGTGGTGAAAAAGTCACGGAGGAACGCATGTTGGAGAAAACTTATACATCATTCCATGAGAAAGATATCATCCTCATGCAACAATATTGTGAATGAAAATTCACGAAATACTCAGAGCTTTTCTCATGTCTACTGATGGCAAAAGAGAACAGAGATCTTTTACTGGCCACCCATAATCTGTGCCCTACTGGCACTGCTCCTGCGCCTGAGGTACATACTGTTTCTTCCTATAAGAAGAAGAACAAACACAAATGCAAACCCCCAAAGGGAAAAGCAATGAAGAAGCAGGCCAGAGGTCCCCCACAACAGAACACCAATGAGGGAAAAAGAAAGCTGCGTGGAAGAAGAAAAACACCGGCCAGACATCTGCCCACATGAAAGACTGGGAAGACAAATGCCATAGATGTGGCATGACTAGACACTGGTCCAGAAATTTTCGTATTCTACAACACCTCCAGGATTTGTACCAAGCTAGCCAGAAGCCTAATACTGAAACAAACCTGGTGGAAAATAATGACCTGGCTCCACTTCGGTTCACTGTTGAGGATTTCTCGAATGATGACCTCCTAAACTGATGCTCCATTTTATCTCTTTTAGCAAATTGAATGTAGTTGAAACCAATTTCTTTTCCTATATGTTTGCTTTTTGCTAGCATGTTGTTATTTCCAGAATGACAAGGATAAATCAGTTTATTGTTGGATCTCTTGGCACACCAAATACACTAGAGGAGGGTGAATAGTGTAATCACGACGATATTGCAAAATTAAAAGTTAATAAAAAATTGCAATAAGAGTGCAAAAAATAAAAGAACACAATCCAGAATATTCCAAACGCAAACACAGAGATTTTTATCCTGGTTCGGATCCATGTGATCCTACGTCCAATTCTTTACCCCGTAGATATTTGAATCCACTAGAACACTTGCCCCCCGTAAGTAATCAACATACTAAGATGCCAATACTCCACGTGTTGCAAACTTGTACAATCTCTTCAACAAGAGATTCACCAAATAAAGTAAAGAAAGAGTATGAAACAATATCACCTATAGCCCTGATAATTGATGGAATTATTGCGCAAGGAAGGTGATTAAATCTCCAAGGTTCTGGATGGAACTTGCAGTAGAACAAACTTGAAGATTGGACTTTCTATGGAGGAAAAATTTCTGCAGAGTTTCCTCTAAGAAAATCTGAAAATCACTCACTTTCTAGAGAGAGAAAGTAAACTTAAGAAAAGAGAAAGAAAGTGAATTTTCGTGTGTTTTAGGCAGGGGTCTGGGGGTCTATTTTTAGTCCAAAAAGGTAGTTTTTAAACGTTGGACAACTGCCTAAATTTTCAAAAAAAATTGGGAAGTTTTTTACATTAGTCAACTAATAGGTGAGCCTGGTCGACTAATTAGAAATGCTGATTAGGATTATGGCTATTGAGGTGTCCTTTCAGAAAGTAACTTCCAAAAACGGAAAGTAACTTCTGTAAACGGATATAAACTGACAAAAACTAGCCGTTTATGTCAGTTCTAACTTTCAGAAATAAAATATATTATTTAAATGATAAATCATTTAAAATAACTGATTTGAAAATAGACCAGTAGACTAATAAAGTCTGTTGGTCGACTAGAAATATGAAATTTTAGAAATTTGTGGGAAAATAATCCTAGAGACTTTAAAATGAGTCTGACGAAGTTTTAGGACAGAAATATTTTATATTAAAATTAGTCGACTAGCATTAGGGATTGGTTGACTAATAGAATTTTTGATATGATTTTTTGAAGACGGATCCTAGACGATTAAGATAGATTATCATCAAGTCTTTTACATTCTAAGTAAATGCAAGAGAAAAAAATAAAGATTACATCTCATTTACAAGATATAAAATATTATTGATAAGCTTCGTCTTGTAGTGAATGCTTCTTAAAACTTGTATACTTGATGATTGTCTTAGTTGATTTGTGCTATAATATCTGCATAGATAAAGTTAGTATAAAGATAATATGTTTGTATCATCAAAACCATATTAGGAGTTGTGAGTTTCCAACAATTGTGTCTTATTATACTACACATTTTTCTTGCTATAGATAGATAATAAATGCTTAGTGGACAGTGCTTCTAAGCACACGATCCTTCGTGACAATAGCTTTTTCCAAATCATTAATAAATACGATGACATCGTAAACACTATTTCTGGACCATCAAGAATAATAGAATGATCAAGGAAAGCAAATATTTTGCTCTCCAATACTACACAAATTTCAATAAAAGATGCTCTATTCTCTCCAAGCTCGAATATTAACTTACTAAGTTTCAAGGACATCTGCCTTAACGGATACCGCCTAAAAACGGTGGACATAAATAAAAATGAAACTTGTATGTAACGACTCTAAAAGATAGTGCTAAAACCATCATTGAGCGTTTCAAGGGACTCTTGTCGGGTCTCTTCCATACAAAAATTCGGGCAATGGAGGCTAATCTAACTGAGCACCAGAAGTGCAAAAATCAACCAGAGTTCTTACTTTGGCATTACAAACTCGGACACGGTAATGATGCACCGCATCATATCCCATTCCCGTGGACATAATTTGAAGAACATGAAGATCCTTCAAAAGGGTGATTTTCCTTGTTATACTTGTTACAAAGGAAGACTAATTATGAGACAATCCCTACTCAAAGTGGACTTAGAGTCTCCTAGCTTCTTGAAAAGAATACATGGAGACATTTGTGAGCCTATTCACCCCACAAGTGGCCCATTTCGGTACTTTATGGTACTAATAGACGCATCTTCTAAATGGTCATATGTGTGCCTACTGTCCAACTGCAACTAAGCTTTTGCAAAGCTACTGGCACAAATCGTTAAGTTGCAGGCACATTTTTCAGATAACTGATTCGGAGTGAAAAGTGTATATTTATACCCCCTAACTACCCCCATTTTGTGCTAAGAATTATACTTAATCTTGCTCTTTTTGGGTATATTTTCATTTCATTTCATTTTAGAGCTTATCCTCATTCTTTGCACAAAATACAGTTTTTATCGTCCGTATTGGCTTCCTATTATTTTTCATATGCTCCTGCCATTATTTTAGTCATATCTCCATTTTTTGGGAATTATTTGAGCATGTGAATAATTTATATGGAATTTTGGAAGTCAATATTGTATTTATAATAGTCAATATATTCATTTCATAATCAAATGGACTAATTTCTCCTTCTCATATTTTCAGGTACTCTTGGGAGCCTTAGAGATTTTCCAGAATTTTTTGGGAATTTTCTGAGCATCCTAGGCATTTTTTTCAATTTCTGGAAGGAGAAATGAGGGGTTTAAAACCCATAAAAAGATATTTAAAGGGGCGCCACGTGGAGCAATCAGGCGGCTCCACGTGGCGCCAGGCTGCATCATCTGATTGAAGCGGGCTACCGTTGGTTTTTAAAAAAAAAGCTAACGCAAGCAGCGGCCGCTGCAACTTTTTAAAAAAAACGTTAATATATAAAAAAAAGCCCGAACGGGCCGGCCCGCTCAGCTGCTAAGCGCGCGCAGTCATGAAAGCGGCTAGTCGGGGGCTCAAAACCCCGACCCGCAAGGCCAAAGCCTCGACCCGAGGCTGCGTTTGGGGTATTATTTGTGGCCTGTAGCGATTTCCAGAGGAGAATTTTTTCCCAGCTGCTGTTTCTTGCCTTTTTTGAGTTTTTTAGGGTTCTAGAGAGCTTGGAAGGGGAGGAGGCCATGGGAGCTTGGAGAGCTTGGAGGAGGAGCAAATAGGTGGAAGGAAGGCTTCATCCTAGGGAGATCTTGGGTGATATCTCTCTAACCCATTTTGTAATTTTGATATCTCTTTATTGTAATGAATTTGGACGACTTTGTGAATGAAAATTCCATCGTTTGTTTCATGATGATAGAGTAGTATTGAATGGTCTGGGTTGTGATTCATTGGGTTGGATGTTAATTATAGCTTTAATTTCCTCTTGCTCATTTTAAATGTTGATGTTGGATGTATTATTAGGGCACATTTTAATTGGCTAAGACCCAAGTGGGCACTCTTAGAGAAGAGACCATGATCTTAATTTGATTAGTGCTACGATGATACATCCACCATGTTGCAAATTATCGTGTTCATGAAAGCTAAACTTTCCGATTAAGCTTGCCATAGCCGGAGGCCTAATTGAGTTATATGTGGGTAATTTGAGCTTGATTAACACCAACATTAGTGAACCCACAACTCATTCTCCTCGTCTAGCTATCCTAACTTTCCATTTGGCTCTCCAACCCTACCCACTTAGGATAGGATTTTGGTTTCACCACACTTTTTCCTACTCATCCATCGTTAAGCGAGTTAGTTGTAACACGCTATTATTCTTCTTTATCGATCAAACTTGTGAATGTAGAACGGCTTGTCCATGTGATCCGACCCGGTACTCATCGGTTATTTTTATTGCATTGACACTCCTACGCTTGGGAGTGGAAGGCGTGCCCCGTGCGCGTCTTCCCGTCACAACCAATTGGCGCCGTTGCCGGGGACAACGGTTTCTATTAGTAGCAATTTTTGATTGATTTTGAAATTTTTAGTGTGATACTACTATCTCTTAGTATGAGTCTTTTTTATTCTTCATCTTTCACTTATTGTTCATCCTTATTTATTTTACGCTTTTTGAGTCTTTTTGATTGTTTGTTTTTGTTTTTTTTTCAAACATGGCAAGTAATTCAAACTCTCTTGGGTTTGGCATGCGGGTGACCAAATCCCTACCGAGATTCTTTGGTAAGGATACGGAGAGCCCCTACCTACATATTAAGAAGTTTGAGAGTGCTTGCAAGCTTCATTTTGATGGGAACACGTGTGATGAAAAGTTTTATCTTAAATTCTTTCCCTATTCTTTGGATGGTAGTGCATTAAAATGGTTTAAAGTTTATCTCCCACATCTTATTCCATCTTGGCATGTACTAAAGCAAAAATTTTGTATGAAGTTTTTTCCATCTTACAGGACCAAAACATGGCAAGGAAGAATGGCGAACTTTGCTCAGCGCATCGGTGAGCCATTTTTTCAGGCTTGGACGTGTTTTTCAGAGTTAGTGTACGGTTGTCCACATCATGGATTTGACAGAGTGCATCTTCTTGGATTCTTCTTGGAGGGTCTGCTTCCGGAGATGCAGGATTTTGTGGATTTGTTGGACAACGGCCACTTTTTGGACATGGATGAGAATGCGGCTTGGCGTTATTTGGAGTCCTACAAGGAGGAAGATCACACATTGGTTGTGACTCCAAATGAGCCAAGCCATGAAGTTTTGGTCCACCAAGCCCCGAATGAAGAAGTTTGTGTAGATCTCACCCCACCGGTAGTTGAAGAATTGAGTGCCCCATGCCAAGTAGTATTTAAGGAACCAAGTGTTGGCATGGAGGAGTTGGTTGAGCCAGTGGAGGAAATTGTTTTGACGGCATCTCCTATTTCTGCTGGGCCGTGTCAATTAGTTGTTGAAGAATTGGTTGTTGACATGGTGGAGATATAGGAGCCGATCGTGCGCACACTTGGGAGCGAAGTGGGCAAGGGGGAATGTTCTTTTGTTGATGAGCCCGAAGAAGAGGCAAGCGAGGGTGAGTGTATACCACATGCTATCATGGATCCCGAGCTTCCCTCTCATTTGGTAGTTTCTATGGAGATAGCACTTCCTCCCCCGATTGATATTGAATGTCGCGGGGATGAGCTTCGAACCACATCATATTTGACCATCCAGGGAGTTTTCTCACACATTCATTATACTTTTCATTCCGTATTTTATATTGATGATTATGTGTGGATGTCTTTTTTTGGGAATGTGTCCCCATCTCTTTCTTACATAACACGTCTCCTTCCTTATATAGGTACATACTTTACGGAGATGCTTATGGTTGTGTACGTGGCCGCCATTGCCACGCTCGGCCGAGGAGCATTGGCGGAGGAAATAAAAGGAGCGTTGGAACAATTGCCACCGCCGATGGAATTTTTGGAACCGCCATTTGCCACGATGTGTTCTTTCCAATAGTGTAAATAAATAAATGTTTTATTTATTGCTTTCATATGCTTTTCTTTTCTTTTCTAGGATCTTTTGCGGAGATCTAATACTCTCCCAACATTGAGGACAATGTTTATTTTAAGTTGTGGGGAGAGTGTTAGAATCTTTAGAATTGTTAGGATTTTAATTTTAGCTAAAATTTTTTTTTGAGGTACCTCCATTCGCCATCACCCATTGCACTTTATTGCATATCATATTTGGCCTCCTTGTCCCTAGCCTCTTGCTTTGTGTTTAGTCCCTACATGCTTAATGCCATGCAATTTTTTCGGATTATTAGTTTGGCATCAAACTTATGGATATTTGTTTGACGTGTTTTAATTTCTTTTCCAATTTGGATTCAAATGCTAATATACCATGTATGAAACTATTTTAGATGTTGTGATATCTCTTTGAAATGAGTTGCTAATATACCATGCATTAAGCGTGTTTTAATTTCTTTTCCCATTGCGCTTTATTGCATATCATATTTGGCCTCCTTGTCCCTAGCCGCTTGCTTTGTGTTTAGTCCCTACATGCTTAATGCCATGCAATTTTTTCGGATTATTAGTTTGTCATCAAACTTATGGATATTTGTTTGGCGTGTTTTAATTTCTTTTCCAATTTGGATTCAAATGCTAATATACCATGTATGAAACTATTTTAGATGTTGTGATATCTCTTTGAAATGATTTGGGAATAGTTTGGTGTAAGTGATTGCATGATTTGGGTTGAGTGGCTTAGTTTTTAATTGGATTGGGTGTGGCCATTTGGGTATGTTTGTTTTCCTCTTAAGGAGTGGGTAGATGAGTTGATAATTCATGTTGAGAATGAGAAAGAGAGCTAATAAAAGTGAATGGTTTTCCTAATCAAATTGAGTAGCAGGTGCCCGACAAAACATTGGGGAGGAAGCCAAAAATGAGATATAGGTGATCATTCCATCCCTTTGCCTATATAGCGTTATCGCGTGTAGGTAAAAGGTGGGCGTGTTTGCATTTCATGGCGTTATCGCGTGAATGCAAAACATAAACATTCAAAACAAAATAAACAAAATAAACAAAATAAACAAAAAAGAAGGAAAAAAGAAAAGAAAAGAAAAATGAATGAATAAATGAGTGAATAAGCAACATGAGTGATTCAATCTCATCTCCCACAACTTAGAGGAATTTCTTTTGATTTGGCCATTTCCATGAAAATTAGAAACTTTCCCATTTGCGATATATCCTAATGAATGTGATACGGGCTTATTACCTTACTTTTCTTTGAATTGGATTGAGGGGAGTGTCATTTGTTATTTACTTTCAAACATTGGGTATATTGGCTTTGAAATCATTTGGAAATAACATTTGGTATGCTACGAGAAAGCGAGACTGGGTACGGGAGAAGTGCGAAGGACGTCGTTGGTGCAAAACTACAGGGGATGGGTTGACGTGCGTGTGTGATGCATGTATGCCCGCATGGATGTGTGTTGATGTGTGTAAGGGGAGCCATGCTAGTGTGAAAAGGGGTTAGGGGCCAATGGCAACCCCCGTAAATTTTTAGAAAGGTCAGGGGCAAAACGGTCTTTTTGACTAAAACTGTTGTGCGGACACACTTAAGTGGTCGGTACATAAAGTGTAATGACCCCAAAATTCACAATCATGTATTAATACGTATTCTTGGATGTATATATGTGCGTATAAATTTTTGAAAGTACTTATGTATTTTATTTAATTTTGTCAAGCTAAAAATTATTTTTAAAATAAATTTGTATGACATATGATTTTAATAAATAAAATATATAGTTGGAATACTAATGTCTTGATGAGTATTAAGTATTGTATGTGTATTAAGTGTGTATAGTTATTTTACTAAAAAAACAAAATCCTAATTTTTCCTAAGGAACACCTCCACCTTTGATGTGTCAATAGCTCCTTGATCCTTACCTAACCCAAGGCTTGGTGGCATGCTTAGAGGATTTTAGGGAGATAAGGTGGCTCCTCTAGAAATTAGAAAGAAGGTTTCATTTACCCACTCTCTTTCAAAAAGATCAGGCCGAATTCATCCATTCCCCTTGCTCAATCTTAGACATTAGGGAGGCTGAGCACCCATAGGGCTACGCCACCCTCACTCTGCACACTTCCGTAGCATCCATGTCGTCCTTTGGGTGCTGTTGCTCATTCTGGGAGCCTGTGGAGGAAAAGAAGGATTCAGAGAAGAAGAGAAGAGAAAGGTTTGAAGAAGGAGGAGCCATAGGGATTTGGGCTACCCCCTTGTCTCTCATCACCCCTAAGGTAGGATTCCATCTCCAACTAGTATTAGAGGTGCATGCTTAGTTTCATGGTTGTTGTTGTTGTGATTTTACCTTTTCTTATATTAATCCTGAGTTTTGTATGGTTGTGTGCGGTGAGCAATCCTGAGTTTTGTACGGTTGTGTACGGTGAGCAATCCTGAGTTTTGGGTGGTTGTACGCGGTGAGCAATTCTGGACAGATTTATATGCTGATTGTTTTGCTTAGTATTCCCAATCTAGAATAGCGTTTCCTTTGAAATTTTTATGGATTAAATATTGGACTGTTATCTATAACTTTCATGTTGTGAACTTTTACTAATTCGGACTGTAATTAGGATTAATAATTACATCTTTACAACATGTCGGAATTTCATCCAGTCTAGACACAGTTTGGCAAAACGTAGATCAGTCCCTACACACTCCATAGAAATTGACGATCTTGGTCTCGTTGGAAAGATAACAACTTTTTATACAACTTTGCTTGAGTGCACATTTTTAAGATTCTAACCGAAACATGTCTTAAACTAGCAATCTTTACAGCCTTTAGAATCTGTTTGAAAAACAGATTCGACAGGTCTCACCAAACAATTCACCATAAATCACCCAGTTCATATTTCTGCATGAAAATTTATAGGTGAATCCAACACAACTTTATCTACAACTTTATTTTATTGTATGTGCATGTTTAATACAAAAATTATGGAGAAATGTGCTTCTTAATCTGACTGTTCTGTTTGTCCAGCAAGCTGAAAGATTTGAATGTTTTTTAAGCTATTTTTGAGGTTAACTTGCCATCAATGTTCTTAATTATTGCTGTTATATGGTGAGATGTGGTTTATGTTCTTGACACATGCAAATGACGATGTGAATATGGTTATATGTTTCATGAGAAAGGGAATGCACAAGGCGATGCATGTCCCAAATGTGTGATGAAATGTGGAAAGAAAGAAATGGAAAGTGTTATGTTTCATAAAAATGATTAAGTCCTTATAAAGGAGGGTGACATGGGGTTTGGGGGGAACACATGTAAACTTTAGGAGTTAAGGAGCGGAAGTATGAATTATGATTTCTCGCCCGATGTGTTGCCCCCAGAAGGGGAGTTGGAGAGGGCTAGAGAGGCCGCCGGTGTGCTCATGTCGCACCATGACGGTAACTGATGGTTTTCTCCGTTTGTCCGACAGAAAAACCGAGATGAGTCTCGCTCTAGTACATTGCCCCGTTCGGGTACAGAGTTACGAGAGGCCCCTCCAGTGCTCGTATCGCTGGTTGCGGTATCACTTTTCACCCACCCTGGGTGAAGTCCGGCTCATTAGCGTCCTACGATTTATCCGGGTTCCAAAATGATAACCAATGAATTAATTGTTAATCCTCATTATTCTTGTAGCAATGGTAAATGTATGCGTTATTTACTTGTGTTCCTTACTATGGTTCTTTTGTGTTGCATCCATTGTTGTACACCTTGCCTGTTGCACGTGCACGCTTTCACATGTTCATAACTATAGTTGATACTTCCGTTACTACAGTAGATGTTTATGCCATGACATACACTCTGCATGCTCACATGCACCCTTTTTACACTTCATGTAAGGACTAGTTGAGATATGGAATTCCTACTGGGTCACGCGTTGACGTGCCCCACCGTTGACTTTTCAAGTTGGTTCCTTGAGTTGGAGGCACTTGACTCAGTTGGTTGGAGTTGCGGGTGGTGAGAAGTGTGGATGACTTGGGAGTGTTGTTGTATTTGGGTGAGATGTGAGTTTTTGTACCTTATTGAGATATGGGTAATATTGTATATGGATTTGTATACGGAAGTTGTATATGAACAGTTTTATTTATATACATCAGTGCTTGAGTTGTTGGTTCTCTTGTGTTTTGGATTGATTGGAATGCTATATGTACTATCCTAGCAGTGCGCAGTGGACTTGCTTGTGTTTGTAATTTCGTATTTTCTTCGTAGCACCCGTCTCTTTGGGAATACCTGATACGGATTCTTACTTATCAAGTATCCCGGGGAGCAGGGTGTTACAGGTGGTGGCCCATGCAGGTCTCCGCACTGCGGCTGTGTAAGGGTAGTGCATGTAGTGTTCCAGAGGTAGTTTAGTCTTAAGGTGGGTGACCCGCCCCCCGGCGGCTGCGCGCTAGATGTGTGCAATGATACGAACGGGGGCGTGAGATTTAAATATTTGTAACCGCAAGCGCACGGTGTTGTAGTGTGGCTTGGGGGTCGAACACAGGGAGGCGTGGATGTGCTTGTGTCAAAGAGGATCAAAATCACCCCATGGGCGAGCTAGCCCAGATCGAATGATGGGTTGGCACTGTAAAGGAATGCAAGGTATAGACAATATAAAGGACAAACCCGGGACTTTGGTTTCCACCCCAACGAGCGACTCTTGCCGATACAGCCTACTGGTAGGATAGCGATCGGAATTAGGGTCTAATGGTGAGACGTTGCCTCTAAGAGTGGTAGCGGCGTCCCATGGGCCCGATATTCCGGTCGGTGCCCAGGATGATACACCGGACTTCCCGAGTTCGATCAGTGGGCACTCCCGTGTCCATTAATACTGATCGACTCCGGGAGCACTAAGCTCGCAACGATAACTCCCAACGTCTCATCCTGTCGCTCTCGCGCACTAGGATTCGACGTCTACGCTGAGGGCATGAGCTATGGCTAGGGAGTCAACCGCCAAGTTTATTCCCCCTTGGCCCAACGGTCAAAGGCGGTCTTTTTCCTGTCGATGACAATAAAACACCCCGTGTAACCGTTAGATTCCTAATCCCTATCGATTTCCTAGCCCGATGGACGCATCGGGAAGAGCCCACGAAGGGGTTTCCACCAAAATCCCAGATTTGGGAACTACTCGCACATATTTAGTAAAAAGCGATCTAAACAAAAATCGACCGTAAAAATCATGATCAGACAATAGAAATGCAATGGTAGTAAAGCAATTAAGATAATACTAAAGTTTGACAAAGATCTGAAAACTTACAAAAACTGGAAAATTACAGCCGTCACAAAATGAAGAAAACAGCAAAAAACAATCAGCTGTCGAATCTGGAAAACGTAGGGTTCTATATATAGAAAACGACATCACCTGATCGGTTGACAAGTCACCCGATCGGGTGAACCGCTTCACAGAATTACAGCGCGATGCAGAACTTCACCCAGTCATCTTCACCCGGTCGGTTGACATATGAATGTGACCGGTTGGATCTTGGTGCCGTCGGGTGAGGAGGCCAGTTGAGCTGACCGTGTCTTGGTCATCGAGATTCAGCTACAGGTGAACCGATCGGGTGAAGGTCACCCGATCGGTTATCAATCATCTTCGATTTCCATAGAGTTTGAGCTTCTGACCCGGTCACTGAACCGACAGGGTGACTTCTTGTGAGTTCCAAGCTGCGTCCGGGTGGTGCACGCGTGCATCACCTGATCGGTTGAAGATGACCAACCGACCGGGTGAGGGGCTGAAAGAAGCAATCTTCGTCGTTTGACCCCCCTGGATCACGCGTGACTCCTCCTGTTGCTCCTGGGACACATGATATCATCGTTTTATGCCCCCATATGCCAGTAAACTCCTGCAAAATACGGAAAACACGGAAAAGTGAAAGAAAACAAGAAAACACGAGAAAACGAATATAAGACCGCGGTAAAATACGGAAAAACACGGAAGAAAACGTGCGTAAATATATGAAATATAAACGCACGTCAAAATCCCCCAAGCTGAACTCTTCCTCGTCCTCGAGGAAGACTAGTGAGAGTAGGAGCTCGGAGGGAAAAAATAGAGAGAAAGAGAGAAAAAGAAAACTCTATATCCTAGATCGCCCGTCAGGGCCAACAAAATCAAAAACGACACACCAAGCAAGCAAACGCCAAATCACATCACTAAACCAAGGAGTACGAGTCCAGACAAGTGCCGTGGGCCCACGCGGTGAAGCGCGAGTGAGTGCGGTCGTGTGCTAGCAGACAGTGTCACTATCTACGATGTGCAATAAAGCTCGATATACACAAATCCAAGATATGACCCAAATATCGATTCGAATTGAATTAAGCGGTGAATATATGGTTCAAGCATGCATGAGAATAGAGAGAGAATCGAAACATATCATGCGTCAGGGACTCCACAACTAGGGTTAAGGAAATCACCACACTAAAGCCTAGATAATAGCTAAAAAGTTCCTAAGCCAAGTGATTTCGAAACCGATGGGGGTTGAGATGATGTGGAGAAGAACACTCGGTGCAAATTCTCGTCTTCCCTTTATTCTCGGCAAGTAGGAAAAGATATTCACACGGGAATTTTTTGGGTTTTGGGTATTTGTAAATTTTTTTTTGATTTTTGGCTATACAATTTTTTTCTTCTTTCTTTTCTGTTCTCTTCTTTTTGGGTTTTTTTCATTTCTTTTCTCCTTTTTTTTTGGATTTTTGGGGTTTTTTGGCTATACACATGTGTACTCTCCCAAGTGGGAGAACGGTACACGACGAGGGGATTTGCACCAAGTAAAACAAAAAAGAAGTCGGAATCTAAACACTTGGGCAAAGGAAACTATTCTCGCTAAATAGAGCACGGGCTAAATGGGTTATCCTAGTCCTTAATTGTGGAATCCCGACACATGCGAAATGAAGCATACGATATATATAGTCATGCATACAGAAACAGACAAGAGAAGCAAATACCGCGTTATTCATATCGAAGCGTGATAATCTAGGGGTCATTCCTGGACAGGTATATAAAGTAAAATCACAAAGCAGAAGCACACCAAACAGCTAGGCACGACACATGACTCACAAAAAGCTAAGTGGACCCACGACGCGTGAAATGCAGGGGGACTCGATATCCTAGAGTTAGTGAATGTGATTATCGATGCTATGCTAGGTGTGTGTGATTTTGTGGCAATTCATCATAGGGTTCATCTCTAGGAGAAAGAGATAAAAAAGGAAAGAAAAATTAAAAACACGATGAAAACGACACAAAAACGAAAAAGAAAGACTCAAAAGACGCACAAAGTGCAACTCCCCCAAGCTGAAGCTTGCATTGCCCTCAATGCAATAAGAGTGAGTACGGGAGGGCAATGAAAATGGGGGGGGAATACGCACTGACACAAAAAGAAATGAAAAACATGGAAAACACAGATACGGAACTGAAAATAAAGAAAAATCAAAATCAAACCACGCGACATAAAAAAATAGAAAGGAAAGAAAGAAAATGATACGACACAAAAAAATAAAACAAGCACACACACAAAAGAAAACAAAACACGACAACACAGCAAAATAGACTTCCCCCAAGCTAGACATGACAAAGCTAGCAATGAGATATGAACGTGAAAGTGCAGAGATATGCAATGGGAATGTCAAAAAAAAAACAAAGTGAGGGAATAGAAATAAAAAGGAAGTGATGCGACACGTGAATGGGTCCTCCCCCTAGCAGTGGTAAAGCAGGGCCCCGCAAAGACAGATGGGCACAAACATAGGGGGGACAAAAGCGGGATGGGAAAATATCAAGCAGAGGCACCACCCTCTGGGGGTGGTGATGGGGGCCTGTGCTAGGGACCAGGAGTCGTGGGGGGTGGAATGTGAAGCTCGGAGACATCGGGTGGGTCAGTGCGAATGTGGCGAATGAAGCTTTGAAGAAAGGGCAAGTCTCGGTCGACGGACTCCTGAGTTACCTGACAACTATGTCCAGCTAGTAGGATCATGGCCATGAATCGGTCGGATTGGTCGTCCCCAAATTCGGCATCGCCAATGTAAGCGGGGAATTGGTGTGTGGGGTGGTAGATGAATTGGTGGTGGTGGATTGAGCGGGGGTTGTGTGCGACGAGCGCGATGGGTGGGCCTAGGGTTGGAAGAGCTGGCGTCGGTGGGCTTAGCACGGCGGGGAGGCATTGTGCAGGAGTCGTGTGTGTGTGTGTATGCAAAAGACGATGAAGACACACAAACACGACCAACGAGCAAAATGGAATATTTGGGCCAAAATAAAAATTGAGCTAAGGAGCGAGTTTACCCAAATGAGATGAAGATCGTTGCTCGTAGACGCCCCAATGCTACTCGATAGGAGCACGTGTGAAGCCGCGGTAATCTCTTCAGCAAGTTTCGAAATTGGGGGAGAATGGGTGAAAGTTAGGGTTTTGTGTGCGGGTGGAATCGAGGAGGATGGGGAGAAATCGATGGAGAGATGGATAGGGAGAGGGGGGAGATCGATTGGGGTTGATTTAGGGGAAGAACGAGGTCAGGCGCAAGAGGGGGAGTCGAAGCGTCGATCTGGAATTCGAAAATGGGCGAGGGCGGATCGAACGGGCGGGGGCGGCCATTTATAGGGATTTAAGTCGAACCGATCGGGTGAGAAGTCACCCGATCGGTTGACTTTAGGTCGAAATTTTTAAGCTGAAAAAGCGCTACAGGCGAACCGGTCGGGTGATAACTCACCCGATCGGTTGGCCGCTCCACAGATTTTCCCGAAAGTTTAGGGTTTCTCACCCGGTCTCTCAACCGGTCTCGCTTCTTGTCACCCGGTCGGTTGACAAATCCCTGAAATTTTTCCGAGAGTTTCCCCAGGTCACCCGGTCTGCCAACCGGTCTCTTCTTTCTCCACCTGGTCGGTTCATTTAGTTACTGATACGGCTGTTAGCTGATACATCCCAACCGATCGGGTGAGTTATCACCCGATCGGTTGGGGTCTTGTTTTCTGCAAAAAACCAAAAATCGCCTAAGTTCCACGACGGAAGTTCTTGCGGCTGGATTTATTTATAAAAATAGATAAAATAAAGTTGAAAATAATCCTAAAAATTGAAACAAAAGTTTAGAGCATGGGTTGCCTCCCATGAAGCGCTTTTGTTTAACGTCGTTAGCTCGACGCCCGTTGATGATGTTCATGGTGGGTGATACGGGTGATGCCCAAAATCCGGCATCTCTTCAACTCCAGAGCTTGTGGCTATTGGTGCAGTCGGCGGCTGGAAGAAGATTTGCTCAACTACACTCCCTTTGTCGACAGGATCCGGGGGCTTCTCCCTCAAATTGGCGTTTACCGCCATCTTTTTCAGGATCCGGACCTCATCACCGGTGAGGTCCATGGGTTCTTTCCCTTTTCTCCTCGTAGGAGGAGACTTAGGGAATCCGGGATGGGTCACACTTCACGCGACCGCCTCATTAGCAACTTCATTCTTTGGGGAGCCAACTTGCTCTCCAAGGTCCCCCAAGCTATCGGGGGGATTCCTCGAGAGCACTTCCCAGGCATTTGTTTCAACAGCTCTATCTTCTTCGTTCTCCAGCATACTGATACTAGGATCGTCCGGGGGGTTTGGATGCTTCATCGACAAGCCTAAGTCAAATTCGACTCTTTCTTGGCCCACATTGAGGGAAAGCTTCCCATTCTTCACGTTTATCAAAACTCCGGCGGTTGCCATAAAGGGCCGTCCAAGGATAATAGGGGTATGCTTGTCTTCCGGCATGTCCATCACTACAAAATCAACCGGTACTTGTACTCCTCTCACATCGACGGGGAGGTCGTCCACTACTCCCACCAGGTACTTGACCGAACGGTCAGCAAGTTGTAATGTCATGCCGGTGGGCTCTATGTCTCACATCCCTATTCTCTTGTACAGCGATAGGGGCATTAAGCTGACGCTCGCTCCTAGATCGATGAGCGCCCTCTGGATTTGCACTTCCCCAATAGAGCAAGGGATGGAGAAACTTCCTGGGTCCTTGAGCTTGGGCGGATTTGCGCGCTGAATGAGGGCGCTGCACTCCGCCGTTAACACGACCTTCTCTTTTCTAGATCCCCGTGTCACCAAGTCTTTCAGAAATTTGGCATATGAGGGAATTGTCTCGATGGCCTCGAGGAAGGGGATTTGTAAGCTCAGATCTTTCACCATGGCAAATAATTTTTCATACTTCTCATCGATTTTGGCTTTGGCAAGCCGTTGTGGGAAAGGCACAACGGGCTTGAACACTTTTAGGTTCCCTTCCTCGTCCTTCTTCTTCTCCTCTCTATAAACTCCCTCCGGAGTAGTTGGCTTTGGTGACAAAGCACCGTCGTCATTTAATTTCTCGGTTGGTCGTTCCACGACCAACGGTGCTTCCAGTCCTTTGGGGGCTCTCTCGTAGGTATTTGCGTTCCGCTCCTTAAAACGATGGCGGACACGTTCTCATGCTCATGCGTGAGCGCCAAGGTCCGATTTACTCCCATCGGGTTCACCTCAGGCTGTGGCGGTAATAAATTATACGGTCTCTGAAGGTTCGCCACTTGCAACCCCAGCTGGGTCACCTGATCAGTGAGGACTCTTTGTCCCATCTCCAGTTTCAGATTTATCTTCTCCTGATTGGCGATGTATTGAGTCAAGAGGGACTCAAACGGAGAAATGGCACTCTGCTGGCCGTATTGCTGCTGGGTGGGCTGCTGATTCCTAGGAGCATACTGTTGATACTGTGGTGGAGGTTGTTGCTGCTAAAATTGCTGCTGCTGAAACTGCTGCTGAGGCCTAGCCGGCTAATATATATGCTGTTGTTGCTGCTGATATGGCGCCCGGTAACTAAGGTTCGGATGATTCCGGTTGTTTGGAGAGTAGGTCGGATTTGAGTTGGTTCGTGGTGGAAAAGGCACATTCCCTGTAGGATTGTAAAATAATGCGCTCGCCTGATCCAACGGTGGTGAGATGTCACCACCGTCGAACTCTCCAAAAACTTCGGACTCCACCGCAACAATCTGTTGTGAACCGGCGACACCGGCGCCTACCATCAATGCGGAGATCTGGGTTGACAGCAAGTCAAACTTGCTTGACAATTTGTCGACGTCCTCGACTCTATGGATGCCCCCAGATCTAGGTGTGGCTCTCTCGTCACACCACCGTTCATTGTTGGATGCCATATTTTCCAGAATTTGCCCGGCATCTTCTTCGCTTCTTGACATGAAGGACCCTCCAGCCGCGGCGTCCATGGAAGATTTTAAATCGTCCCTCAACCCATTATAAAACAGATTTATTGATCTGCCACTTGGGGAGCTCATGGTGGGGACATCTTCTCTGCATCTCCTTGTATCTTGTCCAAGCCTCATGCAAGGACACGTGGCTGGCCTGGGAGAAGGAGGAGATCTCACTCCTTAGCTTCATGGTCTTCCCCGGGGTAAAGAACTTCGTCAGGAAAGCATTTGAGAGCTTCTCCCAGGTGTTGAATGTATTCGGGTCCTTCCCCCTAAGCCACAGTTTGGCCTTATCTCGCAAGGGAAGGGGAACAGCTTCAGTCGGATCGCCTCAGTTGTGACACCGTTTATCCGGAAGGTGTCACATTTCTCCAAGAAGGGGTCTAAATGCTCAATCGGGCTCTCCATGGGTGCACCCGAAAACTGATCCTGCTGGATCCACGTCACCAAAGATGGCTTAAGCTCGAAGCTTTGGGCCGTAATAGCTGGAGGACGGATGGCGGAGGTGGACTCGATCGAAGGCATCGAGTACTCCAACAGGGACTTGTGAGGTGGGGTGTTCTCCCCCATGGCTTCAGGATCCTCTATTCTTCGCTTCTCGGTGGCCAAACGCCTTAGGGTGGCGTTTATCTCTGGATCAACGGGGATCAAGTCATCGAGACTTCTTGAACTCCTGCGCATGAAAAACAACAAACACACGTGAAGCGAAAAGTGGGAAAGAAACAGATAAGATAAGAAATAAAAATAAAAATTAAAATTAAAATAAGAAAATAAAAAGGAAAAAGAAGAATGCGAAAATTATCGCGAGGTAGGGATGAGATCTAGACACTAGGGTTCATGAAATCCTAAAATAACAAGCACGTTGCCTCCCCGGTAATGGCGCCATAAACTTGACCCGCCCCCCGGTGGCTGCACGCTAGATGTGTGCAATGATACGAACGGGGGCGTGAGATTTAAATATTTGTAACCGCAAGCGCACGGTGTTGTAGTGTGGCTTGGGGGTCGAACACAGGGAGGTGTGGATGTGCTTGTGTCAAAGAGGATCAAAATCACCCCATGGGTGAGCTAGCCCAGATCGAATGATGGGTTGTAACTGTAAAGGAATGCAAAGTATAGACAATATAAAGGACAAACCCGGGACTTTGGTTTCCACCCCAACGAGCGACTCTCGTCGATACGTCCTACTGTTAGGATAGCGATCGGAATTAGGGTCTAATGGTGAGACGTTGCCTCTAAGAGTGGTAGCGGCGTCCCATGGGCCCGATATTCCGGTCGGTGCCCAGGATGATACACCGGACTTCCCAGGTTCGATCAGTGGGCACTCCCGTGTCCATTAACACTGATCGACTCCAGGAGCACTAAGCTCGCAACAATAACTCCCAACGTCTCATCCTGCCGCTCCCGCGCGCTAGGATTCGACGTCTACGCTGAGGGCGTGAGCTATGGCTAGGGAGTCAACTGCCAAGTTTATTCCCCCTTGGCCCAACGGTCAAAGGCGGTCTTTTTCCCGCCAATGACAATAAAACACCCCGTGTAACCATTAGATTCCTAATCCCTATCGATTTCCTAGTCCTATGGACGCATCGGGAAGAGCCCACGAAGGGGTTTCCGCCAAAATCCCAGATTTGGGAACTACTCACACATATTTAGTAAAAAGCGATCTAAACAAAAATAGACCATAAAAATCATGATCAGACAATAGAAATGCAATGGTAGTAAAGCAATTAAGATAATACTAAAGTTTGACAAAGATCTGAAAACTTACAAAAACTGGAAAATTACAGCCGTCACAAAATGAAGAAAACAGTAAAAAACAATCAGCTGCCGAATCTGGAAAACCTAGGGTTATATATATAGAAAACGACATCACCCGATCGGTTGACAAGTCACCTGATCGGGTGAACCGCTTCACAGAATTACAGCGCGATGCGGAACTTCACCCGGTCATCTTCACCCGGTCGGTTGACATATGAATGTGACCGGTTGGATCTTGGTGCCGTCGGGTGAGGAGGCCGGTTGAGCTGACCGTGTCTTGGTCATCGAGATTCAGCTACAGGTGAACCGATCGGGTGAAGGTCACCTAATCGGTTGTCAATCAGCTTCGATTTCCAGAGAGTTTGAGCTTCTGACCCGGTCACTGAACCGACCGGGTGACTTCTTGTGAGCTCCAAGCTGCGTCCGGGTGGTGCACGCGTGCATCACCCGATCGGTTGAAGATGACCAACCGACTGGGTGAGGAGCTGAAAGAAGCAATCTTCATTGTTTGACCCCCCTGGATCACGCGTGACTCCTCCCGTTGCTCCGGGGACACATGATATCATCGTTTTATGCCCCATATGCCAGTAAACTCCTGCAAAATACGGAAAACACGGAAAAGTGAAAGAAAACAAGAAAACACGAGAAAACGAATATAAGACGGCGGTAAAATATGGAAAACCACGGAAGAAAACGTGCGTAAATATATGAAATATAAACGCACGTCAGTGGGTAGGAGTTCTGCCTTAAGATAGAGCACTGATATCAGAAGTTTGAGGTATAGTGCCCTGAGAATAGACACTAGAGTGTTGATTGAGTAAGAATGTATGTGCATATCTATGTGTGTATGTATGTGTACCTATGCGTCTATAGATCTATAAGTGTTGAATATGGCTTGTCGAGTATATTGAGATGATATACTCATGTACATATGACTATGGTATATGTACAAATAATTATATGGCTATGTGATTGTATTTGAAGTATATGTGTTAATACATGGTTGACTTATGAGTAATCAGTAGAATTGAGTTATATACTTGATTGAGGTGCAGGTAGTGTATATATGTACTGTGTAGTGGCTATATACTATATGTGAGAAATGCACATGTAGAGTGTGCAGATGCATGTGTGGATCCTTGAGTTCCACCCATGTATGTGTGGCTATGTCTTAGAGTATTAGTGTTATGTATTGATATATGTGATGAGTTTATGATATATGTATGGCTGTAAGCTAGTATGCTTACACTTGTGGATGTACGGATATATTATTGTATGGCTATCTATGTGTATTGCTATTGATATGTAAGACTTGTGTGATGATACATGTGCGAATGTTGGATGGATATTAAGAGACATACATGATTGTATGTCTGAGTATAGAGATGCATGTGTTTATGTGTTAATATATAGTAGCCTATGAGGAGTGTGTATCATGGACCTATATAATTGATTAAGCTCTAGGCGATGTATAGATATGGCATGCTGTCTGTGTTTGTTATATGTGGTGTATGTGTACAAGCTGATTGTGAAGATCCATGTGCAGATCTTTGTGTTCTGCTCAGGTATGAGTGGGCATGCCCTAGGTGTATTAGTGTTGTATGTTTGATATATATATATACATATGTATGTATGTATATACATATGTATGTATGTATATACATATGTATGTATGTATATACATATGTATGTATGTATATACATATGTATGTATGTATATACATATGTATGTATGTATATACATATGTATGTATATACATATGTATGTATGTATATACATATGTATGTATATATATACATATGTATACATATGTATGTACATATATATATACATATGTATGTATGTATATATCTATATTATAAAACAGGGATGTTATCATGGGTTTTTGGATAAGAGTTTTTGGATAAGAAAAATTGAATAAGGGTTTGAATTGTATTTGGATAAGAGTTTTTGGATAAGAGAAATTGGATAAGGGTTTGAATTGTATTTGGGTTATAAAAATGAGGGATGTTATGATGAGAAATTGGATAAGAGAAATTGGATAAATAGGTTGATGATTAGGATAGGATATGATGTATTTGAAATTTGAAATTGGGATGGTTTTGAATTTGAAATTGGGGGAAGTTTGTATTTTAGGGGGAAATGAAATTATTCAAAGGGGAAACAAATTAAAGTCTCACCCACCCTTTCTTCCTCAGATCACGTGCGCGCGCTCTCTCCCCTCTCTTTCTCCCTCACCTTAACCCCCTCCATCTCCCCTTCTCTGAGCCCCCCCTCCCCCCTCGGCCCCATGCACAGCTCCTCAGCCCCCATGGTCACCCTCACGCGTCCCTCAAGCAGTTCAGTCTTTTCGACGGGTCAGTAGATGGCGCCACGAGGGTATCACTTTAAGTGCACAACGGATCTGAGAGTGAAGGTATGCTGGATCCAGCAATTGTTGGAGGGTTATCAGATGGCGTCGATTCTCACCCCGAAGTCCCTATCTATGGGCATCGTCTGAGCTCTGAGCTTCTCCCTATTACTCTCCACGGCGGCGGCTGAGGCCAAGGCTGCACCACCGCCGAGGCCGGATCTGATGCCGAAGGATGTGGTGAGGGTGCTGTTATCATGGCTTTCTTAGATTACAACAACATTCCCTATAAGATCCTGAAGTTCTAAAGATCTGTTCTTATTCCCCCCTTTTAATTTTTAATGTCCTCTTCTATCCAACTTGGTAGAACACGCTACCTGTTTTCCTTAATGGGTTCTTTAATTGTAACATGATCAGTTTCTTCTACTCTCATTGTGGATTCTTTACTCTTTGGGACAGTTGTAGTCTGTTATCATTGCGTTCGGTAGCAATGCGAGGAGTTGCATGAAGCGAAGCTGATTATACAGAAGTGGAGGTTCGGTAGCTGGGCATATGGTATCCATTCTACGGTGAGCTATTCAAATCAAAATTGAGTTTTCTCATTAACTGAAATCAACTAGCTATCAATACTCATAATTTCAAGCTAGAATTCGTTATTTGAGATTGTTATGCTAGAAGTGAAATGTACTACAGGAATCGAGCACAAACGAAGGCGAATATGTAGACGGGAGAGGGAGGAGTGTTGAGCCTAGCAAGCATGGTGGAAAGAGAGCAGCCTCCTGTGGTTTGTTCCTTCACATCCTCAAAAATTGCATTTATTATAGATTTCTGAAGATCTGGTAAGTATTACAAATGTTACATGATTGTGCACCAACATGTTTATATGTCAATATGCATGTAGTGACAGAAATATTCCTGAACATGGCGTTCATTTTGAATGCATCCAACCTGGTCACCTACTTCATTCTATATATGCATTATCCCATACCAAAAGCAGCAAACATGCTTACGAATTACATGGGGACTTCGTTTATATCGACTTTGGTTGGAGGATTCATTTCTGATGCTTTTGTTACGAGCTCTTTGGGTTTATACAGTTAGCTGTAAGACTTCTCAGCCCATGTTCATCTTCTATATTGTAGTTATGACTCATCACTTGGCGGATTGTAATCAATAATTTCATAAACATATAAACATAGTTTTTCCTTTCATCATTAAATGGTAATTCTGGTAGCAAAAATAGATAATATGATGTTAATTTCAGTATGAGATTGCCATTTGGTTTATGTAATTTTCCTTTGTATACCTGATTCCTTTATCGTGTTTTATTACGATTGTTCTTTTTTACATGTTTCTAGCTGCCCTATTGTACTAAATCAAAGTAAAATGAGAGTTTTTTGTTAGAATTTATTTGAATAATTTCCTCTCGCAATGATTATGGTTTCATCTTAATATGTACATTAGGATGATACTCACATCTATATTTCTTTTCTGTTCTAATAATAGAGAGCAAACTTGGTTGTGATTTAATTTACAAATAAGTCACTACTATATATGCACTAACTTCAAAAAGCAACGATGCCCAGGAAGGAAGGCTACACAACGAAAGTCCGACAATGAAACGAAAGTCCGACAATAATGATCCATCAAAGTTCAGTATATATTTTGAAGCATAAATGCAAAACTTGGAGAACAAAGCAATACATATTGCTTCTGATATGCATGACAAAATATTCAATTTCGGCTGTAGCCCAATCTACGAACAATTCTGTAATCAATAGCGAGAACCCATCCCTTTGTAATGATACATGTTGCCCAAACCATATAGTGCAATTGGAACAACATATTTGATGCACCCGATGACAGGTTTGATATTTTCGATGAATATGATGGCCAAGTGGATGATTTCGATTTGAATCATTATAGTTTTTCGATGAATGATGGCCAACGTTCCCATTTGTTGTAATTAGACGTCTTCATGCACTGATGTATAATGTGCTGACAGAAAATATTCACTATCAGATGCGAAAAGATCGACTGCCAGTTGGAGAACAAAGCAATACATATGGTCGCTTCTGCACTGTGTAATTGAAATAACAGATTGTAATTTGTAAATCACATTGATATGCTGCTCATCATCATAAAACACAATGTTGAAGTTGTGTTTACTTATAAAGAATTTCTTTTATGTCTAAATTTGATGAAGATCTTTTGGGATTGAATCTGAACCTTAAAAATTTGGATGAAGATCTTTTATGATTGAACTCTGAACCTTAAAAACCTGATGATCTTTGGCATGCATAAGCTTGATCACATTTATTTTGTCAGAAAAGAAAAGCAGAAAGAAAGTCACGCTTACTGGAGATGATAGTATCATATCGACGATAGTGACGATTGGATCTCCAAATAGGGTGGTATTAAAGTGATTCTAACTGAAGCTATTTTTATCTTAATTTGAATTTTTTGTTATTAAATTTCTTATTCTCTCTCAAAAATATTAAGTAAAATCCTATTGATATGTATAGGTAGAATCATCTCTAACTTTATCTTAGCTTTATTTCAGTTTTATATCTATCAATTATCTATTTTTTTTGCTTTCTTGGATAGTCGCTTCATAAAGATGCACGTGTTATTTAATTGGGATTATTTTACCGGCTTGCCAAACCCCTTACTGTGACCATTGTCATGGAAATGATATATAGGACTGAAGCTTTTCACACCTCACCTTGCTATGAAGTGTAAGCAAAATCCCTAGCATTTCTTGAATAAGTATTTGTAGTATTGCATTTTTTTGTTACTGTCTTACTCTAAGTACAACTTGGATTTATACTGAAATCTATCATTGGAATTGAGGCTTAGATACCTAGAGGAGTTATATACACTATATGGTTTGTGGAAATTTGTGTCTCAAGTCCATATTGTATGATACAACCCGTTTCCTATTTCATATGTGCTTTATAACAAATATAGATAACCGTCATCCATCTGAGTAAATGTAGAACATGATAATGGTATAATATCTTCAGTGTTCAAGTACATATATCCTTTACGAAAATGTCCAATGCACATGCCTATTTTAATATTGCATGATCCATTAATTTTGGCCACCCTTTTTTGTTTTTCTTTACTTTTATTATATTTGATGTTTTCCCTTTCGTTTTGATTTCAAAAGTGAAATCACTTAGGTTCTGTGATTATATTTGTCTGCCCAAAGCTTCCCACTGGGAAAAAACACTTACTTTCTGTATACACCTATGACTAATGAGCATAACTACTTAGCATAGTTATAAGAAACTATGCAAGCATTCATGATATAAATTACTTTCTGTATACACCTACTTTTTTTTGCATAAGCCTGACTCATCAGGTAACAAATAGCATTTTGAACAAAGACGACACTAAATTACAAATCAAATACCTATTCAGTACTAATGACAATTAGTTATTATTATTTACATAACTAATGACAATTAGTTGAATATTATTTACATGACTGATGAATAGTCAAGTGGTTATGCATCCTCAAATAGACTAAAAGTTTTAGTCTGAAAATGATGTTTTGATCATTATTCAACGGGGTCATTTTGCCAGGTTTCTTAATCAACAGGATCATTTTGATGTTATTTGGTTTGAACAGGATCAACAGGTTGAATAAATTTGACATGATTAATCAGCAGGTCCTGTTGAATAAATGTTGCTATCAATTAATGACATTTCCCAATAGTTTCATTAACTATCAATTGAATAAATCCTGTCAAATTTAATCATATTGAATAAATTTATTCAACAGGATCACAGGTTGAATAAATTTGACATGATTAATATAAATTTGACAGGATCATGTTGAATAAATTAAAAACCAAATGATGTTGACAGGAACATTTATTCAGCATGTCAATATTTATTAATGGCATTTGCCAATACATTTATTCAACAGGAACATTTATTCAACAGGAACATTTATTCAACAGCACCATTCAAACTGTTAATCATGTTGACAGGAAAATGTTATTTCTCTTTTTTTATCTTTGTCTGGATTTGAATTTTTTGAGAGATTTGTTAGTTTTATTTTATGATTTATGTGGGCAATATGAAAGTATATTGATATTTCAAGGAAATAAATCATCTCATATACACCCACCAACTGTTCACTTGAGATGATGTTCTTTCTGCAATGGGATGCCATTTGTACATGTTGAAAGTACATTTTGACAGGTTTTCATCAATTCTGATTGCAGTTCAAGCTCTTGGCGTGTGTTTGGCTCCTTGAATAGCCCCCTCAACTTTCTGGATGGAGCTGGAACGACAACATATCTCTTGGAGATATTATATACTGTGATAGATTCAAAGATAAATGAAATCAAGTTTGAATTATAACTGAATAGTTCCCATGCTGCACAAATGATATGATTAGTATTCATGATAATAACATCTGAAAAAGGCAGGATAATAATGAATGAGAGAATTAATTTGTACTAGGAAATATGCATATTAGGAATTTCAATGTCATATTAGGAAATATGCATGAAGAATTAATTTGTCATATTAGGAATTTCTCTTCACATAAATATTAGGAAATATTTATGTCATATTAGGAAATATTAGGAAATATGCATGAAAAATTAATCTGTCGAATGAATGATAGGAATGATTGAATAATGTTGCTTATGTAGCAATGTATTTCTCTTCAGGTATTCTTTTTGTGCATATAGAGGCACCGCGGGGACATGGGCAGAATGATCAAGTAATTGGATGAAGAATTAATGTCATATTAGGAAATATTAGGAAATATGCATGAATTTCAATGTCATCTTCGGAAATTTCAAGGTCCAAAGCTAAATTTCAATGTTATATTAGGAAATATGCATGCAGAATTAATTTGTCGAATGAATGACAGGAAAGATTGAATAATGTTCCTATGCTATTGAATAGAAGTTTGTAGAATTAGAATAGGAACGGTAGCCCATACTTACGGGATAAATCCATATTTCCTGTATACCATATATGCTGGATAAATCCATATATGCTGGATACCATATATGATGGATAAATAAATAAAATTTAGTATGCTCAAATTCAAAATGCGGCAGGATACCATACATGCTAGATACTATATATGCTGGATACCATAGTAAGTTATTATTTATGAAACTAAATTTTTTAAAATGACAGGATAATAATGAATGAGAGAATTACTTTGTATTAGGAAATATGCATATTAGGAATTTCAATGTCATATTAGGAAATATGCATGAAGAATTAATTTGTCATATTAGGAATTTCTCTTCACATAAATATTAGGAAATATTTATGTCATATTAGGAAATATTAGGAAATATGCATGAAAAATTAATTTGTCGAATGAATGATAGGAATGATTGAATAATGTTCCTTATGTAGCAATGTATTTCTCTTCGGGTATTCTTTTTGTGCATATAGAGGCACTGCGGGGACATGGGCGGAATGATCAAGTAATTGGATGAAGAATTAATGTCATATTAGGAAATATTAGGAAATATGCATGAATTTCAATGTCATATTCAGAAATTTCAAGGTCCAAAGCTAAATTTCAATGTCATATTAGGAAATATGCATGCAGAATTAATTTGTCGAATGAATGACAGGAAAGATTGAATAATGTTCCTATGCTATTGAATAGAAGTTTGTAGAATCAGAATAGGAACGGTAGCCCATACTTATGGGATAAATCCATATTTCCTGTATACCATATATGCTGGATAAATCCATATATGCTGGATACCATATATGATGGATAAATAAATAAAATTTAGTATGCTCAAATTCAAAATGCGGCAGGATACCATACATGCTAGATACTATATATGCTGGATACCATAGTAAGTTATTATTTATGAAACTAATTTTTTTAAAATGACAGGATAATAATGAATGAGAGAATTAGTTTGTATTAGGAAATATGCATATTAGGAATTTCAAAGTCAAATTTGGAAATATGCATGAAGAATTAATTTGTCATATTAGGAATTTCTCTTCACATAAATATTAGGAAATATTTATGTCATATTAGGAAATATTAGGAAATATGCATGAAAAATTAATCTGTCAAATGAATGATAGGAATGATTGAATAATGTTCCTTATGTAGCAATGTATTTCTCTTCGGATATTCTTTTTGTGCATATAGAGGCACCGCGGGGACATGTGCGGAATGATCAAGTAATTGGATGAAGAATTAATGTCATATTAGGAAATATTAGGAAATATGCATGAATTTCAATGTCATATTCGGAAATTTCAAGGTCCAAAGCTAAATTTCAATGTCATATTAGGAAATATGCATGCAAAATTAATTTGTCGAATGAATGACAGGAAAGATTGAATAATGTTCCTATGCTATTGAATAGAAGTTTGTAGAATTAGAATAGGAACGGTAGCCCATACTTACGGGATAAATCCATATTTCTTGTATACCATATATGCTGGATAAATCCATATATGCTGGATACCATATATGATGGATAAATAAATAAAATTTAGTATGCTCAAATTCAAAATGCGGCAGGATACCATACATGCTAGATACTATATATGCTGGATACCATAGTAAGTTATTATTTATGAAACTAATTTTTTTAAAATGACAGGATAATTATGAATGAGAGAATTGTTATGAATAGGACCCATTGGGTCTATTGGGTATCCACCCACATGAGTACCCATTATGAATACTATATAAAGGAGGCTAGGGGTTTCCTAGCCCAACCCTTCTCCAAATCTGTTTCTCGTTCATCACACGTTATCAGCACGATCACGCTCGTAGGAGGAGACGGCGGCTCGCGGGGAAGGAGATCCATCAATCGCTCAGATTCAAGAAGATCGTAATCTTCTCAACGGGGAGCGAAAAGGGCATCCTTCACCAACCGTCGCCTAGATTCCTCGTCGAATCTAGAGGTAAAAAATCAAAATTTTTAGATCTAAACTTGCTTTTCTCATTAGATCTGCATGTTTTAGGATCAAAAAGTTTATAAACACGGTGAAATTCAACTTTTTTAATAGATATGCATGTTTAAAACAATAAAAACTTGTTTTTTAGCGATCAAAATTGTTGAAAAATCCGATTTTTACCCCCCGCCTTTGATCCAAAAATCCGCACGCCCGTAGGGCGGAACGGCGGCGCGCCTCTAGCGCCGCCGGCGGAAAACGAACGCCGCGGCCTCAGGCCGCGGCCAGTTGCCGCTGCCTGCAGGCCGCGGCCCGCAACCGCGGCCCGTCGCCGCCATGGCGGCCGCGTCCTACGCGGCCAGCCGTCGCGGCGACACGCCGCGGGCCCCCCTAGGGTTTCCTGAAACCCTAACCCTAACGGGCTATTTTTCGGGGGAGGCCCAATATTAACCCTAATGGGTTGTTTTCATGGCCCAAAAGGCCAGAAAATTAGCCCATTCACATAAATTATTTTTCTTTTATTTATTTTTGGCCCTAAAAAGCCCAAAATAGTTAAAAGAAATTTTGAAAGGGTTTAAAGCGGTAAAATAAAACATTAAAATATGGATCAAAAGGCAAAAAGTTTCCAAAAAAAAAGTTTTTGCACGTCGCACACAAATTTAAATCATTTTAAATGCCTGTGTTTTTGATTATCTGCGTGGTTGTATGTCTCGAATATATTATCTGCGTGGATGTGCAAATTTTAGGCTATGTTTTTAGGGATCAGCCAGGTTTCCGACACCGTTTTAAATTTCCTGCTTTTTTTCTTTTTTTTGAGAGAAATTTGTAAGTGGGGATATAAATGTAAAAAGAAGACCGAAGGACACCAAAAAGGAGCTGAAGGCGTACGCACAATGAAGATAGGGGCTTCTCTCTGAAGTTCCCGAGTTGTATTTTATTCTTTCATGCTATTTTTGATGTAACTTCGGACTGTACTTCTTTTTATTTCGGTGTCGGCTAGCTGATCCCCATAGTCCTAAGTCATTTTAGTTTTCATTGCTTATGCATTAATTGCGTGGATGTTAATTATTTTAATACCATGTTAATGTTACAATGAAACTGTCAAAAAGCATGCTAAAATCACTTTAATATAGTTCAACGCCTATTGCTAGACTATATACCTGCGATAAGTTTTTTAAAAATGCCTGCAGCATATAAATAGCATGTGTACATCATACTTGTTTCATTTCAATTGAACATAATCTTTAGTTTAAAAAGCTTTACATTATATGTATGATGGGCTCATGATATGACGATATTTATGACAATAAGACAATAATGATTTCAAAAAGTTTAATATCATATCCACTTTGACAAAATGAACCTGAAGTTCAAAATCAAAAGTCAACACTCTCTCTCCCTAATAAAATAAATACGATGGTTTATGCGAAAATTATAATTGATATCTTTATAAAAGATGCACACTTTGAGGTAAACAGATATATATGATCTATGATCTATATAATCCAATATGGACACCAGAAGTTTTCCATAATACCGCTAAACTCTTTAAAAGAGTACTCTCCTTTATTTTTACAAGGAAAGATTTTTTTTCTAGCCTTGAATATAAGCATACGCCTGAAGTCGTGACTTAATGAATAAGTGAGAAATATATTACGCACCCACGTATTTGTTCCCCTCTGAGCATGGTAAACTATCCACATAAAATTTGAACGACTCAAGTAAAAGGCCTGAAGCTATACTCGAGCATTCAAATAGACTTTTTAAAAGTCTCTTATTAATTGGAAAAGTGGAAGTATAAATAATTTGCTCAAACCCCTGCTTATGTCTCCTTAGCAAGACTAATTTTCATTGTCCTTTATAAATAAGGAATATTGAAATCAGGGGAAGTTCAGGATCAAACATGACCTGAAATAAAAATAAACTCAAAACAGGGGAAGTCTTGGATTAAATGGGAAAGGGAAGATACGATATACCTCGACATGGAGAAAGCAATGGCAAGCCAAAATCAGACCAGAAGTTCTGATAAGAGCCATAATGTTTTTGCAAACATGAATGTGCATTAACTTATGCCATATAAAAATACATACAAATCTAGTCAAAAACGACGAAAGTCTAATTGACCTTATGTATATTTTGCTACTCCCCGAGGACAAATAAACTTTGAAATCAAAAATAATCTGTTGTCATAACATAAGTCTTAATGAGCATAATTATTGTTGTATGTTTTCAAGAGCACACATCACACTTGTTGACTTATCATCAGTATTATTCCCTTGTAGTTTTAATACACTTTATTTTACTGCGTATGTTTTGCTATCTTGAATACCCCTAAAAATAAAATGAGGATGCCATATACTCTCTGAAACTTATACAGTTTCAAAAAGGATATTCGTCAAAACGAAATCCCTAATGACTCAAGAAATAAATGAAGCCTGAAGCTTTGTCCCAAAATGATCAGCACAATAGTCAATGTGAAGATGTAATCCTTCACAGTTTGAACACAGTTCAACTATTACCGGACAAAATTAACTTGAGCATTTTAATGGACTTTTCAAAAGTGCCACATAAATTCAAAAAGAGGAATTATTTTGGAACACCAGAAGTGTCCAGAATCGACCAAATTTTGGATCGATATCACCCTGGATTGATGATGCAAGACATCATCAACCAGACGAACCCGAAGATTCTTCAAAAAGGGTGAAACTTTCATTGTCCTATTCAAAAGGGAAAAATGATAATGAGATCATCTCCATTCACATGGACATTGACTCTCCCCACTTCCTCAAATGAATTTAAGATGATATACTATCATCATTAAAGATAATGAAGACCTTTAGGTCTCTTGAGAGTATTTAAGGGATATAAATAGGCTCCGTCCACTCCCTTAACCGGACTGATGATGTACCTTTGGCGTACCCATCAATATATCCTCTAAATAAATGGTCATTATCCAACCACATTCTTTTATAAAATGGTGGTAACTTTGGATAACACTGGGAAATTTAAATGTTTTACAACTGGAAAAATAACGAACACCCTGAAGCTTGTGTTCACACCCAAATATGGGTAAGATAAATCATTAAAATGATTTAAATGGATTTCTTATCCATTAAAAATCCAGTTGTAGGTGACCACATGGAAACATGCAATTACATTGCAACCCATCAAAACGCATCCTTAGAACCTATTTATATGAGTCTGATCACCTCATATAAACAGTTTCCGAAAACCCCTGACGGGGGAAGCGTTTAGAGCACATCTTATAGATTGTGCCATGATGAGTAGACACCCCCATATCACCACTATAGACCATCAAAATGCAGAACTATTTATCGGAAGTAAATATCCCAGATAAATAGAGTCTGAGCACTCTGAACAGGGGAAGCATTTAAATTCACTTCTCCTAAGACGTGCATCGATGACCCTATTTTAAAGATTTGATGAGATCCTGAAGATCCCTCACAACTTTAATGTCCCAGAATCAGTTTCAACAGAAATACTACAATCATCCATGAGCTTAAAGCTCAAATGACCATTTAAATCATTAATGTCTATGATCTGGTTATCATGAATTGTGATGAGATCCTGAAGATCCACACTTATGAAACGGTTAAAACAGTTATCAGACATAGTTACTGACAATATAGATATTGTCAAAACTTTCACATCCCTGCTACTAAAAATCCAGCTAGGATTGACATACCAAATATATTGGATGCAATCCACCAGTAGCAAAAGTGGATATCCTCAATGGATGAGAGGACATACCACTAGGCTCCAAAAGGAGAGATCTACTCCTGGAGACCGAAAAAACAATACCACCACAGGAAAGTGAGCTCAAATCCAGAACCTTATTGCAACTTGGTTGCTAAGGACCAATTCTGGATCTGTCCATATTCTTTACCCGTCCCAGAACCTTCACCTCTTTAACGCGTCGTGAAGGAGACACCTCTGGGAGAAATCAAATGATTATAGTACGTACGGGGTGAGTTTTGGACAAGAAAGAACACATTTTGTCGACAAATTCTCTCATATTTCATTTTGCCAGTTAAATATAAAATATCGTTTCCACAACTCTGCTTTGCCTGAAGCAAAGAGAGAGATTTGGCCAAATTATAATAATGTGGAATGAGGCAATAATAAGGTGAGCTGGACTCACTTATGAAATATGAGGTGTTGGACCTGAAGTCCTGGTATCAAAAATGATATCAAATCCTGTGGGATAACTGAGTATTGAAGGAGAATTAAAATAAAATCGTTAGCTATAAGCATCTTAATTTGCTATAGTTTTAGAGGTATAAATCGCTCAAACCAGGAAGTAATCAAGTAAGATGAGCTGAACTCACTTACAAGATGAATCTGATGCATCGACTGGTTTATGTCAAAGCGTAAACCAACGAATGGCAAAAAGAGGGAATTTTTGGTTGATGTTGCTATTGGATGTGACAACATCACCGATATAAAATTTCTTCAACTGCGTGTACAAATTTTTTCTTTACTTTCCTTTCTTTTTGGGACACATATTAATAATATGATTAAAGGAAAGACAACCTAGACAAAGATCCTTAAAGGACTCATACTAAAAGGTTGTTGTTTGCACCTCTTAAAAACAGTATTGTTCTTAAGAGAGCAAATTAAAAGAATTGAGATTATTTTAATAACTCAAAATATTATCGGATCTCCTGAAGAGAAATTACCGAAATATCTGTTAAAGCCTATCTATCAGATATGATATGATATGAAAGCCCTAGCTAGGCATAAATTCTAGGCTTACAGAACATTAATCATCCTGAAGATGAACAATCATCCCGAAGATGAAATATTATCCTGGAAATGAACTATCATCCTGAAGATGACGTTAATTAATCATCCCGAAGATGTAAACTTCATACAATGATGATTGATGAAGAAACATTAATTTCATTCTCCACCAAATACACCTATTTGGTTGTATGGATATACATTAAAAGACCCCTTTTCCGTTAGCTGGAAGAGGGAAAGAATATATATGGTCCAGAAGTACCTTAAGTGTCTTTGAAACACTCTTCTACCTGGCCAACTGCATGCGTCTCTTTTGAGCGTTAGCAGTATAGCTATTAGCCAGGTACAGTGCAGTGCCCCCAGCGCGCCACTGGACCAGAGATATGTAGCTTCTGCGCTATCTCCAAGGGTCGAGGAAAAATCCTCTATGTTAAATGTATTTGCATATGCAGGTTACAGATCATCGCGATGAATGGAATAAAAGGGACGTCCACCTCCTGAAGATCTACACAGAATCCTTCCAAGTCTACATCCTTCCACCATTCCGAGAAGCCCATCACCCAAGGAGCAGTTCAAGAACATACAATGCCAGGTCCTGAAGTACCTCGTAGACAATGACGATTGAGACGTGGAGCTGTCTACCAAGTTTGCTAGCGCTCCTTTAGTTTCAGCTAATGCCTTATATGAGTGAAACTTGTATAGATGAGTGATGCTTGTACTTTACTTTTGCTTTCGGAATGTTGCAGATGAGATGGATGTATAGACACATAGGAGATAAATGTATAGATATATAGGAGATCTGTAAGCCTGAAGCTTGATCAGATTAGGGGGAGTCAACTGTAGAGTTGTACTCTTTTTCCTTGGATAGTGGTTTTTCCCACAGGGTTTTCCATAGTCAAGGTTTTAATGAGGCAACCACATTGACTCTGGATCCAGAAGTATCCACCCCTCGACACATCCCCAAATCAGGGGAAGTTATGGAGTGTTGTACTCTTTTCCCTTCGCTATTGGTTTTTCCCACAGGGTTTTCCATAGCTAAGGGTTTTTAACGAGGCAGTTACCCTTAACTTGGATCCAGAAGTATCCACCCCTTAAGATACTCAGTAGTACTAATGAATCATTCAGTATTCATAAGTCGAGTATACCACATTGGTTGGATAAGGGGAAGTGTTATGAATAGGACCCATTGGGTCTATTGGGTATCCACCCACATGAGTACCCATTATGAATACTATATAAAGGAGGCTAGGGGTTTCCTAGCCTCAACCCTTCTCCAAATCTGTTTCTCATTCATAACAAGAATTAGTTTGTATTTGGAAATATGCATATTAGGAATTTCAATGTCATATTTGGAAATATGCATGAAGAATTAATTTGTCATATTAGGAATTTCTCTTCACATAAATATTAGAAAATATTTATGTCATATTAGGAAATATTAGGAAATATGCATGAAAAATTAATCTGTCAAATGAATGATAGGAATGATTGAATAATGTTCCTTATGTAGCAATGTATTTCTCTTCGGGTATTCTTTTTGTGCATATAGAGGCACTGCGGGGACATGGGCGGAATGATCAAGTAATTGGATGAAGAATTAATGTCATATTAGGAAATATTAGGAAATATGCATGAATTTCAATGTCATATTCGGAAATTTCAAGGTCCAAAGCTAAATTTCAATGTCATATTAGGAAATATGCATGCAAAATTAATTTGTCGAATGAATGACAGGAAAGATTGAATAATGTTCCTATGCTATTGAATAGAAGTTTGTAGAATTAGAATAGGAACGGTAGCCCATACTTACGGGATAAATCCATATTTCCTGTATACCATATATGATGCAGCACCATTGAAACTACTGAAACAAATTCAAACCCGAATTTTCTAACTAATTTAATAAGGGAAATAAGAAGCTAACATGAAATATATTATTATGTTCTTTCAAACATTACTTACACGTGACCGATACTTCTTCATCTTCATCACACCACCTGTTCCAATCAACCTTAATATATGGAGCAGGCTTCTCTTTGTTAATTTACTAAAAATGTTTCTTTTGCATGCAACCATTAGCCGAACATCCAAGTAAAACATCCAAGTGATACAATGTTTGTTAGCTTGCATAATCTATACATACAAATGTTGTCTCTCTTTGTTAATTTAACTTTTGTGTGCTAATCCAGGCAAAAAATCATCCAAACTTTAATATTTTAAATTGGATGATTAGTTAACAAATGTGTTTTTTTTGAGTTCAGGGCTTTTATTGTTCAGGGCTGATATCAAAACCCAAACTGATGTACTCTAATACATTAGCGTATATCAAAAGCCATGTTAATGTGCATGTTAATGTACAATTAAAAAATTATCCAAACTTTGTAGTTCCATCCTGTAAACTAATGAAAATCATAGATGTTAGGTTTTGTGTTAACTAACATCATGTTAACTAATCATCCAGACTTGATATTTTGATAATAGATGGTTCCGAGATATTTTTTTCTGGATATTTTGTTAATCCTCTGCAACACAATTTTTAAGATAGCTCTCTGATAGCTCTCTGTTGTTAATCGTCAGACAACGTAAGTCTGTGATAGTGGCAAAAAAATAATTTATGTTCTACTTTTTATTTATTTTTTTCCAGCGTGATTTGTAATGTTTGGCAAATGTTAATTTTCAATATCATCACGAATTTCGCTTCAAGATTCGATCATTGTTATTGGTCTTTGTTTCACTTGGAATTCATTTTGTTGGATTTTTTTTGTATGGTTGTGAAATCAGGCTAGCAATATTCTGTCCTTAAAGTGTGTCTCTCCCGATCTCGCCTTCAGCCATCCAAATTTCACTAGAGGAGATTCCAGAACCTTTTTGAAGCTTCCAGAAGGACATCAGATGCCCTAATAGAGTATATCCTTGCCTGAGCACTTGAGTATATGCTCAAGTACTGGCTAAAATGCTTCTCCCGAGATCAGTTCAGGCTTCAAGGCCGCACCACTCAGCGATCCAATCTAGGTTTTCACCTCAAGATGCCCTTATCATCAGGGTTATCAGCTAATTTTTTTATTGAAATTATTTAGATTTGAATAGGGTTGCTTTGCACACGATTATGGTGCTACCGCCAGCTTTCAATGTGGTCACCGACAAAAAATGGGAAGCAGATCATGATAGTCTTTAATCTTGGCGAAAAAACATTTTTTGGCAAATTATGTTCTGCTTTATTTATTTTTTTTCTATCTGATTTGTGGTGTTTGGCAATTGTTGATTTTCAGTATCATCATGAATTTTGCATCAAGATTCGATCTTTATTGCTATTTTTTGTTTTTATTTGAATTCATTTTGTTGGATTTTGTTGTATGGTTGTGCATTTTGGCTTGCAATATTATGTCCTTTTAACTGTGTGTACTTAAATTGAGAATTTTTTTTGTTTTTTATACATTTGGTGCTCTGTTTTTTTTCATGGCTATAGTTTTTTGTTAAATCTAAGAAGATTTGTTTGTTATATTAGTTTGCTTTTTCTTTCTGTCCAAAAGCTAAGCTTGCAGATATTTCCCTTTATGAAATTGCATCAGATTATATTTCCTTTCATTCAGTGTCTTTCAGTAAAGTTGATATTTGATATGTGATCTCTTTGGGCAATAGGACACTACCCTATGATTTCTCCTCACCCCTCTGTTTATTAGATTCTCCATCTCTTTGGGCAACAGGACATTAAGCCATCATTTTGTTATCTGAATTTTTTTCAAGCTTAGCAGCAAATAATGTAAGCTATTATGACCCTAAAAGATGACCATATTGTGATCATACTAATAATCAAACCTAATTATGTTTCTCAAATTTTAGCAAACACATTTTATTCTGTTGATCTATTTCTTCTTATTTCACGAACTATCTGGAGCTAATCAAACTTTTCATTTCATATCTTTACATGTCTGGCTTTGAGGAATCAAAGAACTTTGAGGAAGAGGGATGGAAGGAGACACATTCTCAGGCCTCAACATTGGGGCAGTTAGCCAAGATAGCTCATGATAGACTAAGTTCCATCTGGGTTTTGCACTGTCTTCTTAATTTCACTTGATATATGCAACAAATTTTCATAGTTTCATAAGAGGATGATCTGGTCATTTGCAAGATTGATGTGTTCTACAATCGTTTAGATGATGACACTAAGGTAAACGTTGCTCTTTTAAAATGAAATTGATTTATGATTGTTCAATTCTGTTCTTGAGATTTTGATGCAATTATGTCGGTAAAAAGTTTGACAATTTTAAGTAGAAATCATGTCAATCTTTATTGATAAAATCATTATCTAAGATTTTTCCCATGGTATCAACTTCAATTTTCCGACAGAACAATGCTCATAATAGAATTAATTAAGGACTATATTATATATGCTCATAATAGAATTAAGAATTAATTGGGAAAATTGTGAAGCCATTCAACTGCATGCAACAGCAAGGTATCAACTTCATATCTTTGTGTTTATTTACAAAGTAATCTGTATGACTTAATTTCAATCAGCATGTTAATTAGTAAGTATACAGTCATAAGATTCAGTGCAAATATTCTTTTAGTGAAAAGTAAAGCATAAGACACATCTAATAAGTACCCAATGTTGGTTCTTTACTTTAATCTTAACCACATGGGACTTGCTGGCTATTGTGTTTAGCTCAAATAGCCAAGATAGCTCATGATAGACTAAGTTCCATCTGGGTTTTGCACTGTCTTCTTAATTTCACTTGATATATGCAACAAATTTTCATAGTTTCATAAGAGGATGATCTGGTCATTTGTGAGATTGATGTGTTTTACAATCGTTTAGATGATGACGCTAAGGTAAACGTTGCTCTTTTAAAATGAAATTGATTTATGATTGTTCAATTCTGTTCTTGAGATTTTGATGCAATTATGTCGGTAAAAAGTTTGACAATTTTAAGTAGAAATCATGTCAATCTTTATTGATAAAATCATTATCTAAGATTTTTCCCATGGAAATTGGGAGATGTAAGATTAAGATTTAATGATGGATAATAGTAAGCGTATCACGCACATTAACAAGTGTATCATGAGCTTTGTCTCATTGCCTGAACAGTTGCTTACATGGAATCTGTTTTTTATCTGGCAAATTCCACACTCAACATACTGTAAGTTTCTCATATATTCAAATAATACATGATGTATTCTCTAGGTATTTAATTCTTTTAATCTTTATTCTTTTGATTACTAATTTATTTACAGATAAACGCAGAATAACTACTTCAGTGGTTATGTTTCAAAACAATTTGAAGTTATTCTGAGCTTGAGGTATGTCTTCCCGGTGTCAAATGATCCATGTATCTGATTCTATTTAAAGTGTCATTGGATTTTGTTAGCTGCATTTTATTTTAGTTCTAATTAGTTTGTATATTTCGTTGCTATTTTCTTTTTGTCTAACAAAATTTGTGGTGGTTCTTCTAAATTGTATATGATCTCAAGTGGCAGAGTCATTGATCCAGTCAAAGAGACCACCACCGAGGCCCCTCCAGTTTCCCAAGTAAAGCTTCATTCTTACACAATATTATTTTTATGTTTCAAGTCATATATGGCTATGTGTTTATTACACATTGTCTGGCCAGCACTTGAGTCTGCACTTGAGTCACACAGTGTCCAGCCTGCTATTAAATTGCTTCCTTTATCTTTTGTTGGAGTCTGTAATTGAGTCCATGATTTCCAATAACTAACCTCCAACTATTCACCACACCCTACCAAAAAATATGCATCAAATGTCTTGAGGTTTGCTGAGTTTTTTGTTGAGTTTCCAGTTTCCGGATGCTAAAAGATTACCTAACTATAAGAAGATTTTCTGTTGAGCTTCAAGTGTAATTTAGACCATTGTTATTGTAAGACCCGATGGCCCCTGAGAATCCTGAGGAGGAGCCTAAAGAGAAGATCTTGAAGGCCGAGACGGCTCCTGCTGGCATGAAGTGAAAGGCTAAGAAGCAATTGCATTCGAACAACATAGCTGTGGTGAGCGACAAGAAGAAAAACAAGGCAGTGAGCATAGAGACCTACAAGATCTACATATTTAAGGTTCTCAAGCATGTCCATCTTGATATTGTGTTCAGGAGCAAGGCAATGGGGATCATGAACTCTTTCAGCAACAGCATCTTTGTGAAGATCGCTCAAGAAGCGTCTCGACTCCCTCATTACACCAAGAAGCCCACTATCTTTTCTTTTAATTTGTATTTTTGGTGTTTTTCTTTATATTGTGGTTTGTTTTGAGTCATTGGGATGAATCGTTGTTAGCTTATGTAATTATTTTCTTTTGTTTAGTAAATGAAAACGTTCTCTTTTCTTAAAAATAGTTGTCTATGGAGTACAATGTAAATCTGGAATGTAATTTTGTGCAATGTCTAATATTTATCAAAGTTGAGGAAAATTTTAAATTCAAAATTGTATTTGATTTTGGAATTCATATATCCATACGAAAAAAACATGATCTTTTGTGAATTTGGACGTTAAATATCGGATTTTGATGAATCTTTCTATTGTCGACTTTTGTAAATGTTTCTATTACAATATGGGTATGGGGATTCAACCTTGGATATACAATATATATGAAATCACATATTAAAGAATTAGGATTGATAAATTTGTGACCAAAATGTTTTGGTAGCAATAATAAACCCACAACAAAGTGTCTCCTTCAAATGTATATGTTGGAAAATCCATTTGTTGACTGTCGTTTATTTAGCAGATGATAATCAATTAAAATTTTGATAGGACTTAGTATTGTTGTGCAATTGCACTATTTTTTAATGTTTGGTAGAGTTTTAGGGTTTAATTTTTTTTTATTTTGTCTTGATCCGAATTTTGATAGCTTAAGCTATAAGCAATTGTTTCATATTAAAATTGATATTGTTATGCTTTATTTATCTAAACTTAATTATAACTAAGTTGCTTTTGTGTTACACATTGTGTTAATAATAATGATATTGTTGTTATTATTTAGCGATGAGGATGTGTTGTCTCATCTACTTTCTATTATACAATTGAGGGATGTTTTTGAATGTGTTTGTTGACTAGGACAAAATAGTTTACAAAAAGATGGTTGAGATTTTGGTTGACTTGAGGAATCAATTGATAAGATTATAATTTGTGAAATTTTTGGGTGGAAAGTTTGCATTTTAAGAGAAAACTCTTGGGGGGAACCAAAGTCACATTACTTACTTGCCTGTCAAATCTTGCATGAAATTTTTGACTGTGATTTTTACCTTATTAGTTGGATTTGAGGGATCACGAGATAGTTTCTAGACATCGAGGTCTTATATTTTTTGTTGGAAAGTTGTAATCTATTAGTCTCTGCTATGTGCTTTGAATTGGGGGCCTTTTGCTTCTTATTTTCGCATTCGTTTCGGTTCATTTGATCGGGCCAACGGGTAAGCTCGAGAGGCCTTGGATTTTGGTGAAGATTAAGTTGTTATTGTATTTTTTAATTGTTAATTATCTATATATTAAAACACAACTGTTTTTGAATTCTAAGGCTGACTAGGACAAGCTGACTATGACAAACGGGTTGATAGAAAGATGGTTTGGATTTACTCTTGAGGAATGAATGGTTGAGATGAGATTTTGTGAAAAATTTTGGAGGGAAAAACATTTCTAGGGAAATGAAAGTTTATGGGGAATGAAAGTTTCTGGGAAAATGAAACTTTACTGGGAATGAAAGTTTTTTGGGAATAGCAGAGTGCACGCAATTAATGCATTTGAGAAAAAACATAAACTTGCACCTAATGTTACATATCAAATGTTGTTGCAGATCGAATGATATCTCCCTCAACGCGGGGCACACAGTCTCTTCGACTCATGAGGCAAAGATGCGCGTCGAAGGCACCCGCACCGATTTTTTTACGCTAATTTGTTGTTCCGTGTCGAAGGCGCCCGCGCCGAATTTGTTGTTCCGCACCGAAGGCATCTGTGCCGGTATATACATATGTATATATGTATATATGTATATGTATATGTATATATGTACATATGTATATGTATATGTAAATGTACATATATATCTATATATATCTGTAAGATATATATGGTTGCATGTCTAGCTGTAAGTGGATATGCTTACACCGGTGTTTGGATAGATATATCATTAGGTGAGTATCTGTATGTATTAATATTGTTGTATGAGACTTTATGTGATGACATGTATATGTGTGCTTGAATATATGCTAGGAGACGTACATGGTCGTATGTCTATATCTATATATAGATATACATGTGTATGTATGTACAAAACCATGAATGCGTGTAATGTGCAATGGTATAAATGTTGATATATGAATGTGTTGTACATATAAGTTTGGGGTAGATTGACCATGTATATCTATGTTCACCCTTAGCTATGCCCTAAGTTGGAAAGTCCGAGGACGGACTTTATTTTAAGGTGTGTAGGATATAATGACCCCAAAATTCACATATATGTATTAATACGTATTCTTGGACGTATATATGTGCGTATAAATTTTTGAGAGTACTTATGTATTTTATTTAATTTTGTCAAGCTAAAAATTATTTTTAAATAAATTTGTATGACATATGATTTTATTAAATAAAATATATAGTTGGAATACTAATGTCTTAATGAGTATTAAGTATTGTATGTGTATTAAGTGGGTATAGTTATTTTTTTTAAAAACAAAATCCTAATTTTTCCTAAGGGACACCTCCACCTTTGATGTGTCAATAGCTCCTTGATCATTACCTAACCCAAGGCTTGGTGGCATGCTTAGAGGATTTTAGGGAGATGAGGTGGCTCCTCTAGAAATTAGAAAGAAGGTTTCATTTACCCACTCTCTTTCAAAAAGATCAGGCCGAATTCATCCCTTCCCCTTGCTCAATCTTAGACATTAGGGAGGCTGAGCACCAGTAGGGCTACGCCACCCTCACTCTGCACACTTCAGTAGCATCCATGTCGTCCTTTAGGTGATGTTGCTCATTCTGGGAGCCTGTGGAGGAAAAGAAGGATTCAGAGAAGAAGAGAAGAGAAGGGTTTGAAGAAGGAGGAGCCATAGGGATTTGGGCTACCCCCTTGACTCTCATCACCCCTAAGGTAGGATTCCATCTCCAACTAGTATTAGAGTTGCATGCTTAGTTTCATGGTTGTTGTTGTTGTGGTTTTACCTTTTCTTATATTAATCCTGAGTTTTGTATGGTTGTGTGCGGTGAGCAATCCTGAGTTTTGTATGGTTGTGTGCGGTGAGCAATCCTGAGTTTTGGGTGGTTGTGCGCGGTGAGCAATTCTGGACAGATTTATATGCTGATTGTTTTGCTTAGTCCTCCCAATCTAGAATTGCGTTTCCTCTGAAATTTTATGGCTTAAAGATTGGACTGTTATCTATAACTTTCATGTTGTGAACTTTTACTAATTCGGACTGTAATTAGGATTAATAATTCCATCTTTACAACATGTCGGAATTTCATCCAGTCTAGACACAGTTTGGCAAAACGTAGATCAGTCCCTACACACTCCATAGAAATTGACGATCTTGGTCTCGTTGGAAAGATAACAACTTTTTATACAACTTTGCTTGAGGGCACATTTTTTGAGATTCTAACTGAAACATGTCTTAAACTAGCAATCTTTACAGCCTTTAGAATTTGTCTGAAAAACAGATTCGACAGGTCTCACCAAACAATTCACCATAAATCACCCAGTTCATATTTCTGCATGAAAATTTATAGGTGAATCCAGCACAACTATATCTACAACTTTCTTTTGTATTGTATGTGCATGTTTAATACAAAAATTATGGAGAAATGTACTTCTTAATCTGACTGTTTTGTTTGTCCAGCAAGCTGAAAGATTATAATGTTGTTTTAAGCTATTTTTGAGGTAAACTTGCCATCAATGTTCTTAATTATTGCTGTTATATGGTGAGATGTGGTTTATGTTCTTGACACATGCAAATGACGATGTGAATATGGTTATATGTTTCATGAGAAAGGGAATGCACAAGGCGATGCATGTCCTAAATGTGTGATGAAATGTGGAAAGAAAGAAATGGAAAGTGTTATGTTTCATAAAAACGATTAAGTCCTTATAAAGGAGGGTGACATGGGGTTTGGGGGGAACACGGGTAAACTTTAGGAGTTAAGGAGCGGAAGTATGAATTATGATTTCTCGCCCGATGTGTTGCCCCCAGAAGGGGAGTTGGAGAGGGCTAGAGAGGCCGCCGGTGTGCTCGTGTCGCACCATGACGGTAACTGATGGTTTTCTCCGTTTGTCCGACAGAAAAACCGAGATGAGTCTCGCTCTAGTACATTGCCCCGTTCGGGTACAGAGTTACGAGAGGCCCCTCCAGTGCTCATATCGCTGGTTGCGGTACCACTTTTCACCCACCCTGGGTGAAGTCCGGCTCATTAGCGTCCTACGATTTATCCGGGTTCCAAAATGATAACCAATGAATTAATTGTTAATCCTCATTATTCTTGTAGCAATGGTAAATGTATGTGTTATTTACTTGTGTTCCTTACTATGGTTCTTTTGTGTTGCATCCATTGTTGTACACCTTGCCTGTTGCACGTGCACGCTTTCACATGTTCATAACTATAGTTGCTACTTCCGTTACTACAGTAGATGTTTATGCCATGACATACACTCTGCATGCTCACGTGCACCCTTTTTACACTTCATGTAAGGACTAGTTGAGATATGGAATTCCTACTGGGTCACGTGTTGACGTACCCCACCGTTGACTTTTCAGGTTGGTTCCTTGAGTTGGAGGCACTTGACTCAGTTGGTTGGAGTTGCGGGTGGTGAGAAGTGTGGATGACTTGGGAGTGTTGTTGTATTTGGGTGAAATGTGAGTTTTTGTACCTTATTGAGATATGGGTAATATTGTATATGGATTTGTATACGGAAGTTGTATATGAACAGTTTTATTTATATACATCAGTGCTTGTGTTGTTGGTTCTCTTGTGTTTTGGATTGATTGGAATGCTATATGTACTATCCCAGTAGTGCGCAGTGGACTTGCTTGTGTTTGTAATTTCGTATTTTCTTCGTAGCACCCGTCTCTTTGGGAATACCTGATACGGATTCGTACTTATCGGGTATCCCGGGGAGCGGGGCGTTACATAAAGTAATGGCACACTTGTAATTAGTGGGAAGTTTGGATGGTATTTTTGTCATTTAATGGGTTGCATGCTTATCCATAAGAGGCTTCTAGATTAAAGATATTTTGGTGGAAAATCCCCTTTCTTTCTTGAACTTTCTTTTCCTTTCCTTTCCTTTCTTTTCTAATTTTCTCCCCATCCTTCCCCCTTATCATGGCCGGCCACATCCCTCCCCTTTTCTCCTTCTTCTCCAAATGAAAACCCCAATTCTTCCATCCAAAATTAAGAATCTCAAGTAGGATGCAAGAGAGAAGAAGATGGAGAAGAAAGAAGAGATGAAAGAGAGGAAAAAAACCAAGTTTGAGGTAGGAATCTAACTTGGGTTTGTAAATTTAGTTAGGGTTCCAATTTATCATGTTTCTATATCTTGTTTAATTAATATGGATTAGTAGTAATCAAATTGATAAGCCATGTTTTAATTTTCATGAAAATCCCCTTGAAATTCTAAGAAACATCACTTCCTTCAAAAAGCTAAAATTTTGTTGTGTGTTCATGCTTGGATTCTGCTCACTGTGATTCGAATTGGGTTTCGAAAAAATATGGACTTGTAGATCTTGAAATCCTACCCCAAAATCATATAAAAATTGATATATGTTCAATTCTGAAATTGGGAGTAAAAATTCAAGTTCTACAGCATGTCTGTTTGATTTCCAGCTTTGACACAGTTAAGTAGAAATGGCTTAATTACGTGCACACTTAATGAAATTTTGTGTTCTTGGTCTTGTTGAAAAATTAATAAGTTTTTTTAAAAGTTTATCAGAGTGCTTGTATGTCAAATTTCTGGCTATAACAGGCTCAAAATTGGCTTTGAACACAGGCTCTGAAATCTGTCTGAAAAACAGATTTGACACACTTATCCAAATAGTTCACCATAAATCACATACTTAATATTTTTGTCTGCAAATATGTCTGTATGTCCACGACACCCATATCTACAAATTTTTAGTTTTAAGTTTTTCCAAATTCCAACTGCAATTGCCTCAAAAAAACCACCCTCAATCTGGCTGTTCTACAATTTCAGCAAGCTGAATTCATTAAGTAGTGTTCTTATTCATTAATTGTGGATAATTGGCCATCATTATTCTTGCTTATTATGATTGTGTGATGGAATGAATATTCATGTCCTTGGCACATATAAATTATAGTGTGTTGTTATGATATGAATGACGCCCGCCATGTGTTCGATGAAATGCCTCAACGATGGCAATATCTAGAAATTTGAGTAACGTGCATATGTTAGTGTTGGCCTTGAGCCACGGTGATGATTGGTGAAGTTAGTGGCTTGAATGGCATGGATACATTGAAATTGTGAGTGTATGACGTGTTATGATAGAGGGCATGTCACGTGAGTGCATGATCGTATGTATGATGATGGGCAGATGAGGCGATAAGTGCATACCCATGCCATCAAGACCCCTAACACGTCACTTATGATGTCACGTGAGTTCATTTGAATCATTATTATTGATTATTATTTATGTTGGTTTGTCATCACCAAAAATGGGGAGAATGTTGAGTATTGATTCCCCGGATTTGGTTTTGATGATAAACAAACATAAATATCATGAACTAACTCTTTGTGAGCGCAGTTATGGAGATCGTCGTCAAATTTCTATGAACATCAAAAGCGACGTCTCAAGACTTCTCAAAGCGCGTGATCGTTTGCTTGATGTTTCGTTGAAGCTCAAGGACCATTATTGAAGTCAAGAAGATTCGATTGAAGCTTTTGAAGACGGTTCGTCAAGTTTTATTTATAGTCTTCTAGCTTCTTTTTGTAGAATGTTAAGCCTTGAGTAGGTCTTACGTTTTAATCTTCATAACGCTCATATCTTAGAGCTAAGATCTTATTAGAAGCCCATAGAATCTTTCCCGAAGCTTAACGCTTCTTATCGCGGCTTCTTGTGCATGTTTAGTTGGTTCAAGAAGAAGAACCAACCGACTAGATGGCAATCTAGTCGGTCGGCAATGCTTCTTGAACCAACTAGAATGCCTTGTTCATTTTCAGCTCACTTACTGTTTACAGTTAGTCGGTCCAAGAAGGTTCACCGACCGACTAGTTGTGAAACTAGTCGGTTAGGAATCCTTCTTAGACCGACTAGTTGAGCTTCCACTGTTCAGCCTAACTTACTATTTACAGTTAGTCGGTCAAAGCACAACGACCGACCGACTAGTTGAGAAACTAGTCGGTTAGAATTTGTTCTTAAACCGACTAGCTGCCTTTGGATTCAGCCATTTTGATTTCATCTCTTAGTCGGTCAAAGAACACTCACCGACCGACTAGTTGTGAAACTAGTCGGTTGGCAAGTATTCTTGGACCGACTAGTTCTATATTCCCTGAACTTCTCTTTTGGCTGTTCTTCAGTTAATCGGTTCATGTTGAATCACCGACCGACTAGTTGAGGAACTAGTCGGTCAGTGATCCTTCTTTGACCGACTAGACTGCTTCAGAATAGAGCCGTTGGAGCATTAAATGCCACGATTTTTGCTCTCTCTTTCATCTATCCTATATATACTTGAAGGGCTTCTTTCATAGCATTCAAGGCTGATATTTATTGAAGTTTAGAGAATCAAAGAGAAGCATTTATTCTCATTTCCAAGCTCATTCATTTCTAAAGAATCTCTCTCTCACTCTTATTTCCAAAGAGAGATTCACTTTGATTGTGAGCCATTCAAGCCAAGAGCTTGATCCAAGGTCACCAACATCTTCCTAGGTTCCCATTGCTGATCAACATCTTGGAGTTAGGGTTTGGTGCCTTCATCTTCCCCAAAATCCTTCTTTGCCCTAATTCGTTAGTTTACTCAAGGCATATGATTTTGTTGGTAAGAATTTCTTATTTCAATTTACATTGATATTGCAAAGCTTTACTCTCGGTTGTGAGAGTTTGTGTATGATCCCAGTTTGTGGGAGTCACATTTTCATTTGTGTATGATTTGATCTTGTAGAGGTTTTCTACAAGTATTTCATAGTGCAAATTTGAGTTAGAGGTTTCTAACTCAAGTATCTGGAGGGGATCCGGGTGTTTGGGACGTATGATCACAGGGAACAAGTCGGGGAGACTTGGGTGGATCCGAACCCGTTATATCGTCTGTTTGCGATTGTGTTTTTATTGTTGTCACTTTTACATTTTCGCATTGTTGGTTGAGTTTGTAAGATAATTAGGAATTATCTTCTTAATTATTTTAAAGTACTATTCACCCCTCTCTAGTACTTGTGAAGTAGCTATCAGGGCATTACATTTGGTATCAAAGCCAAGTTCATTGCTATGTCTACCAACGACAACAAGAACGTTCATCCACCTTCAGATTATAGCACCTTCAGGAACCGTGAAGGGGCTTCTTCGGTGATGGAAGGACACTCCTCAACTAGGCCTCCCTTCTTCAACGGTACCAACTACGGGTACTGGAAATGCCGGATGGAAACATTCCTCCGGAGTGCTTCACTATGTAGAGCCACGTTGCCGGAGTACGTCGAGCCCGAAGAAGAAGATTTCGCTAAGTGGACTAACGCGGAGGTCGCCGCGGAGGTAAGTAATGCCAAGGCAATGAATGCCTTGCAATGCGCTTTGGAGCCCGAAGACTTCAACAAGATATGCACATGTAAGAGTGCATATCAAATATGGGACTCCCTCCTCATCTTGCATGAAGGAACGAGTAGGGTAAGAGAATCCAAACTCGTTGTTGTAAATAAAGATTATGAGTTATTTCATATACAACAGGGTGAGAAGATGAAGGAGTACTATGCTCGCTTCGTCGACATCACCAACGAATTGGAGGCTCTTGGAAAGACCTACACCCAAAAGGAGAAAGTCTCAAAGATCTTTGACGGACTTCCTTCTTGTTGGGAAAAACGTACCTTCGCCATCGAGGAAGGTAACTATATGAGTAAGTATACTGTCATTCAACTAATGGGTACCTTGATGTCTTATGAGGTACGCACGGATAGCAAACTAAAGTTGCAGGACAAGATGAAGTCTTACTTGAAGCAAGACGAGCCAAAGAAAAAGGCGATTGCGTTCAAGGCCGCTCCATCTACATCTACATCTACCGATGATGAAGACTCGGAAGACGAGTTGGACTTGGAATCCATTGCCCTCATGGCAAAGAAGTTCAACCGATTCTTCCGGAAAGGTAATTTCAAGAACAAATCTAAATTTAGTTCTTCTAACGCCTCCGCTCCTTTGTGCTTTAAATGCAATAAGCCAGGACACATGAAAGCGGATTGTCCTCAAAATAAGCAAAAGGAGAAGTGGAAGGCGCCAAAGTTCGACAAGTCAAAGAAGTATAAGAAAGGGTACAAGAAAGGGCTTGTCGGCACATTCACCGACTCCGACGAGGATTCCTCAGGTGGATAGTCGGATGATGAGCAAGTGGAGCAAGCACACATGTGCTTCATGGCTAGAGAGGAACATGATCAAGGATCCTCCTCCGATGATAGCGAGGATGAAGGCGATGAGGTAACTATGGATGACCTTAGATTAGCTAACGAGCAAATATGGTCTAAGTATTCTAAATTAGTAAATAGATATACTAAGATAAAAAATGAGCTAGCTAGTATCCAAACCTCGCCTAAACCTATCATCATCAACAACGACACCGTTGTTGAAGGTTTGAGAAATGAGATTGTAAATCTCAAATCTCAACTTGAGCATGTTTATATTGAGGATTCGGAGGAACACAAGATAGCGGATTTCACTTCTCAAAACTCAACTTTGAGTATTGAGAATGAGAATCTCAAATCTCGTGTTTATGTGCTCACATCGCAAGTGTCCACCTTGGATGCTTCTATGCATTCTCTCACCGAGAAGTATGAGTGCACATTAAGCCGAATTAATAAATTCAATAAAGGTAAGGATCATTTGGATAAAATCCTAAATGACTTACTCCCGGCCAATCACCACATTGGCTTGGGGTATAAGATGGGAAATTCATCCAAGTCATCCATTACCTTTATTAGGCCAACTTCCGATGCCTCAACGAGTGGTAGCAAACACTCCATTGGTAGTTCATCTACCAATGGTGCTTCCACTTCGTACACACCCTCATTTGGAAAGAAACCCACTTTGGGTGGACCTCCAAAGAAGGGTCCTGCTTATATGTACACCAATACCATGCCACGTAGGAACACACATCCTACTCCACATGTTCACACATATGATGATTTTTTTGCACCACATCCACGGGCACGTGCACACCATGTGAGACACACTCACGCACGTATTCCTCCACATGCATATGTTCATCCACACCATCATATGAATAATTATCATCATGCACCATTTCATCATGTGCTATATGCCTATCCGCGACATGCATCACGTAGAAATCAACAACGCATGCATGCTCCCAATAGGAATAGGGCTCCCAAAATATTCACTATTTGGGGCCCGAAGAACACTAGCATGAATGAAAAACAAGCTTACATGAATTCTTATTTTATGAATGTCGTGCATAATGATGATTATGTGGGGAAGTCTAAGTCCAATTGGACTTGGCTTCCAAAGGTCTAATCTTTTAGGACCCAATGACCTTGGGTACCATGGAATGATATGTTTATCTTTAGGTACTCAAGAAAAAATAACGGAGCAACAAATCCAAATTTAGCTCCAAGAATAATTGGATACTCGATAGCGGGTGTTCAAAACACATGACGGGTGATGCTCAATTGCTCTCCGGAGTGGTGCCCATTGCTAATGAAAACCGAGTCGTCTTTGGAGGCAACGAGAGCGGAACCATCATAGGTGTTGGTAAAGTTGGTAATCCTTCTAAACCACTAATAAGTGATGTTTACCTTGTTAAAGGATTAAACCACAATCTTATTTCAATAAGCCAACTTTGTGACAAAGGTTACAAAGTTAGCTTTGTGAAAGGAATGTGCCATATTTTGAGAAACTATAATAATGATTTATTATTTTCTGGCACACGCCATAAGGATATTTATATATTAGATCTCCTAAAATCACATGAACAATGTCTCATTGCCAACACAAGTGAACAACACTTATGGCATCGACGTTTTGGTCATGTGAACTTTGGAACACTTTTTAAGCTTTCCAAGTTAAATTCTATTAAAGGATTTCCTAAGCGTGTCTTCCAAAAGAAAAGATTTTGTGACTCGTGTCAACGAGCAAGCTTCCAAAATCGTCATTTAAGCCTAAGAAAAGCATTTCATCTAAGCGGCCTCTAGAGCTATTACATCTAGATCTTTTTGGGCCAACTAGAGTTGCTTCATTAGGAAATGCAAGATATGGACTTGTCATCGTTGATGACTTTTCTAGATTTACTTGGGTATTTTCCTTAAGTAATAAAAATGATGCTTTTAAAAACTTCACAATATTTGTTAAGAAAGTACAAAATCTCATTGGAACCACCATTGTCACTATTCGTAGTGATCATGGATGGGAATTTGAGAATGAGTCTTTCTCAAATTTTTGTGATGAGGTTGGTATTACTCACACCTTTTCCTTCCCTCGCGCACCTCCTCAAAATGGTGTTGTTGAGAGAAAGAATAGGACGCTAGTGAAATGTGCTCGCACTATGCTTGATGATAGCCAACTTGGCCATCAATTTTGGGCGGAAGCAGTACATACCGCTTGCTATGTGTTTAATAGAATACTTTTGAGGCCCGGCACCAAACAAACTTGTTATGAATTGTTGTTTGGTAGATTGCCTCAAGTTAAACATTTTCGAGTTTTCGGTGCAAAATGTTTTATTAAAAACACGTATGGTAGTTTGGACAAATTTGATCCAAGATCCGATGAGGGGATATTTTTTGGATATTCCTCCCGTAGCAAAGCCTACCGGATATACAACAAAAGAACCTCAACGATCGAGGAATCTCTTCATGTTTCATTTAATGAAGGTTTTGTCCCTCCTAGAATTACTAATGATGATGACTCCATGGATGTTTTATGTGGCTCTATTGGTAATTCTAATTCTATTGATTCTAATGATACTAACCCTACTAATGAATCTTTTGAGAATGTTCCTAGTGATCAGGGAATTCCCAAACGGCTTCATACAGTTCGTGATCATCCCCATGAGCAAGTCATTGGCAACATACTTGATAGTGTCAAGACGTGATCTCAAGTCAACTACTTCGCTCATTGTGCCTTTGCCTCCTCAATAGAGCCAAAGAATATTAATGAAGCGTGCGAAGATAGTGCTTGGATCCTAGCCATGGAGGAGGAACTCATTCAATTTGAGAGGAATGAGGTTTGGGAACTTGTTCCATTGCCTTCGAAGAACCACACCGTTATAGGAACGAAGTGGATTTTTAAGAACAAGACCGACGAGAACCAAATCGTCGTCCGGAACAAAGCTCGGTTAGTAGCTCAAGGCTACCGGTAAGAGAAATGTATAGATTTCGAAGAATCCTTTGCTCACGTAGTTAGATTAGAATCTATTAGATTATTGTTATCTTTTGCATGCCATAAAGATTTTAAACTCTTTCAAATGGATGTAAAAAGTGCGTTTTTAAACGGAGATGTTGTTGAGGAAGTTTATGTTTCTCAACCTCCGGGTTTTATAAATGAAAAATTTCCAAATCATTTTTTCAAACTTAAGAAAGCACTTTACGGTTTGAGACAAGCTCCTCGAGCTTGGTATGACCGCCTAAAGAACTTTCTTTTGGATTTGGGTTTTAAAATGGGTGAAGTTGATTCTAATTTATTTGTTAAGTATTCGAATAATGATATTATTTTAGTTCAAATTTATGTTGATGATATCATTTTCGGTGCTACTAACTTCACTCTTTGCGAAGAGTTTTCTAATGTTATGAAGGATCAATTTGAGATGAGCCACATGGGTGAGCTCAAATAGTTCTTAGGTCTCCAAATTCGCCAAATGAACGATTCATCCACCAAATCAAGTACACGGTGGAGTTGCTAAAGCGATTTGGAATGGAGAATGCCTCAGGCAAGAAGACTCCAATGAGCACTACTACACATCTTGATAAAGATGCGGGCGGTAAAGATGTAGGCATTCGTCTATATCGAGGTATGATAGGTAGTTTATTATATCTTACCTCTAGTAGGCCCGATATTATGTTTGTCGTATGTGTATGTGCGCGTTATCAGTCTCAACCTAAGGAATCGCACTTAGTAGCGGTAAAACGTATTTTCCGTTATTTAAGTTACACACTCGACTTTGGATTACTTTATCCAAAGTCTAGCACATATGAGTTAATCTCATATAGTGATGCAGATTATGCAGGATGCAAATCCAACAGGTAAAGTACTAGTGGCACTTGCCATTTTATAGGAAATTCATTTGTCTCTTGGTTTTCCAAGAAGCAGAATTCCGTATCACTTTCAACCACCGATGCGAAATATATTGCCGCCGGTGCTGCGTGTGCTCAGGTTCTTTGGATGAGACACACTCTTAAAGACTTTGGTATAAACTGTGATACTTGCCCTATCATGGTGGACAACCAAAGTGCAATATGTCTCTCTAAGAATCTGGTACACTATTCCCGTTCTAAACACATAGATGTCCGTCACCATTTCCTTGATGATCATGTTGCTAAAAAGGACATCATTTTAGTGTACGTTGAAACCCAGACGTAAATCGCCGATATTTTCTCGAAACCACTCAAGGAAGACTCCTTTGTGCAGTTGCGTCGAGAATTGGGGATTATGGGTGAATCCGAGATTTAGGATTCATTTTGTTCAATAATCTTGCATGATATTAAATTTTGTTTATACATGCTCATGTTAGATGTATTGAGATTTTTCTGGATTTTTGGTTGAATTTTCGGAATTTATGCTCGAATTATTCATGAACGTCGTATTTAAAATTTTCGATGTTCTATGGGGTAGTATAATGATATATCAGAGTATTTCGATGTATCGTCCAAGTGCGCGTAGGAGAGATCTCAAAAATTTCGACATTTCAAATTTTTGGACTCCCTTAGTCGGTTCATGTTCATTGACCGACCGACTAGATTCAGTTCTAGTCAGTCAGTGAATGAACTCAGACCGACTAACTCATGCCCTAATTTTGGCTTCAATTACTGTTTGCACTTAGTCGGTTCAAGCTCATTGGCCGACCGACTAGATTGCGATCTAGTCGGTCAGTGCTTGAACTGTGACCGACTAAATGCACAGGGACTGTTGCGTCTTTTCGCATTCCGATCGCTTTTATTCTCTCCGCACCGATTAGATCTCACTCTAATCGGTGCATCTCTCCTCTCAGACCCCCTAACCCCCAGAAACCCCTTCGACTCCTCTCCTTCCACCGTCGATTGCCGTCGTTTTCCGGCCATCTCCGACCCTAGCCGTCGATCTCCCTCTCTCTCCTCGCCTAGGGTATCACTCTCACCCTCTCTCTCGTTTTAGGGTTAGATTTCATTCGATTTCCATGCGTTTCTAGGGTTTGTTCTAGGGTTATTCTTCAACCGAGCTTTTGATTTCTAGTTTGATTGCGCGTGTCTCGTCTCGATCATGGCGAAGACACGTATCCCCATCGAACCCTTGCGTCCGTCACCCTTGACCGTAGAGTCTCCGTCTACGGACCCCCCTCAACCCAAACGCCGAGCCAAATCGACCCATCCAACGTCTTCTTCGCCTCCTCTTAAGAAGAAGAGGACGGTGACCGCTAAGCCTATAGCCCGATCTACTCAATCCAAGCCTACTTCATTTCGTGCTCCCACTCCTCCAGATGACTCCGACACTGAGTATATTCCGGAGTCCGAGCATACCACTAGGGATCCTACTCCTCCACCTCGATCTAGCACTCGTCCGTCTAAGGGGAAGGCTCCCATGCCATTGGGCGGTGTAGATATATCGTTGTGTCGCGATGACCCGTTGTGTCGCACGGCTTACAACCGTATTGAGCACTGTCCATTGCTATTGGAGCACTTCGTTCAGTTCTCCGATTTTCCACATCTCGCCGATCTTCTTTCTCATAGCGGTCTCATAGATTATCTTCGTCATGAACCCAAGGCGAACCTTCACCCGTACCCCCGGCTTGTCAAATTATTCTATGCGAATCGTGTCCGTGGTCAGTATGACGACACTCACTCCATTGAGATGACTGTCTTGGGGACACCTATTGTCCTCACTATAGAAATCTTAGGGGAGTTGATAGGTGTGTCATCCTCTGGCCTTCTTCCTGCAGATATCTCTGTTGATGATATTTCTGATCTTGACCATGCAATGCTTGCCGAAATGTTTCATGTCATCCCTCCCACCATGATTGGTGTCCCATCAAAATCTTTTAAGCCAAATGCCTGGGTTCTTAACCTTATCCTGAAGTCGTGCCTCCTTCCGAAGTACGGCTCATCTAGCTTACCCTCCCAGCCTTTTCTTAAACTCATCTATGCTCTTTTCATGGGGAGCGAGATCAATTGGGCTCGGATTATTCTTGATAAGATGGACTCCTTCGAATGTATTCGAAAGTTCACCAAGTCAGCCCACATTCCATATCTGTGCCTATTGACTCTTGTTTTCCGTCGTTTCGGTGTCCCTCTCCCTACCGATGATGAGCGTCCTCTTGGTCCTCCCCTGAATGCGACAGCCATCAAGAAGTCTCTTGCGGCGCTTCGTCACGTTCAGAGGACGACTCCTTCAGCTTTTGCTTCAGCTGCTCCTGCTCCTTCTCCTACTCCATCGCTCGCTGAGTTTGCAGTTTTCCTACGACGTGTGGAGTCTCGTGTCTCTCGTTGTGAGGAGATGCTTGCTCGCATCTGCACTCACTTGGGCATTGAGGTTCCTCCGTCGGTTTCTGACGACGAGGAGATGGATGAGGCTGAGCTCCAGGAGCTTGTTGGATCTGCTGCTCGTGCCCCTGAGGGTATGTCTGCTCGTGCTGCTGCTACTTATGCTGGTGATCCCAAGAGCACACCTGCTGCCACCATTCCTCCGGTGGATACTTCGTCTGTTGGTGCTCCCGAGACCACTGCCGTTGCCACTCTCCCATCAGTTGACACTCCTGCCGTCCCTGAGACCACCACACCTTCTGCAGAGCCTGCTGCTGCTGTAGATCCTCCCTCCGCCTCCTGAGCTTACGTTGGAGGACTCTCCCTAGTGCACATTGGATGATATATTTGTAGTGAGAGTGTAGGGTAGGATAGTTTGGGTGGTTCTGGATATTTTGATGTATTTTGATGGATTTCTGTATGTTTTGTGACACTTCGATATCTGTTGTGATATATGTTGTATGATGTGCTTCGATCTGAGGATCGTTTATATTTTTGTTGGCAGATGTATAATTTTGATGTATCCATGTTTTTTATATATATACATCACGTTGCCATTCATTTCTTTGTGCACATTATATTATTGTCTCTAATGTTGACTTCGTCGCTCGACGATTACATTTGATTTAATAGAAATTATTTCTATGAAAACATAGAATTATTTTCCATGCACTTAATTCATCAAGAATGTTGATATTGGAGAGTATGTTCCATAACTCAATATGTGAAATTGATTTGAGTTTTGATGATTTTAATTTTCGATTTTCGACTATGGTCTCGTTGGCACACTTTGATTTCCTTCGTGATTTTACTTTGGTGTCATTTTGAACGTGGTCATATTCTTCGACTCCCATGCTTTTATTATAGCCATTGTTGTTGTCGTTGATCTCCTCCCGCTCTTTTTGCTAATGCCAAAGGGGGAGAGAATTAATAATGACAATGTGCTACGTGATAATTCAAAGCAATTTACCGTGAATCTAATTTGATATGTCAGATTCAGGGGGAGTTAAGATATAAAAATGGATTTCAAGTCCTATATTTCAATAATTGGATTCACATTTTATACTTTACTCGTCTGCTTGATGCGTATGCTTATTATTCAATTTGGAATTAACGTGTCATCAATGCAGGGGGAGTAAGTAAATTTCATTTGAATCATTATTATTGATTATTATTTATGTTGGTTTTTCATCACCAAAAAGGGAGAGAATGTTGAGTATTGATTCCCCGGATTTGGTTTTGATGATGAACAAACATAAATATCGTGAACTAACTCTTTGTGAGCGCAGTTATGGAGATCGTCGCCAAATTTCTATAAACATCAAAAGCGACGTCTCAAGACTTCTCAAAGCGCGTGATCGTGTGCTTGATGCTTCGTTGAAGCTCAAGGACCATTATTGAAGTCAAGAAGATTCGATTGAAGCTTTTGAAGACGGTTCGTCAAGTTTTATGTATAGTCTTCTAGCTTCTTTTCGTAGAATGTTAAGCCTTGAGTAGGTCTTACGTTTTAATCTTCATAACGCTCATATCTTAGAGCTAGGATCTTATTAGAAGCCCATAACGCTTCTTATCGCGGCTTCTTGTGCATGTTTAGTTGGTTCAAGAAGAAGAACCAACCGACTAGATGGCAATCTAGTCGGTCGGCAATGCTTCTTGAACCGACTAGAATGCCTTGTTCATTTTCAGCTCACTTACTGTTTACAGTTAGTTGGTCCAAGAAGGTTCACCGACCGACTAGTTGTGAAACCAGTCGGTTAGGAATCCTTCTTAGACCGACTAGTTGAGCTTCCACTGTTCAGCCTAACTTACTGTTTACAGTTAGTCGGTCAAAGCACAACGACCGACCGACTAGTTGAGAAACTAGTCGGTTAGAATTTGTTCTTAAACCAATAGCTGTCTTTGGATTCATCCACTTTGATTTCATCTCTTAGTCGGTCAAAGAACACTCACCGACCGACTAGTTGTGAAACTGGTCAGTTGGCAAGTATTCTTGGACCGACTAGTTCTATATTCCCTGAACTTCTCTTTTGGCTATTCTTCAGTTAGTCGGTTCATGTTGAATCACCGACCGACTAGTTGAGGAACTAGTCGGTCAGTGATCCTTCTTTGACCGACTAGACTGCTTCAGAATAGAGCCGTTGGAGCATTAAATGCCACGATTTTTGCTCTCTCTTTCCTCTATCCTATATATACTTGAAGGGCTTCTTTCATAGCATTCAAGGCTGATATTTATTGAAGTTTAGAGAATCAAAGAGAAGCATTTATTCTCATTTCCAAGCTCATTCATTTCTAAAGAATCTCTCTCTCACTCTTATTTCCAAAGAGAGATTCACTTTGATTGTGAGCCATTCAAGCCAAGAGCTTGATCCAAGGTCACCAACATCTTCCTAGGCTCCCATTGCTGATCAACATCTTGGAGCTAGGGTTTGGTGCCTTCATCTTCCCCAAAATCCTTCTTGGCCCTAATTCGTAAGTTTACTCAAGGCATAGGATTTTGTTGGTAAGAATTTCTTATTTCAATTTACATTGATATTGCAAAGCTTTACTCTCGGTTGTGAGAGTTTGTGTGTGATCCCGGTTTGTGGGAGTCACATTTTCATTTGTGTATGATTTGATCTTGTAAAGGTTTTCTACAAGTATTTCATGGTGCAAATTTGAGTTAGAGGTTTCTAACTCAAGTATCCGGAGGGGATCCGGGTGTTTGGGACGTAGGATTACAGGGAACAAGTCGGGGAGACTTGGGTGGATCCGAACCCGTTATATCGTCTGTTTGCGATTGTGTTTTTATTGTTGTCACTTTTACATTTCCGCATTGTTGGTTGAGTTTGCAAGATAATTAGGAATTATCTTCTTAATTATTTTAAAGTACTATTCACCCCCCTCTAGTACTTGTGCAGTAGCTATCAGGGCATTACAATAAGCTCGTGTGGACATATACCCTATAGGGGTGTGTGTAAGGATATGTACATATATGGTATGAGAGCATGTAAGCATCTTTCTATCTATTATATTATGGTTATATCCCTGTGTGGGGAAGTACCAGGGTGTGTATATCTATCCTTGTATGGATAAAGTAGTGGGATGTCCGCATTATCTTTGGACATATGTGGGGAAATGCATGCGTGTGAATGTATATGTGCTTGTTTGGGTAGGTGGTGTAGATATAGGTTGGGATATTGGTGTGTATATATATCACTAGTGTTGCATTGCTAGTGTATGAATTCTTAATGTGTTAGAATTTTGGATAACTGTAAGTATGTGTATGTGCTACCTATGTGTTCATATGAACTGGTATATTGTCTTAATTTGGTATACGGTTGTGAGTTGTACTATTGCGTGAAGATAAGTGTTGTGCTATGGCCATACATGGCGTATATGTAGCGATATAGTTAAATAATGAGCGCACGAGTAGTATGAGTAATGCTCCCAGGTTGTTTGGAGTAGATGTATCCTAAGGTGGGTACGGGTGCTTTAGACCCGTCCACCTAAGTTGAGGCCTTAGCCTATACCGTGCCTATCATGGGATAGTAATATATGTGTGACGTGTAATACATGTAGGATGTGATGGATATAAGAGTTTGAGACCATAGAGTGCAAGTACGTATATGATGATTGTGGATTTGCACGGTTAAGTGGAGTTATGGTATATGTATATGTGTGTGTATACGCTTACCCGTAGAATGGTGTCTATAGGACCATTTGGACGTATATGAAGTACATGTACCCTTCCGTTTATAGTGGTATAATGAGGAATGTGTACTGACATATGAGATACATGTATGTATGTGAGTGTGTTGTAGCAAGCGTGGGGTGATTATGTGCATGTGTTGTAATTATTGAATGTGTATTGGTGTACGTCTTAAAAGTGGTTATATGTATATGTATGTGAATGATCCCTATTCTGAGATGCATGTGTCAGAATATGGATGTATATGTATATGTGGTGTGACTACCTATTGAATGTGTATGAATATTGAAGTACACTTATTAGTGAGTGTACTAGTATACTAGTAAAAGTGTGGATATGGGATGTTATGTATATAGTGGTATGGTAGCTACCAACTATCTACTAGTATAGTTTGAGTAGCTTGACTATATAGGTGTGTAATAGCAAGATAGGGTATGTGTGTATGTGTGTGTGTTCATACATGGGAATGTATGCGCATGGTTGCATGGATCCTAATAAGTGTATATATGTATGTTTGTGTGCATATCTACCAATGTATAATAAATTGATGTGTATGAATGAACATATATTTGGCTGTGTGTAGGCCTGGATATCTTTATATGAAATTGATATGTAAATCTCTGCATATACATAATAAGTATGTGAATATAAATTAGATTATATAGAGTATTCGTGTAGTGTATTGGTTGATGTGTATATGTGGATATATATTATGATTGAATGGATTTCTATTATATGTATTATAGCAGAGTGTATAGATGGGAAAATGCATGTGTAGTGTGCAGTAGAAGCATATGTTGTTGTGTGTATATTGGTTGAATAAATATATGCATATATATATATATGTTTCCTTGCTCTTGTATCCGTGAATCCTTCTGATATAGTTACCTATGTAGGTTTATCTTGGAGAAGTGTATTCCTGTGTGTATGCATGTATGGGTAGGTCTATACCAGAGTATGTGTGTATGTGACGTGCGTTTATATTTCATATATTCACGCACGTTTTCTTTTGTGTTTCTCCGTATTTTCCGCCGTCTTTTATTCGTTTTCTCGTATTTTCTCGTTTTCTTTCACTTTTCTTTGTTTCTCCATGTTTGCAGGAGATTGCCCACGTAGGGGACGTTTAACGACGATATCTCAAGTCCCCGGAGCAACGGGAGGAGTCACGCGTGATCCAGGGGGCCAAACAACCAAGATTGCCACTTTTCAGCCCCCACCCGATCGGTTGGACACAGCCAACCGATCAGGTGATGCATGCGTGTCCGACCCGGACTGAAGCTGGAGTGAAGCGCAAGGTCAACCGATCGGTTTGCCGACCGGTTCATCCCATCAGAGTTCTCGGGAAAATGGAGCTGAATTCCAACCGATCGGGTGACCTTCACCCGATCGGTTCATCTGTAGCCGATTCCTCCGAAGGACGACCCGATCACACCACCCGCTCTCCTCTGCGCCCGGTTGATGCTCCCGAAGGCGACGGCCGAAGCTACAAGCCGCTCACCCGATCGGTTGACATTTCAACCGATCGGGTGGCCTTTTCGTCTCCTTTCGTGCACCGCTGCTCATTCATTGAAGATCTGCTATCATTCCAGAAGGATTTTGGGTGATCTCTTATTTTTCTAGCGTCGGCATCGTCGTTAGCTTTCCAACGATAGGTCGCATGCCCAAATCCGATTTTTCTAGATTTTTCTGGAATTTTCTAAGCGCAGCTATGTGCTGAAACTGGCTGCTGTCTGAAATTTCACTTCAACCGATCGGTTGACTTGTCAACCGACCGGGTGAGATTTGTTTCTGCGAATCTGAGCTCTCTGTTTATTCCACCCGATCGGGTGAGTTTTCACCCGATCGGGTGGGCCTTTTTTGACAGTTTTGAACCCGACCCAAGAGGGTTTTTGAGGGGTTTTAAATAGGGGTTGGGGGCACGACTTGGAGAGGATCCTCCTCTAGTTTTTAGGGCTTTTTCAGCCCCTTTGTTGGGAGGCTTAGGGTAGATTAGATTAGGTCTTTTGGTTAATAAATCTTGTATTGGATTGTTGGATTCGAATCAAGATAAGTATTTCTTTCTCTTGTTCTCCATTTTTTGTGTTGTATTTCTTTTGCTTCATGATGAATATTTGTGTGTGTTTTGTGTTGTTTGGTTATATGTTTTTCATCATGGAGTAGTATTGATGAACCCTAATACGGGTTAGGGTAGGATTGTTGCTTGGGAATTTACATTAGACTTGGTTGCATGGCACGTGTTCGATGAAATGTGTCAATGGGGATTTCTAGCAATCTGGGTCCAATTCGTACGGCAACACACTAGATGTGTTGGGGATTGGGGTCCGGTTCTTGTCCGGTCAAGATCCGCTTCGATGTATTGCTAGAAATCACATTTGACCTATTTGGCCATTAGGGTTACGCGGGGGTGTTTCATTGTCATCGGCGGGAAAAAGACCGCCTTTGACCGTCGGGCCGAGGGGGAATAAACTTGGCGGTTGACTCCCTAGCCATAGCTCACGCCCCCAGCGTAGACATCGAGTCCTCGCGCGCGGGAGCGGCTTGGACGAAGTGTTGGGAGATATCATTGTGGCCTTAATGCTCCCGGTTGCGGAAGGTGTTTATGGACACGGGAGTGCCCACCGTCCGGAACCGGGTAGGCCTAGCGTGCTTGGCACCGACCAGAATATCGGGCCATGGACGCTAGGTACCACCTTTTGGGGCAATGTCTCACCCTGGATCAAGTCAAATGACAAGTGTCATGAGTGCTCTAGCCCGTGTTAGCGGGGATTCATTTCGTGTCTTTTTCATTTCTTTCTTTTATTTCTACACTTCCACCCATATCATCCGCGTAGCTAGCACACGACCTAGGCGAGGCTAGTAGCCACTCAAGTCATCCACCTCCCTGTGTTCGATATACCCGCACCCTACACTAACCGTGCACTTGCGGTAAAACGACACCGCGCCCATACCGTAAACGGGGCGCCGGTCAAGTTTTTGGCGCCGTTGCCGGGGAGGCGTTCGGCTTGATATTAGCTTAGCTTGGGTTCGTTAGACTACGCATAAAAACACAAAAAAAATTCTTTTTCTTTCTTTTTTTAAAATATATATATATATATTCAATAACCAAGAAATTTTTCCCCCACTATTATATTATCTTTTTGTTATTCTCTTGTACTATTGACACTCCTCTCTAGTTTTCTTATTTTTGTTGTCCAGGTATCTTTGATATTGCCATGTGGAGATCAGATTTCGATGCTCAGATGAGAGGCTACAATCCCTATTCATTTTTGGTTTGTGAGACTTGTGGGATGGCGGGGCACATGTATTATGATTGCCCATATACGCTTGAGAGCCTCCCCCTACACCAAAGCCATACATTTTCCCACAACCATTGCCCGAACACCTCCCATCCATTTCCTCAACCTTATATCCCTCCACCAACACAAGAAGAACCAAGCCTCGTGTCTCTCCTTGAAAGTGCCATGTTTAACCAAGGCCAAATGTTACAAAACTTGATGGTACCAATCACCGAGCCTACACCGAGGAGAGAGGATGAAGGAGAGGATATACCCACTTTCATGGTTGAGACCACCATCTCATCGGCCACCATAGACACATCTCATACCGATGCCCCAATTTTCCCACACTACCACTTGGATGACGAAGCATTTTTTGATGATGATAGTGAGGATGGGGAGATTTCTCTAGGATCTGTGGGAGAGACTTGTCATCTTTATTTGGATACCCCATATGAGTCCTATGAGAGCACCGAGGAGACCGCAGAGCTTATGCATACCGGCGAGGAGGATGTGCGTGAGGACGACGACACCACGACCACATACGAGGGGTCCGCTCCACATCCACCTCCAGAGCCATCTCTGTCACAGCTTCCTCCTTGGTCGGTGGTCAACCATGAGGATGTCATTCAGGACATCGGGCAGATGGAGGAGCATGAGCATATCATCGAGGAGGATGTGCATGAGGGCTTGGATACGATCATCCACTTCATGGAGCCCGAGCCACAACTACCTCTATCGTCACGCTCCACTTCTTCTGCGGCTGAGCATCTACTTGAGCATATTGCCCCAATTCAGGGAGATTTTCATACTCACTCTCACTCCACATTCGAGTCTCGCTTTTCACGTCCTATTTCTTTAGACTCATATATATTTGACATACCATATCTCTCGCAGGACACAGGATCGACTTCCCTTGAGGTATGCTGCGGTGTGTCACCACCTGGAGAGCAACTTCACATGGAGAGCGGGGATTTGATCGTCGCTAGCACAGAGGATAGCATACCATTCTTAGGGAGTATTCGTCACACTTTCACTATTTTTCCATCTTATTTTGACGATTATCTCTGGGATACTTTTATTTTGGGGAAAGATTTTTTGCCATGGACTAATGCACCTCGTCCTTTGCAGGTCACAGGTGGACACCTACGAGGGATGCTTGGAGGTGCATTGCTTGGGTCCATTGGCACACGTGGCACAGCGCTTCTGGCGGAGCCACAGAAGGAGCAGTTAGAGCAGCTACCTGCCCCACTTCAGATCTTGGATCCGCCTATGCTCAGGTGTATCTAAATCCAGTAGTGTAAAAATTTACCGCTTTCTAGTTTAGATTTGAATAATCTCGTCTCCTCTCATTAGCGAGGGGAGCGTATCTAGGATTTGCTTTTGCATCATAATAACCCTTCATGTCGTGCCCTTCTATCATTTCACCCCACATCCTCTTCCGAGGAGAATGAGCACACTGTCTCTCCTGCATTTTGATTTCTTTCTTTTCCGATTTTCCCCCTAGCATATCTCTACTTCCCCATTGATCATATCATTTTGCTAGCATTGTCATGTTCAGCTTGGGGGAAATCGACTTTTGTGTGCATGTTTTTGCGTGTCGTTGTTGTGTGTCTGTGTCTATGTGTTCTTTTGTCGTGTTTTATATTTTTTATTTTAGTGTTTCTTTTTCTTTATTTTTTAGTTTTGCTCATGTGTTTTTCGTGTTTTTCATTTTTTTTTGTCGGTGCGTAACTCCCCCCCCATTTTCATTGCCCTCCCGTATTCACTACTATTGCATTGAGGACAATGCAAGTTTTAGCTTGGGGGAGTCGCACTTCGTGCGTCTTTTGTCTCTTTTTCTTCGTTATTTGAGTCGTTTTTCTCCGTGTTTTTCTTTTTCTTTTTCTTTTCCTCTTTGTATCTCTTTCTCCTAGAGATGAACCCTATGATGAATTGCCACGAAAATCACACGCACACTTAGCATAGCTTCGATAATCACATTCACTAACCCTAAGAAGCCGAGTCCATTGCATTTCATGATTCGTGGGTTCACCTTGCTTTTGTGTGAGTTGTTTGTCGTGACTAGCTAGGGGTGTACTTCTATTTTGTGATTTTGATTTATATACCTATCCTTGGTTGACCCCTAGATTATCATGCTTCGATTTGAATGTGCGGTATCTGCTTCTACTGTCTGCTTCTATATGCATGCTATATTTATATCGTATATTTCAATTCGCATGTGTCGGGATTCCACAATTAAGGACTAGGATAACCCACTTAGCCCATGCTCTAATTAGCGAGAATAGTTTCCTTTGCCCAAGTGTTTAGATTCCGATTTCTTTTTTGTTTTACTTGGTGTAAACCCCCTCGTCGTGTACCGTTCTCCCACTTGGGAGAGTACACATGTATATACCCCAATATCCAAAAATCCAAAAATGGAGAAAAGAAAAGAAAAACCCAAAAAGAAAGAAAAGAAAAGAAAAATTTTGTATAGCCCAAAATTCAAAAAAAAATACAAATACCCAAAACCCAAAAAAATTCCAGTGTGAATATTTTTTCATACTTGCCGTGAATAAAGGGAAGGCGAGAATTTGCACCGAGTGATCTACTCCACATCATCTCAACCCCCATCGTTTTCGAAAATACTTGGCTTAGGAACTTTTTAGCTATTATCTAGGCTTTAGTGAGGTGATTTCCTTAACCCTAGTTGTGGAGTCCCTGACACATGATATGTTTCGATTCTCTCTCTATTCTCATGCATGCTTGAACTATATATTCACCGCTTTATTCAATTCGAATCGATATTTGGGTCATATCTTGGATTTGTGTATATCGAGCTTTATTGCACAATGTAGATAGTGACACCGTTTTCTATCACACGACCACGCTCACTTGCGCTTCACCGCGTGGGCCCACGACACTTGTTTGGACTCACATTCCTTGGTTTAGTGTTGTGTTTTGTCGTATGCTTGCTTCGTGTGGCGTGTTTGATTTTGTTGGCCCTTACGGGCGATCTAGGATATAGAATTCTCTTTTTCTCTCCTTCTCTCAATTTTCTCCCTCCGAGCTCCTACTCTCACTCGTCTTCCTCGAGGACGAGGAAGAGTTCAGCTTGGGGGATTTTGACGTGCGTTTATATTTCATATATTCACGCACGTTTTCTTTTGTGTTTCTCTGTATTTTCCGCCGTCTTTTATTCGTTTTCTCGTATTTTCTCGTTTTCTTTCACTTTTCTTTGTTTCTCCATGTTTGCAGGAGATTGCCCACGTAGGGGACGTTTAACGACGATATCTCAAGTCCCCGGAGCAACGGGAGGAGTCACGCGTGATCCAGGGGGCCAAACAACCAAGATTGCCACTTTTCAGCCCCCACCCGATCGGTTGGACACAGCCAACCGATCGGGTGATGCATGCGTGTCCGACCCAGACTGAAGCTGGAGCGAAGCGCAAGGTCAACCGATCGGTTCGCCGACCGGTTCATCCCATCAGAGTTCTCGGGAAAATGGAGCTGAATTCCAACCGATCGGGTGACCTTCACCCGATCGGTTCATCTGTAGCCGATTCCTCCGAAGGACGACCCGATCACACCACCCGCTCTCCTCTGCGCCCGGTTGATTCTCCCGAAGGCGACGGCCGAAGCTACAAGCCGCTCACCCGATCGGTTGACATTTCAACCGATCGGGTGGCCTTTTCGTCTCCTTTCGTGCACCGCTGCTCATTCATTGAAGATCTGCTATCATTCCAGAAGTATTTTGGGTGATCTCTTATTTTTCTAGCGTCGGCATCGTCGTTAGCTTTCCAACGATAGGTCGCATGCCCAAATCCGATTTTTCTAGATTTTTCTGGAATTTTCTAAGCGCAGCTATGTGCTGAAACTGGCTGCTGTCTGAAATTTCACTTCAACCGATCGGTTGACTTGTCAACCGACCGGGTGAGATTTGTTTCTGCGAATCTGAGCTCTCTGTTTATTCCACCCGATCGGGTGAGTTTTCACCCGATCGGGTGGGCCTTTTTTGACAGTTTTGAACCCGACCCAAGAGGGTTTTTGAGGGGTTTTAAATAGGGGTTGGGGGCACGACTTGGAGAGGATCCTCCTCTAGTTTTTAGGGCTTTTTCAGCCCCTTTGTTGGGAGGCTTAGGGTAGATTAGATTAGGTCTTTTGGTTAATAAATCTTGTATTGGATTGTTGGATTCGAATCAAGATAAGTATTTCTTTCTCTTGTTCTCCATTTTTTGTGTTGTATTTCTTTTGCTTCATGATGAATATTTGTGTGTGTTTTGTGTTGTTTGGTTATATGTTTTTCATCATGGAGTAGTATTGATGAACCCTAATACGGGTTAGGGTAGGATTGTTGCTTGGGAATTTACATTAGACTTGGTTGCATGGCACGTGTTCGATGAAATGTGTCAATGGGGATTTCTAGCAATCTGGGTCCAATTCGTACGGCAACACACTAGATGTGTTGGGGATTGGGGTCCGGTTCTTGTCCTGTCAAGATCCGCTTCGATGTATTGCTAGAAATCACATTTGACCTATTTGGCCATTAGGGTTGCGTGGGGGTGTTTCATTGTCATCGGCGGGAAAAAGACCGCCTTTGACCGTCGGGCCGAGGGGGAATAAACTTGGCGGTTGACTCCCTAGCCATAGCTCACGCCCCCAGCGTAGACATCGAGTCCTCGCGCGCGGGAGCGGCTTGGACGAAGTGTTGGGAGATATCATTGTGGCCTTAATGCTCCCGGTTGCGGAAGGTGTTTATGGACACGGGAGTGCCCACCGTCCGGAACCGGGTAGGCCTAGCGTGCTTGGCACCGACCGGAATATCGGGCCATGGACGCTAGGTACCACCTTTTGGGGCAATGTCTCACCCTGGATCAAGTCAAATGCCAAGTGTCATGAGTGCTCTAGCCCGTGTTAGCGGGGATTCATTTCGTGTCTTTTTCATTTCTTTCTTTTATTTCTACACTTCCACCCATATCATCCGCGTAGCTAGCACACGACCTAGGCGAGGCTAGTAGCCACTCAAGCCATCCACCTCCCTGTGTTCGATATACCCGCACCCTACACTAACCGTGCACTTGCGGTAAAACGACACCGCGCCCATACCGTAAACGGGGCGCCGGTCAGTATGTATATACATATGCAATGCGTATATAAATGTGATAGATATGGAACGTCGATGTATGTATATATATGAGAATAATGGGTATCATACGCCATATGAGATAGGCTCTCATATGCCCTCTCACATAAAACAACCAAGTACAAGCCCATGTGGGGTTGTACTTGGTTGCTTTATGTGAGAGGGCATATGAGAGCCTATCTCATATGGCGTATGATAGCCATTATTCTATATATATATATATATATATATATATATATATATATATCTATATCTATATCTATATCTATTATACATTTGACAGAGATTTTTGAATCCTAGGGCTGACTAGGACAAGCTGACTAGGACAAAGAGGTTGATAGAAAGAGGGCCAGGATTAATTGTTGGGAAATGAACGGTTTAGATGAAGTTTTGAGATGAAGAGTTGTATTTTAACACATATTTTTGATATTTGTGGGTCACATTTGATAGCTGGATAGAACAACAGCCTTAAATAATATCCCAAAATTCAATTCTTCTCGGGTATGGCAACAGACTTTTTGGGAGAGGTCAAGAGGCATTCACTGTTATAGCAAGAGGCATTCTCTCTCTCCCTCTTCAAATTCTGAAGGTGGAAATTCCCAAGCGACAGGAGACGATCTCTCTCCATATATCTCCCCTTCCATCTCCATCTCTCTCAATCTTCATCTTTCTCCATCTTCAACAGGAGAGCTTCAAATTCGAGCATCAACAGGAGACACAGGCGGGAATCTTCAGCAAATTCGAGCATCAAAACGCGATCTTCAGCAAATTCGAGCATCAAAAATCCCATTAGGGCATAGAGCTTCAAGCAGGAATCTCGCCTTGGGTAAGATCTCGCGCCCAAAAATTGTTGTTTTTGGTGAATTTTCAGTTAAATTTTAGGGGGTTTTGTAGGTGCGGTCGAGGCTGAGGTCCCTACCAACGAATCAACGAAGCTTGCGGCGAGGCTGAGGTCGGAGGAGGAGATGGCCTCGCTTGGGCTGTCGAGATCGGCTTGGCCGCCGCTCTAAAAGGGGGCCCAGGCACATAGCCACGCTCCGGCCCACTTTCTCAACGGCGGCAGGAAAGATTCGAAGGGGACCGGAGTTTTCTTGCCTAGGCGAGCCGGAACCCAAACCGAACCTAAAAGAAAACCAACGGTTGTCCTGCCGGCGAGAGTGGTGCCCGGCTGCCACCTAAAAATCGGGTCAGTAATCTACGCTAACGCCATCTTTTTTCTAGGTCACGTGTGCAATAATATTCATCTTTATAGATATAGCTCTATATTTCCCTTTGTCCCATTTGATATATCTCTTGCAACATGTACTTTATGACTCAAATTGGAATAAAAAATTGAGGAACTTTCATCATGTTTAATAAATTTACTCTTGAGGGACCTTTACTGGTCGAATCAAGTTCTCAATAGGGAATGTCACAGTTTGCTCTATACTATTCTTCTGATCATCCTGCAAATATTTATTGCTACATTAGATCTGTAACACTAGAATGTAAAGGGCAGGGGAATGCATCTCACTGTAGGCATTTTTGTGATTGGCTGCCTATATCCAGCTTTGTTAAATTGATCCTTGCGATGCAGCATGTTATATTGTGAGTCATGATAGTAATTTTTTATTAATGTACTCCCTTTTGTTGTCCTCCACTTTACTTCAAATACAGTTAATTATTGAATCATGGGTCAGCTGGAGATTGGTTGCAAGGTCCTATTCTGTATTACCTCAAAGTTTGGCATTTTTTCGTTCTTTTGCCTAAACATATAAATGCATGATTTTGTGCGTAAGGCCGGCACTTATATGTGACATTTTATTTCATGTGATCATGTTTCTCTTTTTATCTCTGCTTCATTGCTCCCAGAAACATTCTTATTTTCCCTAGGTGTAAACACAAAAATTGTTTTAAGGATGTTAAGTGAAAAGTAAAGCATTTGTATGTTCATTCTTATCTGATTTTGTCACATGCCAACTATGATTTTGTAACATCCTCAACCATAAGCATTTGTATGTTACAATTTATGATTTTGTAACATGCCAAAACATGAAATTGAACTTATGAGTAATTCAGTTAGTATCCAGAAATTTGTTTGTTTTGCCATCTGCGCAGAAGTATCCAGTGGTTTTTATTGTGTTAAAATTTGTTTGTTTTACATTCATGTAATCATATGATCAGCTTACATTTTGAGTAGCTGTAGTTCGACCTGACTTACATTTTGATCAGCTTACATTCTGCGCCGAAGTATCCAGGGGTTTTAATTTGTTTGTTTTACATTTTCACTGACTTCAGTAGTTCCATCTGCACAAAAAAATTTCAAGCATGGTCTTTTTTACAATTTGTTTGTTGGATAATGGCCTGCACAACTTATGAATGTCAGGTTGGTTAAGTAAACTTCATACATAGTCCATAGGCAGGCATTGGGGGCATAGTCCATATGTCAGGTTAGTGTGTCTAACTGCAGTTGTGTTTTTCTTCATCCATCTTTTATAAAATTGAAATCTTTGTGAAGCTGAGACATCTTAGTGCACCACTGAAATGCTTATTTGTGCAGGATGGAAGCTGAAAGGTGATGGCTGAGCAACTGCATCTTACAATCTTTCTCATTACAAGGGCTGAAGAAGGTCTCTGCAATATCAGAATGCGATGCAGGTAACTATTATTTAGCTTTCAGGTAGACTATGTGGTATATGCTTGCCTAAGCATTTGATATTCTAATGAAAAAAATAATGGGAAACTTTGTTTGTTTCCTAAAACCTGTTATGCTACGTCAATATTAATCCCCGACTCATATGTACATGGGATGAGGAGGGGGAGTAGAGCTGATGAAGTGAAAAATGAGTAAGAAGTTATCCTCTACTTGATAGTTCTCCTAATACAAGCCTTATTGCTTATCTAGCATTATGCCATTAAAAGAGTGGTAAAATCACTTTATGTTCTCAAAAATTTATGAAACTCAGTAACATAATTTTGTCTACATATAATCCATTATGTTACTGAGATGTGACCAATAACTGCTGGTAGAGTTATTCTTCATATATGAAACATTTATTGGTGCTATATCTATTCAATTTTGATAACGGACATCTGAGACTCCTACCTTACATGTACTAGCATATGACAATTATATATTCAACTCTACAATTAACAATTGAAAAAAAACTCAAAATGGTCATTTGGCAATTTAAATATGTGTGGATGCATTTGACATAAAAGAGTTTTTGACTCTCTTTCTCATTGTATATAATCTATGCAATAAGATCTTTTTGAACTATTCCATTTTCCATATCATTCTAGGATGCCACTCTACTGCTGCACAAAGTGTTCATGAAATTGATATACCCCTTCATCTTTTTATCCCAAACTTTCACATAGTAGGGGTAAACACCAGTTATGTTTGTAGCATGACTTGGACCTCTAACATCTTTAATTACAAATGACTCTATTTACTGATAGAATTATTTTTTGTTATCATGCATATGCATTTAATTCTTCTTTTCTACTTTTGTGTAATAACTTTTCTATATAGTCCATATATTCTCCGGTTATGCTCATATGATTAGCCAAGATTTAATTATTGTTGACAGGTTTCTCCAATTTGTTTTGAAAATTTTCTATATAGTCATTAAGATCTATATATTGTATCTGTCATGCAAAATATGTTTCTATCCTTTCATTTAATTTATGATAAATATGTTTCTCTCCTTTCATTTAATTTATGATTGCACTTTTAATTTCAAAGTTGGAGATATGTCTGTAGGTACTTTCCCCCTCACAAAAATATAGACTCGCAAATAGTGGAGATCATAAGGCGATCAATACACATGAATGTGTCATGTATGTATCTGTTCTAGAGCCTGTTACTGAGCTTCCTTCTATGTTTGGTGTTTGATAATGTTTGTTATTTCTTACTAGCAGCGATCATACAAGTAGACTATATGCCAAGAGAGAACATAATTTTTTCAGCAGACATGAATAACACCCAACCTCAGTTTCATAAGTAAGATTTTGTTTATTCATCATCGATCAATGCGCATGATTTGGACTGCTAACTTAATGTCGAATGTGCAGCTCCAGATCATGTTTCAGCTCCAACTGGAGGTCCAGAGGATACTACAAGAACAAATCAAGGTGAAATATTAAAAGATCAAATATATTGTTTAAGCCAAGAATTATACATATTTAGGCCTTTGCACCACACAGGTACATACACACTTGCAGATGAGGATAGAATCCCAAGGGGAAGTACTTGCAATCAATGCAGAGAAATGCCCAAGTAATGCTAGGAAGTTATGGCTTGAAATCTATGGAAATTTTGGAAGCTGAGAGGCATGAGCTCTCACAACTGGTCGTTGCAGTAGACACCGAGTGCACGGGACTTTGTTCTTGGAGGCTACCCCTGTTAATGAAGAAATCCTGATCAATGCAGACTGCTCGACTGAGAGTTGCCTTGCATGGTCGGAGAGACCACAACAATATAATCAGGAGACCGGTAATCTAGGTTATTTTTGTAATCGAATCAAGAAAATCCAAGGTATTGCAGGGAGTGTTGATTTCTCAAAAGAGATTGATCTCAAGAAGTGATGACGACTGAAGATGCCTCAAAAATGAACTGATTAAGCAAATGCCAAATGACAGTTAAGAATATCTTTATGGTTCTTTGGCAAAGTGAATCATAATTATGATAATGTGTTATCAACTAAAATGTTTGGTTTATTACATTTGTTTAGTGTATGACATGAGTAATAGCTAATCTACAGAATGTAAACATTGATAGAGATAATTTCTGTGTATTTGATAATCTTTGAAGATGATCGCAGATTCTTAGTGTTTTTATTTTGCAGTGTTGATGTTGGGTTTTATATTCTGTTGTTGATCAATTTACTGCAAATTACAAAATATTTCATGGATTATTTGATGTGTATGAATAGAAATCTTGCATTCCTATTTGGTATACTTACCGCATTATAAACTCAGCTAGAGTATAGTTGATTAATGGTTTAATGGTTTATGGTATATGGATTATTTGATGTGTATGAACAGAAATCTTTCATCTTATTATGTGTGCATGCATGGCCCTTTAAATTACTATTGGATGTTACATGATCTTAGCATTTCCTCTTTATAGCAGCTTCAGATGCCATTTTATGACCAGCCGCTATTAGTATTTTGCCGCCATTGTATCAATCTGCAACTGTATTAATGTGGGTATTTTGTACTCGAGGTGTGGCTCAATCATTATATGACCAACAGCTATGAGTATTTTGCAATCGAGGCATGGCTCAATCATTGTATGACAATGTTTTTGTAAGAAAAAATCGGTTACTCACATACACAAACTATGATACTCATAGTTACACTCACATATACAAACTATTATACTCATACATACATACACAAATTTTGAGGGAACTATATTTTTTTGTGGAACAACAATTTTTGGGGAACTAAATTCTCTGGTAGAACTAAATTTTTTGGGAACAAAAATTGTTGGTAGAATTAAATAACAATTATTGCGCTTTAATAATTGTTGTTCGTTTATAATTACGGGATTCAAGCTTTTGATGGGGAAACAATTTCTGACAATTAATTTTTGAGGGAAACTCAATTCTCTGGTAAAACTAAATTTTGGGATGAACAAAAATTTTTGGATGTTGAAATTTAGCGGGGAGAACCCTAAAATGTTGGAGTGGACCTAAATTTGGATAGTACTAAAATTTTGAAGGGCACATCGCCCGTGCCAAACGCTAATTTGTTCTCTTAAATTTTGGCTGTTGAAATAATTTTTTGGGGAACAAAGTTTCGCGGGAGAAAATCTTAAATGAACCGTGCCCGCGGGCACGGGTTATGACTAGTATATATATATATATATATACACACACACACACACACACACACACACACACACACACACACACACACACACACACACACACACACACACACACATGTTAGATGAATGTAAGTGAATAAGACTGTTTGATATGTAGGTATTGGAACGTGTGTATTTGTTTGCGCATTTATATGTATACGCGTGTGTGGTGTGTAGATGGTATTCGTAATTATTTGACTATTATGGCGGTATGTGCGTAGGGTGTGCAAGGTAGCTATATATAAATAGCATATGGCAGGGGACATATAATGTTTGTGCACTCTTGTGTGAATTATGTGTGGTATACGTGCCTATCTGTGTGAGGCAGTAGGTGCATCGCTATAAACGTGAAATTATGTGTATATTTATCTAAGTGACGTGATCGTGCATGTGATAGTGCGTGCGCATTTATGTATGTTGGATGTGACTAATTATCGTGTGTATGTAGATGTTTATGTCTATATAATTGTGGATGAACTTATGTGACTAAGTATTGGGTGTATAGGGATCCAGTGTACATACGTGTGACATCGTGATAGCGACCCTGTTTATCAAGCAATGGTGTATAGATTAATGTGTGTCGTTGTGTGTCTGTACATGAATGTAGACATATATGTAAATACATCAAGAGATAGAACATAAGTCGTTTATACTTGAATGTATTAAGATGTATCTGAAAACATACCATGTGTGAGTGCCTTGTATATGTCGTGATATGGATATGGTGTGATGTTCTATGCATATAAATATGAGTAGTGATTCACATACGCGTAATAATACATACAGAGACTTAATTATGGAGTATAATGTATATGTTAATGTGTGAATATGTGTACCTAGATAATGTATATCTAGTGACACACGTAGTGATGTTGGTGTGCTACTAGATAAATAATAGGATGCATCGGTGATATGTGTGTGTCGTGCGAGTGTGTATGGATTTCAGTGAAGCCTATAGGGTATATAAGTGTGGTGTAGATATGTATCCTTGTTGGTGCTTCGTGGGTAGAAAGACCATCATACCCAGCCGACCCTTGGCAAGACTCACACCCTAGAAAGTTCGAGGACGAACTTTATTTTAAGGTGGGTATGATGTAATGCCCTGTTTTGACCTATACGTGTATTTTACTGTATACGTGTGGTATTTTCACAGATAATGTGTACGTAGGCATGAAATAAATGTAGTTATCGATGTATGTAGCGTAATGAGAGGGGGATTGGACCGTAATGGGTGGCTAAGAGACGAGAAAGCGAGACTGGGTACGGGAGAAGTGCGAAGGACGTCGTTGGTGCAAAACTACAGGGATGCGTTGGACGTGCGTGTGTGATGCATGTATGCCAGCATGGATGTGCGTGGATGTGTGTAAGGGGAGACATGCTAGTGTGAAAAGGGGTTATGGGTCAATGGCAACCCCCGTAAATTTTTAGAAATGTCTGGGGCAAAACGGTCTTTTTGACTAAAAATGCTGTGCGTACACACTTAAGTGGTCGGTACATAAAGTAATGGCACACTTGTAATTAGTGGGAGGTTTGGAGGGTATTTTGGTCATTTAATGGGTTGCATGCTTATCCATAAGAGGCTTCTAGGTTAAAGATATTTTGGTGGAAAATCCCCTTTCTTTCTTGAACTTTCTTGAACTTTCTTTTCCTTTCTTTTCTAATTTTCTCCCCATCCTTCCCCCTTATCATGGCCGGCCACATCCCTCCCCTTTTCTACTTCTTCTCCAAATGAAAACCCCAATTCTTCCATCCAAAATTAAGAATCTCAAGTAGGATGCAAGAGAGAAGAAGAGGAAAAGAAAGAAGAGATAAAAGAGAGGAAAAAACCAAGTTTGAGGTAAGAATCTAACTTGTGTTTGTAAATTTAGTTAGGGTTCCAATTTATCATGTTTCTATATCTTGTTTAATTAATATGGATTAGTAGTAATCAAATTGTTTAGCCATTTTTTAATTTTCATGAAAATCCCCTTGAAAAGCAACATCACTTCCTTCAAAAAGCTGAAATTTTGTTGTGTGTTCATGCTTGGATTCTGCTCACTGATTCGAATTGGGTTTAGAAAAAAATATGGACTTGTATATCTTGAAGTCATACCCCAAAATCATATAAAAATTGATATATATTCAATTCTGAAATTGGGAGTAAAAATTCAAGTTCTACAGCATGTCTGTTTGATTTCCAACTTTGACACAGTTAAGTAGAAATGGCTTAATTACGTGCGCACTTAATGAAATTTTGTGTTCTTGGTCTTGTTGGAAATTTAACAAGTTTTTCTAAAAGTTTATCATAGTGCTTGTATGTCAAATTTCTGGCTATAAAATGCTCAAAATTGGCTTTGAACACAGGCTCTGAAATCTGTCTGAAAAACAGATTTGACACACTTCACCAAATAATTCACCATAAATCACATGCTTAATATTTGTGTCTGACATTTTTTCTGTAAGTCTACGACACCAATATATACAAATATTTAGTTTTAAGTTTTTCCAAATTCCAACTACAATTGCCTCAAAAACCACCCTCAATCTGACTATTCTGCAATTTCAGCAAGCTGAATTCATTAAGTAGTGTTCTTATTCATTAATTGTGGATAATTGGCCATCATTATTCTTGCTTATTATGATTGTGTGATGGAATGAATATTCATGTCCTTGGCACATATAAATTATAGTGTGTTGTTATGATATGAATCACGCCCGCCATGTGTTCGATGAAATGCCTCAACGAAGGCAATATCTGGAAATTTGAGTAACGTGCATATGTTAGTGTTGGCCTTGAGCCACGGTGATGATTGGTGAAGTTAGTGGCTTGAATGGCATGGATACATTGAAATTGTGAGTGGATGACGTGTTATGATAGAGGGCATGTCACGTGAGTGCATGTTCATATGTATGATGATGGGCAGATGAGGCGATAAGTGCATACCCATGCCATCAAGACCCCTAACACGTCACTTATGATGTTAACTAATAAAATTGAACAAATCTCAGTCCTCTCTAATGAGGGTGAGTTAGCAAAGCCAGGGGTTTAGGTGGAATTTGAGTAAATTGTGGATATGAGGCCTGGACTGTGAAGTTGGAAGATGATTATGTGATGTGTGGAGTTTACACCAACTCGCCTTTACTGGGAGTGGAAGGGATTTTCTTACCTACTCGCCTTTACCGGGAGTGGAGGTGTCAGGGGGTTGTAGAGCCTCACTCCTGCCAGGGACGGGGGATCTGAGAGGCCCGGCGTACAGTGCTCGTGTCCACTGCGTCGTGTGCTATATTCACCCCAAATTTGTGTTGAGTATTGATTCCCCTGACTTGGTTTTGGATGATGAGCAAACATAAATATCGTGTACTAACTGTTTGTGAGAGCAGTTATGGAGATCGTCGCCAAAAGAGTGCGTATATCAAAAGCGACGTCTCAAGACTTCTTAATACGCGTGATCGTGTGCCTGAAGCTTCGTTAAAGCTCTAGAGGCAATATTGAAGTCAAGAAGAATGAAGATTGAAGCTTCAAAGACGGTTCGTCATGTATTATTATTTATTGTCTTCTAGCTTCATAGATTAGAGTGTTAAGCCTTGAGTAGGACTTACTTTATAATCTTCATTTCGCTCATATCTTAGAGCTAGGATTATCATAGAAGCCATTAGAAACTTTTCCGAAGCCTATCGCTTCTTCCCTCGGCTTCTAGTGCATGTTAGTTGGTTCAAGTAGAAGAACCAACCGACTAGATGACGATCTAGCCGGTCGGCAATTCCTCTTGAACCGACTAGAATGCCTTACTCATTTCAGCTCATTCCCTGTTGATCAATTAGTCCGTCAAAGAAGAGTCACCGACCGACTAGATGACGATCTAGTCGGTTAGGAATCCTTCTTAGACCGACTAGTTGAGCTTTCCCTGTACAACCATAGTTACTGTTTATCGTTAGTCGGTCAAAGAACGTTTGTCGAACGACTAGTTGATAAACTAGTCGGTCAGCATTTGTTCTTAGACCGACTAAATCAACTTGTATCCAGCCTATTCGATTTCATCTGTTAGTCGGTCAAAGAACACTCACCGACCGACTAGTTATGAAACTAATCGGTTGGCAAATCTTCTTAGACCGACTAGTTCATGTTGCCTGGAACTTTCTTGTTTGGCTGTAAGCTTGTTAGTCGGTTCATGAAGAATCACCGACCGACTAGTTGGTAATCTAGTCGGTCAGTGATCCTTCTTAGACCGACTAACTGCTTCAGAAATAGAGCAGTTGGAGCTTTAATTGAAACGATTTTTCCTCTCTCTTTCCTCTATCCTATATATACTTGGAGGGGTTCTTTCCTTGTATTCAAGGCTGCCATTTTACAGGTTTAGACAAATCAAAGAGAAGCTATTCAACTCCATTCTAAAGCTTTCTCTTCCTCACAAGAATCTCTTCCTCAACTCTTTGAGCCATTTTCCTCAAGAGAGATTCTCTCCATTGTGAGCCTTCCAAGTCAAGAGCTTGATCCAAAGTCACCATCCTCCATCCTAGCCTTCGATCGCTGATCTTATTGGTGGAGCTTCGGTTTGGTGACATTCTCTCCTCAAAATCCTTCTTGCCCTAATTTGGTAAGTTATACTTAAGGCATAGGATTTTGTGGTAAGTATTTCATATTTCATTTCAATTGATATTGCAAGTGTTTGTCTCTCGGGTGTGAGAGAGTGTGTGATCCCGGGTTGTGGGAGTCACATTTACTTTGTGTATGATTTGGTCTTGTGAAGGGTTTTCACAAGAATTTCATAGTGCTAAATCTTGAGTTAGAGGTTTCTAACTCAAGTATCCGGAGGGGATCCGGGTGGTTGGGACGTAGGATCACCGGGAACAAGTCGGGGAGACTTGGGTGGATCCGAACCCGTTACATGATTTGTTTGTAGTCTATTCCGCATTGTTGTTTGTATGTTTGCACAATAATTAGGAATAACTCTCTTGATTATTTTAAAGTACTATTCACCCCCCCTCTCGTACATGTGCAGTAGCTTCACATGGCACTACAATTGGTATCGGAGCCAGAGTTCAAAGCTATGACAAACAACGACTACAACGTCTTCAAGGATCGTCATGGGTCTTCTTCAGTTGTGGAAGGACAATCCTCTGACAGGCCTCTTCACTTCAACGGTACCAACTATGGGTACTGGAAATGCCGGATGGAGACCTTCCTCCGGAGCGCTTCACTTTGGAGAGCCACGATGACATAGTATGTCGAGCCCGCCGAAGAAGATTTCGCGAAGTGGACTACCGCGGAGGTCGCCGCGGAGGTAAGCAATGCCAAGGCTATGAACGCCTTGCAATGTGCATCGGAGCCCGAAGACTTCAACAAGATATGCACATGTAAGAGTGCATATCAAGTATGGAACCAACTCCTCTTCTTGCACGAAGGAACGAGTACGGTAAAAGATTCTAAACTCGTTGTCGCTAACAAAGAATTTGAGTTGTTTCACATGGAAGAGGGTGAAACTATGAAGGACTACTATGCTCGCTTCGTGAACATATCCAACGAGTTGGAAGCGCTTGGGAAGATCTACACCCAAAAGGAGAAAGTCGCAAAGATTATTGACGGACTTCCTTCTTGTTAGGAGAAGCGTACCTTCGCCATCGAGGAAGGTAATGATATGAACAAATATACCGTTGTTCAACTAATGGGTACCTTGTTGTCTTACGAGGTACGCAAGGAAAGCAAGATCAAGATGAAGGAGAAGATGAAGGCGTACTTGAAGCAAGACGAGCCAAAGAAAAAGGCGATTGCGTACAAGGCCGCCCCATCTACCGATGATGAAGAATCGGAAGAAGAGTTGGACATGGAAGCTTTGGCCGATATGGCAAAGAAGTTCGACCGATTCTTCCGACATGGTAAGTTGAAGAGTAAGTCTAAATTTATTTCGACTAATGCTTCTACTCCCGGGTGTTATAAATGCAATAAGCCAGGACATATCAAGCCGGATTGTCCTCTCAACAAACACAAGGAGAAGTGAAAGGCATCCAAGTACGACAAGTCAAGAAAGCACAAGAAAGGACTTGTCGGCACATTCACCGACTCCGAAGAGGACTCCTCAAGTGGAGAGTCGGATGATGAACGAGTGGAGAAAGCACACACGTGCTTCATGGGAAAAGAGGAACGTGTTCAAGAGACCTCCTCCGATGAAAGCAAAGATGAAACCGAGGATGGAAGCGAGGATGAAGGCGGTGAGGTAACAATGGACGAACTTAGAGTAGCTAATGAACAACTTTGGAATAAGTTTTCTAATTTGGCTACTAGATTTATTAAGACTAAAAATGAGTTAGATAGTCTTAAAACCTCACCTAAACCTATCATCGTCAACAACGACACCATTGTTGAAGGGTTGAGAAATGAGATTGTAAATCTCAAATCTCAACTTGAGCATGTTCATATCGAGGATTCGGATGAACATGTGATAGCGGATTTGACGTCTCAAAACTCAACTTTGAGTATTGAGAATAAAAATCTCAAATCACGTGTTTGTGCACTCACATCACAAGTGTCCACCTTGGATGCTTCGATGCATTCTCTCACCGAGAAGTATGAGTGCACATTAGGCCGAATTCATGAATTCAATAAAGGTAAGGGCCATTTGGATAATATCCTAAATGACTTACCTCCGGCCAATCATCACATTGGCTTGGGGTATAAGATGGGAGATTCATCCAAATCGTCCGCCACCTTCGTTAGGCCATCTTCCGATGCTTCTACTAGTGGGAGTAAACACGTCATGGGTAGTTCTTCTACCAATGGTGCTTTTGCTAGGTACACACCCCCATTTGGAAAGAAATCCACTTTGGGTGGACCTCCAAAGAAGGGTCATGCTTTCATGTATACCATGCCACGTAGGAACACACATCCTACTCCACATGTTAGCACATATGATGATTTTTATGCTCCGCATCCACGAGCACGTGCACACCTTGTGAGACACACTCATGCACGTGTTCCACCACATGCATATGTTCATTCACATTCCCATATGAATGATTATCATCATGCACCATTTCATCATGCATCTTATGCCTATCCACGACATGCATCACATAGAAATCAACAACGTATGCATGTTCCCAATAGGAATAGGGCTCCCAAAATCTTCACTATTTGGAGCCCAAAGGACACAAGCATGAATGAAAAACAAGTTTATATGAATTCTTATTTCATGAATGTTGTGCATAGTGATAATTATGTGGGGAAGTCTAAGTCCAATTGGACTTGGCTTCCAAAAGTCTAATCTCTTAGGACCCAATGTCCTTGGGTACCATGGAATGATAGTTTATCTTCAGGTACTCAAGAATAAGAGGAGCAAAAAATCTAAATTTAGCTCCAAGAATGATATTTTTCTAGGTTCAAGCCACCATGGGATACCAACCCTACCAACTCATTGATTTGCAAGGGATTTTTCATTCAAATAGAGTTGATGGTGCTTAAGAGATGCACCAAAGTAGGGGGAGCTTAATGTTGTAAGTATATTCATACTTTTGATTTACATTGGTATCCATGTGTGTTGAATGCATCCATTGGTAGACTATATTACAATTGATGTCATTTTGTGCTAGTGTATGCCATAGTTTTATGATGTTCTATCTATTGTTGGCATAACACTTTTGCATATTACTTTTGGTATCAATTCGCTACATTTGGTATTCTCATTGGATTTATGTCTCTGATATTGATTTCATCGCTCGACGATTATCTTGGTTAAATAGAATTATTTCTATGGAAACATAGAATTGTTTTCCATGCACTCTATTTAACTAAGAATGTTGATTTTAGAGAGTATGTTCCAAAACTTAATACGTGAAATTGATTTGAGTCTTGATGATTTCGTTTTTCGATTTTCGCCTATGGCTTGATGATTTCGTTTTTCGATTTTCGCCTATGGTTTGATGATTTCGTTTTTCGATTTTCGCCTATGGCTTGGTGATTTCGTTTTTCGTTTTTCGACTATGGTCTCATTGGCATGCTTTGCTTTTATTCGGTATTTTACATTTGATATTTTACATTGGTGTCATTTGGACCGCGGTCGTATTCTTCGACTCTCGTGCTTTTATTTTTTAGCCATTGTATTTGTCGTTGATCTCCTCCCGCTCTTTTTGCTAATGCCAAAGGGGGAGAGAATTAATAATGACAATGTGCTAATTAATAATTCAAAGCAATTTACCATGAATCTAGTTTGATATGTTAGATTCAAGGGGAGTGAAGATATAAAAATGGATTTAGAATCCTATATGTCAATAATTGGTTCATATTTCATATCTTCCTCGTCTGCTTGATGCGTATGATTAATATTTAATACGAGACTAACGTGTCATCAATGCAGGGGGAGTAAGTAAATTTCAATTGAATCATTATTTTTTATTATTATTTATGTTGGTTTGTCATCACCAAAAAGGGGGAGAATGTTGAGTATTGATTCCCCGGATTTGGTTTTGGATGATGAGCAAACATAAATATCGTGTACTAACTGTTTGTGAGCGCAGTTATGGAGATCGTCGTCAAAAGAGTACGTATATCAAAAGCGACGTCTCAAGACTTTTTAATACGCGTGATCGTGTGCCTGAAGCTTCGTTGAAGCTCTAGGAGCAATATTGAAGTCAAGAAGAATGAAGATTGAAGCTTCGAAGACGGTTCGTCATGTATTATTATTTATTGTCTTCTAGCTTCATAAATTAGAATGTTAAGCCTTGAGTAGGACTTACTTTATAATCTTCATTTCGCTCATATCTTAGAGCTAGGATTATCATAGAAGCCATTAGAAACTTTCCCGAAGCCTATCGCTTCTTCCCTCGGCTTCTAGTGCATGTTAGTTGGTTCAAGTAGAAAAACCAACCGACTAGATGACGATCTAGTCGGTCGGCAATTCCTCTTGAACCGACTAGAATGCCTTGCTCATTTCAGCTCATTCCCTGTTGATCAATTAGTCGGTCAAAGAAGAGTCACCGACCGACTAGATGACGATCTAGTCGGTTAGGAATCCTTCTTAGACCGACTAGTTGAGCTTTCCCTGTACAACCATAGTTACTGTTTATCGTTAGTCGGTCAAAGAACGTTTGTCGACTGACTAGTTGATAAACTGTCGGTCAGCATTTGTTCTTAGACCGACCAAATCAACTTGTATCCAGCCTATTCGATTTCATCTGTTAGTCGGTCAAAGAACACTCACCGACCGACTAGTTGTGAAACTAGTCGGTTGGCAAATCTTCTTAGACCGACTAGTTCATGTTGCCTGGAACTTTCTTGTTTGGCTGTAAGCTTGTTAGTCGGTTCATGAAGAATCACCGACCGATTAGTTGGCAATCTAGTCGGTCAGTGATCCTTCTTAGACCGACTAACTGCTTCAGAAATAGAGCCGTTGGAGCTTTAATTGAAACGATTTTTCCTCTCTCTTTCCTCTATCCTATATATACTTGGATGTGTTCTTTCCTTGTATTCAAGGCTGCCATTTTACAGGTTTAGACAAATCAAAGAGAAGCTATTCAACTCCATTCTAAAACTTTCTCTTCATCACAAGAATCTCTCCCTCAACTCTTTGAGCCATTTTCCTCAAGAGAGATTCTCTCCATTGTGAGCCTTCCAAGCCAAGAGCTTGATCCAAAGTCACCATCCTCCATCCTAGCCTTCGATCGCTAATCTTATTGGTGGAGCTTCGGTTTGGTGACATTCTCTCCTCAAAATCCTTCTTGCCCTAATTTGGTAAGTTATACTCAAGGCATAGGATTTTGTGGTAAGTATTTCATATTTCATTTCAATTGATATTGCAAGTGTTTGTCTCTCGGGTGTGAGAGAGTGTGTGATCCCGGGTTGTGGGAGTCACATTTACTTTGTGTATGATTTGGTCTTGTGAAGGTTTTTCACAAGAATTTCATAGTGCTAAATCTTGAGTTAGAGGTTTCTAACTCAAGTATCCGGAGGGGATCGGGGTGGTTGGAACGTAGGATCACCGGGAACAAGTCGGGGAGACTTGGGTGGATCCGAACCCGTTACATGCTTTGTTTGTAGTCTATTCCGTATTGTTGTTTGTATGTTTTCACAATAATTAGGAATAACTCTCTGGATTATTTTAAAGTACTATTCACCCCCCCTCTAGTACATGTGCAGTAGCTTCACATGGCACTACAATTTGGGGTGAAGTCTAGGTCCTGATATCACAAAGTTTATCCAAGTTCCAAGTAATTTAATATAAAATGATAAAATGAGATTGGTGTGTACTCCTTCTGCTGGTAGCGCCTTCCTTTGCCTGCCTATTTCTTGGTGACTCTGAGCCATGCTTCAGACACTTGCACTTATCCTATTAGATATTGTTTGCTTGAACACTTGTGTGATTGTTATTATTATTAATATTATTCGTCCTAACCCTTTTCTTGCAGTAACTTGACATTGGACCGCAGGTATGAACCTCTTGTTTAGTTATTAAATTTTCATTATGTTATTTAATTACATGTCCTAGTTCTATTATCTTGTTTTGTGGTCTGATAACCTTAGAATAGTGTTCCAAATCCAAGTTGGTTCCTACTGGGGCACGCACTGACGTGCTCCTCCCCATTTTTCAGGTAGCAGGGTCAGTTTGGTTGGAGAAGACTTGGAGTTGAGTTCAGGGTAGCACTTGGTGTGAGCTGTCTTGTGATGTGATAGGGTTGTCTTGGAAGGTGGAGAATGACGGCGTATGTGTAGTGGTGCGCTTGGGCTATGTATGTAAAGGAAAGATGTTGTATAAAATAGTTGTTGTTCTATACTATTTATCAGTTGTTGATATTCTAATGAAGCTGCATTTGTACTATCCCAGCATGTGCGCAGTGGCATGCTTATTCGGTTATTTCTCTCCTCTCTCTTCACCCTCACTCTTCAGGATACTTGGAAAAAAAAGATTCAGATTCCGAGTATTCTGGGAACGGGGCGTGACAAGGAGGAGCAAATAGGTGGAAGGAAGGCTTCATCCTCGGGAGATCTTGGGTGATATCTATTTAACCCCTTTTGTAATTTTGATATCTCTGTATTGTAATGAATTTGGACGAATTTGTGAATGAAAATTCCATCGTTTGTTTCATGATGATAGAGTAGTATTGAATGGTCTGGGTTGTGATTCATTGGGTTGGATGTTAATTATAGCTTTAATTTCCTCTTGCTCATTTTATATGTTGATGTTGGATGTATTATTAGGGCACATTTTAATTGGCTAAGACCCAAGTGGGCACTCTTAGAGAAGAGACCATGATCTTAATTTGATTAGTGCTACGATGATACGTCCATCCTTATTGCAAATTATCGTGTTCATGAAAGCTAAACTTTCCGATTAAGCTTGCCATAGCCGGAGGCCTAATTGAGTTATATGTGGGTAATTTGAGCTTGATTAACACCAACATTAGTGAATCCACAACTCATTCTCCTCGCCTAGCTATTCTAACTTCCCATTTGGCTCTCCAACCCTACCCACTTAGGATAGGATTTTCGTTTCCCCACACTTTTTCCTACTCATACATCGTTAAGCGAGTTAGTTGTAACACGCTATTATTCTTCTTTATCGATCAAACTTGTGAATGTAGAACGACTTGTCCCTTGATCCGACCTGGTACTCACCTGTAATTTTTATTGCATTGACACTCCTACGCTTGGGAGTGGAAGGCGTGCCCCATGCGCGTTCTGCACAACCAACAACCAGATTAAGAAAATACGTCTGGATAATGGTGTTGAATTTACATCACAAGTCTTTCAAGACTATTGTCAAGCAACTGGCATTGAAGTTGAACATCCCGTAGCTCATGTTCACACCCAGAACGGATTAGCTGAATCTCTTATAAAAAGGCTACAATGGATCGCTCGTCCATTGCTAATGCAATCTCAGTTGCTTATGACTGCATGTGGACATGTCATTTTGCATGCTACATCACTAAGAAGGATAAGACCATCTGGAAGTCAAATATATTCTAAAATGCAACTCACATATGGAACTCCACCATAAATCTCTCACTTGAGGATGTTTGGATGCACAGTCTATATCCCTATTGCACCATCACGGAGGACAAAGATGGGTCCTCAACGTTGTGTAGGTATCTACGTAGGGTTTGATTCACCCTCGATAATTAGATACATGGAACCCCTAACGGAGGACGCTTTTAAGGCCTGTCTTGAAGACTGTGAGTTCGACGAAAATACTTTTTCCAAACTAGGCTTAAATTCTAAGAAGCCTGAAGTTTCAGAGGCCATTTCATGGGACACCAAGACTTTGTCCCACTTTGATCTACGTACAAACCAATGTGAAGATGAGATCCTGAAGATCCTCCTAATACAGAACATAGTTCACATACTACCAAATAAATTCACTGACAACCAGAAGATTGTCAGATCACATGTCCATTTTGTAAACACGCCAGCTAGGATTGACATACCCAAATACGAATGCAATCCACCTGTAGTATAAGTGGCCGTACCTTAACAAAAGAGAGAATGACCCCCAGTCTCCTAGGATAAGTTTCCTCGAAAGAGAAAAACTCCTAGAAAAAAATATAATGATACTACTACAGGATGCTGAGCTCAGCCCAAATACCTCTACCCTCCTCCATTCCACAGAAGAGGAAAACATAAGAGAAATATCATAAAATTATGTATGTACTGGGGAGGTATTGGACAGAAAAAGCACTGTCATTGATGATGATTCTGCGTTCAATATTTTCATTCACGTCTCTGAATGCGACGATGATATCGATCCACACTCTCTAGCAGATGTAAACATAGAGAGGCTTGGTCAAAATGGAACGAGGCAATAGGAGTAGAGGTAGACTCACTCTTGAAACACAAAGTATTTGGACCAGTAGTTACAACACAAAAAGGTGTAGAACATGTGGGATATAAATGAGTATTCGTAAGAAAGAGAAATGAGAATAATCAGATTGTACGCTGCAAATCACGCTTTGTAGCACAGGGTTTTTCCCAACGACCGGGAATAGATTATGAAGAGACATATTCCCCGGTTATGGATGCGATCACTTTCCGATTCATATAAGCTTAACAGCAACGAAAGGCCTAAATATGCAGCTCATGGACGTTGTGACTGCATACTTATACAGTAATATAGATAAAGATATCTATATGAAACTTTCTGATTGCAATAAACTACTAACAAAATGGAAGATAGACCTCGGGACGTCTATTCTGTTAAGATACAAAAATCATTGTATGGTCTAAAACAATCGGAAAGAATGTGTTATAACAAATTCAGTGAATTCCTTTAACAACAAGGATTCACCAATAATGAAGTCTGCCCTTGCATCTTCATAAGAGCAAAGGAAACATGATTTGTAATAATTTCAGTTTATGTAGACGATTTAAATTTCATGATCTCTTGAAGAGATATCAGAGATATCTAAATGTTGAATATTGGACTCCCCGGATTTGGTTTTGATGATGAGCAAACATAAATAATCCATGAACTAACAATTTGTGAGCGCAGTATTGGAGATCGTCGCCAATTTCACGAGAACATTCAAAGCGACATCTCAACACTTCCCAAAGCTCGTATTCATGCCTAAAGCTTCGTTGAAGCTCATGCGCCATTTTGGAAGTTATGAAGATTCAATCGAAGCTCTAGAAGACCGTTTATTAAGGTTTTATTTATAGTCTTTTAGCTTCGATATATAGAATGTTAAGCCTTGAGTATATCTTACGTTTCTATCGTCATTACGCTCATTTCGTAGCTCTAGGATCCTTGCACAAGTTCATTCTAACTTCCTCGAAGCATCGCGCTTCGATTCGGACTTTATTGTGCATGTTAGTTGGTACAAGAACAAGTACTGACCGACTAGATGGTGATCTAGTCGGTCGGCAACTCTTCTTGGACCGACTAGTTTGATTCCTTAATTTCTTGGACTTTACTGTTTACAGTTAGTCGGTCTACGTTGACTCACCGACCGACTAGTTTGTGAACTAGTCGGTCAGTGATGCTTCTTTGACCGACTAGTTGTGACTTACTGTTCATGCTAAAATTCTCCTAAGCTACTGTTTATCGTTAGTCGGTCTAAGAACGTTTGGTGACCGACTAGTTGACAATCTAGTCGGTCAACTTTTGTTCTTGGACCGACTAAGTCAACTTGTGTTCAGACTATTTCATTTTGCCTCTTAGTCGGTCTACGTTCATTGACTGACCGACTAGTTGTGAAACTAGTCGGTCAGAAAGTCTTCTTGGACCGACTAGATTTCTAGGTCTGAAATTCTATCTCTTCTCAGATCTTCACTTAGTCGGTCCATGCTGTTTGTCTGACCGACTAGTTGATGAACTAGTCGGTCAGTGACTGTTCTTTGACTGACTAATTCTCACAGATTTCTATCCGTTGGAGAATGACCTAACTTGTTTTTATGGGACCCTATAAATACGAACCTAGGTCATTTCTATCTAGGTTAGAGTTTCCATTCAGAGATTCATTGAGATCAAAAGAGATAGCTATTCTCACTCAAATCTAAAGCTCTCTTCCTCACAAGAAACCCATTCTCTCTCATTTCTAGATCTAGAATCCATCTAGAGAGAAGGTTGTTCTTGGTGAGCTCTTCAAGCTATTGCTTGATCCAAGTCTCCAAATCATCCCTAGGCACAGATTGCTGGTCATTTCCTTGGTGCTAGGTCTTGGTGACTTCATCTTCCTCAAATCCTTCATTTCACCATTTGGGTAAAAAAAACTCAAGGTATAGGATTTTGTGGTAAGATTGTTTATTTCATATTAAACTCTTTAATATTGCTTTGTGATTCTCTCGTTTGTGAGAGAAGGTTGTGATCCCGGGTTGTGGGATTCACGTTTTCTATTGCATGTATGATTTGATCTTGTGAAGGTTTTTTCACAAGATATTCATAGTGGAAATCTTGGGTTAGGGTTTCTAACTCAAGTATCCGGAGGGGATCCGGGTGGTTGGGACGTAGGATCACCGGGAACAAGTCGGGGAGACTTGGGTGGATCCGAACCCATTAACATCATTTGTTTGCATTGTTAATTTTGTTGTTGTCATTCAATTTAAGCTTCCGCAAATTGATTTGGTAGTTGTTTGCAATTTAATTTGGAATTATACTCCTTATTATTTTAAAGTACTATTCACCCCCCTCTAGTACTTGTGCAGTAGCTGGTAGGGCATTACACTAAAAGCCTTACAAAGACTGCTGAGATGAAAGACCTTGTCAGGACCAAATACTGGCTTGGCTTATAAATAGAACACCTTAGCGGTGGAATCTATTACATCAATCCACTTATACACGGAAATTGCTGAAAAAATTCCATATGGACAAATGTCATCCGCTGAGTACACCAATGGTCGTCAGATTATTGGATGTAAATAAAGACCCATTCCGTCCGCTGGAAGGGGGAGGACACACTTGGACCTGAAGTACATTACCTAAGTGCCATTAGAGCACTCCTTTATCTGGCAAACTACATGCGTCCCGATATAGCGTTCGCAGTAAGCCTACTAGTCAGATACAGTGCAGCGCCCACAAAGCGTAACTGGAACGGAGTTAAGCACATTCTGCGCTACCTCCAAGGGTCAATTGATCTGAGATTATATTACCAGAAATGTGTATCCTCCAACTTGATTGGTTATACAGATGCAGGTTACATGTCAGACACCAACTCCGAAAAGTCACAGACCGAGTTTGTGTTCACCTACGGTGGGACGTCCATTTCATGGAGATCTGTGAAGCAGACCACGACAACAATCTCATCCAATCATTCTGAACTTATTGCGATCCATGAAGCTAGCATAGAATGTTTTTACAGATGCAGGTTACATGTCAGACCCCAACTCCGAAAAGTCACAGACCGAGTTTGTGTTCACCTACGGTGGGACGTCCATTTCATGGAGATATGTGAAGCAGACCACGACAACAATCTCATCCAATCATTCTGAACTTATTGCGATCCATGAAGCTAGCATAGAATGTTTTTGGCTACGTCCAGTCATTCACCACATCATAGTGACGACCGGCTGAAGACGGGCGACCTTCAACCGACCACCATGTTAGAAGACAATGCAGCCTGCATAGCTCAACTACGAGGTGGCTACATCAAGTGTGACTTGACGAAGCATATCTCCCTTAAGCTCTTCTGGACGTACGAACTACAAGAGAACAAATAAATCGACATTCAGCAAATCCAGTATTGCAACAACTTGTCAGATCTGTTTACTAAAGCACTACCTAGATGTACTTTTAAGAATCTTGTAAAAGAGAGTGAGAATAAGAGAGAGTGAGATGAGACAATTGAGAGACTTATAAGTCTAAAGCTTATACACAACAGGGGGAGTTAAATGTTGAGTTGTATTTTTTTCCTTAGCTATTGGTTTTTCCCACTGGGTTTTCCATATCCAAATGTTTTAACGAGACAACCACATTAACTCTGCATCCAAAAAGTATTCACCCCTAATGATATCCACCGATCAGGAGAAGTTAAGGAGACTTGTACTCTTTTTCATTAGCTATTGGTTTTTTCCCACTGAGTTTTCTATAGCCAAAGATTTTAACGAGGCAAGACCTCCTAACTTAGGATTCAGAAGTATCCAAATACTCGTGATCAGATAAGCTCTATGAATCCTGAAGTATTCATATACCAAACTTACAATGATGTATGGATAATAGGAAGTGTTATGAATGAGCTTTTATAGGCCTATGTGAAGCCTACATAATGCTAGGATATCCACTAATTATGTAAACTTTTCTTATAAATATATGACTTGAACCTTCAGTAGTAGCCACTTCAAACTAAAATAATTTTTTCAATAAAAAAGCGAAAGTCGTCCGTTTTTAAATGGGATGCAATGCTGAAGTCAAATAAACCTAAGGGGCCGCGTGGGGGGTTTGTTTTGGTATCACCCCCCTAAATTTATACTTTGCAGCAAAAGCATCCGCATTAGCGGGAAATTAAATAGAGAAAAGTTTGGTGGTCTAACGTAAAAATATCATCCGTTAAAAATCAGCCTGGTTCCATTCCCCCCTCTCAAAACCCTCAATTTCCTCGTTTTTTTCGCCTCTTCGCCGTTGGATTCTGGATTGACGAAAGCGACGGTGACTGGAAGTATAACCCTAACCCTAATTCTCTCTGTTTCTTAGATTTGTAATGATTTTGGGGGATAAATAGGGCTTTCCTAGTTTTGATTCCTAGGGTTTTAAGAGGGAGAATGTGAAGGCTCCGGTGATGACTGATTCTTCAAGGTTGCCTCCTTTTGTCGTTCCAATTGCTGAATTCACTCTTTTGAATGTAGAGCTGAAGAGACATCTGAGGAGCCCTTCTCACAATCTTGACTTGTAAAGATTTATTGCTCCAATATTTTGATCTCCAATATGTTCATTTTTTTTGCTTGTTTGCATCGTGATCTGAGTTGCTTTAATTTCCTTGGGGATATAATGTTGTAAGCGCCATATTAAACGATTCAATTTTCATATGGCAAACGTGAAGGTTAATATCCATCACGTATATGTGATTAATTCATCATATTGGTTTCAAGAGATGGGCTTCCTTTGGTCTAAGGTTTTTCAACAGTCTGCAAGAACTCGTAAAATGTAGGAACTGTTGTCACATAAGCTTGACATACTATCCGATAGAAAAAGACTTTGGTTTATCTCAAAATGTGCACCATGATTATTGAATATACTTAGAGCGTAAGATCTTGTGTTTTTGATGGATTCTCATTCAAATATTGATTCACAAAGTTGAGGTGGATCATGGATTTATAATGTAGATTTATATGAGACAGAGTTCATTTCTTAGTTGTTGTCAATCTTAAATGGCAATATACGAGGATATGACGACCTCCTTTGACATCCAATCAGGAAAAAGAGGGCAGGAATTGTAGGGATGAATAGGTTTGTACAATGTTTTGAAGAAGACACAACTTTATTAATGATGTTGATCATCTGCCACGTAGGATCCTAACTGGGTGTATTCAAGAGTGGGGGCAAAAGGGAGAAACTGCTAGCTCAAATGTGCAGCTCTCTCTGTTGAAGGAAAATAATGGCTGATACGAGTTCAAAGATTACTCAAGCGAAGTTTTGCCATATTAACTTGATGCAACAAATCTTGTCTAATGTGTTTAAGTAGTTTTGATACCTAAAGGTTTTTAATGTAGACGTAAAAGGTTCCATTGATGATTGATTCTTTGAAAATATCTCCTTTAATCGTTCCAATTACTGAAACAGCTGTTTAGTATGTGGAGCTGAAGATACATCTGAGGAGCCATGTTTCTTACTTTGGACAATTTTTTATAAAGACATACCGTTACAATGGTTTTCTCATATATATTTGCCTAACTTGTGTTTATTTGCATTTTCTTGTGTATTTCTCAAATATAGTTGCCTAAATTTTGATTAGAGAAATGATTTTAATTTGGTTTTATCTACTGTGTCCATTGGTGTTATCTCGTTTGTTTTGTATTTCTTATAGAAACCATGAATAGTTGGTTTTATTATTGTTCACAATGATTTCCTTTTAAAAACGGAAAATTAAAAATAAAATCTCCCCGAACAATTATTTCATGTCTTTTAATTTTTTTCTCCCTGATGAATATATTTTATTGGAGACATGATTCTGTGAGCTCAATGGGAAATGATGAATCGTAGTGTTTGGGCTCAGCTGAAAATCACATGACTCTAAAATTTGCATGAACTTGGTAGTTTTTGTGATGCGCTAGGCTCATCATGCTTCCAACCTTTTATCTCCCCGAAGCCCCACTGATCTCTTATAGAAGGAACATAAAGACGAAAGTAGACATGTGATCAACAGATAAAGCTAACGGAGCCAGGCAATGCAATTGAAAGAAGAATGCCGTCAACCGTAGCATCATTCTCTGAAGAGTATACTAAGAGCAGTAAGAATGATACAGATCATGAAGATGACGATGGAGGATGAGAAAGTGAGAACTCTTTCAAGAGTGATGATATGAATTCGTTGGTCTGCAACGATGCATAAGACGAAGAGGGGGGATGATAATGATGAAAGAGGTTCTCGTAACTCTATGGCAGCAACCATGAGAACAATGTTACCATCAGAGTAGACTCATGAGTTCTTGACCAGCCATTTTGCTTCAATCCTTGCAGTTGCATCTTCTCCAGTTAAGAAGAAAAGTCCAGTTTCTAATAGTTTGTATACATGCACATTTTTCTTGAATTTTTTTCGGACTAACAGTGTGTCTTTCGTGTGTTGTTATATTTTTGCAGTGTACGAATGGACACATGATCTGCAATCAGTGCTGTAAGCAAGTGCTAATGCCCCCATATGCACCCTTTCAATCAGCAGCATTCACTGCTCGCCGCTTGAATCCATTGCCGAAGCCAGCAATATCTCCTGCCCATATGCCTCGGCTGCCAGTTCCAGCCTGCACATTTGAAGGACCTGTGCCAATGCTCTCTTCTCACCTGCTGTCTGAACACCACTCCCACACTACAGATATGATCCACTCATCTTTCCCCTTCTAAAGTTTCATTGCAAACACATCGGTTGTTCTACATTCGTTGGGGAGAGCATGGTCACTTATATCTTCTTGTTAATTGTAGTCCTCCATTGGGGAGTGCCGTAGCTATAGTTTGTCTTGGGCCAGACTCTCTGCATCCATCATACATGTTGAGAGGGGAACACGATAATGTTCAAGGGTTGGATTGAAAACGTCAGGAAGTGGACAAGGGTTTCCTTCCCAAATGTTTCCTGTATGTACCATATAAAGTTGATGGCTCTGTTCGGATCGTTGATGTGAAGATTTGCATCCAAGAGGTCAGCATACTTGTCCATTGATTGCTTCTATCATGCAGCTGTGTGTCATTCTTTGCAATGCAAGTGCTATTCCGAATGTGTGATATCTTGTAGTTTTATGTCTTCTGTTAAGTGGGAATGTTTCCTTGAAGTGAATTTTATGTTGTGTCTCAGGCCCGTTTGACTTTTTTACCTTACCGGGACGGGACTGGAAGAGCATATGCCCTTGTAAGCCCGGGGCCCGGGCGGGCTTGGGTCCGCCGGGCCCGGGCAGCCCGTAAAACTAAAAACAAAATTAAAAAAAAAACTGAAAAATGCTTTATAAATCCTTAAAACATCTTAAATTTTTTTTAAAAAGGAAAAAATATTTAGACATTATAAAATGAAGTATATTGGAATTTTTAAACAATATATAGGAATTTTTCGGTGTAAAAAGACCAAACCCCCAATGACCATTTATGAACGTGGGGGGTTTTGTTTGTCTTTTTACCCGAAAAAAGACCAAAAGGCCCTCGAGGGAGTGGCTCGGCCCGGGCCGGCTGGTCGAAATTCTCCTGGAAGCCCGGCCCTAGAGCCGGGGCCAGGCTTGGCCCGCGGCCCGGTCAACGGCGCCGGGCCCGGGCCCGGGCCGGGCTGGGCCACGGGCCAACGGGTCGTTTGGCCACCTTAAAAAGCTGGTATGCTATTTAAGCATCCGCGATTCTGTGTTGTCAAATTTCAATGCAACAAAAAGTGCTTTCAAAAATACACGAAACACATGATCAAAGGAGCCCGAGAATAGCCAACGGACTGTAGTCAAGCGGCTTTTCCCCCCGCTTCTCAGCGGGGTCGGGAGGGTCCAATCCCTCCCTTGGTGTGGTCCCTGCGCACACGCGTAACCAGCTTTCTGGGAAAAACGGAGCCCTAGAATTCATGGTGGCCGTCGGGCCGGCCCGGCCCGGCCCGGCCCGAAGCCCGCCGGGCCTGGCCGGGCCACGGGCCGGCCCGGCCCGGCTTGATTTACAAGCCGGGCCGGGCCGGCCCGGCCCGGGGGGGTGAAAACCCCCCCAAGCCCGGCCCGCAGCCCGCGGCCCGGCGGGCCGCGGGCCAAGCGGGCCGGGCCCGGGCCGGCCCGGTTTTATTGGTTTTTTTTACACTTAAAAAAAATTTTTGAAATTTTTTTAAAAATTTGTAAAAACAGTATTAAATCATTATAAATTATTTTAACATTTGTAAAATATTTTACATGTCATATATATTTTTTAAAATTTTAAAATACTTGTTAGCTAATTTAGAAATTTAAAAATTGTTCTTATTTAGAACAATTTTTTATTAATTATAACTTGTTCTAAAGAAGTAAAAATAAGTTTAGAATGATATTAAATTTTTAAAAAATTTATAAGACCTATATAAAATATTTTACAAAGTTTAAAAAAATTTAAAATTACTTATATTATTTATAAACCTAAGTTAGATAATTTAGCCCGAAATTCACGAAGGTCCCGGGTTGAACCTTTAAATTTCATTAATTAAAATTTTTTTGAGGGGGGGACTTACATTGGCCAGCCTTACCCCTCATACAATGGCCAACACGTAGGACTTCTACAAGCTAATACAAGATAGAAAATAACAATACATGGAAAAAAAGAAAATCATTCAGCGTCAGACCGGGCCGGGCCGGGCCGGCCCGATAATTCTTCCAACAACAATTTGTATAAACAACGAACAATGCATCAGACTGAACCCTTTGATTATGTGGTGTAGCCTGATGCCGCAATGGGTGCATGTCAAGTGACCCTTCTATGCTGTAAACATGTACACAATTTGGACAACAATTTTTTCAGGCTACTTTTTGAGTGGAAACTCGATGCCTCAAATAAGAAGATTGTGTATCCAATCAAAAATCTATTTTGTCTTATGTGATCCAAAACAATTCAACTATTGACATATAAAATTTCAGCTTATTTGATTTTGTTTTTATCAATACATCTAGTGGCAACAAAATTGGGTTGCTATGTTACAAGAGAAATATGAATATTGGCTAACATGATGAGAAATTCACCTCATTTCTCTCTTTGATAATGGTTACTTCTTAAGTTGGCCTTCGTATCTTTAATCTCGAGCACATCAAAGATTAGGAAATTTTTCTATAGGATAATGTGTATGCGTTGTCAGTATAGGAAATTTCCTATGTTGATGGTACGAAATACACATCACCCCATATATTTCTGAATTTTTTTCTAATGTATGATACATATTCTATGAATCCAAAACACTAAATATGGTTGAACACAAGGGGGATTCGACCATCAATCTGTTGAATATTGAGTACCACATGTTAGTTTTGATGATTAGCAATATAGTTGGTACTAATAATTTCTTGAGTGTATGTGTAGATATTGAGCTTTCTTGATCAATCAATGCATGATCAATCAATGCAAATGAAGGAGAATTAGAGCCAACAGAGACCATGGAGTTCAAGGGTAATCAAGACAACATATTAGAAAGCAAATTGCATCAAGAACTTTATGTAATATTTTATTTTTGATGTAATTTTTATTTTAGACTTAGTAGTATGTTAACGTCTTTGTTGAAGCTCACACACACTTAGGAACACACGTAAAATATTTTAAAAATATTTTATAATATTTTGGAAATCATTTCCTAAGTTTTTAAAATACTTTTCTATGTATCTGTTAGATAGTCGACTACTCCTTGAATATGAGTCGGCTACTTTTCATTGGGTACTCAATGTCCTATTAAATAGTCTACTACAATTGTTTCGGGAGTCGACTACCATTTGTATAGGAGTCAACTACTTTTGCCCAACAGATAGATTCAACACCGCTCCGCGATTTACAGAAATCTGTCGATTTTTCTGTTGGAGTGGTGATTTTGGAAAATGTTTCAACAATTTTTCACCCATATATATGCTGGGATTGTTGAGGGTTTTAGCCAATATTATTGATCGATTTTTCAAAAGAAAAAGAGTTTTAAAGATCAAAGCTTTAAGCAACAAAACTCTCTTATTGGCTAAACATTTTTCAAAAGTTTCTTAATCCTTCTTGGCCAAAATTTAGATATCAAAGAGCTTGCTTTTCTCATCATTTGGAGATCCACTATTGCCACATAACAATCAACACGAGCTTCATCATTTGGCTATAGGTAAAAGAAGGTTGTAAGTAACTCTTTTTTCACTTGTGTGAGGTGTTGTCTCTTTGGAGACGTTTAGTCCATTTTGGACGTGTTTGTTTCAATTGAAACACGTTGTACTCATTGTACGTGTTGTCTTATTTGAGACGTGTTAGTGGATCTTTTGTCCCGAGAGTGGACTTATGGATGGATGTAGGAGAAGTGTCCCGAACTAGGATAAATACTTGTGTTTGCAATTGTTTATGTGATTATGCTTAATAGTTTACTTGCAATTGTTTCTAGCTTCCGCAATTACTCTTTATCTTTTAAGTATTATTGTTGACTAAGTTTTATTTGGGTAACTCCATTTAATAACCTAGGTAGAATTCTTAAGAGGGATTTTTATAATTTGTAGAACACCATTCACCCTCGCTAGTGTTCTATTTGTCGTCCACATGAGGTCCAACACGATCTACTCATCACAAAAAGTTCTATTGTTCCGAAATCGTTGATTTCGCAACAATAGAATCGAGGGTCAAGTAGCGTTGGATTCACTTGATTTTAGTATGTTGATTATTAATGATGTGTAGAACACATTCTTAAAAAATTAAAAATATAAATGTGACTAGTGTTTATGTGTGCCAGTGTGGGAAATTTTCTTGCACTAACATCACATATACATTACACACACACACTCTCTCTCTTTGTGTGTATGTGTGTGTGTGAATAATGAGTATCATATGATATATGGGGTAAAGCCTCATATACGGCTTTCAAAACTAATCCACTGCTATTTTGAACCATCGAAACTGTTCTTTTTGATCTTCTTATTCAAAAACCTAATAACATCAAATATCAGGTAAACTCAACTCAATGGGTTTTACCAATTCATCCATCCCTCACAAATGTTCCATTCATGCAAAAATGTTAAATTTATGACTGGTGGATGAACGTATAAAATCCTTTTGTTTCACTTGATATTTGGTGTTTTGGGGTTTTAGAATATGTAGATCAAAATAAACGGTTCCTATCCTTCAAAAATTAGCAGAGGGTGGTGTTTTAGAGATGTATATGTGGCTTTACCCTATATGTGATATGAAACCAATTACTCTAATATATATAGAGGAACGAGAAATAACCAGTGCACGACGCAAAAAAACCCACACGAATAGGACGCGGGTGCACGCACGCAACCACAAAAGAGTGAGAAGTGTGGGGGTGTCTGTATTGTCGGGGGGGTAAAAGGGGTAAAAATCCCAGCCAAAACACCACACGAACAGGATGCGGTGCACGTGCGCAACCGCAAAGGAGTGAAAAGTGTGGGGGTGTGTCAGTATCGACGGAGGTAAAAGGGGTAAAAATCCCATGGCAATCATGTAAACAATAGGGGATCAAAGGGGGGAAAATGGCAATGGCACACTTGTAAATAAAGGGAGACTTTAGGGTGGTTTTGTGTTTGGGGTGATGTGGAGGGTGATGTGGAAGAGGGGCCCACCTTTGTCCTAGTCATATCTTAGCTTCCACCTAAGACGACTTCTCTAATTGTATAACGGATATGGAGGTCAGCTAGCCGAAGAGGAAATTTCCTCCTTCGCTAGCTCACACAACCCTATTTTCCCCATCTTTCTTGAGGATAGGTTTCCTTCATTTTGATTTTCTTGTTGTAAAATACCAAACTACCAGTTTTTAAAGTGAACCCAATGTGCTTTATTCGTTCATTTAGCCGTTGCAAAAAGTTCTGTTATTACAAAATTGGTAAATTTGCGATGAGTGGATGAACAAGCAAAATCTCTTGGATTCACTTCAAAATTAGGAGTTTGGGGGTTTAGAATATAAAGATCAAAATAAACGGTTCGGATCAAAGGAAAAATTAAGGGGAGGGTGGGGGTTTAATGCTAGCTAATGAGAAAATTTCCTCCATGGCTAGTTGAACCCCCAAAGAGTTCACGTGAAAATTAATGGTTTGGAGGTTTAAAACATGAAGATCAAAATGAACGAAACAGATCATTGAAAATCATTGAGGGGGTTAGGTTGTGTGCACTAGTCAAGGAGAAAATTTTCTTCTTGACTAGCTAACCTACATATTGATCTATATAAATTGAGGAAAGTAGATATGCGCTGTCGACGTAGTTGATTTCCTGTGCTGACAGCAAAAAATATCCAATCTCTCCTATTTTTTGAAATTTTTTGTAGGATTGACGTAGACATTCTAACACCCCAAAATCCTAAATATGGGCTAACCCCAAGGGTAGTTGACACTCAATCTATACAACAAGTTCTATGGTTATGAAATTGTTGATTTTCTACCAATTGGTGTAAGGGTCAAATATCATTGGATTCACTTGATTTTTTGATATATTAATCAACATGATGTGTAGAACGTATCTGGAAAAAAATTGAAAATAAAATAAAATAAAATAAATGGTGTATATGTGTATCAGTGTGGAAAACAACATATATAAATTATTCTTATATGTATGTATGTATGTATGTAAATGATATATATGCGCATTAGCGCGGGAAAAGACATAAATTATTCTTGTATGTATGTATGTAAATGTGTATTAACTACCTGAGAAAACCATAAATTTTCAAGTGATTCCAAGGAGTTCTGCTCATTCTTCATCCACCCATTGCAAGTTCAATGGTTTCAAAACAATAAAACTTTTTGCAATGCGTACACGAATTTTTTTTAAGGGGGGGATGAGCTAGCCAAGGAAGAAATTCCTCCTTGACTAGCTGACCTACATAGTTATTGCGCGCGCGTAGAGTACATGCATGACATAAAAGGCAAATATACATGTGTGCATGCCTATTGATTATTTTTCTATTTAGGTCAAATTAGGAAATATGGTAATGTGTGCATGTGTGTATACATATATTATATATCAATATACAATTTGTATGTGGATGCATACGTGCACACATGGATGTGTATATGATATGATGGTGCATGTGTAGTCATGCACGTATGCATGCCACGAAAGGCATACTTGCATATGAGCATGACTATAGGATACATGGATATGTATAGGATACATGGATATGTGCAAAGTGTTTAGGTCAAATTGATAATTTGATATTGTGTATTTGTATATATGCATATGTATATATGTATGTATACATTGGATGCACGCACGCACGCACACCCGCATAACATGGAAGGCATATGTGCATGCGTGCATGCCTATATGATACTAGGATATACACATGGTGCTTACATCAAGTTAGAGACACGATATTGTGTGTATATGCATATGTATGTGGGAGAGACATGTGGATACATACGTGCACACATGCACACACGCATGACATAGAAGGCATACTGGCACTCGTGCATGCCAATAGGACACATGGATATGTGCAACACGCTTAGGTCAAATTAAGTATATGATATTATGTTGTGTATACATGCATATTTATATCTTTAATATATATATATATATATATATATATATATATATCAATAATTATTTGGTCCCCCTCAAAATCTTAATTAACACAAAATTTAGTTCTCCTCAGAGAATTTTGTTCTTCTCAAATATTTAAAAATTTTAGTTCCCCTTAAAATTTAGTTTCCTCCAGAAAATTTTGTTCCCCTTATTGTTTATTTAGTTCCACACAAAAATCCCCCCACAATATTTTGTTTTCCCAAAAAAATTTAGACAACTTTAGTTCCTCTTCCCCTCATTGGTTAGACAAATTTTCTATGATGAAGATAATAATTAATAGTGCAGCTCCTATCAGCTCCTCATCTTGTGCAAACTCTACCTATTATTTAGACAAATTTTCTATGACGAAGACAAACTGTCCCCTCCAAGTACATTGGCATGCCATTAGACCCATTATTAACGCACCCCAGGTACAATATCATGACATGAACTGCCCCCCAAGTACTTTAGCATGTCATGAACTGTCCCCTAACATGCCATAAACTCCCCCTCCCCCAAGTACATTAGCATGCCATTAGACCCATTATTAACTATGCCCCCTGCCCCACAGTACATTTGCATGCCTTGAACTACCCGCCCCACAGTACATTTGCATGCCTCTAATACAACACTTTATTACCTCTAATAAGGCATGCTATGAACAATCAAAAGATACTTCAAGAAGGTGAGTTCGGTAATTATAAATATGAAAAGTGTGAACTAAAAATAACAAAATCCATAGAGATGGTGAGTTGTGTAACTCTCAGAGAAAAATACAGACATGAATTATGTACATGTAGGCAATTGGGTGTGGTGATGGTAGATCCATGATTTGCAGGGACATCAGTAACTGTCAAGGAAAAATAAGACAGCAAGAGTGTGTCATATACATGCACAATATGTCCTTGCTTTGTTCTTTTGGATGCTACATGCTTCCTTCTTAATATGACTTCTAAATATGAATGTATAAATTTCATTTTTAACTTTGTTGAAGTGGCAAAGAGAAACCTTTGCTGTTAACGGAGCTTTTGTAAGACATGTATAGCAATGTATTCCTTTTTTGGCAGATATTTGAGTGCCATGATATTAAGCTTCCAAGGGCTTTAGCTAATAGACAACCTCAATTATGTAACAAAACTAAAATACCCTGTTAATCAATATTTTTGTTTTCGAAAAAGCTGATATCTGAGTGCCTTATACACATGTAGTTATCAAGTGCTGATACAATTACTACCATGAATATGAGACATCTGATATGCAAATACCATAGAAAACTCAGCAAGCTTAGAGAAGTTCCACTCAGTTTGAACAGAATTTGCAGTTACTCATATTTGAAAAGTTATGCTCAAAAAATACACAATCCAAAAAATTCAAAATCCAAACAAAAAAAGATAGAATTTGCACAAAAAATACACAATCCAAACCAATATTACAGATAGACAGACGACATCTGCATTTGAGCTTCTGTGTGTTTATATTTCGATGATATCCAAACCAAAAACTTTCGCTGATATCCTCCATGTTCTTTTAGTCCAATTGTAGTCCGAATGGCAGGACTCTTTTATTTAATCCTCTAGCATTCGGAGCTACTTGCTCTACAAAAAAACAAATAAAACAAATAAATAAAGCAAATAGTAGGCATATGTTGTAAATTTTCATTCAATAGTATGTGTCATTCATTTTCTAAAAATACGTGCTTGCTTCTGTGCCTTTTTGTACTGTGAAACAACATGATATATCAGCTCAAAAGCCTTATCAATTTCTTCTCTGATTTAAAACCATAATAAGAAAATTGCCTTAGAAGTAAGATCTTTAGCCATTTGCAAAATCATCAACAGTCAACCATTCTGGATATTATAGTTAGCAAGTGTCCACCAATCCTCTAGTTGCTTACTGATGAAGATCAAATGCTGCTGGTCCAGATTAATCCCTACAAATTCCCAAAAAAATGCAAGGCAAATCAGAACTGAATAATAAATTATGAACCTCGTGCATCAAAACTAATGATATCAAATTAAAACTCAGAAATCAAAGTCCAAGAGGCCATCATAGCCTCCATCATAAAATTTTTTTAGAGATCAAACCCATCAGCCCAATGGTCTCCTTACCATAAACCAAATCAATCCTTCTCTTCACCTGTAAACAATTTTCTAAAAAAGAAAAAAATGATATTAAAATAGTCTGATCAAGTAAACAACAAAGAAATAATGATCAAATCAAACAACTTGTAGGAACTGATGCATTATTGTTATTATCCTTCCTCGATATCTGATCAGGAGACTGAATGAGGTACAAAAATCAGATCACAATCTCGCATCATATAACATTTAATTCATGTATAATAATTTGGAATCAAAATGATAGCTTTTCAGTTAAAAATACTAATAAAAAGCACTGAATCCAAATTGATATGTCGACTGTCATTCACCTCATGCAGTTGGAGTAGGGGTGGCAAACGGGCGGGTCGGGTCGGGTTCGGGTCGGGTCGGGTTTGACCCGACCCGAATAAGGGTAAACCCGAACCCGACCCGAATTAAATTCGGGTCAGGTTTCGGATACCCGAACCCGACCCGGCCGTAACCCGGGTGACCCGTACCCGACCCGGTTTGTCTTACGGGTCGGGGTACGGGTCGGGTTCGGGTCGGATTTGGTGTGAAATAGTGATTATTTTTCAAAAAAGGTCGGGTTCGGGTCGGGTTCGGGTCGGGTTGGGTTGAAAAGAGTGAAAATACGGGGTCGAATTCGGGTCAACCGGGTCGAGGGGGTCAAACCCGTACCCGACCCGGATTTTTATCCGGGTCGGTCGGGTTGACCCGAATTCGACCCGACCCGGATTGGCCCTTACCCATACCCGACCCAAGAGGCCGGGTTCGGGTCGGGTCGGGTCGGGTCGGGTCTATTTTGCCACCCCTAAGTTGGAGTAAAAAGTTTAAAGTTCAATTGAATCTTAATGGCATGACCTCATTACACCCAACACTTAAGTTTGATAATATTACTTTCGAAATCACAAAAATGTCTTAAAAATACACCTGGTGAGTGTTGACCAAAACCGCATCAACAGCAACATACTCATCAACGGAGCACCATTTTCATCAACGGAACCAATGATAGGAGCTGATGCATTATTTTTATTGTCCTTCCTCGATATCTGATCTTGAGACTGAATGGGGGACAAATATACAAAAATCAGATCACAAACTCTCATCAAACATTTAATTCTCGTATAATAATTTGGAATAAAAAATGAAGTCTTTTCAATAACAATGATAATAATAATCACTGAATCCAAATTGATACGCGAAATGTCATTCACCTTATTCCAAAAACAGTCCTTTCAAAATTATTCCAAAAACACAAACACCCATTAGTCATAAAATCACAAACTTTTCATTAAAAAATCAGTAACTTGAACACAATTTGGATTATGAAGCAACATGCTGTTTGGTTTTGAAGCATTCTGAACTTTTTTCAAACTGCAGTTTGCAATCTTAGGATTGCAGTTTTTAAAACCCCCATCTTGAATGGAATTTCACAAATTTATTCATATCCACATGCTCTCAGAAGGGGAAAAAATGAAAAACCCTCTAATTTATTTATATTCTTGTATATACTAACATGAGCTTCCAGTTGGGCTTGTTTGTTGGCTGGATCCCTTTGATTCATGTATGAATGTTGTGATCCTAAATTCATGAGCTTCCTGTATAATAAATTTTGCTCAAAATATTCCATCTTCTGGGCTTATTGGATACAATCACATAAACAAACGGCGCTTTTAGTTGGTGGTCTCTTACTTCAAGCCTAATTTGATATTTGTCCTTTGAATATTTCAATTTGATATTAGTCTCTTAAATTTATTACACTAAATTTGATCATGGTTAGGGATTTTTGGCAACTGAGTATGCTGAATTACTCAAAGCGCTTGAACTTTACTTAATATTTTTGCATGTGCATGTAGCTTTGTGTTTTGAATCATTGTGTATGTGCATATATGTGTGTGCTTCTGGGTGCAGGTGGGTTGTGTGTTGGGTGACACATCATTAGAATCTCAACAATCTTACACAAGTATGATTATATCATCTACTACAGTACTAAAATCATGAGTTGCATTACTTTGCATAATCAGTTGCTTCATTTATATCTACATTTATCTCCAAGTAATAAATTCTTCACAGCTTCATGTACATGATGTTCGTTGATCAAGTTTCTCCAGAGATGTTTGGGAACCACTCCTGAAATATAAAATTTTAGTGTAATTATAATTTCAGTACGTGATTCTATGTGTATACTTCTGTTGAATTCTTACTTAACCTTCCGGACTTCCTAAAATTAATAGCTCTTAGCCCCTTATTGTCTTAGGACAATGAATCAATGAATCTTGTAATTTTGCCAAGCAGTGTTCACTTAACTTGGTTATAGCTGCATGTGTAATATGATTGGTTGAGATATTAGCAGTACATGTCACACGCTTCTGCAGGATAAGATTGGTTATAGTTGCATGTGTAATCAAGTCTAGGGCGTTATTTCCTTAGGGCATGTTTGGCTTTGGAGTTTAGTAGTTTAGTTTAAGTTGTAGGTTAAGGTTGGCAAACTGTAATTTGCAAGTCATTAGATGCATTTTAGTTTTATTAACTTTAATAATGCTTGGATATTTTAGTATTATTGCTATTTTATGTATAATTATTGCTATTTTTATGTGTTTTGATAATGTGCAAATAGTTATATGATTAGTATTTTTAACTATTGCTATTTTTATGTTTTTATGTTTTTATGTGCAAATAGTTATATGATAATGTGCAAATTTTTAGCATATTTCATTTTGTTTTGATAATTATTGCTATTTTTATGTGTTTTGATAATGTGCAAATAATTATACAATGAATCAATGAATTTCTAAAGCCCTCATAATGTGCAAAAATACCTACATTACGGGATCTTGCCCCTTCCCTTTTGGCAGCTCCTCCAGCTTCTCTACAGCTTCTCAACATCCAACTGATTTAACGAAACCGGAACACAAACATAAAAAACACAGCTTTAACTTAAATTTTTTTAATATAAATATAAAAACTCACCAGAAGAACCTAAAATTCTGATGCCCACAAATTACATGGAAAATTACATGTCAAATTACACAAATCAGTAAATGCATCAGCAAACAAAAGCAAAATCCAATATAGCTAAAGAGAATCAAACAATTTTCTAATCTAATGAAACAAAGATCCAATCTTTATTCATACCAGCAAATAAAAACCCCAATATATTAAAAAGCAAACTGAAATCAATTCAATGACATTGGCCTTATTAAAGATGGCATTTCCATCTCAAATCACATGTAGATTAGCAGTTGAAGTATACTCATTACTTTGAATAATAGCACTCCTGTGATTTGTGTTTAAACATGTAGAATTTAAACACTGTCAAAGGAAAATAGGAAACATGAATAATTTCTCCAGTACTTCATTTAGAAATTGAACAGTAATTCAACTTATGAACATGAAATTGAACTTATGAGTAATTCAGTTGAAAATGTCACAAAATGTGGGTTCAAGTGCAGTCCCCAATCTGAACTTATGAGTAATCCAGCATCATTTTCAAGTGGAAAGTTTCATTGTTTCCTATTTTCAACTTGAAAATGTTTCCAGAAACTTGAAAATATATCAAATATTAAACATGATACATAAAATAGGATACATAAAATTTTCCTATTTTTGGGTTTAAAATAGGATACAGAATTACTGGAAACATTTTCAAGTATCTCATATATTAGGATACATAATTTTCCTACTGTAGAATAAAAAGCATTCAGTTGGGTTTTGGCCCTCATTATTTGGCTAACAAAGCTTAACAGTCTTGCTGCGTACCTATTCCTCATGCTGCGTACCTCTCCCTCTTGCTGCCAGTAGAAGCGCAGAACTTCAGAACTTCAGAAATTGCGAGATTGCGAACTTCAGAAACAGCCTCACCTGCGAGACTGCGAGATTGTTAGGAGAGATTGCGAGATTGCGAGAAACAGCATGAGATTCCTCCAAGAGCTCAGGCGAGATGAAAACCCAAGGGTTCAGGCGAGATTGCTGCGAGCTCAGGCGAGATTGCGAGATTGCTTGCGAGCCTCACCTGCGAGAAACAGCCTGAGAATCCACCAAGAGTTCAGGCGAGATGAAAAACCAAGGCGAGATTGCTTTTGCGTTGTGGGGGGAAATAATGTTTGTCGAGTGTTTTTTGGGAAGAGCAAGAGCCGAAGCGTTGGGAAGAGACAGGGCTTGCGTTGGGAAGCTCTCCAAAAAAACCTCTTGCTCTTCCCCAAAACGTGTAGCTGTTCCCCAAAACGTTTTGTTTACTTTCTCCAAATATCGAGTTCGTTGGTTTCAAAAGTATGTTTAAAATACAAAACATTCATCTCAAAGTTCAATCCCAACCATCCATTCCAGAAGAATTAATCCTGGCCGTCTTTTATCTACCTCTTTGTCCTAGTCAGCTTGTCCTAGTCAGCCCTAGGATTCAAAAAACTCTGTCAAATGTAATATAGATATAGATATATATATATATATATATATATAATTGTGTATGTATATGACATGTGGATACATACATGCATGCGTGCATAACATGGAAGGCATGCATGCTCATATGCACGCCTATATGACACATGGATACGTGCACGATGTTTATGTCAAATGAGTGAAACGATGGTATGTGTGTATATATACATATGTATATATATGTAATTTGTATGTGTGTGACACATGGATGGATACATGCACGCCTGCACGCACACGTGACATGAAAGGTATACTTGCATGCACGCATGCGGACACATGGATATGTGCATGGTTGGGTCAAATTAAGGATAGATACTATGTGCCACTCTCTCTGTGTGTATCAATGTGTGTGTATAAATGATAAGTGGATACATACATGTATGTTTGCACACCTATATGACCCGAGGATAGTGCATAGTTCTTAAGTCAAATTAGGGACATGATTCTGTGTGTGTACTAGAAAATACATGTATACATGTGCACATGGAAGGCATATGTGTATGCATGCATGCTTATAGGACCTGAGCATGCGTGCATGATGTTTAGGTCAAATCAGGGATACAATACTATGTGTGTATTTACATGTAGTATGTATGTGTGTGTGACACATGAATACATACATGCACCAATACGTGCTTAACAATAAAAACAATCATGAGGCAGCTAAGCATATACTTATTTACAAAAAATCATAAGCTTTAAATGTGTGTTTTAACCATGCATTATGTGATTACAAAATGAACGTGGTTTTAACAATAGAACAAATAATGTCACTTGATCAATGGTCAAAAGTATCTAAATCACATGATTTTTCATAAACAACCATTTTGAAATAGAAGATCAGAGCTCCGGTGCTCACAGTAGTGGTTGAATCACCCGACTGCCTCGGTGGAGGCCCGGGTTCGAATCCCACTACCCCTTGTCCCCTTTTAATTTTCTTTATTTTCCAGCTTTTAGGGCTCCGATTGATATCTGGATTCTTCGTGTTCGGGGTTAAGCGATCAAGGCATGGCGGGTGTACCTGTGTTCCACGACCCATGTTTCCTGCTTTCCGATGGATAAAAAAAGATCATGATGGACGGATATGATCATCAACAAAGTATTTCAGCTTTATGATTTTAGGCCGACTCTTTAGATAATTTATTTAGGAGTCACCTTAGGAACAATTTTACCTACACAGAGAGAGAGGTATCATATGACTAGAGGTGGCAATGTAAGTTGAATCTGTTTTATCGGCATGTCTCGACCCGACTCGATAAGAATTCTGGCCATTAAGGGACGGCACGTGCATGTCACGATAATAAACCGGGCCGTCCGGTCCAGCCAGATAGCCGGTTAACCGGGCCGGCATGACCCGATAAGAATATTTCGGGTCATTAAGGGACGGCCCAGACACGACACGATTATAAGCCGGGCTATCCGACCCGGCCCCATAGCCGGTTAATACATCTTTGGATAATATATCTTGTAGATCAAAGAAGACTATGGAGATGAGTACGGGGACGCTGTTTCGGTGCTGCAAAGCCTACAACTTGCGAATGAGCTAGCGAATGAGCGTAGCGGCCCCAGTGTGTGAATGTTGAAGATACCAGCACATATGCAGCCAATAAGGCATCAGCCTCTCTGCAGCCAGTAAGGCATCAGCCTCCCCGCATGGCTGCATGGCTTCAAGACATGTCCACATGACTAAATAATTCATGTTCCTTTGTGCACATGTCAGTTATTGCTTGAAAAAGCTTAGCCAGCCAAGTGATAATATCTATATTACAAATGAGGGGTCTATATTACAAACGAGGGGTGATTGATGGGTTTTGTCTCATGTTGCAATGTCCCATCAACCACCCCTAACCCAAAAACCACCCAAAAGGAAACCCAAAAACCCACCCATATCATCCTTCAAAACCCAATCAACACACAAAACAAAAAAAACCCAAAACCTACCCCCAATAAAAAAACTAAAAACCACAAGACAATACACACACCCACTCTTCCCATTTGCACCCGGTTTTACACAGCGGAACATCCGTGTGAGGCATGCGTCTTGGTTGGTATAGGGTTTTTGTGTTCCCGTGCACATAGTGCACATGCTGTTTCTAGTGTGTCTATATATATGGTAAAGTGTTCCTAGGGTGACTCCTTAGATTTCATCTAAGGAGTCGCCCGATTTTCCCCATATCCCACATTTTATTTTGAATTTTTTTCTTGGGATTGTTTTTCTTGAGGTATGATCAACATACCAAAAATCAAGTCATTTCAATACTTTTAGAGCCATCATCTACACGTTGCAACTTCATGGGGTTTTCAACACGTTTTAGACCGTTGAAGTTGCAAGAGGTAGATGGAGGCTCTAAAAGTATTGGAATGACTTGATTTTTGGTATGTTGATCATCCATGAGGTGAACAATCCCAAGAAAAAACGTGGGAGGCGACTTCTTAGATTTTATCTAAGGAGTCACACTAGGAACACTTTATCCCATATATATATGTATGGTGATCTTCGGGTGCGAAAAAAGAAGTTTTCGCATGGTGTAAAAACTTTTTATATATTTTTTGAATTTTTTTCAAATTTTTTTGATGTTAATCCATACAATTATATACACAAGGAAAAATAATGGGTGAACCCTTAGGGGTTTAGAGTATTCATCCACCCATTACAAGTTTAACGATCTCAAAACGTGCGAATTTGTTGAAATGCCTTGATCGAAGGCCAAATGACATTATTTCTCAACAATTATTTTTTGAGGGGGTATAACAAACATATAATGAGGGTGGAAAAAAGAATTTTTGAAAAAAATTTCAAAAACAAAAATAAAAACATTTTCGCACCGTGCGAAATGTTCTCATTTGAAAAGATATATATATATATATATATATATATATATATATATATTAAAACACAGAGGTTTTTGAATTCTAGGGCTGACTGGGACAAGCTGATGTCATGCTGATGTATAAAGAGGTTGATAGAAGAATGACTAGGATTTAACATTGGTAAAAGAAGGGTTTAGATGAGTGTTTGGAAAACCCACCACCTTTTTCCTTTTGTTTTCAAACCCCCAACAATCACTACATTTGCGCAGAATACCACATATTTCCCCTTTTTGCTAAAAACCCTCTCATTTCACTTTTTATCCACACACCATACACACACACTTATGCACTTCCACCCTTTGCGCCGAAGGCGCCTAAATTTTTTTACGCTAATTTGTTGTTCCGACTCAAGGGCGCCCTCGCCGAATTTATTGTTCTACGCCCAATTTGTTGTTTCGCACAAATTTGACTGTGTAAATAATGTTTGGAAACAAAGATTTCGCGGGTGAAAATCTTAAATGAACCGTGCCTGTGGGCACGGGTTATGACTAGTATATATATATATATATAGGTTGACTAGGATCCATTCAGATGGATCAAACATGCGGATCCATCCAAGTGGAATTTAAAATTGGGCAACCTAAATGGATAATCCGCTCCGTTGGATGTGATCTAATATGTCTAAGCTATCTACAAACAAAATTTCAGGTGATGTGGACATGTTTTGCCCATCCATGAAGTGGTTGCAAAATCAATGTTTTAATAGTTATAAAATCGACTAATTTTGCAACCACTTGATGGATGGGCAAAACATGTCCAAATCGCCTGAAATTTTGTTTGTAGGTAGTTTAGACATGTTAGATCACATCCAACGGAGCGGCTTATTCATTTAGATTGCCCAATTTTAAATTCCACTTGGATGGATCCGCATGTTTGATCCATCCGAATGGATCCTAGTCAACATATATGTGTGTGTGTGTGTGTGTGTGTGTGTGAATATGCGCCTGAGCTGACAGCGCATGAAATTTTTCCTGCGCTGTCAACGATTCGGGGTCGAAAAAACAATTTTTTTTCAAATTTTTTGCAATGTGTTTTACAACTTGTTAACTACATCCCCACCATATTTCAAGTCAATCCAACACTTTTGAGCCTCCATTCATGCGTTTCAAAAAAGTTGCGCTGACAGTTCGGTTTTCTGGAGCAGTTTTTTTGAAACGCATGAATGGAGGCTCAAAAAGTGTTGGATTTACTTGAAATTTGGTGTGGAAGTAGTTAGCAAGTTGTAGAAAACATTGCAAATTTTTTTTGAAAAAAATGGTTTTTCGGCCCCGAATCGCTGACAGCGCAGGAAAAATTTCCTGCGCTGTCAGCTCAGGCCCATAATTCCCATATTTTGATACTTGCAGTGTATATAACTCGTAATTAGCCATTGAAGATTGCTTGAGGCATGCCATAGGAGAGAGAAACTCTTGGGGGTTCTGGTGCATCGTCGGCCTTCCGGCCGCTCTCCGGCGCCTCTCGCCGATCCGATCGCGGGTGGTTTCTCTTTAGGGTGACTCGCCGTCGATTAGTCGAGATCCAGCGAACCAGTTCCAGATCCGACGCTCCTTCCAGATCACGACGCTCCTTTCCAGATCACGGCAAGATCCAGCGAACCAACGAATCAGATCACGACGAAATCTGATCACTTCAAGATCCTTTCCTGATCACGGCGAGATCTGATCACGGTGAGATCCTTTCCAGATCATGATGAGATCCGATCAAGGCGAACCAGTTCTCTGACCCTCCTTCCAAGATCACGACGAGATCCAGCGAACCAGATCTAGATCCTGCGTCAAATCCAGATTAGATCAAGATCGCGGCATCGCGGGTGGTGGCCGATCAGGCACTCCGACACGAGGTCAGACTGCACCGACGTGATTGCCGGATCTGAGATCTGATGCGACAGTCTGGCACCGGCGCGGGTGGTCTCCGTCGTCGAGGTTAAACTGCACCTTTGCAATTGCATCGAATCCTTCCAGTGGGTTGTTGGATGCTGCCATATTGTGCTGTCAGATCAGATTGCTGCTGTTGATTGAGGATGAACATTTGCATCAATGCATCCAATTCGTATCACCAATGCAATGACTTTTGCTTTAAGAAGATGGCGTCGACTGCTAGTCTCAGACGGGGCTGAGGGTGCTTGGAAGGTTGTTCAGAAGCGGGGTGGGAAGTCTCAGGCTAGATCTACCACCTCTGCGGGAGAGAAATTGGGTGAGCCGTTAGTCAAAGGTGGCAAACGACGGGCTCATTTGGCTCGATCAGATATGAATCAACTCCTCGCCAAACGCGCGGCGAGGCCAAATATTTCTCTCCACTTCAGCAAGGTGACTCCGTCGGGCTCTTGGAGAGATAATGCTCAGGGATCAGATCTAGCGACCACAGTCACAAACTTTCGTTCGTAGCCTCCGTGTTGGGAGGTGGCGGTGCTCCGGTGGGGATAATACTTGATCATTATATTTCGGCCACTGCGAGACGTTGGGATAACACACTCATCGGCCACATTGTTGGCGATCATCCGTTCTACAGCCAAGTGTGAGCTTGTGTTAGCCGCTTCTGGAAGATGAATGCGGGCTTACATGTGTTCTCCCGTGAAAACGGGTTCTACTTCAAATTTGAGAGTTCTGAAGATTGTGAAAACGTGCTACAGGGAGGCATGTGGCTCTTCGTTGGTCGTCTGATAGTTCTATGACGCTGGACCCTTGAGCTCAAGCTTGAGTGAGATCTCCTCCGTCGCGTCTCAGTTTGGGTGAGATTTTCCCATCTTCAGCTCAATCTTTGGTCACCTGAGATTTTGAACATCATCTCCAGTTTGGTCGGTGACCATATTTGCATGGATCGTGCGACAGCCAATCTTGAGTGGCTCGAATTTGCCCGTTGCTTCATTGATGTCGATGCCTCCTTGTCGCTTCCTAGAAAGGTCAACCTATTGTTTGAAGACGGGTCATCACTTGCTATTGCGGTTGAGTATGAAGGCAAACCTGCGCGGTGCACCAAGTGTTTGTCTTTTGGTCATTCTGCCGTTTAGTGCTCGCTGGTGTCATTGGGGGGGCATGACCCCTCTATGGAGTTTGGAAATGATGGGGAGGATGCTGTAGAGGGTGGGGGAGTGCAAGCGGAGCAAGGTGATTGTGGACTTGTCTCTGAGGGGTCTATGGTTGACCCGATTATCGTTGGTGGTACTGGTGAGGTAGATGCTGGAGTTTGAGACACTGTTGTTGATCCTAAGCCCATTGCCCCAGAGGAGGCTAGAGACAAAGGCAAGGGAGTTGATTGTGGCGTGGAGCTGCTATCTGATGCCGACGAGGTAGAAGATTCGAGCGAAGAGCACTGGCCTAAGCTCTCTCGACCATCTTCGTCTGGGGACGCTTATTGTTTTTCGGTTCCCCTTATTGGGGATGATTTTTGGGGGATGTCCTCTACCACTGGTAACTATTTGTGTGCTACTATGGCGACAACGATCTCAGTGTCGGCTCCTTACTCTGAGGATCAGCCAGCTCCTCCGGTGACAGATGGGGTAGCGTGTTCTTCACCATCGTTTCTCGACGACTCTAGCAATGGCATCTGCCATGATGACGACCAACCACAATTTTCCCTTGTCACCGACAATCCGATTGGGAGCGACGGGTTGCTACTTCTGTGAAGAAGAAGTCACTACAGGTGTCACTTCCTTCTCGCAAGAGTTCTCGGATCAGGGTGAGGCGAATCTCGTGCGAGTTCATGTACTAAACCTCCTGGTTTGTTTTTTGATCTAGGAGCATGTTTTGTCAGGGTTGCTTTTTGTCCAGTCGTGTCACTGAGTTCCTTGGTGCCCCTGTTGGATGGGCCTTGATTGTGAGGTCTGGTTGTATGTGTGGGTTGTAGGTGGGATTAGCTAGCTTTGGGATGCTTGGAATCTCGGTTTTGGGTGAATTTCACTCTTTTTCCCTAGTCCCCATGTACTCTAAATTCATTTCATATATATATACACATACACATACATACATACATACATACATATATATGAATTTTGAATTTTCTACTGCGGGCGGCTGCAAAAAACAATTGCTGCGAACTCACAATTTCGGTCCTGTGATTGGTTAATCACGATTAAGAGCGGGGCCAACACTTTATCAAACTTTAATTCTCTTTAAAAACCTTTTGATTTCCTCATTTAGCCCTCATCCTCCTTTAACACTCACCTTAATAGCGGGGCCAGCTTCCGATCCCTCTTCGCGTCCAGCCTCTGCCCTGGCATTGCCGTTGATCGCACCAAGGCCATCGTCCAATCTCCTCTTCGAGCTGCCCTGGCGTCGCCGTCGATCACACCAAGGCCAGCGTCCGATCTCCTCTTTGAGTCCAGCCTCTGCCTTGGCGTCACCGTCGATCGCACCAATCCCGTCCAGCCTCTGCCCTCGCATTGCCGTCGATCGCACCAACGCCACTCGCATCCGTACCACGGCGTCCGGCGTCCGCCCTCCCACCTCGCGTCCTACCTCCGACCTCCTGTTTAAATTGTCATCGCCTCCGACATCGGGTTCCCGTTGGTCGATTGCAACAAAGCCCTCCTGTTAATTGCGAGTTTGGCCTGATGACGGTCTTCACATTGGAGCAACGAACACTATCATTAGATGAAACCTGAAAATTGTTTATCAAAGAACCTGTTTTTGGGCTAGTTCTCCATAGCAAGATGTCAGTTTTTTATGTCTACATGCCAACATGCAGAACGAGATGTCAATTACATTTGTCGGTACAAGCTATTGGCTTGAGTCGAGCAAGGTTAGATTGCTTGACTGATTCTTGCCCTCCATTGCTCTATTTCGTATTCAAATATAGAACAATTTTAAGGCAATTATCCAAAGACATCAATGTTCCAGCCCTGATGATCTGTTATGTTAGTCGGATACTCTTGAGTTGAGACTTTGTTGTGCATCATGGTATCTGTCAAAGTTTAGCTTAGATTTAGTGTTTGGTTTGGGCTGGGGGCTGGGGGCTGGGGGCAAACTTAATCTAACTGAAGTGTTTCATGTTTATTTAGTTTCAAACTTTCTCTCGTGTCGTATAAGGGCCCGAAAACGATTCGAAATCTCTGAAGTAATTATGTTCTGAAGTAAGCTCGGTAATGTTTGGAGAAATTAGCTGTAACGAATGACACATGATAATTTGCCCAAATATGTTTGAGCTGAGCTTTTGAAGTATTGGTACAACTGGAAATTGCCTGGCGCAATGCTTGTCCTTTTCATCATACTACTAATCTACTTTGGAGGTGTTATTGCTGCCAGGAAATTTCTTGCTGCAATGCTTATGCTTTGTCATGGCATGGGCTGCCCTCGCAATGCTGAATTTTCTATATGCAATCAGAAGAAGCGCAAGGTCCGAAACTGAGGACTCTGGTACACCGTCACGAAGGAGACAAGGACGGTGTCAACCCCAAAGGTGGTGATGAAGCCTATCTAGATGTTGCAGATCAAGGGAACGAACACGAAGGAGTAATAGACTGACGGATACAAGGACACGACGATGAGCGCAGATATGCCCGTGTAGTCAAGGCGGAGCATGGCATAGGCCGTTCGTTCGGAGTCGAGGTGGCAAATGCTGCCTGTGAGCAGGCAGAACATGGCGCCGCAGAGGAAGGCGAAGAACGGGCCAGCGAGTGACTGGCTCCCCAAGAAGTGGATATATCATGTTGGTCACTTCGTCTTCGATACTCCTCTGCGGTTACAATGCAATACGGATATAAAGTTATTGTGACATCACATATATTTGTCTTCGATACACAGGTACAAGCCTACTCCTGATTGCATTTCCAATTATCACACGGATACAAGCGGATATCTGCATGTTGGCATACAACATACAAAACTGACATGTTGCTATGGAGAACTAGCTGGCATATACGTCCATGATGTCCGTAAATTCAACAAAAAAGATTTGGTCCCCTTGCTTGGATTTTTCTCCTTGTGTCCATCTCTGTCTTAGCTCTTTATTGGTAATTAAGGTTACTAACCACTAGCTATCTACTTGCTAGTGATGCCTGTAGGAATCAATCCATGAAGACATCTAGTATTTAATTCATATCAAGTTGATTATCCATCAACTTGGATGTTACAGTTGCATGCAGTTTGACTGCATCAGCATATTAATTGTTAGTGGTCACCAATGGCCTTCCTCAATTTCATGGTGGTTTTGTTAATTGTTCCAAGGGCAGGTCAAGGTGGCCATTCAGCCAGCCGGCCCGGTCAGCGTTGACCGGGCAGGCGGCCGGCCCGACCCGCCCGCCTGTAGCCTGCATAAAACAGCCAAAAAAAGTGTCTGTTGGAGGTATTTTTTGGCCAAAAATTACAAAACCCCCCAAACATCCTTCCCAACAGCTATAGAAAGTGTCTGTTGGGGGTATTTTTTGGCCAAAAATGATAAAACCCCCCCAAACATCCCCCCAACAGCTACAAACGGTAACAGCTGTGTTTGGGGGGGGGGGGGGGGGTGAGGGATATTTTGGTCATTTTGGCCAAAAAGACAAAAAAAACCCCTCCAACAGCCATAAAACGGTCATATTGTAGGGTTATTTTGGTCTTTTTGGCCTAAAAAATTCCTATAAAGACACCACCAATTCATATCAATTTCTTCACAATTCTAAACATCTCTACTCTCACGTTCTTCTCAAATCTCAAGCTCTTGCTCTCAACTCACGGCGCTTTCAAGATCTGGCTGCTACCTCTCCACATTTAAACTTTCAAGCTCTGTCTGCTACCTCCTCGAGTTTCGGATCATCCGCTACCTCACTGCGGCTCAAGCTGATCTTTGCTCCATATGCAATCAGGTTCCTTTTATTGTTAAATTAGCATAATGTCAGGATCAAACAACCCACGTAGATATGTTAACATTGATTTTAATACGAAAGAATTTGGATATTATCAAAATATGCTGAACAACCCTATCGATACACCGGACTTTTCGGAAATGTCACCAATTGAACAAGATTGGAATGATAGTAATCACCCTAGCCCCATAGTGGGTACACCAAGGGTTTCTTCTTCTGCACAAACTTCAACCCCTGCACATACTGCTACTACTGCTGGCCCCACTTCTACACAAGCAACCCAAACAAGAAAACAGAAATCTAAGGTTTGAGAACACTATACCCTTGAAACATTACCTAAAAAAGGACTTAGGGCGATTTGCAAAATCTGTAGAGCAGCTTTCATTGGCGCAGCTAAAGATGGCACAACACACCTGAACAGACACTGAGATGCTCACATAAAAAAAGAGGATAGGCAGACAACTTTAAACTTATCAGCTTCTTCTAGCTCTCTATCTACTTTCTCATATTCTTCTGATACAATGCGAAAGGAGATGGCTAGACTAGTTCTATGCCAAGAATTACCCTTTAGTTATGGGGAAAGCCCCTCATTCGAACGGTTTAACCATTTAGCACTGAACCATGCATTTAGAAGAGTGACTAGAAACACTCTTAGAAGAGATGTTAAGGCAGCTTTTCAAGCTGGCAAAGCGAAAATTATACAAACTTTTACGGACTTAACATCTAGAATAGCTTTAACATCCGACATATGGACAACAAAATGTGGGTTTTCCTACTTATGTGCTACGTCACATTACGTAGACCACGACTACACTATTCACAAGATGATTATCGGTTTTAAAATGTTAGAACATGCTTATATCGGTGCTGTCATTGCTAATGCGATTATGTCTATTATTCGTGAGTATGATATTTCTGAAAAAAATCTTTTCCTTTACACTTGATAATGCATCTAATAATATAAGTGCAATATCATTATTAAAAAGAAAACTGTACCCTGATCTTGATGGTATTTTATTTCATCACCGATGTGCTTGTCACATCTTGAATTTGATAGTACATGATGTGCTAAAAATATGCTTCTGATTGGTTAGAAAAAGGTAGGAACCTTATGTTATACATACAGTCTTCTGCCAATAAAAGAAATTTGTACAAAGAAGTATGTAGAAATAGCCAACTTCCTTGCCGGAAGTTTAAATTTAGTGTTCCACATAGGTGGAATTCAACGTATCTTTTGATGCGTTGCATGCTTAAAAACCCGATTCAGCTTAGTTATTTTGTTAGTACACACATTCCATATGACACGGATTACAACATTAGTGAGTTTGAGTGGAAAACGATTAAGCAGCTTTGTGATTTTTTTGAGGGGTTTTATGTTGCTACAAACAAACTCTCGACTGTGTATTACTCAACATCCATTTTAGGCTTAAGTCAATTAGTTATCATTTCAGATACTTTAGCGAAGTATAGAGACACTACGGACACTACCCTTGTTCTTCAACCTATGATAGAAGAAATGGATACTAAACTAGCAAAATATTGGAAGCATGTTCCTTTGCTTTATTCCTTATCTAAGGTTTTTGATTCACGGTTTAAAGTGGAAGTAGTAGTTGGGTTATTAGAAACCTTTTATGAAAACATAAAATTTGAAGTTGATGATCATATAATGAATTTTAAAACTAGCTTAAGAGTCCTTTTTGCGACGTATGAAGCTAGATATGGTAGTTCATCACACACTTCTTCTGTTCCTGCTAGTTCTAATATTACATGAAAACTCCGATAGATTTTGGGAAAGAAAAAACAAAAAACCGTAGCTATAGAAAGTTCATCTAATGAGTTGTCCAAGTATTTAGAAATTACTTTTCCTTTTACTAAGTCAGAATTGGATGATGAAAAATTTGACATTTTGGCATGGTGGAAAATGTATGAACATAGGTTTCCAATTCTGACCATTATGGCTCGTGATCTGTTATCAGTCTCTATTTCTACTGTTGCGTCGGAGTCTGCTTTTAGTGCAGGTGGCTGGGTTTTGAGTGAAAAATGATCAAGGCTTAAAGAAGATATAGTTGAAGCGACGGTATGTGCAAAGGATTGGTTTCATGCCGAAGATCGCTCGCAAGATAAACATGACCTTTCGGAAGACTCTGAGGAAGAAGCTACAGAAGCTGCATGATTTTCTTTTTTTTCTTGTATTGTTATTTTCTTACTTGTATTAGCATTTAGAAGTCCTATGTTTAGGCCATTTTATGAGGGGTAAGGCTGGCCAATGTAAGTCACCCCTCAAATTTTTTTTTCATTATTGAAATTTAAAGGTTCAACCCGGGACCTTAAATATCTTTTTTTTTCAATAATATAGATTTAATTAAAAATACTTTCATTTTATCGTTTTGAATTTTTGATAATGTTATATTAAATATGCTTCAATTTATAAAATGCTTAACATTTTTAAATGATTTTATATAGTTCTTATATATATTTTTAAAATTTTATATATTGCTTAACTTAGTTTTTATTCTTTAAAACATTTATTATTAAATTTACGTATTTAATAAAAAAATTAAGATTTTAAAAGATTTTTAAAAGATTTTTTAAAGAAACCTATTTTTGCCCGGCTCGCTTGGCCCGCGGCCCGCCGGGCCGCGAGCCGGGCAGTTGGGGGGTTCCAACCCCCGGGCCGGCCCGGGGCCCAGCGAAGCCCTGGGCCGGGCCGGGCCGGGCCGGGCCGGCCCGTTGGCCACCATGAAGGCCAGGCATGATGTTATCGTGTCGAGCCTGTGTCGGTCTATCCGACGAGCCGAAAATTGCTACCGCTACATATAACATACGAGGATAAACACTTTTTATAGTAAGATAAAACTTTAAGGCTAAAAAAATAATCATACTATAGTTTTAAATTTTTACCTTTTGTGAAGAAGGTTACCAAAAATATCAAATCAAAACTCGAAACTAAAATAAACTATAAATCTTGATTTGACTTAGGGCATGTTCTTTTGTAGGAAAGTATAATTGGGAAGTTGAGAAAGTGTGGAATCCGATGAGAGAGAAATTGGTGTGTAGTGTGTTCTTTTGTTGGAAAGTGTGGTTGGATTGTAGAGTTGGAAAGTCGAGGTGGATCCCACTCCGTGTAGTGTGTTCTTTTGGTTGAAGAAAGTTTGAGTAAAAAAGGGACATATGGCCCACTCAAATTTAAATTATTACTTTTTAAACTAAACTAATTAATTATTAATTATTAAACTAATGAATGATTTCACTACCTCAATCATCTCAATTTTCGGTGGGGCCCACTCTAATCAAAGTCATTGCCTGCACACCCACGCAAAGCAACGAGGTTCTCATTCCGAAAGAAAAGAACTCAAAACAAATCGAAAAAAAAAACGCAAAGCACTGGACTTTCTCTCGGTGGTGGGGTCCAGCAAGGTGGATTCTTTTGTATTCCGCGTGATTCATGGAGGAACCAAAAGAAAGTTTGGATTCCAATTTTTTCTGACACGTCACCTTTTATTCCCAGATTCACACCCATGCAAAAGAACAAGCCACCAAGAATCTGAGCCCGTAATCCCTTCTTTAGTGTATGAGCAGTGAAATTTCCTAGCTTTCTTGGCTACATTTCGACAAAAGAACCGGCCCTTGTAGTTGGAACCATGTAAAAAGAAGGATACTTCCAAAAGAAACACCAAGAATACCTTACCCAACTAAGTCTTCAAAAAGAAAATTCAAAACATCTCTCTCTCGTCTTTTCTTCTTTGGTAATAAATTTTTCATGGGCCATTATGACTCTCGCCCCAATTTCCGAATCAATCCGCACTGCTTACGTCAGCATGCAAGCAAATATCCTCTCCTGCATTTCTCCATCACACACAAACACACACCCTCTCTCGCACACTGTACACTCCATCACACATGCAAACATACCCACCTACGCACACTCTCACGCGCCCAGCAACCAGTTACGCGCGTGGTCGAGGACTTTTCATTGATTTCAACCCTAGTAAACACCAGTCCCCATGAAGAATGGTAAAAAAAAGCCGATGCATGGCGGAATCTTTCAAGTTTCAACCTCCACTGGATTTGATGGGGGATGAGTTGGAGATTGTCAGAGGGAAACGAAGAACAGTTTAATATAGAAGATGATGATGCCGGTCATTTGAAAGAGAGAAGCTCTCGGAAGAGTCGAAGCACGTGCATGCTCCTAGTCTTGGGACATCATCAGCCCGCTAAAAATCTGCCATGTTCAAAGTAATGGGTGCAAGTTTTCGTTGCATAAGTCAAATTTGTAGCATGGCCCAGCAGCAAGGCTTTTGCCTTTTTATTTATTTATTTTTAAAGCTCCTTGAGCTTGGGCCAAGAAATCCTTTGGGTTTCTTCTTTTTTTAGCCCTAGTTAAAATTGGGCTAATACAATTTGGGTTCGAGACATTCCCGTACCCCGGTTTCTATGCTTCTTATTATAAAATATATTCTAATCGAGCAGGAATTAACTCCGAAACGATGTCGTTTACCGCAAGCGCACTGCATAGTGGCAAGCGGGTATCGAACACGGGGAAGCGGTGCTATACTAGCTATCTACTCCTAGGTTGAGTTAGAATTGCCGGTTTATTGGTGGATGTGGAGTATGGAGGGTTATAATGGTGATGGATGTGAAGGTTGTGACTAGGGCGTTAGGGATCACCGCTAAGATCGTCGGGGATCGACGTTGAAATAGAATCCTTACGTTGCATTAGGGTTATGAGATTGATCTCCCAATTCGTACCACTCTCGTGGGTTAGAATTGTGAGGTATTTCGGTAGCTCGCGTTGACGCAATGGCGGTAGCCGTCAACGTAGCGGTATAGTTCGTCGATGGATCTCCTCAAGGCAAGAGCCGGGCATGGTCACGAGCCTTGGTTAGATCCACCGATTTTCCTATTCGAATCCCAAAGATACCCCTTAAGCACATCAATTCCACAGACCGTGGGCATGATCTCAGTACGGGTTATCTAGGGATTCGATAGGATCGACCGAAATACTCATCTAAATCCCTAATTCAACGTGGAGATCCAGATCCACGTCTCCCCCCAGGATCTTAGGGCTAACTTATCAACCCTAGAAAGATCTACTCATTCATGGCAATATTCACGAATAAAAACATCATTTTTAGAGACGCAAACATCATAGAAATCGGTAAAATAAAGATCAGAAACTTACAGAGCGAATAACAGATCTCAAGAGAAACTCAGATTCCAGGAACGCAAGAAATAGCCAACAAGCTTCAATAGAATTCGATCCAAATAGTATTTAGAAATTTAATCTAAAACCTAATAATAATTCTCTACAATTTTTCGCTCCCCAAAAACGTCTCCAAAAACAAAACTCCGAATGAAAGTCGCCCCCCAACGCTTCGCAGCTCCCAGACTTTTTCTCTCAAAATCGCGCAACAGCCGCATCACAAATCTTTTCGAAAATGGCCTTGGCATCGTCGACCGAGTGGGTGACTCGGTCGAGCATCGTGTTGCTCGGTTGGTCGCTCGGTCCGAGCAGATGTACTACTTGACCGAGCCCGACAGGGAATCGTGCTCCTCCAAATTCTTCACTCTGCCTGCACGGGCCGAGCGGCACTGCTCGGTCGAGTAGGAGGTTGCTCGGACCGAGCAACCAACTGCTCGATCGAGTAGTGATCAAACAGCAGCGGTTGACAGATTTCAGCACAAATTTCACCTTGCTCGGTTGAGTAAACTGCTCTGCTCGGTCGAGTAGGTGTCACACAGCTTTTAGCAGAATTTCAGCACTGCAGCATCATCTTGCAGAAATTCCTCAGGGCTCATCCGACCTCCGATTGGCGCGTTCTTGATGGAGTTGGAACTGTCTTGAAGTCTACTATCTGGAAAAAATATCAGAAAAATAGTGAAAAATCCCAGATGATAGTATATTTTAAAAGAGTGCACGGATGTCTTGTTTCCAGCACTTCGGGTCGCTCGATTCCTTCTCCGCATCATAGTTCGATCGAGCAACCTTCTCTCTTGCCTCTTCCTTACTCCAGTATTCTTCTTTGGCACCTCGAGCATGTCATCATGAGTCTCATTGGTGCTCTCACGTCGCCGATCGTCTTATTGACTCCAAATTGCTCCAATATCGCCCAAATCCCTGAAATGGACATAAACGCTCCGAAAGTCATATTATTCCAAATAATTGCGTAAAAGCGTATGAAATATGTAATTGAGCAATCATTTTGACGTGTAATCTTATCGATAAAATGTGGAATATAATGACACATCACAATCCCCCCAAGCTTACCTCTTACTCGTCCTCGAGGAAGACTAGTAAGAAGCAAACACGGGAGATGGATACAATGGAGATGTGACGCGGTGGCGTGTAATGGAGACAATGGGTTCAATCTTAAATTCAGAAAATACAAGAACCCAAGATATGCAAGATCTCGTGAACAAACGTCAATTTGAAATTAGAACACACATACACAACAAATACTTAAGTCTCGCTCAAATTAAAATAACGTGGATTCCAATTAATAAAATGAACTTGATAAGCAATAAAAAAAGATTAGAGTTATATCATATATAGTTTATCATGCAATATACTAAGTTCATAAAAATAGAACCAATGTTCACAACTCATTCTCTAAGCAGTATAATATGTCATGATCAAGCTTTTTCAAGCATGCGTGGTATTTTGTTATACTTCGTGGAATGAATTTAGTAAATCCAATCAAGGTAAGGCATCACCACACTACGACCATTTCAAGACTCCTAGAACCCATCAACTTTGCCATGTCTTAGTTCTATATAGAAATGGAGATAAGGATATGTGATTTTTGTAGTTTTATATTGTTTTTGGCTATATGAATATTTCATATGCATTTTTTTCTCTATATACACGAGATAACTTAATATATACAAAAAGCGGCCTATGCATCCCAGACCAGACGGTCTTAGAGCATTGGGTTACGAAGAACCCCTAGGGCCTTTTATTCATGATATTTGTTTGATTTTTGCATTGTTGGGATTTTTGCAAACTCACGTAAACGCGATGGAATGCAAAATATGATCAAAGATCATTTATTGGCTATTCACAAAAGAAAAAGAAAAAGCATAGAATTTAGACATGGCTCGGTTTCAGAAATCCTAATCATCACTACTTTGGTTGTCGTGGGTTTATCCTATCTCTTTTGAATCACTAAACATCCAAGAAGCACTAGAATTATCAATCAAATCACGCATGAGTCAAATAATTTTCAGATTTTGATTCATTCATTTTTAGCTTAATTGTTTCGAGAATGTGGTTGTGAAACTATGGATTCTACTATGAAAAAGCATATTAACAAAGATACACTAATCAAGGAATCAAACTCTAATCTAACAGATATCAGAGTTCATAAAAAAATAAATCCATGATATTTCATAGAAAATAAAGCATATGAGACATAAATATAGAAGTGGACATGGTTCAAATGAAAATTTCGAAATGTGTTTTACGATGAAGCAAAATGCATGCACTATGCACTCCCCCAAGCTTAAACATCACAATGTCCTCAATGTGTGTATGATATAAATAGAGGACAACGACAAGATAAAGGGGCCACACAACAAAATAGTCTCTCTCCCCCCAAGCTTAAACATCACATAAAAATTGGGGAGAGATGCAAAATAATCGCCAAAATATAAGGGTGAGCATGGATAATAGATAGTGGGTTGGGTGCAAAAGATAATTGAGCCATCAAATGGGGTGGATTTATTAAACAAAAAAACATATAAAATCCTATATGGTCCTCTCGCTGCTGAGAGGATTCGTGATTATTTAAATCATAAAATACTACACTAATAGATTGGTACCACCTGTAGCAAAAGGCGGGTCCAATATCTTTGCCGGTGCAGACAACTGCTCTATCTGCACTTTCTGTGGCTCTGCCAGGTGCGTATAGCCACTAACGCCAACGAACTCCAGCGATGCATCCCCTAGCATTCTTCGTAGGCGTCCACCTGTATCCTGCGAAGAACGAAATGCATCAGTCCATTGTGAAAGATTGTTCCCCTGAACAAATGTTTCCCAAAGAGGGTCATCAACATAAATATTTAAAATTAAGGCTGGTTGACAACACTTCCCTGGAAATAAATCTCTACTCTCAAGTACCATGTCCTCTCTCTCCTCGGTGTCCTCTCCTAGATTCCCAGGTATATCCTGATCAGATGCATATATCACCTCATCAGGTGACCCCTCGTCATGCTTGTCAGGTTCTTCAAGCGAGGACACGTTCAAGCATACCTCCGGTCCATAATTGTAAGTGTCCTGCAACAGGCACGGTGTGTCAAAAAGATCCGAATCAGAATTTCAGATGGGATGCATGATTCAGAAATGGAGTGGGTAAAAATATCTCCCGGAGTGGGAGCAGTAAGCTCTGGAGGATGGTCCTCGGTGTCAGTGGAAGGATGAGGTGGCTCTATGTGCTCAGGCATCTCCTCCACAGGCTCAAGAGATGAAAGATACTCGTTGATTTCGTCCTTATCCTTTTGCCATCGATCATGTGACTCATTCAGTATAGCGCTAACAGCCGTGCTCTCCTCTACCGATGCCATGAATGCATTGAGTGTCAATTGAGAGGATGGTCAGGACTCAAGAGACAGACGCAGCTTTCGTAGGGCATGTGTCCCTCCATGTCACAAGACTCGCAGTAGGCATAGAACTCTGGGTAGTGGTCATATCATTCCATCTGATAGTACAGGTCCTGTGGATGATATTCGTAGTCTTCCATAGGAATCTCATATTGCTCTGAAAAACCATCGCCTGAATTATCCCAAGGTTGCTCCATTATACCTGAATAGTCAAAAACAACAACATGAAAAAGACATCAGTGGTACAAGAAAAAGAGAAAACTAAAGCAGGTGGCGGGGAAAATATATCTCTCTTTTTTTGTGTTTTTTGTGTATGTGTAATATATATATATATATATATATATATATATATATATATATATATAACGCAATCTAATCAACCTAATCGTGGTAAATAGATAATATGGTGGAACGCCTCCCTGGCAACGGCGACATAAACTTGATCGAGCCGGAATTAACTCTGAAACGATGTCGTTTATCGCAAGCGCACGGTATAGTGGCAAGCGGGTATCGAACACGGGAAAGCGGTGCTATACTACTTATCTACTCCTAGGTTGAGTTAGAATTGCGGGTTTATTGGTGGATGTGGAGTATGGAGGGTTATAATGGTGATGAATGTGAAGGTTGTGACTAGGGCGTTAGGGATCACCGCTAAGATCGTCGGGGATCGACGTTGGAATAGAATCCTTACGTTGCATTAGGGTTATGGGATTGATCTCCCAATTCGTACCACTCTCGTGGGTTAGAATTGTGAGGTATTTCGGTAGCTCTCGTTGACGCAATGGCGGTAGCCGTCAATGTAGCGGTATAGTTCGTCGATGGATCTCCTCAAGGCACGAGCCGGGCATGGTCACGAGCCTTGGTTAGATCCACCGATTTTCCTATTTTAATCCCAAAGATACCACTTAAGCACATCAATTCCACAGACCGTGGGCATGATCTCAGTACGGGTTATCTAGGGATTCGATAGGATCGACTGAAATACTCCCCTAAATCCCTAATTCAACGTGGAGATCCAGATCCATGTCTTCCCCCTAGGATCTTAGGGCTAACCCAACCCTAGAAAGATCTACTCACTCATGGCAATATTCACGAATAAAAACACCATTTTTAGAGACACAAACATAATAGAAATCTGTAAAATAAAGGTCAGAAATTTACAGAGCGAATAACAGATCTCAAGAGAAACTCAGATTCCAGGAACGCAAGAAATAGCCAACAAGCTTTAATAGAATTCGATCCAAATAGTATTCAGAAATTTAATCTAAAACATAACAATAATTCTCTACAAGTTTTCACTCCCCAAAAAACGTCTCCAAAAAAAAACTCCGAATGAAAGTCGCCCCCCAACACTTCGCAGCTCCCAGACTTTTTCTCTCAAAATCGCGCAACAGCTACATCACAAATCTTTCCGAAAATGGCCTTGGCATCGTCGACCGAGTGGGTGACTCGGTCGAGCATCGTGTTGCTCGGTCGATCGCTCGGTCCGAGCAAATGTACTGCTCGACCGAGCCCGACAGGGAATCGTGCTCCTCCAAATTCTTCACTCTGCCTGCACGGGCCGAGTCGGCACTGCTCGGTCGAGTAGGAGGTTGCTCAGACCGAGCAGCCAACTGCTCGGTCGAGTAGTGATCAAACGGCAGCCGTTGACAGATTTCAGCACAAATTTCACCTTGCTCGGTCGAGTAAAGTGCTCTGCTCGGTCGAGTAGGTGTCACACAGTTTTCAGCAGAATTTCAGCGCTGCAGCATCATCTTGCAGAAATTCTACATGGCTCATCCGACATCCGATTGGCGCGTTCTTGGTGGCGTTGGAACCGTCTTGAAGTCTAAAATCTAGGAAAAGTATCAGAAAAATAGTAAAAAATCCTAGATGATAACAGATTTTAAAAGAGTGCACAGCTATCCTGTTTCCAGCACTTCGGGTCGCTTGATTCCTTCGCCGCATCATAGGTCGATCGAGCGGCCTTCTCTCTTGTCCCTTCCTTGCTCCAGTATTCTTTTTTGGCACCTCAAGCATGTCATCATGAGTCTCATTGGTGCTCTCACGTCGCCGATCGTCTTATTGACTCCAAATTGCTCCAATATCGCCCGAATCCTGAAATGGACATAAACGCTCCGAAAGTCATATTATTCCAAATAATAGCATAAAAGCGTATGAAATATGTAATTGAGCAATCATTTTGACGTGTAATCTGTTGCGTATTGGTGTTTCATACCAATCTTATTTTGATGATGATCACAACATTATGTTGTTGCTAATGAATCTCATGTTTTAGTCTCTCAGTTTATTTCAAGGATATCTTTCTTGGAGACTAATCACTTGGTGTAAGGATGGACATCATGTGAAGAAGGGCCAAAGTTTGGACTCAAAGAGTGCCAAAGCTTGGAGATGATGGAGAGCAATCAAGGCATCAAGATTGAAGACTTAGACTCTTAAGAAAGCATTGTAATCCATGTAATTTACTTTATTGCTTTCTCTCTCTTTTTAGTCTAGGGTTGATGTAATGCCTTGCTAGATGGTTTGCTCATACATGCACATGCACTTTAACCATCTTAGTGATCCTTAGGATTATCATAGAATCCAACCCAATAGGTTCACTCTGTCCAAAGACTCACTTGGAGTCTCTGGATTTCTGTCAGTCGCCTGATGATGGAAACACATCCGACTAGGTGATTTCCAGTCGACTGTAGATCTTTCTACAGTCGCCTGATATGCACAGCTCAAGTCAACATTTCAAATGACTCAAACTTGAGCTTTACGCACAGTCGCCTGTGGATCAGTTTTCAGTCGCCTGTATATTTACAGTCGCCAGGGATTTGGCCAATAGTCGCCTGTTGTTGGATATGGACGAAATGAATACACCCATGAGGGGATGTATGAGGGTATACGGAACTCAGATGTCGCGTGCACGAAGGCGTGCACGAAGGGAACCTTTTCTCGTGTGAAAAGGACCACTCGATAAGTGGAAAAAGCCACACGATAAGTGGAAAAAGTCACTTTATAAGTGCATAAAGGCACTTGATAAGTGAATGAAGAAGAGGATAAATGAATGTGCTAATATAGGCTAATAAGCTTATAATTGGTTATTTCCTACAATAACTACCCCTAAAGCCTATAAATAGGACCCAAGGGTAAGGCATTCATTCCACACTTTCCATGCCATAAGTTTGCATAAGGCATCTTATGTTCTTCTTCTCCCTTCCATTAAAATCCTCTTCTAAATAGAGATTTAGGCGGTGAAACTCTGCTTCGATCCTCCGTGACGAAGTACCGACCGTTGTGGCGAATCCGAGGGTGAAGTTCAGAGACTACGGTGTCGCATACGCAAGCGTAAGTCTATGTTATTCGATCCTAACGTTGTTTTGACAGGATCCTTCATTGGTATCGGAGCCATACGGGTTCGCCCCGGTCAAACCATCGCCCCGTCGAACCTATGAACGAGGCGTTGTCTTTTTCACGAATGGGTATCCTACCATTATGGATATGGTAGGAACGCTTCATGACGGAGAGAACACAGCGGTTGTTCTTTTCACGTTAGGGTCTTCTGTCATTACGGATATGGCAGGAACTCTCTGTGACGGGAAGAACCGACCGTTCATATCGTCAAGCTCGCACTCTTCATGGATGCCGAGTCTCCATTCATAAGGAATGTGAACTCTATTCATGTGGAGCGTGTAGTTTGCGAACTTTAGAGTAGGTTATTTTTCATTTTGGCACACGGCCATTAGAGAATAACTACTTTCTCGACGAACGGGTGCTTCATCGACGAACGGGTGCCTCATCGAAGAAGAAGATGGTGGTTATTCCCATCGGGGAAGATGACCTTTGGTGCATGATCACCATGGCCACATGGGCTATGGAGGCAATGCATCCCCCTCCCCATGTGGAGGGGGTTGGCTACGGCCAAATGACAACGAAAACCACCCCGTCGAGGGGGAGGAGTGCATGCGGCCAACCCCATGCAAGGGGGTGGCCGGCCACGGCCAGAGCCAGGGGGGCCCTGGCCGGCCTCGGCCAAGGCCAGGGGCCAGGGCCGGCGCCCTGGCCTCAGGCCAGGGCCTGGCCGGACCTGGCCAGGGGCCCTGCCGGACCTGGCAGAGGCCAGGGCCGGCGCCCTGGCCTCTGCCAGGGCCATAGCCGGCCCTGGCAGAGGCCAGGGCCAGGCATTGGCCGGCCCTGGCCGGCCTCGGCCAGGGCAGAGGCCCTGGCCGAGGGGCCAGGGCCCCTGGCCGGCCAGGACAGAGGCCCTTGGCCGGCCCATGGCCAGCCTCGGCCAGGGCAGAGGCCCTGGCCGCCGGGGGTGCCAGATCCTTGGTCGGTATTAGTCGACCAATCCGGGATTTTTGGTCGACCAATTCAGCCAGAGGCCTTGCCAATGGTTTCGGCCCCGGCCACCTGCAAGGCTAGCCCATACGGGGCCGACGGCAGTTGTCTGCGGCAAAATTCTCCTATAAGGGGGGAAGCGCCTGGATCCATACGGGAGCCGGCGACAATGGCTTGCAGAAAAATCCCCAAAGGGGGGATCCGGCCTTGGCACGGCTACGGCTCATCCCTGGCAAATGGCCAGGAAGTGCCGAATATTTCACTAGTATCATAAGGGTACTAGGTTGAAATATACAATTTTTGAAAAATACGTTTTTCGTACGTTTTGAAAAATACGTTTTCAAAAACGCTTTTCCGCTGCAAAGTACTACAAGAGTACTTTTATTTGATAAAGTGATGGGGAAATATTGAAAGTTACTCTAGATGGTGATTGGAAACATAGTGACCTTTCCGATTCTAGAGTAACATCTTCAATATTTTTCGAAAGTAACTTATCAAATTATAAATATCATTCCAAGTGGGAGTTGAAATTAGAACTATCCAAATGGGATATTCTATTATCATTTCAAATGGGAATTATATTTTAAGAATTTTCAATGCAATGTTTTTTGATCAAACCTTCGGTTTTGTGTCTTTTGCAGCATTTTAAAAGTAAAATGTCTTCCGCTTCAAAGAATATCGTCGCTTAGTTAAACAGAGGTGAAAAACTCAACGGAGATAATTACAAACTTTGGTCCATCAAGATACAATACGTTTTAGAGGAGCAAGAAGTGCTCGAAACTCTAAAGAACGTAATGATTGAACCCGAGTTGGGTACTACGGCCCAACACAGACGAGACAAGGAAGCTTTTGATGCTTGGTCTCGGAAGAACAAGATAGCACGCATTACGTTATTAAGCAGTATGGCTGATGACATAATGCGCATCTTCCGAGAGCATGACATAGCCATGGACATATGGTCCAAGCTTGAGGAGAAGTTTGGTGGCACATCGGTGTCCAAACTTCGCGCCTTAACTATAAGATTTGATTCATACAAGAAACGTCCAGATCATTTCATGGGGAAACATCTGCGACATATGGCGAATCTAATCTCAGAGTTAAAGGATGCAGGTCATGTGCTCACAGATGAGCAACAAATCCAAGCAGTCATACGTTCCCTACCAAATGGGTTGGACCAAATGAAGACGCATCTCACTCACAATGAGAGCATCAAGACCTTCAGCGATGTTTCCAAGCACCTTGAATTAGAGGAAGAGCGGCTTGCGGCTGCCAAGCCAAGTGCAGAAGTGCACATGGTTGCTAGTTCCTCACACGGGGGAAAGAAACGGAAAGATCGTTCGAGGTCTACTAATGAACGTAATAATCAACCTGAGTCTACCAAGAAACCCAAACATAAGGGTGGGCACAAGAAATGGCACAAGAAGAAAGACTTGAAGAGGATCAAGTGCTTCAAGTGCAACAAGCTCGGTCACTATGCTCGTTCGTGTACGAGTGGAGGCGACGAGGTAACTTGTAATTATACTAGTTACATATGTGTTTCTAGTTCAATATTTCTTGTGGAATCTAATCCATTTTGGATAATTGATTCAGGTGCCACCGACCACCTAGCAAGGGACAGACGGTCCTTCGTGGAGTATCACCGGATACCCCAAGGAACGAAGTGGATCTATGTAGGAAACAACACACGTGTTGAAGTGAAAGGCGTTGGGACTTGCAAGCTAGTCTTGGACAACTGCCGCACTCTCCTACTTCATGATGTTCTCTTCGCTCCAGATATTCGAAGGAATATAATATCTGTGGTCGTGTTAATGGATCTTGGTTATAGCTAGTTCTTTCAAAATTGTAAAGTGGACTTGTGTTGTAATAATTCCTTAATTGGCACTGGGTATGTATTTAAAGGATTTGTTGTATTAAATACAATGTATGACTCTTCATTTTGTAATGAAAATTTCCTTGTTACAAATTCTTCGACTTATGAGTCTGATATAATTTGTTGGCATGCAAGGCTTGGTCACATTGGACCAACACGAATGGATAGACTTGCCAAACGTGGCCTTCTATCCAATGTTTCAAAGGTTGAAATGTCGACATGCGAACATTGCCTTGTAGGAAAATCTTGTCGCAAGCCATTTGGAACCGGCACAAGGGCTGAGGTTCCATTACAGCTCATCCATTCGGACATATGTGGTCCGATGAATGTCAAGACAAGACGCGGGAAGTCCTATTTCATCACTTTTATTGATGATTTCACCCGATTCGGACATATCTATTTGATATCCCACAAAAGTGAAGCATTAACCTGCTTTAAGAACTATATGAGTTTAGTGGAGAATCAATTAGATCGCAAGATTAAGGTCTTGCGAACCGATAGGGGCGGTGAATATCAATCAACAAGTTTTAAGGAACTTTGTGATGAAAATGGCATAGCACATCAGGTAACTATGCCTTATACTCCGCAACAAAATGGTGTTGCAGAAAGGAGAAATAGGACTTTAATGGAAATGGTCCGTTCAATGATGGCGCAAGCTAACTTGCCAATCATCTTTTGGGGTGATGCATTATTGACGACCGCTTTCATCTTGAACCGCGTACCCTCGAAATCAGTTAGCTCCACTCCTTATGAGTTGTGGAACCAAAGGTCTCCTGACTTAAACATTTTAAAACCTTGGGGATGTGCATCCTACGCACATATTTCCTCCCATAAGTATGGCAAACTTGGGCCACGTGGAAGGAAATGTATCTTTATACGATACGCCGAAAACTCCAAAGGTTATGTTTTCATTGGTCAGGAAGACAATGGAGGTCTAATTGAATTTGAGTCGAGGGATGTCACTTTCTTGGAAAACGAGTTTCCAAAACAGGGCGAGATAAGTCAGGACTTATCTCTATTTGAGATTAATGATCAAGAAGGATTACCTCATTTGAGTGGGAGAATTCTTGGTGAAGACGAAAATACGTTTCAAACTTCACCAATGGATGATACGAATGACGCAAATCCTATTCCATACGGGAATAATGATCCAAGTGGGAGCATTTCTAACGACATTCCAAGTGGGAGTGATATTAGAATTGATCTAAATTCGAGTCAACAAGGACTTGAAGAATCTCAAATACGACGTAGTAGTCGTACAAGGTTGTCTCCTCTAAGATTTGAGGATGAATTTCCGCAAACCTTTATGACTTTACTACAAGATGATGACGAGCCTGCTACTTTCAAACAGGCCGTATCATGCCCTGCGAAAGACAAATGGATGGAAGCGATGAAGGAAGAGTTGGAATCCATGAAAGTTAACCAAGTCTGGGACTTAGTTGACTTACCCAGAGGACGTAGAGCTATTGGGAACAAATGGGTTTTCAAGTTTAAGCATAAGGCTGATGGCTCTATTGACAGATATAAAGCTCGCCTAGTCACGAAAGGTTTTACGCAACAGGAAGGGATAGACTACGAAGAGACCTTCTCACCTGTTGTTCGTTTTACCTCGATTCGCCTGATTCTGGCTATGGTAGCTTGCTTAGACCTCGAATTACATCAGATGGATGTAAAGACTGCCTTTCTCAATGGAGAATTGGACGAGGAGATCTATATGGAACAACCAACAGGGTTTGTAAAAGAAGGAAACGAACATAAGGTTTGTAAACTTCGTAAGTCCATATATGGTCTTAAACAATCCTCGAGGCAATGGTATATACGATTTCAGGAAGTTGTCTTATCTAATGGTTTTTCCATGCTTGATGAAGACAACTGCGTATATATCAAGAGGATTAAGTGCAAGTACGTTATTATGTCTCTATATGTAGATGACATTTTAATAGCCGGAAATGACAAGGGCTTTGTGATGGATATCAAGGCTTGGCTTTCATCAGTTTTTGAGATGAAAGACATGGGAGAAGCCGCATATATCCTTGGAGTTAAGATTTCAAGGAATCGTTCGAAGAAACTTCTTTCTCTTTCACAAGAGACTTATATAAAGAAGGTTCTAGAACGTTTTAATATGCAGGACTGCAAGTCCATTGATACTCCTATAAGCAAGTGCGACAATTTATGTCTGAAATCGTGTCCAAAGAACCAAAAGGAAAGGGAAATTATGGAAAAAGTTCCATATTCCAGTGCAGTTGGTAGTCTTATGTACGCTATGATGTGTACAAGACCGGACATCTGTTTTGCCGTTGGAATGGTAAGTCGTTACCAATCCAACCCAGGGCAAGTACACTGAAAAGCGGTTAAGAGGATAATGCGGTATCTTAAGGGAACTACAGACTATGCTTTATGCTATAAAGGAGATGCCTTGAGGCTCGAAGGCTACACTGATGCTGATTGGGTGGGTGATCTCGATGAGCGACGATCGACCTCAGGATATGTTTTTCTACTCGGATCTGGTGCAATATCCTGGAGTAGCAAGAAACAATCCTGCATCGCACTTTCAACCATGGAAGCCGAGTTTGTAGCATTTAGCATGGCAGTCCAAGAGGCTATTTGGCTTAGGAAATTCTTAGACATGCTAATTGATGCAAGTGACTCAGGTGCTATTCCCATACACAGCGACAGTCAAGCATCTATAGCCTATGTCAAAGATCCTAAATTCCATTGTAAGACCAAACACATAGATATCCGCTACAAATTTGAAAAAGACTATGATAAGACCAAGAAGGTAGACATAAGGTACATATCTACGCATGAGATGATAGCGGATCCGCTTACGAAGGCGATCCCCAGAGATGTGTTTTACAAACACTTATCATCTCAAGGATTGCGTAAGAGCTGAGTTGTACCAATGTAAATTCCCATGTCTGTAAATGATCAAATTCAATAAAAGAATAAGTTCTTTTCAACATTGCATATGAATTCTTTTAAGAAATGTTTGTGTACATTTTTGAAATCTCAGCTATACCTTCTAGTATGTCAGACAGATTAAGGTTGGCTCTCTCACATGAGCAACCGCCTTTATTCTATCAGACGGATAAAATAAAGATGAGACCTGTTTAAAGTCAAAATCGTCAGACAGACGATTTAGAGTCATGACTTAAACAAAATGGTCGTATGAAAGATCTGCATCATATGGATGTTTTTCAAAAGATCTAAGAGGATTTTTGAAATCCTATCTGTCTTATGCGGGATGTTGGTCCAGAAGATTATTTGAGTAGTAAAAGGGACTCAAAGTCAGACATTGTGGTGTCTGGTTATCATCCTTACAACATCATTAAGACATACGCTCCCGGGGAAAGGAGTGATGTTGTAATACGTATTCATACTACGTATGCATTTTGACCATTGGGTTAGAATAGTAATTGTGTTTACTATTATGTGAGACCCAAAGACCACATGGGTCTTAACTCGTTACCCTTATGGACTCTAAATTGGTTCCTTAAGATTTGACTGGGTGATTGCTATCTTAACATGTTGCTTATGGACTATGGTTAATTCGGTCCGGTGGGGCATGTTAGAAAAGCAAGTCAAGTCAAGATTGAAAGGATCACAAGAAGAGGAAGATTAATTTCATATTCACATTTGGACTTTAAAGATTCAAAGCTGGCCAGCCAATTGTAATCCAGATGGGATTCAATTGTTGAATATAAAGTATAAGAAATGTGAAGAAATAATCTAGGGTAAAGCATGCGTTGATCTACTCAACTTTGCACCTCGAGGGGTGTTGTGTATCTCTAACAAGTGCACAACAGCGGACTCTATGCGCATGACGGTCACACGGCCTATCGGTATGATAAACAGAAGAGTTAAAGGAAAGATGTTTCCTTACAATCCCCTCAAGTGTGAGTGGGAGATGTTGGATATGGACGACATGAATACACCCATGAGGGGATGTATGAGGGTATACGGACCTCAGATGTCGCGTGCACGAAGGTGTGCACGAAGGGAACCTTTTCTCGTGTGAAAAGGACCACTCGATAAGTGGAAAAAGCCACACGATAAGTGGAAAAAGTCACTTTATAAGTGCATAAAGGCACTTGATAAGTGAATGAAGAAGAGGATAAATGAATGTGCTAATATAGGCTAATAAGCTTATAATTGGTTATTTCCTACAATAACTACCCCTAAAGCCTATAAATAGGACCCAAGGGTAAGGCATTCATTCCACACTTTCCATGCCATAAGTTTGCATAAGGCATCTTATGTTCTTCTTCTCCCTTCCATTAAAATCCTCTTCTAAATAGAGATTTAGGCGGTGAAACTCTGCTTCGATCCTCCGTGACGAAGTACCGACCGTTGTGGCGAATCCGAGGGTGAAGTTCAGAGACTACGGTGCCGCATACGCAAGCGTAAGTCTATGTTATTCGATCCTAACGTTGTTTTGACAGGATCCTTCACCTGTCTAGCGTGAGTGCAATCTTTACATCTCTCTGTCTTCTCTCCATACTTTATAGTAGTCGACTGATGAAGAATATACAGTCGCCTGACTTTTTGGCAGTTGACTGTAGTATTAACATCAGTCGCATGTGCGAAGAATTGGAGAAAGAGTGCAGCTCTCTGTTTCGATCCATCCCCTGCAGCCGTCGTCTGCTGAAGGATTAACATGCGCCTGTCCTGTTTGTCAGTCGACTGTATTGACTTCGTTAGTCGACTGTCCTGGCTCAGATTATAGCCGTTGGATATTTTCTAGCCGTTATCAGTCGACTGTCTTTTGATCATCAGTCGACTGTTCCTGTCGTTTTCACCCAGTTTCTAGCCGTTGCAGATTTGATTATTTGGCTGTTTCTTTGGGTTTTTGGGCTTGTTATAGGATTCCTATATATATGAGTGTGCTGCCATCACTTGAGAACTCTTGACAATATTTGATAAACTCTTGACTCTATAGAAAATCTCAAGAGATCAATAAGCCACTCTCAAGCTCCCTCATTTCCCTCTATTGAGCATTCATCTTCCTTCATGCATTGAAGTCCAGCTCAAGGGAAATCATCCAAGTGCTCTCAAGCATATTCCAACACTTGGAGATCCTCTTCCATGCCTTGCATTCATTCATGAGTAAGCATCTCAAGGCATAGGTAAGAGTATTTACTTTACATGGTGTAATTTGTTTTCCTATTTCTCTTTGTGGGATTAAGATACTCTCTTTATGGGAGTTTCTCTCTTTGTGGGAGGTTGTCTCTTTGTGGGACTAGGGAATTCTCTTTGTGGGAATTAACTCTCTGTGTGGGAGTTCTAGTGTCCTAGTGTAGGGCTAACCCTAATTCTCTGAGTGGGAGTTAGTGATTCTCTATATGGGAGTCTTGATCCTTGTGTAGGATTGGTTGGGTCCTTGTGTAGGGCATAAATCCTCTTTGTGGGGTATCTCCTTGTGAGATTTGTATTCACTTCTCTGTGTGAGATTATAGTGAATATTGGTGTGGCTGGATGTACACAAGTTTGGGGAACCAGGGTAAAACTTGGTCTTTGCGTTTGGATTGATTGTGCCATTTAATTCCTCTTGCATTTATAATTCCGCATTTGCAAGTTAAATTTTATTTGGACAATTTTATTGCCATTACACTATTCATCCCCCTCTAGTGTGTGTTGTTAGTATTGCAAGGGTTAGACGATCCCTACAATTGGTATTAGAGCGAGGTTAAAGCATACTGCAACGATGGCATTCAACGCTACTTTCGCGCCTCATGAAGAAGGTCTTTCTACCGTCCGACCCTCGCTCTTCAACGGAAACAACTACCCGAGTTGGAAGATCAGGATGATGGTCTACTTAAAGAGTCACGACCTTTGGGACATAACGGAGTCACCCTTCGAGGAGCCTTCTACTCCCGCGGCCTTGAGAACTAAAGCGGAGAAGGACTTGATCAAAGTCAATGCTAGGGCTATGTGTGTTCTCCATTGCGCCCTCACTCTGGATGAGTTCGATCGCATCTCCATGTGCAAATAGGCTAATAGTATTTGGCATACATTGGAGATCTCTCATGAAGTGCTACTTCAACATAAGGAAGAGATCCAGCCAACCAAGTGTTGGATATTGGACTCCCCGGATTTGGTTTTGGATGATGAACAAACATAAATATACCGTGAACTAACACTTTGTGAGCGCAGTTATTGTAACGACCGGTTTTTTTGTAATGACTATTTTATATTAATAATATTGGATGATTCCCTCTTTGTGTGTTTTCCCGTTAGAAATCCTTAGGATTAACTTCATAGCGTCTTAATCTTAGTGCTAGGGTGTTCCTAGAGGCCATAGGAATCTTCCCGAAGCTTCGCGCTTCGATTCGGCACTTTTCGTGCATCTTAGTCGGTTCATGAAGGAGAGCCAACCGACTAGATTGCAATCTAGTCGGTTGGCAACACTTCTCAGACCGACTAGTTCTTGTCAGTAAATTTCGACTGAGTTACTGTTTACGTTTAGTCGGTCTAAGCACGTTCTCCGACCGACTAGTTGCCAAACTAGTCGGTCAGGTGTTGTACTCAGACCGACTAATTGTCAGTACTCATTATCTATCTCATTCGACCTTTAGTCGGTTCATGAACGTTCACCGACCGACTAGATCCCAAACTAGTCGGTCGACGGGTCTTCACAGACCGACTAATCATGCCTTCTCTGTGCAGACACTGTTCACTGTTTTGGTTTTAGTCGGTGTCAGTTGGACAACCGACCGACTAGATCCCAAACTACTCGGTCGACCACCCTTCTCTGACCGACTAAATTGCCCAGTAAACCTAGGTTAAGTTGTAGCCGCCGCACTTTTCTTTATTTAAACCCTCGACCATTCCCATTCTTTCTTCACTTTTCTTAGCTCTTCTCCTTCCCCAATCGTTCCTCAATCATCCTCTTACCTTCCTTCATCCTCCCGAGCACCCCCTCACCCTCTTTTGCGCCGGCATCACCCCCGTAGGCCGCCGGCCGATCGCCAAAAACCTCAAAATCCTCTTTTACCCCAGATTTGCCCTATATTTCCCCATTCTCCAGATCCATTTTAGATCAGCCGCTGGAGATCCTTTCAGCCGCAACATTTCCCTCGGATCGCTCTTCCGTTGTCGTGCTAAGCTCGGTTTGGCGACGGCAACCCGGAGATCATCGAGATCTTCTTCTACCTGCAGTTTGTAGGCATCGTAATCGTCGTTCTTCCACTACAAAAACGGTTAGTGATCTACCTTTAATTCTCTGTAACCCACACTGTAAATTAGAAACCCTAATTAAAAATGGATTACTAGACGTTATAGGATTCCAATGCAAACCTGTTTAGAACTCTAAATCTAATTTTCTACTTTTGCCATAGTAGCGAACCCAATTTTCGTAGGATACCGATCTCGTGACTCACGTCGAACAACAACTTCGGTACCAGGCAAGTGAAACTTGCCAACCTTGCTTTAGGCCATGTTTTTAGGCCAATACTTTGTTTTAGCGTGAAAGAGACTAGACCGTGAAATGATAGCGGTCTAGGCGCAACTTCAATTCTAGCTTGACAACGAAGCTAGAATTTCCCTTGTCATGCCATGTCATTCAATTGCCAGTCATGTTTAATTTTCTTTAAACGGTACGCAATTTCATTTCAAATAATTGTCATGTGCATCCATTTTTACATATCATGTTGCATGTTGCATCGTAGCACACGCTACAAATCCTTGTACAAATCCGTGTTTCCGTGTTACCGGCTAGGCACCCGTTATGCGGGCATAACCCTACGCCATACGTGTTAAAAACACTTCCTGGCTCGTGATCCAGAAGCGAGCATTACGTGTTCGGGGGTAATGCCCTGGCTCGACACATGTGGAGGGGTAGGGATAAATGGTCACTTGAGCGTAAGAGTTGGCCCGTACAGCCACTCTAGCCAAAGGGCGGAATCTCTGTGCACGACGTGCTTACAATTCTTGTACTTGTCTTGTAATTGTTTACTTGCCATGCCATGTTACTTTCCATGCTATAATCATGACATAACATAAACTGATGTTGTTTTCATTGCATAAAATGCCATGTCATACTTTACTCTAGAACTGCTAGGTTGTTACCACTTTTCTTTAGTTTCCTTGCACAAGTCTTGTAGACTTGCTGACATGTGCCCCTTCTCTTTGGGTGTCGCATGTTAGTTGCTGAGCCAGAGATCGCTGTGGAGGGTGACGAGTTCGTGGAGTTCGTGCCCGATTCCATTGCTGACGTTGAGTACGAGGACACCGGTGACCAGTCCTAGTGTTCCTTCGTTCCTTCTTTGTTAGTCGTGTTGTTGTCGGTGAGTAGCACCGTTGTTGTTAGTTTCTTTGTTGGCCATGCTAGGCCTTTTCCTTTTTGGACTCTTTTGTTTGTCTGGTGGCATTTCTGGTTGTTGAATTTATATCTGGACTCTGAGTTGAATAATTTTAATTATTTGCCTCTTTTTCTATTATTGTTATTGTTGTTTCCGAGTCACATTACAGGGATCTGCTACTTCGTGATATTTGACGCTTATCGGACTTGCGGCTTTGTTGCTTCAAGTCTGAGCGGACCTTCTCACGCTTCGCCTCCATGTTTTTGGGAAGAGGGTCGTGACAGGTTTCTTTAGTGGCCCATGCAGGTCTTTTCCTTTTTGGACTCTTTTGTTTGCCTGGTGGCATTTCTGGTTGTTGAATTTATATCTAGACTCTGAGTTGAATAATTTTAATTATTTGCCTCTTTTTCTATTATTGTTATTGGTGTTTCCGAGTCACATTACATGGACCTGCTACTTCGTGATATTTGACGTTTATCGGACTTGCGGCTTTGTTGCTTCAAGTCTGAGCGGACCTTCTCACGCTTTGCCTCCACGTTTTTGGGAAGCGGGGCGTGACAGGTTTCTTTGGTGGCCCATGCAGGTCCCTATTTTCTGTAACTATGACTTAATCGGAACAACGATAAGAATTATATAATGTCCGATAAACAATTTCAACACCGAGTCATAAGGCTGAGAGTCTAATTTATTTCGTTTTTCCTATGTCAATAGATGGCTGGGAGACGGAATACCCGTGCTGGTGGTGGTGTGCCCCCCTCGTGTCGAGGAGCCGGATCGGGAGGCCACCAACGGGGAGATCATGCAGATGATGCATCAGATGATGCAGGTGCAGCAGGGGATGCTGCAGAATGCCCGGAATGTTCCACCTGCTCGAGCAGCGCAGCCTGTTCAGAATGTCCCTTGCTTCGAGCCCGGAGCGAAGCAGTTTCGGGAGTTGGGTCCCACTTACTTTGATGGGACCGAAGGACCTCTGGCTGCGGATGAATGGACCAGGAACATGGAGGACAACTTGAAGATGTCGAAGGTCGACCTGGCTGGATGGGTTGACTTGGCGAAGAGGCCGCTTAAGGATAACGCTCGGAACTGGTGGGATGCCGAGGAGTTGCTGGAGGAGCCGATATCTTGGGCTACTTTCAAGTCCAGATTTGATGAGGAATATTTTCCGAAGGCTGCCAGGAGCGAGATGGCACATCGCTTCATTGACCTAAAGCAGGGGAGCTTGACGGTGGATCAGTACCACCAGGAGTTCACTAGGCTGAGTCGTTTCGCACCGAAGATGGTGCAGGATGCTGATGAGAGAGCCCAGAGGTTTCTGCAGGGGCTTTCTTTGGATCTTCAGAGCCATGTGACTTCTTCTGATGCGGAGTCCTATCAGAAGGTTTTGATTGCGGTGAAGAGGCAGGAGCGGATTATGAGCCAGAAGAGAGGACAGATTTCTGGAGCTGGGAAGATGCCTGTGGAGCAGGCCAGGGCAGTGGTGAGACCAGGGTTCGGGCCCAATCAGCCGGTACAGTTCAAGAGGCCCGGAGGACCTCCTACTTTGAAGACTTGCCATTTCTGTGGCAAGACTGGGCATGTCAAGGATCAGTGCCGGAAGATGTTGGGGCAGTGCTTGATTTGTGGTGATCCTGCGCATGCTATGAAGAACTGCCCGAAGTCCAAGCAGCCGTGAAAGGGTCCTGTTGCAGCTCAGCCGTTGCAGCAGAAGACACCTGTTCCTGCTGGACGTGGAGCGCCTCTCGTTCCGCAGAGGCAGGCTTTTCAGCAGGCTGTTCAGCCGAGGCGACAGACGTTTCTGATGACTACTGTTGAGACCGAGGTGGTGGATGAGGTTATTGCAGGTAACCCTCAATCTAGCTGTTTCTTTCCTTAGTTAGTTTTAGTTATTAGATTATGTTTGGTTGCTTGCATATGTTTGTCTGCTAGAATAGAACTTGATTGTTAGACTGTCTGTTAGGTGTGATTTTGGTTTACACATTTCCTGCACGAGTCCTCTTCGACTCAGGTGCATCGATGTGCATTATTTCCCAGAGCTTCGTGGAGAAGCATTCCTTGCCGACTTCCCCTCTTCACAAGAGTTGGAATATCGTTACGGGGAATGGCGTGGTCTCGGTGCATAGTGGTTTCAACTCTTGCCCTTTGGTGGTCTGTGGACATGAGCTCTACGCTGATTTCATTGTCCACGACATCATCAACTATGATGCCGTCCTCGAGATGGACTGGCTAGGGAGCTTCTATGCCACGATCGATTGTCAGAGGAAGAAAGTGGTGTTCGAGATCCCTGGACATCCGGTGTTCGAGTTCAGCCGTGGCAGCAGTTCGCTTGGTCCGGTCAGGTTTCGTGCCAAGCCTGTGGAGATCGTTGCTATGCAGATGGAGCAGCGTCGGCCTGCGGTAGTGCGTGAATTCGACGACGTCTTCCCCGAGGAGATGTCTGGATTGCCACCTGATCGAGCTCTCGAGTTTTCGATCGACCTCATTCCAAGAGCACAGCCTATTTCGAAAGCACCGTATCACATGGCACCAGCGGAATTGGAGGAATTACGGAAGCAGCTGGATGAAATTCTTCAGAAGGGTTACATTAATCCTAGTGTGTCTCCGTGGGGAGCACCGGTACTGTTGGTAAAGAAGAAGGACGGTTCGCGTCGCATGTGTGTGGACTACCGGGAGTTGAATGCAGTGACCGTCAAGAATCGATATCCGCTGCCTCGCATTGATGACATTTTTGATCAGCTGGGAGGATCGAGGGTATTCTCTAAGCTGGATCTGAGGAGTGGTTATCACCAGTTGAAGGTGAGGAAGGAAGATGTTCCAAAGACAGCATTCAGGACGAAATATGGACACTACGAGTTCGTGGTTATGCCTTTCGGTGTAACCAACGCACCCGCGGTTTTTATGAATCTGATGAATCTGATCTTCTATGACTTTTTAGATAAGTTTGTCGTTATCTTCATTGACGACATCCTGATCTACTCGAAGTCAGAAGAGGAGCATGCGTCGCACTTGAGGACGGTATTGGAGATCTTGAGGAAGCATAGGTTGTATGCTAAGTATTCCAAGTGGAAGTTTTGGCTGGATATGGTTGCTTTCCTAGGGCATGTGGTGACTAGAGATGGTATTTCGGTGAACCCCGAGAAGATTAAGGCTATCAGGGAGTGGCCTGTCCCGCAGTCAGCGTCCGAGATTCAGAGTTTCCTTGGACTTGCAGGTTATTACCGTGATTCATCAAGGATTTCTCTCGTACTGCCGAGCCGATGACCAGACTGACGCGGAAAGATGTATCTTTTGTTTGGTCTGATGACTGCGAGGGAGCTTTTGGTGTTCTGAAGGTGAAGCTGACGTCTGCCCCTGTTCTTGCTGTGCCCGACCGGAGTGGAGGATTCGAGATCTTTTGCGATGCTTCTGGCAAGGGTCTCGGTTGTGTATTGCATCAGCATGGGCACGTGGTTGCGTATGCTTCTCGTCAGCTTAAGGCTCACGAGAAGAATTACCCGACGCACGATTTGGAGTTGGCCGCTGTCGTGTTTGCGCTGAAGATTTGGAGGCACTTCCTGCTGAGTGAGAAGGTGAAGATCTTCACCGATCACAAAAGCTTGAAGTATATCTTTACCCAGAAGGAGCTCAACATGCGACAGCGTCGGTGGTTGGAGCTCATGGCGGACTATGAGATTGATTTGTAGTATCACCCTGGCAAGGTGAATGTGGTTCCTGATGCGTTGAGTAGGCTTCCGACGGTGATGTTGTTGACTACGCAGTGTAGATTGTAGCAGGATTTTTGCGAGTCCGGTATTGAGATTGTTTTGCCTGGTGAGGTCTCTTCGTTGATGTGTATGCAGATACAGTCGACGATTGTGGATAGGATCAAGGCTGGACAGGCTGGAGACCCGAAGTTGGTGAGGATTCGGGAGCTGGTGGAAGCCGGTCTGCGGACTGACTTCTTGATTCATGAGGATGGCTCGCTAAGATTTGGAGCCAGGTTGTGTGTGCCGGCTGGGGATATCAGAGAGGAGTTATTGGTTGAGGCACACAGTTCGCCGTATTCTGTGCATCCTGGTGGGACCAAGATGTACAAGGATCTTTGCTTGAACTTTTGGTGGCATGGTATGAAGAGGAGTGTGGCTCGGAGCGTAGCCAAGTGCTTGGTTTGCCAGCAGGTAAACGCGGAGCATCAGCGTACGGCGGGGTTGCTACAACCGCTTCCGATTCCGGAGTGGAAGTGGCAACACATCACTATGGACTTCGTGATTGGACTACCTCGGAGTCCGAAGCAGAATGACGCGATTTGGGTGATCGTAGACCGATTGACCAAATCCGCGCACTTTATTCCCTTCCGAGTAGGACAGTCTACCGAGGCGCTAGCAAGGAGATATATGGAGGTAAATCTTTACTCTCCGTTTTAATTTCCTTTTCCTAGTGTAGATAGTGATGTAACGTGAATTGTGCAGGAGAGCGTACGACTTCACGGAGTCCCTGTAAGTATCGTGTCGGACAGAGACACGAGGTTCACATCTCAGTTCTGGCAGAGTCTGCAGAAGAGTTTGGGTACGAGTCTGAGTTTCAGCACGGTGTACCATCCACAGACGGATGGCCAGTCTGAGAGGACGATCCAGATCTTGGAGGACATGCTGAGGGCGTGTATGTTGGACTTCAAGGGTTCTTGGGAGGATCATCTCCACATCGTGGAGTTTTCTTACAATAACAGCTACCAGGCGAGTATTGGTATGGCACCTTTTGTCGCGCTATATGGGAAGAAATGTCGATCGCCACTGAGCTGGGATGACATTGGAGATCAGGAGCTGTTAGGACCCGAGATGATCGTGGAGGCTGTTGATGTTGTGAGGAACATACGGGAGAGGCTGAGGATTGCTCAGGACCGTTTCAAGCATTGGGCTGATGCTAAACGGCGTCCGTTGGAGTTTCAGCCAGGTGACCATGTGTTCCTGAAGATTTCCCCGAATCGAGGAGTGATTCGCTTTGGAAAACGAGGGAAGCTGAGCCCGAGATACATTGGACCATTTGACATTCTGGAGAGAGTTGGCGAGGTAGCCTACCGCTTAGCCATGCCGCCATCTTTGGAAGGAGTTCACGATGTCTTCCATGTGTCGCAGCTTCGTCGGTACATCAGCGATCCATCTCACGCTGTAGATTTCTCGGAGATCACAGTTCGCCCTGATCTGACATATGACCAGCTGCCAGCACAGATCTTGGACAGGCGTCAGAAGTCACTTCGGAACAAGACCGTCGATCTTGTTAGGGTGATGTGGCGACACGGCTCGCCAGGAGAGTCTACTTGGGAGAGAGAAGATGAGATGCGAGAGCGCTACCCACTTTTGTTCCCTGACACGTGAGTGTTAGGAAATTCCGAGGGCGGAATTTTTCTTAAGGTGGGGAGGATGTAACGACCGGTTTTTTTTGTAATGACTATTTTATATTAATAATATTGGATGATTCCCTCTTTGTGTGTTTTCCCGTTAGAAATCCTTACGATTAACTTCATAGCGTCTTAATCTTAGTGCTAGGGTGTTCCTAGAGGCCATATGAATCTTCCCGAAGCTTCGCGCTTCGATTCAGCACTTTTCGTGCATTTTAGTCGGTTCATGAAGGAGAGCCAACCGACTAGATTGCAATCTAGTCGGTCGGGAACACTTCTCAGACCGATTAGTTCTTGTCACTAAATTTTGACTGAGTTACTGTTTACGTTTAGTCGGTCTAAGCACATTCTCTGACCGACTAGTTGCCAAACTAGTCGGTCAGGTGTTGTACTCAGACCGACTAACTGTCAGTACTCATTATCTATCTCATTCGACCTTTAGTCGGTTCATGAACGTTCACCGACCGACTAGATCCCAAACTAGTCGGTCGACGGGTCTTCACAGACCGACTAATCATGCCTTCTCTGTGCAGACACTGTTCACTGTTTTGGTTTTAGTCGGTGTCAGTTAGACAACCGACCGACTAGATCCCAAACTAGTCGGTCGACCACCCTTCTCTGACCGACTAAATTGCCCAGTAAACCTAGGTTAAGTTGTAGCCGCTGTGGAGGGTGACGAGTTCGTGGAGTTCGTGCCCGATCCTGTTGCTGACATTGAGTATGAGGAGACCGGTGACCAGTCCTAGTGTTCCTTCGTTCCTTCTTTGTTAGTTGTGTTGTTGTCTGTGAGTAGCACCGTTGTTGTTAGTTTCTTTGTTGGCCATGCTAGGCCTTTTCCTTTTTGGACTCTTTTGTTTGCCTGGTGGCATTTCTGGTTGTTGAATTTATATCTGGACTCTGAGTTGAATAATTTTAATTATTTGCCTCTTTTTCTATTATTGTTATTGTTGTTTCCGAGTCACATTACAGGGACCTGCTACTTCGTGATATTTGACGCTTATCGGACTTGCGGCTTTGTTGCTTCAAGTCTGAGCGGACCTTCTCACGCTTCCCTCCACGTTTTTGGGAAGCGTGGCGTGACAGTTATGGAGATCGTCGCCAAATTTATATGAACATCCAAAGCGACGTCTCGAGACTTCTCAATACGCATGATCGTATGCCTAAAGCTTCGTTGAAGCTCAAGGACCATTTTAGAAGTCATGAAGATTCGGATCGAAGCTTTCGAAGACGGTTCGTCAAGTTTATTTAATGTCTTTTAGCTTCGTCCCGTAGAATGTTAAGCCTTGAGTAGGTCTTACATTTTTATCTTCATAACGCTCATGTCTTAGATCTAGGATCTTAGTAGAAGTCCATACGAACTTTTTCGAAGCTTCGCGCTTCGATTCGCGACTTCTTGTGCATGTTAGTTGGTTCAAGAAGAAGAACCAACCGACTAGATGGTGATCTTGTCGGTCGGCAAAGCTTCTTGGACCGACTAGTTTACCTTCTCAATTTCTAGCTCAGTTACTGTTTACAGTTAGTCGGTCAAAGAAGGTTCACCGACCGACTAGTTGTGAAACTAGTCGGTTAAGAATCCTTCTTGGACCGACTAGTTGAACTTCTATTTTTTGAGCCTGGCTACTGTTTATCGTTAGTCTGTCTATGTACATTTGGCAACCGACTAGTTGATGAACTAGTCGGTTAACATTTGTTCTTGGACCGACTAATTCAATTTGTTCTCAGACTATTTGTTTTATCTCTTAGTCGGTCTAAGTTCACTCACCGACCGACTAGTTGTGAAACTAGTCAGTTGGCAAGTGTTCTTTGACCGACTAGTTCTGTTAGTCTGAACTTCGACCTATTCACTGTTCACCACTTAGTCGGTTCATGTTGATTGACCGACCGACTAGTTGATGAACTAGTCGGTCAGTGGTTGTTCTTTGACCGACTAGTTTGGTTCAGAATAGAGCCGTTGGAGCTTTAATTGAAACGTTTTTCTCTTTCTCTTTCCTCTAACCTATAAATACTTGATGTGCTGCATTCATTGCACTAAAGGCTGATATTAAGAGAAGTTTAGAGATCAAAGAGAAAGCATTCAATCTCATTTAAAGCTCATTCATTTCCATTCAAGAATCTCTCCCTCACTCTTATTTCAAAAGAGAGATTCATTGATTGTGAGCCTTCCAAGCCAAGTGCTTGATTCTAGGTCACCAACAATCTCATAGCTCTCCATCGCTGATCTACATCTTGGAGCTAGGGTTTGGTGCCTCTTCATCTTCCCCAAAATCATCTTTGCCCTAATTCGTAAGTTTACTCAAGGCATATGTATTTTGTGGTAAGCATTTCTATTTCATTTACTTTCGATATTGTAAGTGTTTCACTCTCGGTTGTGAGAGTTTATTTGTGATCCCGGGTTGTGGGAGTCATAATTTTCATTTGTGTATGATTTGACTTGTGAAGGTTTTTCACAAGTATTTCATAGTGGAAATCTTGAGTTAGGGTTTCTAACTCAAGTATCCGGAGGGGATCCGGGTGGTTGGGACGTAGGATCACCGGGAACAAGTCGGGGAGACTTGGGTGGATCCGAACCCATTAACATCGTGTGTTTGCGATTGTTTCTTTGTTGTCATCATTTACATTTCCGCATTTCCGCATTAATTGGTAGAGTTTGCAAGGTAATTAGGAACTAGCCTCTTAATTATTTTAAAGTACTATTCACCCCCCCTCTAGTACTTGTGCAGTAGCTTAGCAGGGCATTACATTTGGTATCAGAGCCAAGTCTATAGCTATGTCTGCCAACGACAACAAGACCGTTCGTCCACCTTCCGACTATAGCACCTTCAAGAATCGTGAAGGAGCGTCTTCGGTGATGGAAGGACACTCCTCAACAAGGCCTCCCTTCTTCAACGGTATCAACTACGGGTACTAGAAATGCCGGATGGAAACTTTCCTCCGGAGTGCTTCATTATGGAGGGCTACGATGAAGGAGTATGTCGAGCCCGTCGAAGAAGATTTCGAGAAATGGACTACCACGGAGGTCGCCGCGGAGGTAAGCAATGCCAATGCAATGAACGCCTTGCAATGCGCTTTGGAGCCCGAGGATTTCAACAAGATATGCACATGTAAGAGTGCATATCAAATATAAAACTCCCTCCTCAACTTGCATGAAGGAACGAGTAGGGTAAGAGACTCTAAACTCGTTGTAGTTATTAAAGATTACGAGTTATTTCATATGCTACAGGGTGAGAAGATGAATGAGTACTATGTTCGCTTCGTCGACATCACAAATGAGTTGGAGGCTCTCGGTAAGACCTACACCCAAAAGGAGAAAGTCTCGAAGATCATCGATGGACTTCCTTCTAGTTGGGAGAAACGTACCTTCGCCATCGAGGAAGGTAATGACATGAAAACTTATACCGTTGTTCAACTAATGGGTACCTTGATGTCTTATGAGGTACGCAAGGATAGCAAGTTGAAGTTGTAGGAAAAGATGAAGTCCTACCTAAAGCAAGACGAGCCAAAGAAGAAGGCGATTGCTTTCAAGGCCGCTCCATCAACTTCCACATCGACCGATGATGAAAACTCGGAAGACGAGTTGGACTTGGAGTCCATGGCTCTCATGGCCAAGAAGTTCAACCGGTTCTTCCGGAAAGGTAACTTCAAAAATAAATCGAAGTTTAGTTATACTAACGCCTCCTCTCCTTTGTGTTTCAAATGCAACAAGCCAGGACACATGAAAGCGGATTGTCCTCAAAACAAGCACAAGGAGAAGTGGAAGGCGACAAAGTTCGACAAGTCCAATAAGTACAAGAAATGGTACAAAAAGGGGCTTGTCGGGACATTCACCGACTCCGAGGATTCCTCTAGCGGAGAGTCGGATGATGAGCAAGTGGAGCAAGCACAGATGTGCTTCATGGCTAGAGAGGAGCAAGATAAAGATTCCACTTCCGATGATAGCGATAACGAAGGCGATGATGTACTCAAGAAAAAGAAACGGAGCAACAAATTTAAATTTAGCTCCAAGAGGAATTGGATACTCGATAGCGGGTGTCCAAAACACATGACGGGTGACGCTCAATTGCTCTCCGGAGTGGTTCCCATTGCAAATGGAAACCAGATAATCTTTGGAGGCAACGAGAGCGGAACCATCATAGGTGTTGGTAAAGTGGGTAATCCTTCTAAACCTCTTATAAATGATGTTTACCTTGTTAAAGGATTAAACCACAATCTCATTTCAATAAGCCAACTTTGTGACAAAGGTTACAAAGTTAGCTTTGCGAAAGGAATGTGCCATATTTTAAGAAAAGATAATAATGAATTATTGTCTTCCGGCACACGCCATAAGGATATATACATCTTAGATCTTCCAAGATCACATGAACAATGTCTCATTGCCAACACAAGTGAACAACACTTATGGCATCGACGTTTTGGTCATGTGAACTTTGGAACACTATTTAAGCTTTTCAACTTAAATTCTATTAGAGGCTTCCCTAAGCTTGTCTTTCAAAAGAAAAGCTTTTGTGACTCGTGTCAACGAGGCAAGCTTCCAAAATCGTCTTTTAAACCTAAGAAAAGCATTTCTTCTAAGCGGCCACTAGAGCTATTACATCTAGATTTATTTGGGCCAACTAGAGTTGCTTCATTAGGAAATGCACAATATGGACTTGTCATCGTTGATGACTTTTCTAGGTTTACTTGGGTATTTTCATTGAGTAATAAAAATGATGCTTTCGAAAATTTCACAATATCTGTTAAGAAAATACAAAATCTCATTGGAACCACCATTGTCACTATTCGTAGTGATCATGGAGGGGAATTTGAGAATGAGTCTTTTGAGACATTTTGTGATGAATTTGGTATTACACACACCTTCTCTTTCCCTAGCGCACCTCCTCAAAATGGTGTTGTTGAGAGGAAGAATAGGACGCTGGTAGAGTGTTCTCGCACTATGCTTGATGATAGCCAACTTGGCCATCAATTTTGGGCGGAAGCGATACATACCGCTTGCTATGTGTTTAATAGAATACTTTTGAGGCCTGGCACTAAACAAACTTGTTATGAATTGTTGTTTGGTAGGTTGCCTCAAGTTAAACATTTTCGAGTTTTTGGTTCAAAATGTTTTATTAAAAACACGTATGGTAGTTTGGACAAATTCGATCCAAGATCCGATGAGGAGATTTTTGTTGGATATTCCTCACGTAGCAAAGTATACAGGATATACAACAAACGAACCTCAACGATCGAGGAATCACTTCATGTTTCATTTAATGAAGGATTTGTTCCAACTAGAATTACTAATGATGATGACTCCATGGATGTCTTATGTGATTCAATTGGTAATTCTAACTCTATTAATTCTATTGATTCTATTGATACTAACCCGACTAATGAAGTTTTTGAGAATGTTCCTAGTGATCAGGGAATTCCCAAACGGCTTCATACCGTTCGTGACCATCCTCATGAGCAAGTCATTGGCAATATCCATGATAGTGTCAAGACGAGATCGCAAGTGAACTACTTCGCTCATTGTGCCTTTGCCTCCTCGATAGATCCAAAGAATATTAATGAAGCGTGCGAAGATAGCGCTTGGATCCTTGCCATGTAAGAGGAACTCATTCAATTCGAGAGGAATGAGGTTTGGGAGCTTGTTCCATTGCCATCAAAGAACCACACCGTCATAGGGACAAAGTGGATCTTCAAGAACAAGACCGACGAAAACCAAATCGTCGTCCGGAACAAAGCTCGGTTAGTAGCTCAAGGCTATTGGCAAGAGGAAGGTATTGATTTCGAAGAATCCTTTGCTCCAGTAGCTAGATTAGAATCAATTAAATTATTGTTATCTTTTGCATGCCATAAAGATTTTAAACTCTTTCAAATGGATGTTAAAAGTGCGTTTTTAAACGGAGATGTTGTTGGGAAGTTTATGTTTCTCAACCTCCGGGTTTTATAAATGAAAAATTTCCAAATCATGTTTTCAAACTTAAGAAAGCACTTTACGGTTTGAGACAAGCTCCTCGAGCTTGGTATGATCGTTTAAAGAATTTTCTTTTGGATTTGGGTTTTAAAATGGGAGAAGTTGATTTCACATTATTTGTTAAGTATTCGAATAATGATATAATTTTAGTTCAAATTTATGTTGATGATATCATTTTCGGTGCTACTAAATTTGCTCTTTGCGAAGAGTTTTCTAATGTGATGAAGGATCAATTTGAGATGAGCCACATGGGTGAGCTCAAGTATTTCTTAATCCAAATTCGCCAAATGAACGATGCAATCTTCATCCACCAAACGAAGTACACGGTGGAGTTGCTAAAGCGATTTGGAATGGAGAATGCCTCCGGGAAAAAGACTCCAATGAGCACGACTACACATCTTGATAAAATGCGGACGGTAAATATGTAGACATTCGTCTATATCGAGGTATGATAGGTAGTTTACTATATCTTACCGCAAGTAGACCCGATATTATGTTTGCCGTATGTGTATGTGCTCGTTATCAGTCTCAACCTAAGGAGTCACACTTAGTAGCGGTAAAACGTATTTTCCGTTATTTAAGTTACACACTTGATTTTGGATTACTTTATCCAAAATCTAGCACGTATGAGTTAATCTCATATAGTGACGCAGACTATGCGGGATGCAAATCCGACAGGAAAAGTACTAGTGGCACTTGCCATTTTATAGGAAATTCTCTTGTCTCTCGGTTTTCCAAGAAGCAGAATTCCGTATCACTTTCAACCACCGAGGCGCAATATATTGCCGCCGGTGCCGCGTGTGCTCAAGTTCTTTGGATGAGACACACACTTAAAGACTTTGGTACAAACTGTGATACTTGCCCTATCATGGTGGACAACCAAAGTGCAATTTGTCTCTCTAAGAATCCGGTACACCATTCCCGTTCTAAACACATAGATGTCCGACACCATTTCTTAGATGATCATGTTGCTAAAAAGGACATCATATTAGTGTACGTTGAAACCCAAAAGCAAATCGCTGATATTTTCACGAAACCCCTAAAGGAAGACTCCTTTGTGCGGTTACGTCGAGAATTGGGGATTATGGGTGACTCCAAGATTTAGGATTCATTTTTATTCAATAATCTTGCATGCTATGAATTTCGTTATATTTGCACATGCTAGATCCATTGGAATTTTCCGGATTTTTGTTGAATTTTTCGGAATTTTCGCTCGATTTATTCATAAACGTCAAATTTCAGATTTTCGATGTTTAATGGGGTAGTATAATGATTAATGAGAGTTTTACGATGTTTCGTCCAAGTGCGATTAGGAGAGTACCCAAAATTTCTTATTCTAAGATTTTTGAACTCTGTTAGTCGGTTCATGTTCATTGACCGATCGACTAGATCATCATCTAGTCGGTCAGTGAATGAACTCAGACCGACTAACTCATGCCCTAAATTTGGCTTCAGTTACTGTTTGCAACTAGTCGGTTCAAGCTCATTGACCGACCGACTAGATCATCATCTAGTCGGTCAGTGCTTGAACTGTGACCGACTAATTGCGACGGGGACTGCTTGGTCTTTTCGACTTCCAATCGACTTATACTCCATCCCGACCGACTATTTTTCATTCTAGTCGATCGAAATAACTCTCTCAGCCAAAACCCCCCCGTGACCCTTTGACTTCCTCCTCCTCTCCCGTCGTCGTTTCCGGCCATCTCTCCGACCTATCTCCGGCCGCCGATCAACCCCCTCCTCCTTCCGACCTAGATACTCCCTCTCCTAGCTCTCTAGGGTTAGGTTTTTGCTCCTAGACTTAGGGTTTATATCGATTCCTATTTCTAGGGTTTCGGCTAGGGTTGATCTTTAGGGTTATCTCGCTTGATTGCGTCGTGTCTTGTCTCGCTGATGGCAAGAACACGAATTCCGATCAATCCCTCTGGTCCATCGCCTATGACTGTCGATTCGCCACCCTCGGACCCCCCGCAACCCAAACGAACCCCACCTAAACGCCGATCGAAGACCACCCAACCTTCTTCGTCTTCGCCTCCTCTTAAGCGTAAGAGGACGGCGATATTGAAGCCCCGTGCCCAATCTCAGCCCAAGCCCAAGCCAGTGTCTTTCCGTGCTCCCACTCCACCCGGTGCTTTGGATTCCGACACCGAGTACAGACCCGAGACCGAGACCCATAGGGATCCTTCACCCCCTCCCAGGGAACCTACGTCTAGCTCTCGACCCCGTACTTCCACACGTCAGCCTAAGGGAAAGGGTCCGATGCCAGTTGGCGGTGTCGATATCTCTTTATGTCGCGACGACCCGATGTGTCTCGCGGCATATAACCGTATCGAACACTGTCCGCTGCTTCTGGAGCATTTCGTACAGTTTTCAGACTTCCCAGGCCTTACTGATCTTCTGTCGTCTTCCGGTCTTATTGATTATCTTCGATATGACCCTAAGGCGAATCCACACCCATAACCCCATCTGGTCAAACTCTTTTACGCCAACCGTGTCCGGGGTCAGTACGACGAGACCCACTCGATTGAGACTACTGTCTTGGGGACACCGATTGTCCTCACGGCAGAAATCTTAGGAGAGTTGATTGGTTTCTCCTCGTCTGGCCTCCACCCTTCCGATATTTCCGTCGATGACATATCTTCCCTTGACCAGGTCATTCTTTCTGAGTTTTTCCATGAGATTCCTCCTGCCATGATTGGCGTGCCATCGAAGTCTTTCAAGCCAAATGGCTGGGTCCTAAACTTGATCTTGAAGTCGTGCTTACTTCCTAAGTACGGCTCCTCTTCTTTGCCTTCCCAGCCATTCCTGAAGCTCATCTATGCCATCTTCATGGGGAGTGAGATTAACTGGGCTCGGATCATACTCGATAAGATGGATTCTTTCGAGTGTATCCGTAAGTCCACGAAGTCTGCTCATATCCCATATCTGTGCCTTCTGACACTCGTATTTCGTCACTTTCGTGTCACTTTGCCTCCTGATGATGAGCGTCCTCTCTGTCCCCCTCTGAATGCGACAGCCGTCAAGAAGTCTCTTGCGGCGCTCCGTCACGTTCAGAGGACGACCCCCTCTGCTTCAGCGTCTGCTTCAGCCTCAGCTGCTCCTGCTCCCTCTACCACTCTTGATGAGCTCGCACGTTCAGTGAGACGTATGGAGTCTCGTTATGCTCGTACTGAGGAGATTCTTGCTCGCATTGCTTCTCATTTGGGTATTGAGATCCCACCGTCATTTTCTGATGAGGATGCGTTGGATGAGGATGAGATCGATGAGTTTGCTCGTGCTGCTGCTGCTCGTAACCCTGAGGGCACTTCTGGTGCTGCTGCTTCGTCTGCCGGTGACCCCGAGAGCACACCTGTTGCCACCGTTCCTGCGGTGGATACTATGACTGGTGCTCCCGAGGCCACTACCATCGCTCCCGTGGACACTTCAGCTGATCCGGTGACCACTTCCACTCCTGCAGAGCCTGCTGCTGCTGCAGATCCTCCCGCTACCTCCTGAGCTTCTCTGAGGACTCTCTTGATGCACTTTCGATGATAGATCTTATAGTGAGAGAGTTTGGGTAGGATAGAGTGTGGTTATGATCTTTGGATCTTTTTGATGTATTTTGATGTATCTCATATGATGTTTTGAGATTTTTGTATGTTTTGTGATACTCAGATATCAGCTGTGTGATATGATGTATTTTGTGCTTCGATCGTTGGATCGCTTATGTATGTTGTCGATGTATCATCTTGATGGACTCATGCTTTATATATATATATATATATATATATATATATATATATATATATATATATACATCGATGTTGACATTTCATTCTCTTGTGCACATTATATATTTTCTTTATGTCTCTGATGTTTGATTTCGTCGCTTGACGATAATAACTTGGTTAAATAGAAATTATTTCTATGGAAACATAGAATTATTTTCCATGCACTAAATTAACCAAGAATGTTGATATTGGAGAGTATATTCCATAACTCAATTCGTAAAATTAATTTGAGTTTTGATGATTTTATTTATCGATTTTCGACTTTGGTCTCATTGACACGCTTTGATTTTATTCGTACTTTCCTTTGGTGTCATTTGGACCATGGTCGTATTCTACGACTCCCGTGCTTTTATTTGAAGCCATTGTTGTTGTCGTTGATCTCCTCCCACTCTTTTTGCTAATGCCAAAGGGGGAGAGATATAATAATGACGATGGGCTAAATGATAATTTAGAGCATTTTTCCAAGAATCTAATTTGATATATTATATTCAGGGGGAGTTAAGATATATAAATGGATTTTCAAATCCGATATTTCAATAATCGATTCTCATTTTATACTTTACTCGTCTGCTTGATGCGTATGATTAATATATATGTTGGAACTAACATGTCATCAATGCAGGGGGAGTAAGTAAATTACATTTGAATCATTATTTTTGATTATTATTTATGTTGGTTTGTCATCACCAAAAAGGGGGAGAATGTTGGATATTGGACTCCCCGGATTTGGTTTTGGATGATGAACAAACATAAATATATCGTGAACTAACACTTTGTGAGCGCAGTTATGGAGATCGTCGCCAAATTTATATGAACATCCAAAGCGACGTCTCGAGACTTCTCAATACGCATGATCGTATGCCTAAAGCTTCCTCAAGGACCATTTTAGAAGTCATGAAGATTCGGATCGAAGCTTTCGAAGACGGTTCGTCAAGTTTATTTAATGTCTTTTAGCTTCATCTCGTAGAATGTTAAGCCTTGAGTAGGTCTTACGTTTTTATCTTCATAACGCTCATGTCTTAGATCTAGGATCTTAGTAGAAGTCCATACGAACTTTCCCGAAGCTTCGCGCTTCGATTCGCGACTTCTTGTGCATGTTAGTTGGTTCAAGAAGAAGAACCAACCGACTAGATGGTGATCTAGTCGGTCGGCAAAGCTTCCTGGACCGACTAGTTTGCCTTCTCAATTTCTAGCTCAGTTACTGTTTACAGTTAGTCGGTCAAAGAAGGTTCACCGACCGACTAGTTGTGAAACTAGTCGATTAAGAATCCTTCTTGGACCGACTAGTTGAACTTCTATTTTTTGAGCCTGAGCTACTGTTTATTGTTAGTCGGTCTATGTACATTTGACGACCGACTAGTTGATGAACTAGTCGGTCAACATTTGTTCTTGGACCGACTAATTCAATTTGTTCTCAGACTATTTGTTTTATCTCTTAGTCGGTCTAAGTTCACTCACCGACCGACTAGTTGTGAAACTAGTCAGTTGGCAAGTGTTCTTTGACCAACTAGTTCTGTTAGTCTGAACTTCGACCTATTCACTGTTCACCACTTAGTCGGTTCATGTTGATTGACCGACCGATTAGTTGATGAACTAGTCGGTCAGTGGTTGTTCTTTGACCGACTAGTTTGGTTCAGAATAGAGCCGTTGGAGCTTTAATTGAAACGTTTCTCTCTCTCTCTTTCCTCTAACCTATAAATACGTGATGTGCTGCATTCATTGCACTAAAGGCTGATATTAAGAGAAGTTTAGAGATAAAAAAGAAAGCATTCAATCTCATTTAAAGCTCATTCATTTCCATTCAAGAATCTCTCCCTCACTCTTATTTCAAAAGAGAGATTCATTGATTGTGAGCCTTCCAAGCCAAGTGCTTGATTCTAGGTCACCAATAACCTCATAGCTCTCCATCGCTGATCTACATCTTGGAGCTAGGGTTTGGTGCCTCTTCATCTTCCCCAAAATCATCTTTGCCCTAATTCGTAAGTTTACTCAAGGCATATGTATTTTGTGGTAAGCATTTCTATTTCATTTACTTTCGATATTGTAAGTGTTTCACTCTTGGTTGTGAGAGTTTGTTAGTGATCCCGGGTTGTGGGAGTCACAATTTTCATTTGTGTATGATTTGACTTGTGAAGGTTTTTCACAAGTATTTCATAGTGGAAATCTTAAGTTAGGGTTTCTAACTCAAGTATCCGGAGGGGATCCGGGTGGTTGGGACGTATGATCACCGGGAACAAGTCGGGGAGACTTGGGTGGATCCGAACCCATTAACATCGTGTGTTTGCGATTGTTTCTTTGTTGTCATCATTTACATTTCCGCATTTCCGCATTAATTGGTAGAGTTTGCAAGGTAATTAGGAATTAGCCTCTTAATTATTTTAAAGTACTATTCACCCCCCCTCTAGTACTTGTGCAGTAGCTTAGCAGGGCATTACACCAAGCCCGAGAAGAAAAAGGGCGTTGCTCTTCATGATGAGAAGGAGTATTTCAAATGGAAAAAGCAGTTCCAACAAGAAGCTCCAAGTGAAGAAGAAGAAGATCTTAGCGACGATGACAACATCGAGCTTGCCAAGCAATTCAAGAATTTCAAGGCATTCCTCAAGGATAATCAAGGTATGTCTTCATCAAAGTTTGCCTCACAGTCTAACAAGATGGTTTGTCTCAACTGCAGTAGAATAGGTCATGTGGCTACCGAATGCCCTTCCAAACCCATCAAAGAAACTTACAAGGGTAAAGGGAAGAAACATTGGAAAGCCAAGTCCGAGGTCAAGAACCAAAAGAAGGGACTTATCGGCACATTTGATGATTCCGATGAGGACACATCTAATGATGAAGGAGAAGATGACAAGGAGCACGATCAAAGGTGTTTCGTTGCCCTTGATGACTCTTCATCAATTTCATCTAAATCTAGCGATGAAGAGATAGAGACATGGCTCAACTCCAACGAAGAAAGTTGCTTCATGGCTAATGGGAAAGAGTCTTCGTCAAGCTCAAGCGAGGAGGAAAGTGATGAAGAAACCGAGGAGGAAAAGCCATCATATGAGGAGCTTGAATACCGCCTAAATGTGGCCTCCAATTTGGCAAGTAAGTGCATCGATTCATATGATAAAATGAAAGCTAAACTTGATAATGCTATGAGTAGGGTGCATGAGTTAGAATCATCTAGTGTAAATATTCATGATGAAAAGCATGTTTATGACACTTGTGAGAGAGACACACTTCTCTCTCAAGTTAAGGAATTGAGTCTCTCAAATGAAAATCTCATTGCTCAAAACCTTAGCTTAGATGCTCACATTCAACAACTTACGTTGAAATGTGAAGATGAATCCCGGAAGCTCATAAGCTTTGTGTATTCTAGGGATTCACTCTACGATTTGTTGGAAAAACAACATCCGGCAAATCATAGAGGAGGTTTGGGTTATATTCAAAATGTGGTTCCCAAACCCACCTCTAATTCTTCTTTTGGTGCAAATTCAAGAAATATTGCTAAAGCACCTAAGAAGAATCACCATGCTTACTTGTACAACAATAACACCAACAAGAAGCATGTAGATCACAAGGTGATGATGAAGAATGAAGAATCTTCATTTTTTGCTAAGAAGCAAAATCCTCATTCTTTGCATGCTAAGAAATTTGTTTCTACACCTAAGCATGCCACATCCTTCCCTCTTGCAAAGGCAAAACCATTGCCTAGGAAATCCTTGAGTTTATGGATTCCCACTAAGGCTAGTGTGCAAGAGAGAGATAGTTACATCAACTCTCTAGTTAGGGATGTGATCACCTCGTGTGATTACGTTAGGAAATCAAACTCCTCTTGGGTTTGGTTACCTAATGTCTAGGTTCCTCACACATTTGCATATTGCATGGGTATTGTGCTTCTATGTTACTTTAAGCATACCCATTGATTGTGTGTGTTTCATGATTTTGACAATATTTTCAAATTTATCTCTTTTCATGAAAATGGGGACCTTGGGGTTTATTGACATGCATGCATTTTTGATCCATGTGTATGTCAATGGGGGAGTTAATATATTATATGTTTAAATTATTTTAAGACATATTTTAACTCTCATTTCGGAGGTTATTTGAGATCATTATTTACAATTGTTATTTTGGGTCTCAAACCAAACCTCTTGTTGTTTATTGCCAACATGGTTCATGTCTCATTGTTTTTGGCAATATCCTTGTGTATCTTTGAAGCTTGATCTTTCCATATCTATTGCTTTGATACACTTTTTAGGCCCATGGCTCCATTAATTAATTGGTATTAGATCCTAGAAGTTAAAAGTTGACCATTTCTATGATCTAGGGGGAGCATGGGATAGTGAATTGATACCCACTAAATTTTTAAATTTGGTATCATACATATCTTTCTTTTCTTGCATATTGTCACATCTTGGTTAAGATGACAAAGGTGGATATTTTTGGTGTCCACCTTTTTGACGATGTCAAGGGGGAGAGATATATGCATTATGTGATCATATCTATAGGTGGAAAGATATATACATATGCATATGGGGAGAGATATCTCTATAGGGAGATATATATGGGATTAGATAAACCATTCATGTTTGCATGCCTTTATTCTTTGCAATTGGTTTATGTAATCCATGCCTATTATATGTCACCATGTTTTTATTGGTATTATGAGTATTTACCTTTGTGTAGCTCATTATATAATTGGTGCATATAAGTAGGGGGAGATCATTAGCATTGTGCTTTAATTCTTTATGATTTACATAATGTGTGTCATCATCAAAAAGGGGGAGATTGTTGAGTATTGGTGTTTCATACCAATCTTATTTTGATGATGATCACAACATTATGTTGTTGCTAATGAATCTCATGTTTTAGTCTCTCAGTTTATTTCAAGGATATCTTTCTTGGAGATTAATCACTTGGTGTAATGATGGACATCATGTGAAGAAGTGCCAAAGTTTGGACTCAAAGAGTGCCAAAGCTTGGAGATGATGGAGAGCAATCAAGGCATCAAGATTGAAGACTTAGACTCTTAAGAAAGCATTGTAATCCATGTAATTTACTTTATTGCTTTCTCTCTCTTTTTAGTCTAGGGTTGATGTAATGCCTTGCTAGATGGTTTGCTCATACATGCACATGCACTTTAACCATCTTAGTGAACCTTAGGATTATCATAGAATCCAACCCAATAGGTTCACTCTGTCCAAAGACTCACTTGGAGTCTCTGGATTTCTGTCAGTCGCCTGATGATGGAAACACATCCGACTAGGTGATTTCCAGTCGACTGTAGATCCTTCTACAATCGCCTGATATGCACAGCTCAAGTCAACATTTCAAATGACTCAAACTTGAGCTTTACGCACAGTCGCCTGTGGATCAGTTTTCAGTCGCCTGTATATTTACAGTCGCCAGGGATTTGGCCAACAGTCGCCTGTCTAGCGTGAGTGCAATCTTTGCATCTCTCTGTCTTCTCTCCATACTTTACAGTAGTCGACTGATGAAGAATATACAGTCGCCTGACTTTTTGGCAGTTGACTGTAGTATTAACATCAGTCGCATGTGCGAAGAATTGGAGAAAGAGTGCAGCTCTCTGTTTCGATCCATCCCCTGCAGCAGTCGTCTACTGAAGGATTAACATGCGCCTATCCTGTTTGTCAGTCGACTGTATTGACTTCGTCAGTCGACTGTCCTGGCTCAGATTATAGCAGTTGGATATTTTCTAGTCGTTGATCAGTCGACTGTCTTTTGATCATCAGTCGACTGTTCCTGTCGTTTTCACCCAGTTTCTAGCCATGGCAGATTTGATTATTTGGCTGTTTCTTTGGGTTTTTGGGCTTGTTATAGGATTCCTATATATATGAGTGTGCTGCCATCACTTGAGAACTCTTGACAATATTTGATAAACTCTTGACTCTATAGAAAATCTAAAGAGATCAATAAGCCACTCTCAAGCTCCCTCATTTCCCTCTATTGAGCATTCATCTTCCTTCATGCATTGAAGTCCAGCTCAAGGGAAATCATCCAAGTGCTCTCAAGCATATTCCAACACTTGGAGATCCTCTTCCATGCCTTGCATTCATTCATGAGTAAGCATCTCAAGGCATAGGTAAGAGTATTTACTTTACATGGTGTAATTTGTTTTCCTATTTCTCTTTGTGGGATTAGGATACTCTCTTTATGGGAGTTTCTCTCTTTGTGGGAGGTTGTCTCTTTGTGGGACTAGGGAATTCTCTTTGTGGGAATTAACTCTCTGTGTGGGAGTTCTAGTGTCCTAGTGTAGGGCTAACCCTAATTCTCTGAGTAGGAGTTAGTGATTCTCTGTGTGGGAGTCTTGATCCTTGTGTAGGATTGGTTGGGTCCTTGTGTAAGGCATAAATCCTCTTTGTGGCATATCTCCTTGTGAGATTTGTATTCACTTCTCTGTGTGGGATTATAGTGAATATTGGTGTGGCTGGATGTACCCAAGTTTGGGGAACCAGGGTAAAACTTTGTATTTGCGTTTGGATTGATTGTGCCATTTAATTCCTCTTGCATTTATAATTCCGCATTTGCAAGTTAAATTTTATTTGGACAATTTTATTGCCATTACACTATTCACCCCCACTCTAGTGTGTGTTGTTAGTATTGCAAGGGTTAGATGATCCCTACATAATCTTATCGATAAAATGTGGAATATAATGACACATCATACTCGCAAACAGTTTACTATATATTTTATTCTTTTGCAATATATGCAATAATCTCACATCATTATTCTAAAGCTTATATCGCAAATTATTTGTGACTTAACAAATTCCCATACATCGTATGTATTATCTCCCTTAAACTTCCTATTACTTGACGAAGGTCTCACTTTGTGTGAGACCATACAGTCTGACCCTACTACAGTTGGGGCTCGAAATCCCAGACGGTAGTGACCACGAGCAGCAGGTGCCGTTCCTATTTTGGTATCATCATTACGTGGTTAATTCATTAACATGAGTATTTTCGGGACCACACTGACTGTGTCCGTGGTTAATTATTAACATGAGTATTTTCGGAACCACCCTGACTGTGTCCGTGATGAATGCCGCAGTTTTAGTCCCTTCATCATAACTATGTCACTTAATCAAGCCTAGGGTATGGTCAATTGTCAACTATAATAGCTTGAAACCGGTTAGTCTCCATCGGTTTTTAGTGTAATAGTGTTGGACTTCTTCCAACACACTCTGGCCAGAGTTTTTACTAAAGACCGAACTAACTCGCGCGACATTAACTCCCCATAAATGATAAAGACGAATTCTTTCTAGATCATTACTCTCCCCGCAAGCTTCAAGTGTCACCCAACCAAGGGCCTTTCAACGGGACTTGCCCCGAGGCTAGATCAGAGATCAAAGTGACACCGTTCACGTACAGGTTCGTACAATGATATCAAGTCTAAGGACTAACTTGTCTATTATCACTGAGAGTTATCATTGATACATGAGTTTATTGTAACCATTTGAACTCTCGTTGGGACGTTCATTGAACTCATTCTCTAATGAGCACATGTGTCTCGTCTCCGACTTCGACAAGTCGAACGACCTTGAGTTCATCGTCACCAATCCATGGTGAAGACTAAGACACAATAGTATATCCGATGTGTTGATATCCTTTTTTCGAAACATCTATGACCACGCACGTTTTTCGACTTATGCTACAAACGGTCACACACTTCTCCATGATCGAGATTTCTATATCGATATATGTTTGACCTCGCATTAAGTCTCAGGACTTTACTTAAGTTCTAACGAGGACTGGCTACATAATAATTTACTTAGGTAAATTTATACCAAACAGCATAGTCTGTATTGTGATAATAGCATTTACTCGAGGTCTATAAATGATCCGGCCTAGGATTGGCTAGTTGGGGATGACGACAATTGTGTCCTCCTATTATTCTTCACACAAAAAAGAATATTTAACAAAAATATTCTAAACCTTTCTCCAAGAATAAAAATATTATATACATTAATTGCAAATAAACAATATGATCATACTTATAAAGATAAATTCGATATTGAGAATACTAACTTGAGATAAAGACTTATAGTGAATCGAGAACGACACAAATTTGTGGAGACTTGGTGCTAATAACGTGTCATAAAATATGATCACTCACTACTAAAATATTCATAAAGGTAATACATATGTCACTAGCAAGAGTATGCGAATTTCACTGCAGACTGTAGCAGTCAATGCTTGATCCAATCAATGTATCCCACGCATTAGTGAGATATAGAAATTGTTTGGAACTATTTTGATGCAGGTGATGTATAACAGAATCATCGTTTTTATTTTTCTTCCTGTTAGAAAAGTCTTCAGTTAACAGCAGCCACCTCTGACCATTCTGCTCTCCCCTCACTCCACTCGTTGCTGTGTATATTACAATGACAAACACAGCCAGCTCCATTGCTCCTCTGGCTCTGGGTATCGAAGCACCCCCACATGCAGTGAAGCAAGATCGGCCTTATTTTGGCAAGTAATTCATTCAGGATCTGTTGCCGATTGCAGTAATGGCCGTGGGGGTTTCAGCCGAGTTCGTGTACATCTTCGTGCCGACGATCCTGTACTGGGCGTTGTCGGGCATGTACGCGCTGTTCGCCGACGCGAAGAGGTACCGGCTGCATCCCAGGGAGGACGAGGGCAAGAGGAACATCCCCTCCCGCGGGGAGGTCCTCAAGATCGTTCTGATCCAACAATCAGTTCACATCTCCGTCAGCCTCCTCTTGTTCATGGTATAGCTTCTTTTTTGACGACCAGAACCGTTCATTTTGATCTTCATATTCTAAAACCACAAAACAATAAATCATGTATGCAGTTCATTCATGACGAGGCCGCCGCAGAGAAGCGCAAGCCGTCGCTGGTCGTCAGAGCCTGCCAGTTCTTCGTGGCGATGGTGATCATGGACACGCACCAGTACTTCGTGCACCGCTACCTGCACACCAACAAGTTTCTCTACAAGCACTTCCACTCCAAGCACCACGGGATCCTGGTGCCGTACGCGTACGCGGCCCTGTACGCGGACCCGCTCGAGGGATTCGTACTGGACGTGGTCGGCAGTGGGATCGCCTGCCTGGCCACGGGGATGACCCCCGCGACCGCCGCCGTCTTCTTCTCGCTCAGCACCGTCAAGACCGTCGACGACCACTGCGGGTTCATGCTCCCCTGGCACCCGTTCCACGTGCTGCTGGAGAACAACAGCGCCTACCACGACGTCCACCACCAGCTCCACGGGAACAAGTACAACTACTCTCAGATGTTCTTCGTCGGCTGGGACAAGCTCATGGGGACGTACATGCCCTACTCGCTGGAGGTGACGGAGGACGGTGGGTTTGTGTCCAGGCCCGCCGCCAAGAATGTCTGATGATGGTTAGGATGTAACAACTGTTTGTGATCCTATCATTTCTCCTAAAATAAAGAAGAAAAAGAAGCACGCATGGTTGTATTTTATAAGACGTATTTGTACACAATAATGAGTATATTTCTTTGTGTTTTGCAGCTCAATATCGAAACATTCATGCACCATTTGAATGTATAAAGATGGAGTCTTGAGTAGCAGACGTGATCAAAGAGTCATACTTGTTCTTTGGTGAATTTAAGAGCCACATCAATGCTTTTGAATCCTGTTTGTATAATAACAGGAGATGCTTCTTAACCCTTATACCAGACCTTCCACCTATTGACTACCATTTCTTATGTTGAATGCAAGTTAAGATTTTACGTTAAGTCTTGAGGACCAAAGTTTGATAGGGATACAATTTAAATTTCAAATAGAGTCCTTTTGATTTTATATATGAGATGGAGATGGAGATAGAGTTTGACTCTATTGCTAGCTAGTAGAGTGGGCGATGCACACCACAGCTCGCTATCAAGGCCACGTGAATTTGGTTTATGCATTGCATGCACATAGAGATCCTATGATTGATAGGTTTGCGATGGATGCATTCAGTGTATGTCCAAACTCTGGGTGATGGTGTACTAGGAAATATGTCGACATATTAGCACATTGCAAGAAAATTCACAAAAAGAAAAAAAAAATCCGACGGTGGACAGGTCGATGATGAAGTTTGAGCCCCTTGAAGATGTGCTAAGGTGCCACGATGTGACATAGAGAGACACTACATTTTTTACTTCAGATATGGATTCAGAATATACGACGAATTCGGAGATTCACCTTGAGAAAGAGGTTCTTTGGAAATTCAGTTGGTGTGTAAAGCTCACTAGCCAAGTGCCATGGCCTCAAGATTGGGTGATTTATTTTTTGAAGGTGATGATATTGAGTTTTGGTTTGCTTCAGGTTGTTTGTATCAATGCAAAGTATTGAAAACTATGATACAAAATATCAAAAATATCTCTAGATTAATCTGAGATTTATAAGGATTTATGGATATTTTTGGTGATTTTTTGGAGCTCAAATTAATGAATTATAGAATCCCAACCTAAAGATTTTATCTCGGAATTAATTGGAACAGTAAATCTAAGCCACAAGTTATGCTGCGATGCGAGTCACGTGTTCCACTGAGTATTGGACTGCTACACGTTAAGCGATGGTGTGGTCATGTTTTTGATCATCGGTTGAGGTTTTTCCAGGTGCAGATTGAGCTACAGGAGCGGGTCGGAATCCAATTCTGACCCAGATTTGAACAGTGCAGTTTCAACCCCCTTAAACTATATTTACCAATTTCGTTAGAATTTTGCTGTGATTCTTGAGAAAAATTTCTTTGTAAAATTTACGGCTACCTGTAGAAAATACAAAGTGTAAACTGAGGGCTTTGATAGGGTTGTTTGAGAGCCTTTCTCCATAGTTTTCTTCTCTGAATTCTTAACGTATTAGATTATTCCCTCGAACCAAATGTCATAACTTGTAATACAAGATATTTAAGCATTAGTGTTCTCTGTACTGGACGTACACCAAGTTTTGGGTGGAACAATATAAATCTTGGTGTCATGTACATGTTTATCTTTTGTTTTGCATTATCTTTCATATATATTATTATGTTGCGGGTTCTGTAAATAACGTCGTTTGCTTTGTTTGTTGGTCCAACGATCTTGGAATTCCGCATGACGATTGTCGTCTTGTTAAGACTATCAAGAAGGCATAAGAGCCCAAGAGAGGTGAACTCAACAATTGGTGTCATCATATCATAACAATTGGCGCCATCACCCATAACATGCATGGGGGAAGTCTAAAATTCTACTTAATAATAAGCCTGGTAGAACTTATATTGTCTAGGAGGGGATTAAGACGTGGTGATCCATTATCACAAATGTCTTAAATTATGTCTTAAAAGCAGTGTTCTAAAAATCGGCCTGGGCGGCCGCCTAGGCGCTAGGAGGCCAGTAAACGCCCCGAGTATGGCCTGGGCGGTCAATCTGGGCGTTTTTGGGATTAATCGGCCGCCTAAGCGTTTTGGGCGGTGTCTGGGCGCTCTGGGCTGTTCCTAGGCGGTGTCTGGGCGTTTTTGGTAAATGGCGTAATTGCACAAGAGTATCTTTTAAATTTTATTTTGTTGCACACAAATACTCTAAAATAGGTAAACTGGATTTGATTTAGTATGTATTAAATATTTGCTGTATTTTAAATAATATATATATATATTTATATATAAAAATAAATATATTATATAAAAATAAATAAAATAATTAAAAAATGCAAATCCGCCTAGGCCGATTAATCCCCGATTAATGCTCTGGGCGCTAGGCGCTAGCAATCCGAACGCCTAGCGTCTAGCGTTTTTAAAACATTGCTTAAAAGTTTTCACAAATTATGATAGCTGCAGAAGTTTTCACAAATTATGTCATAAAAGTTGTGTATACTTGTTACATGACAATGCGAGTGGAACATGATAAAACTGAAATTTCTAACTTCAAACATAAAAAAGATGGATTTTTCAACCTAATACAAAGGGGGTGGCAAAGGCTCGCAGCAAATGGAGCATTCGATAACATCGGGATCAATGGTAACAGAAATTTCCCCATTTTCATCAAACCCACAACATTCTTCCCAATTTTCTCCAGATTTCGACTCTGACATCCACTGATCTCTCCCCATCCTCTTGCCTCTGACCACCGACGCTTCCTCCTCATCCTCTCCCACTGAAACCTCGCCATCTTTTTCCTCACTGCTAACCGTTCGATGAAATGCCTCTTTGAATCGAAAAAAGGTAACTTTTTCGGTGCTTTCTTAACGCTTCGTGTAGCATGCATCCGCCCACTGACATTGAACCCCACATCTAGATGAGTTGCTGCAGAAATAATGGAAGAGACAGGGGGTTTCATGCAAATTTCAAAAGGGAAGAAGAAATTATGGCAACAATATTGCATGATATCTTACTTATGGCTATCCCGCATGCATCAAAATCCTTTCAAATCATATTCTATCATATGATACATATCACATATCATAAATATATATATATATATACAATATTATGCAAAATTCTAGTCACTGCAGGGACTACGACACTTTTCCTTTTGGATAGTTTCTACATGGACTATTCTTTGTACTTGGCCGAAAAAGAATCGTCTTTTGTATCGCCCAGATCGATTCCCCAAAAGAGCATTCTCGATGGCGTTTGACATTGATGGTGCGAATGCACTTGCTCAGCCAAACTGCCGGAGGAGAGTCTGCGTCGAGCATGACAGAGAACGAGCGAGACCCTTAATGGCTACTTCATGCCATCTCGTAATTGGTCTCGCCGGCTCCGTTTGCTTAGGTATGGATGATATGGGACTAAAAGAGGACGAGAGACGGATGGAGGCCGCGGCCATGGTGGAGCTCTGTTCGGACGAATCATTCTCCCTGGTGATGGATTCTCTATTACTCTCGTTGCCTTTTTATAGACTCTCGTTGCTGATGGTGTCATGCTGTTTGTGCTGCCCATCTTCGTTTGATTGGTAAGTTACAGAGGGAGTGAGCATATTGAATTCATGCGTTACAAAATTAAGTTTAGTAGCTATAGGTTACAAAATGAGATGGTTACAAAGTAAATTAAATTCTTGCTGTTCTACATTAATCTCTTCATTGCTTTCAGTTACAGAACTGTTTATTGCTAGAATTTGGCTTTACTGTCTGCTATGTGACTTCCACGAAGTTAGCTATACCTTCATACTTGATACATGAGCACCGTGATACTCGAAGCCATCTAAAACTTTTTATGTATGCCGACTCAATTCATACTAGAAAATATTATCATACTGATACAACTCCCCGAATGGGCCGAAGAAAGACGGTCCAGCCCTACGACCAAGAAGCTGGACTGGGCCCAAGCCCTAAAAGCCCCATAAGCGGACCCGGGGCATCGCGGCCGAGCACTGCCGCCCGGTAAACCGTTGGCCCCCCGCCCTTCGAGAAAACTGCTCTCCAGATCACAACTGCATTGATCACCATTGAAGGGACCATCAAAACGGGCGGGCGCGAAGGGCGAGATTGTTGGAGTTAATTCAGACGGAAGTGTGTTCGGCTGTTCAATATATGTATCCAGCCAGCTTCATAAGTATGTCCAAGTTGTGAACAAGTGTGTATAACCTTAAAGGTAAGTATGTTCAGGTTGTGAACAAGTGTGTACAAGCTTAAAGGTAAGTATATCCAAGTTGTGAACAAGTGTGTTCAGCCAGAAAGCCAAGTATGTTCAGCTGCTGAAGAAAAGTAGATCAGTTGTATGCAAAGTAATCATGTACTCAGAGAAAGCAAGTCCCTTGAGATTTGTATATTTTGTCTAGTGTAGTAAATGCTTGTACTAGTTGATGTAAGCTTTTGACAGGGCATGGTTGTAGAAGTGAAAGGATGATGTATATGTAATTAATAAGGAGGGGGGGAGGAGGGGGGGGGGAGGAGGGGGGGGGGGAGGGAGGAGGGAGAGGGAGAGGGAGGGAGGGAGGGAGGGAGGGAGAGAGAGAGAGAGAGAGAGAGAGAGAGAGAGAGAGAGATCAGAGATCAAGGTCATCAAAAATATCCAGGAAGAAGAAAAAGAGCTTCAGCTTTGCCTGAAATGCATATGAAAAATCCCTGAAAAATCGTTCTTCCTCATTCTGAAAATTTGTGTCCACGGTTTTGTGTACACACTTGTAGTGCATTGTGTACACACATAAGTGCATGTCTGTACACAGATATAGTGTAACTTGAACACAGTTATTTTAGTTTCCTACATACTATAGTTTTCGCAGCTTCTTCTCTATTTTCTCCTCCTTCCCTCAAAAGATCCTGCCTTTGGGTGCTGAGCTTTTCCTCAACATCCAACACAATGATATTAGAGTATCTTAGGTTGATAGCAAGCCATGGATTCTGATCAATCATCTCTTTCTCATCTTCCAATCTTGAGCAACAAAGAGAATAAGATCAATTACCAATATTGGAGCATCAAGATGAAAACTTTCTTCATTTCCAAAGATGTGTGGGAGCATGTAGAAGACTGTGTTGCTGATTTGGCAGATGGAACCACAGCAGCTCAAAAAAATGCTCATAAAGAGAAGTTCAAGAAGGATTCTAAAGCTCTCTACTGTATTCAGCAAGCTGTGGATGAGACTATCTTTCCCAGAATCATGAATGCTTCAAGATCTAAAGAAGCGTGTGATATTTTGAAGATGGAGTTCCTTGGATCTACAAAGGTAATCACTGTAAAGCTTCAAACTTTGAGAAAAGATTTCGAAAATATAAAAATGAAGCCATCCGAATCTATACAAGACTTCTTTTCAAGGATCACAGCCAATGTTAACCAAATGAGGTCATTAGGTGAAGATCTTACTGAGCAAAAGGTAGTTGAGAAAGTTTTAAGAAGCTTGACGCCAAATTTGATTTTATAGCAGCAGCAATTGAAGAATTAAAAGATCACTCTGTTTATACATTAGGTAAGTTACTTGGCTAACTTTCTGCTCATGAGGATAGACTCAACAGAGGTAAGGATGATGAAGGAATAAACCAAGCATTTCACTCAAAAGTGACAATAAGTTCACCAGTTAGCAATGACAGACCATTTGGTGGTCATGCAAGATATCATTGCTCAAATACTTTCAAAGGAGGAAGAGGAAGAAGTAATTGGAGAAGTGCAAGAATCGGTAGACATTAAATGTATCAGGCTAGATCAGAAGTTCAAAACAGATATAAGACCAAAGAACCCATGCTGAAAGGGTGCTCTTATTGTGGAAGAACTGGCCACAAAATTGAAAGTTGTTGGTTCAAAAATAATACAGCCGCAAAGTGCTGGAAATGTCAGAAGTATGGACATTATGAGAAGGATTGCAGAGAAAACAAAGGAAAGGAGCAAGCTAGCAGAGAAAATAAGGGAAAGGAGCAAGTCAACTATGTTGAAGAAGAAGCTCGCAAAGTTGATAACTTTTTCATGGCAAAATTCGATGATATTCTAGACAACAACTCCCTCACTTGGTATCTTGATATTGGTTGCAGCAATCACATGACAAGTAAGCAAGATTTATTCATCAATTTTGAACCTATTAATGCTAGAGAAGTAAGACTCAGCAATAATAAGAAAGCTAGTGTAGAAGGAATTGGTGATATTATTGTGCTTACTAATGAAGGGAGGAAATCAATTAAAGATGTGTTGTATGTGCCTGATCTAAAACATAATTTGGTAAGTGTTGGTCAATTAGTGAAGAATGTCCTTTGTGCTACATTTGATGAAGATCAATGCAGGATATATGATAAGAAGAAGAGGAAACTTGTTTGTGTGAGTAAAATGACAAATAAAAAGATGTTTCCTGTTATGTTTGCTGCTCCTAACAATAGCAGCTTTCTAAGCACCATAATCTAAGATGACTTAGAACTTTTGCATAAAAGATTTAGTCATTTCAATGTGGCTGCTTTAGTTGAATTAATTGAGAAGAAGCTAGTGTATGGTTTGCCATCACTAAAGCAAGTTAAAGGGAAGCATGAATGTGGAGCTTGTATTTTAGGCAAGCAACAGAAGAAGAAAGCACCTTCGCATTCAAATTGGAGAGCTTCAAGACCATTGGAATTGGTTCATACTGACCTGTGTGGCCCAATGTCTGTCAATTCCCTTGGTGGTTCAAAATACTTCATGATATTAGTGGATGATTTCAGTAGATACTGCTGGATTTATTTCCTTGCAAAAAAGTCTCAAGCCTTGAGTTTCTTCAAGAAGTTTAAATATGAAGCTGAAGGGAAGTTGGCATGCAAAATTGGCAATCTCAGATCAGATAGAGGTGGTGAATTTTGCAGCAAAGAGTTTAATGTTTTTTGTGAAGAAAATGGCATAAGGAGACAATTGACAGCAAGTTACACACCTCATCAAAATGGTGTTGCTGAAAGGAATAATAGAGTGATTATGGAGTTAGCCAGGAGTGCTATGAAGGATAAGAAGATGCTTCTTAAGTTTAGGACAGAAGCATGTGCAACAACTATATTTGTCATAAAAATAAGTCCCACTTCAGCCTTAGAAGAATAAGACTCCTTATGAAGAACTTAATGGAGACAGGCCCAAAGTTACTAACATGAAGGTGTTTGGTTGCAAAGCTTATGTGTTGAAGCCTGCCAATGCAAGAGAAAAGCTTGATGATAAAAGCAGGAAGGGAATATTTATATGCTATAGCATTGAATCCAAAACTATAAAATTTATGATCCAATTACAAGAAGTGTGATTACTAGCAAAGATGTGGAGTTCATTGAAACTGAAGCATGTGAATGGCATGGAAAGGAACTAACTGTGGCAGACTACAACAGATTGGAAGTGGATGCATTGACTGAAGCAGATCAGCTAGATACAAATCATAGCTCAAGTATCACAAATCACAGTTCACATGCAACAAATGACAGTCCAAATGCTACAACAAGTAGTCCACATGCTAGTAGTTCCAGCTGCAGTTCCTCAAATTCTCCAAGTGAAAATCAGAATGTGAGGACAAGATTATTGGGAGATATCTATAATGAGACTTATGAACTATTTGCTTGTTTTACTTCAGAACCTGCAGATTTTACTGAAGCTTGTGATGAAGATGAATGGAAGACACCCATGCAAGAGGAGATCAATGCCATTGAGAAGAATAAAACATGGAGCTTGTGTGGGCTACCACAAGGAAAGAAGGGAGTGGATGTTAAGTGGTTGTATAAGACTAAAATAAAACACTGATGGCTCCATAAACAAGCTAAAAGCAAGGCTTGTGGCTAGAGGATTCACTCAAGTCTATGGAGAAGATTATGCAGATACTTTTGCACTAGTTGCCAGATATGAAACTATAAGAACCTTATTACAGTTTCAGCCTCCAAAGGATGGGAAGTTAGATAGTTGGATGTGAAATCAGCATTTCTAAATGGTGCATTACATGAAGAAATTTATGTGAAACAGCCTCCAGGATTTGTTAAAGAAAATCAGAGCTCAAAAGTCTATAAACTTTACAAGGCCCTGTATGGATTGAAGCAAGCACCTAGAGCATGGTACCAAAGAATACATGAATTCCTGATCAAACAAGGCTATACAAGGAGTGATTCTGAAGCTACACTCTATGTCAAATCAGAAAATGGTAATTTTCTAGCTTTATGTCTCTATGTGGATGACATTATTTATACTAGCAATGAAAAGTCTTCGCTTGACAAATTTAAAAGACAAATGGAGCATGAATTTGAAATGCGTGATTTAGGAAAGCTGCATTACTTTTTGGGACTAGAAATCAAACAAACAGAGCATGAGATACATGTGTCTTAGCAGAAGTATGCTCAATCTATGCTGAATAGACTTAAAATGGCAAATGGCAAATTTGTGGAAACCCCTTTCAATGCCAAAGAAAAACTTGTAGTAAATGAGTCTATTGCTGGAGTAAATGAGAAGCATTTCAGAAGTATAGTGGGAAGTTTGATGTATTTGGCACACACAAGACCAGATCTGTCATATGTTGTAAATCAATTGGCAAGAGTTATGCATAAGCCTAATGAGATTCACATGACAACAGCCAAAAGAGTGCTGAGATATATTGCAAGAACCAAAGAACTTGGTCTATTTTATTGTAGAGATGAAGCTTGTAAGTTGATAGCATATTCAGACAGTGATTGGGGAATCAGTGAAGAGGACAGAAGGAGTTTGACAGGATACATATTATTACTAGGAAAATCAGGTATCACATGGGGCACCAAAAGACAGAATTCAGTTGCTCTCTCCACAACAGAAGCTGAGTATATAGCCTTGTCCTATACATCATGCCAAGTAGTATGGATGAAGAGAATTCTGGAAGATCTGAAGCAAGATCAAGGTGAAGGTACGGTTATTTTTTGTGATAACAAGTATACAATCCATCTTGCAAAGAATTTCATCAACAAGGAAGAACCAATCATATTGATATAAGGTATCACTTCATAAGAGAATTGGTTTCTGAAAAAGCAATTGTGCTTCAACATTGCAAGTCATTTGATCAACTAGCTGATGGGTTTACAAAAGCTTTGGACATCAAACAATTTATCAAATTCAGAAATGAGCTTGGGCTTAGACCCAGTCTGAATTAAAGGGAGGATGTGTTGGAGTTAATTCAAACTGAAGTGTGTTCGGCTGTTCAATATGTGTGTCCAGCCAGCTTCATAAGTTTGTCCAAGCCGTGAACAAGTGTGTACAACCTTAAAGGTAAGTATGTTCAAGTTGTGAACAAATGTGTACATGCTTAAAGGTAAGTATGTCCAAGTTGTGAGCAAGTGTATTCAGCTAGAAAGCCAAGTATGTTCAGCTGCTGAAGAAAAGGAGATCAGTTGTATGCAAAGTAATCATGTACTCTGAGAAAGCAAGTCCCTTGAGATTTGTGTATTTTGTATAGTATAGTAAATGCTTGTACTAGTTGATGTAAGCTCTTGACAGGGCATGGTTGTAGAAGTGAAAGGACGATGTATATGTAATTAAAAAAATAGGAGAAGAGAGAGAGAGAGAGAGAGAGAGAGAGAGAGAGAGAGAGAGAGAGAGAGAGAGATCATCAAAAATATCCAGGAAGAAGAAGAAGAAGAGCTTCAGCTTTGCCTGAAATCCATATGAAAAATCCATGAAAAATCGTTCTTCCTCATTCTAAAAATTTGTGTTCACAGTTTTGTGTACGCACTTGTACTGCATTGTGTACACACATAAGTGCTTGTCTGTACACAGATATAGTGTAACTTGAACACAGTTATTTCAGTTTCTTGCATTTATAGTTTTCACATATTCTTCTCTGTTTTCTCCTCCTCCCCTCAAAAGATCCTGTCTTTGGGTGCTGAGCTTTACTTCTGTTTGGGGATGTAATCCCTCAGATCATTTGTTTTTGATGCAAATGATTTTATATAATAGATGTGGAGACTTTTGCATGTACTGTAAATGGATTTTTAATGCGTCGTAAATTGTTTACGTGCGTATATAATTAACAAAACGTGTGGAAACGGTTACCTGAATGACGGGATCGTCCCATTCTAAATGCAGGGTCAAACCGCGTCAAAAACGGAGTCCAAACGAGCCCAATAAGTCTATTTAAAAGCATTTAAATAGAAAGCCCATAAACCAGGTCCAAAGTCCTTTTTGTTGTTTGAGAAACAAACAAAAAAATAAAAGGGTGGTGGCTTGAAATTTGGCTCAGCCCGAAGGGCTGGCGCCCAATTTGATGGGCGCCAGCTGCCAAAAAGGGCGCCCATTTTTGGGTGCCAATGCGTGCATCTGCGGGCGCTGGCATGCACCCAAGCTGGGGACGCATGCCAGGCACCCCCCTTTGGGCTGCATGTGCAGGTCAGCTCGTGGGGCCCACTCTGTGGGCCCACAAGTAAGGTTTTGAACCCTAAATAATTATTTAGCTGACGACTGAATTGTTCAACAAAAATCAAGTTTTGGCTGATCTTTGGGCAATTGTTTAAGGGGTCAAACGGACTCAGATTGACTCACCGTTTGTTTCCTACGCGGTCACCATTTAGCGCTCTTCGATTTGATTGGTTGTATCAAATATGAAGCTCAACGGTGAGGGAGTTAAAATTCATCGAAGTTTGGCCTTTATGAAAGGCAAACTAACTTGAATTATTTAACCCCAAAACCTTTAGTCCCACATCGGAAGTGGAGTAAAGGGGAGGGGTCAGCCCCCTATATAAATATGGGCCTACCCTCTCCTCTAAAATCGTCCCAAGCTCTAGAACTGAGCGGCTCACAAAAGTTTGGAGCACGCTCAGATCTAAGCTTAAAATAAATATTTTTCTCTCCCTATATTTATGCCTTGCTCTTGAAGGGCTCTAACAAAGCCACAAAGGGGCTCGGATTCGATCCGGATTCTTGGCGAAGGATCCACTCAAGTAAAATTTCTTCGACACGTAGTTGGCTCAGCTACAAGGGGTTGCTCGTCTCGGTAAGCGGTGTGGTTCGGAACGAGGAGCGGCTCGCGAAGCAGTTCAGCTCGGAACAAGGAGTTGCTCGGGATGTGGATGGAGCGGCCTTGAAAGCAATGGCCTTCTTCTTTGGCTCGTCTTGCTTTAGATAAGACTTCATCTTTTCCTGCAATTTGAGCTTGCTATCCTTGCGTACCTCGTATGACATTAGAGTACCCATTAGTTGAACTACGGTGTACTTATTCATGTCATTACCTTCCTCGATAGCGAAGGTACGCTTTTCCCAAGAAGAAGGAAGTCCTTCGATAAGCTTCGAACACTTCTCCTTTTGGGTGTAGGATTTGTCGAGAGCCTCTAACTCGTTTATGATGTCGACGAAGCGAGCGTAATACTCCTTCATCTTCTCGCCCTGTTGCATATGAAACATTTCGTAATCTTTGTTTACAACTACGAGTTTAGAGTCTCTTACCCTACTCGTCCCTTCATGTAGAATGAGGAGGGAGTTCCAAATTTGATATGCACTCTTACATGTGCATATCTTATTGAAGTCCTCGGGCTCCAACGCGCATTGCAAGGCGTTCATTACCTTGGCATTGCTTACCTCCGCGGCGACCTCCGCGGTTGTCCATTTCTCAAAGTCTTCTTCTTCGGGCTCGATGTATTCCTTCATTGTGGTCCTCCATAGAGATGCACTCCGGAGGAAAGTTTCCATCCGGCATTTCCAGTACCCGTAGTTGGTACCGTTGAAGAATGGAGGCCTCGTTGAGGAATGTCCTTCCATCACCGAAGATGCTCCTTCACGGTTCCTAAAGGTGCCATAGTCGGAAGGTGGATGAACGGTCTTGTTGTCGTTGGCAGACATAGCTAAGTATCTGGCTCTGATACCAAATGTAATGCCCTACAAGCTACTGCACAAGTACTAGAGGGGGGGTGAATAGTACTTTAAAAGATAACAAGGAGTATAATTCCTAATTATAATGCAAACAACTACCAAATCAATTTGCGGAAGCTTAAATTGAAGACAACAACAAAATTAACAATGCTAACAAGAGATGTTACTGGGTTCAGATCCACCCAAGTCTCCCCGACTTGTTCCCGGTGATCCTACGTCCCAACCACCTGGATCCCCTCCGGATACTTGAGTTAGAAACCCTAACTCAAGATTTCCACTATGAAATACTTGTGAAAAACCTCCACAAGTCAAATCATACAAAATGTAATTTGTGACTCCCACAACCCGGGATCACAACCACACTCTCACAACCGAGAGTGAAACTTACAAATCAAATATGAAATGAAATAAGAAAACTTCTTACCGAACAAAATACCTATGCCTTGAGTATTGCTTACGAATTAGGGCAAGGATGATTTTGAGGAAGAAGTGGCACCAAACCCTAGCTCCAAGATGTAGATCAGCGATGGAGAGCTTTGGGGAAGTTTGTGACCTAGAATCAAGCACTTGGCTTGGAAGGCTTCACACTCAATGAATCTCTCTTTGGAAGTAAGAGTGAGGAGAGATTATTGAATGGAAAGAATGAGCTTTGAATGAGCTTGGAATGAATTCTCTTGATCTCTAAACTTGCAATAATATCAGCCTTGGCAGCAATGAATGCAGCCCATCAAGTATATATAGGATAGAGGAGAGAGAGAAAGAAATTCGAGTCATTAAATGCTCCAACGGCTCTTTTCTAAACCCAACTAGTCGGTCAAAGAACAACCACCGACTGACTAGTTCATCAACTAGTCGGTCGGTCAATTAACGTAAACCGACTAATGGGTAAACTGAGAAAAGATCAAAGTACAGACTAAGGAACTAGTCGGTCTAAGAAGAGTAGCTGACCGACTAGTTTCACAACTAGTCGGTCGGTTACTTAACGTGGACCGACTAACAGATAAAACTGAAGTCTGAGAAGAATTAGACTTAGTCGGTCCAAGAACAAATGTTGACCGACTAATTCACCAACTAGTCGGTCACCAAATGAACATAGACCGACTAACAATAAACAGTAAGTATGATGAAAAATTTGGCATGTACAGTAAACTAAACTAGTCGGTCTAAGAAGGAAAGTTGACCGACTAGTTCATCAACTAGTCGGTCGATCAATGAACACAGACAGACTAATGATAAACAGTAGCTTAGGTTCAAATGTGCATGTACAGGGAAAGCACAACTAGTCGGTCACAGAAGCATCACTGACCGACTAGTTCACAAACTAGTCGGTCGGTGAGTCAACTTAGACCGATTAACTGTAAACAGTAAAGAGCAAAGAATTAACTGACTGAAACTAGTCGGTCCAAGAAGCTTGGCTGACCGACTAGATCACCATCTAGTCGGTCAGTTCTTCTTCTTGAACCAACTAACATGCACAAGAAGTCGCGAATCGAAGCGCGATGCTTCGGGAAGGATTGTATGGACTTCTACTAAGATCCTAGAGCTAAGATATGAGCGTTATGAAGAATTAAAACGTAAGACCTACTCAAGGCTTAACATTCTACGAAAGAAGCTTAAAGACTATAAATTAAACTTGACGATACCGTCTTCAATAGCTTCAATCGAATCTTCATGACTTCTAAATAGGTCCATAAGCTTCAACGAAGCTTTAGGCATACGATCACGTGCTTTGAGAAGTCTTGAGACGTCGTAATTGATATTCATGTGAATTTGGCGACGATCTCCATAACTGCGCTCACAAAGTGTTAGTTCACATTATATTTATGTTTGTTCATCATCCAAAACCAAATTCGGGGAGTCCAATATCCAACAAGTTTCTCTCTTTGTGGGAGGTTGTCTCTTTGTGGGACTAGGGAATTCTCTTTGTGGGAATTAACTCTCTGTGTGGGAGTTCTAGTGTCCTAGTGTAGGGCTAACCCTAATTCTCTGAGTGGGAGTTAGTGATTCTCTATATGTGAGTCTTGATCCTTGTGTAGGATTGGTTGGGTCCTTGTGTAGGGCATAAATCCTCTTTGTGGGTGATTCGAGTTCAATATTACATATTTAACCCCTCATTTAGCCCTATTTTGTGCTCATGTGCTGCTACATTGTTCTCTAATTCATACGTATTTTCTACACATTTATTTATTAGAGAAAACACTCAATTTGAGCACAAAACAGCAATTAACGAAGTATTTCTGTACTTTTTATATTTTTTCTAGCTTCGTCTCGATCTCACGATTCCAACGACTATTTATTTATATTTTTCTGAGATCTGTGCTAATTACTGTGAATTTTTGAATGCAGAATACCAATTAAATGAGGAAATACGCAAGAAATACGGAATAAATACGAATATACGGTCGCGGCCCAATCGGGAATTGACACGTGGCACGCATCCACCTCTTTCCAGCCGCATCCAACCGCTGAGATCTCATCCCGCATTCTCTCAAATACGGGCGACGTGGCCACATGTAGGCCGTTGATCCATCATCGAACGGCCAGATGCGGCGCTGATCGAACGACGAAGCGGACAAACAATATTTCTCTGATCCGCATCCAACGGTCCGCGATCGTCTCCGATTCGAAACGAAGCGCGGCGTAAGGCGGGACACGTGGCGTTATCCGGACCGTTCCGCTCCGATCGAACGGTGAAAAACAAATACGAATTCGAATCGAATTCGAATTCGCGGGCGATGACGCGGCTCAATCCGGGCCGCTCGATCTCGATCGGGCGGTCGACATTCATCCTCATCAGCGGATCGGATCGAGAGCGGATCGGGCTTCGCACACATTTTAAAGCACACGTGGCGCTCGGTGGATTAATCCCGTACGAATGGACGGTCGGGATTTGCAGCATCCCGTGGGTCGGGTTTAAGGCGAGCGGATGCGGGGGTTTCAACCCGATAAGCACTATAAACCCGCAATCTCTCTATTTAAGGTATTCCTAGGGTTTTTGTGCGTATAAAAAGCAGATTTGGGGCGTATTTTGGGCGTATTGGAGGCTCTAGGAGCCGTATTTCCCCTCTGTAAAATTCTGTAAAATTCCAGAGGCCATTCTTATTATTTCTAGAGAGTTTGAAGTCGAAACTTGGAGATTTGGTGATATTTTCTTTAACTCAAACCCCGTATTTTGGTGTTTTCTAGCGTATTTTGCTATAAAGTTGATGTATTTTGCTATGGAAGTTGTTTATTATTGCATTATGTGTAGCTAAATCTCTGTTGTGCATGGTATGGAGTAGTTAGGGGATGTGATTTGTGTTAGTTTGGTTGAATATCCTTGTGCTAAATCGTTAAACGTCGTTAAAATTGTAATCTTTGTTCGTAAATCGACTTTTTCATATTCCAAAAGAATTGATTTAGTTGATGATCGCCTCAAAAGGGTGAGTTTTGATCTCCCCAAAAGGGAGTTTCATATCGTAGTTTTGATCTCTCCAAAAGAGAGTTTCATATCGTATTATAACTTTAGTGACGATCTTACTGAATTTTGTGTTTGAACCCCCAAAAGGGCATCTTCCGATGAATTGCTCCCAAATGGAGAATTCATTGAGTTATATTGAATATTTTCTGGTGAATTGCTCTCAAAAAGAGAATTCATTGTGTTATATTCATCAACCAAATTAGTACGAATCATTGATCCTAACGAACCCATACCATGTGCATACTTTTTATAGGTATTTTCATACACGAATTTCTTTGTTCGCATTGTTCACCACCATTAAAATCATCACATCGCCATCATTATTGAAGTGGTTAGTTTCTTTTCGTAGGCTTTCTATTTGATTTGAATTGTGGTTGCAACAGATTTCTTCCCGTGGATTCGACATCTGGACTCCCAGATTTTACTACTTGTACGGACTCTTGCGCTTGAGAGAGAGCACCTTTTCGGTCCCACCAGTGGGGTATCTCCTTGTGAGATTTGTATTCACTTCTCTGTGAGGGATTATAGTGAATATTGGTGTGGCTGGATGTACCCAAGTTTGGAGAACCAGGGTAAAACTTTGTCTTTGCGTTTGGATTGATTGTGCCGTTTAATTCCTCTTGCATTTATAATTCCGCATTTGCAAGTTAAATTTTATTTGGACAATTTTATTGACATTACACTATTCACCCCCCTCTAGTGTGTGTTGTTAGTATTGCAAGGGTTAGACGATCCCTACAATTGGTATTAGAGCGAGGTTAAAGCATACTGTAACGATGGCATTCAACGCTACTTCCGCGCCTCATGAAGAAGGTCTTTCTACCGTCCGACCCTCGCTCTTCAACGGAAACAACTACCCGAGTTGGAAGATCAGGATGACGGTCTACTTAAAGAGTCACGACCTTTGGGACATAACGGAGTCACCCTTCGAGGAGCCTTCTACTCCCGCGGCCTTGAGAACTAAAGCGGAGAAGGACTTGATCAAAGTCAATACTAGGGCTATGTGTGTTCTCCATTGCGCCCTCACTCTGGATGAGTTCGATCGCATCTCCATGTGCAAATCGGCTAATAGTATTTGGCATACATTGGAGATCTCTCATGAAGTGCTACTTCAACATAAGGAAGAGATCCAGTCAACCAAGTGTTGGATATTGGACTCCCCGGATTTGGTTTTGGATGATGAACAAACATAAATATATCGTGAACTAACACTTTGTGAGCGCAGTTATTGTAACGACCGGTTTTTTTGTGATGACTATTTTATATTAATAATATTGGATGATTCCCTCTTTGTGTGTTTTCCCATTAGAAATCCTTACGATTAACTTCATAGCGTCTTAATCTTAGTGCTAGGGTGTTCCTAGAGGCCATAGGAATCTTCCCGAAGCTTCGCGCTTCGATTCGGCACTTTTCGTGCATCTTAGCCGGTTCATGAAGGAGAGCCAACCGACTAGATTGCAATCTAGTCGGTCGGTAACACTTCTCAGACCGACTAGTTCTTGTCAGTAAATTTCGACTGAGTTACTGTTTACGTTTAGTCGGTCTAAGCACGTTCTCTGACCGATTAGTTGCCAAACTAGTCGGTCAGGTGTTGTACTCAGACCGACTAACTGTCAGTACTCATTATCTATCTCATTCGACCTTTAGTCGGTTCATGAACGTTCACCGACCGACTAGATCCCAAACTAGTCGGTCGACGGGTCTTCACAGACCGACTAATCATGCCTTCTCTGTGCAGACACTGTTCACTGTTTTGGTTTTAGTCGGTGTCAGTTGGACAACCGACCGACTAGATCCCAAACTACTTGGTCGACCACCCTTCTCTGACCGACTAAATTGCCCAATAAACCTAGGTTAAGTTGTAGCAGCCGCACTTTTCTTTATTTAAACCCTCGACCATTCCCATTCTTTCTTCACTTTTCTTAGCTCTTCTCCTTCCCTAATCATTCCCCAATCATCCTCTTACCTTTCTTCATCCTCCCGAGCACCCCCTCACCCTCTTTTATGCCGGCACCACCCCCGTAGGCCGTCGGCCGATCGCCAAAAACCTCAAAATCCTCCTTTGCCCCAAATTTGCCCTATATTTCCCCATTCTCCAGATCCATTTTAGATCAGCCGCTGGAGATCCTTTCAGCCGCAACATTTCCCTCGGATCGCTCTTCAGTTGTCGTGCTAAGCTCGGTTTGGTGACGGCAACCCGGAGATCGTCGAGATCTTCTTCTACCTGCAGTTCGTAGGCATCGTAATCGTCGTTCTTCCACTACAAAAACGGTTAGTGATCTACCTTTAATTCTCTGTAACCCACACTGTAAATTAGAAACCCTAATTAAAAATGGATTACTAGACGTTATAGGATTCCAATGCAAACCGGTTTAGAACTCTAAATCTAATTTTCTACTTTTGCCATAGCAGCGAACCCAATTTTCGTAGGATACCGATCTCGTGACTCACGTCGAACAACAACTTCGATACTAGGCAAGTGAAACTTGCCAACCTTGCTTTAGGCCATGTTTTTAGGCCAATACATTGTTTTAGCGTGAAAGAGACTAGACCGTGAAATGATAGCGGTCTAGGCGCAACTTCAATTCTAGCTTGACAACGAAGCTAGAATTTCCCTTGTCATGTCATGTCATTCAATTGCCAGTCATGTTTAATTTTCTTTAAACGGTACGCAATTTCATTTCAAATAATTGTCATGTGCATCCATTTTTACATATCATGTTGCATGTTGCATCGTAGCACACGCTACAAATCCTTGTACAAATCCGTGTTTCCGTGTTACCGGCTAGGCACCCGTTATGCGGGCATAACCCTACGCCATACGTGTTAAAAACACTTCCTGGCTCGTGATCCAGAAGCGAGCATTACGTGTTCGGGGGTAATGCCCTGGCTCGACACACGTGGAGGGGTAGGGATAAACGGTCACTTGAGCGTAAGAGTTGGCCCGTACAGCCACTCTAGCCAAAGGGCGGAATCTCTGTGCACGACGTGCTTACAATTCTTGTACTTGTCTTGTAATTGTTTACTTGCCATGCCATGTTACTTGCCATGCTATAATCATGCCATAACATAAACTGCTGTTGTTTTCATTGCATAAAATGTCATGTCATACTTTACTCTAGAACTGCTAGGTTGTTACCACTTTTCTTTAGTTTCCTTGCACAAGTCTTGTAGACTTGCTGACATGTGCCCCTTCTCTTTGGGTGTCGCATGTTAGTTGCTGAGCCAGAGATCGCTGTGGAGGGTGACGAGTTCGTGGAGTTCGTGCCCGATCCCGTTGCTGACGTTGAGTACGAGGACACCGGTGACCAGTCCTAGTGTTCCTTCGTTCCTTCTTTGTTAGTCGTGTTGTTGTCGGTGAGTAGCACCGTTGTTGTTAGTTTCTTTGTTGGCCATGCTAGGCCTTTTCCTTTTTGGACTCTTTTGTTTGCCTGGTGGCATTTCTGGTTGTTGAATTTATATCTGGACTCTGAGTTGAATAATTTTAATTATTTGCCTCTTTTTCTATTATTGTTATTGTTGTTTCCGAGTCACATTACAGGGACCTGCTACTTCGTGATGTTTGACGCTTATCGGACTTGCGGCTTTGTTGCTTCAAGTCTGAGCGGACCTTCTCACACTTCGCCTCCACGTTTTTGGGAAGCGGGTCGTGACATGTTTCTTTGGTGGCCCATGCAGGTCTTTTCCTTTTTGGACTCTTTTGTTTGCCTGGTGGCATTTCTGGTTGTTGAATTTATATCTAGACTCTGAGTTGAATAATTTTAATTATTTGCCTCTTTTTCTATTATTGTTATTGTTGTTTCCGAGTCACATTACAGGGACCTGCTACTTCGTGATATTTGACGCTTATCGGACTTGCGGCTTTGTTGCTTCAAGTCTGAGCGGACCTTCTCACGCTTCGCCTCCACGTTTTTGGGAAGCGGGGCGTGACAGGTTTCTTTGGTGGCCCATGCAGGTCCCTATTTTCTGTAACTGTGACTTAATCAGAACAACGATAAGAATTATAGAATGTCCGATAAACAATTTCAACACCGAGTCATAAGGCTGAGAGTCTAATTTGTTTCGTTTTTCCTGTGTCAATAGATGGCTGGGAGACGGAATACCCGTGCTGGTGGTGGTGTGCCCCCCTCGTGTCGAGGAGCCGGATTGGGAGCCCACCAACGGGGAGATCATGCGGATGATGCATCAGATGATGCAGGTGCAGCAGGGGATGCTGCAGAATGCCCGGAATGTTCCACCTGCTCGAGCAGCGCAGCCTGTTCAGAATGTCCCTCGCTTCGAGCCCGGAGCGAAGCAGTTTCGGGAGCTGGGTCCCGCTTACTTTGATGGGACCGAAGGACCTCTGGCTGCGGATGAATGGACCAGGAACATGGAGGACAACTTGAAGATGTCGAAGGTTGACCCGGCTGGATGGGTTGACTTGGCGAAGAGGCCGCTTAAGGATAACGCTCGGAACTGGTGGGATGCCGAGGAGTTACTAGAGGAGCCGATATCTTGGGCTACTTTCAAGTCCAGATTTGATGAGGAATATTTTCCGAAGGCTGCTAGGAGGGAGATGGCACATCGCTTCATTGACCTAAAGCAGGGGAGCTTGATGGTGGATCAGTACCACCAGGAGTTCACTAGGCTGAGTCGTTTCGCACCGAAGATGGTGCAGGATGCTGATGAGAGAGCCCAGAGGTTTCTGCAGGGGCTTTCTTTGGATCTTCAGAGCTATGTGACTTCTTCTGATGCGGAGTCCTATCAGAAGGTTTTGATTGCGGCGAAGAGGCAGGAGCGGATTATGAGCCAGAAGAGAGGACAGATTTCTGGAGCTGGGAAGAGGCCTGTGGAGCCGGCCAGGGCAGTGGTGAGACCAGGGTTCGGGCCCAATCAGCCGGTACAGTTCAAGAGGCCCGGAGGACCTCCTACTCTGAAGACTTGCCATTTCTGTGGCAAGACTGGGCATGTCAAGGATCAGTGCCGGAAGATGTTGGGGCAGTGCTTGATTTGTGGTGATCCTGCGCATGCTATGAAGGACTGCCCGAAGTCCAAGCAGCCGTGGAAGGGTCCTGTTGCAGCTCAGCCGTTGCAGCAGAAGACACATGTTCCTGCTGGACGTGGAGCGCCTCTCGTTCCGCAGAGGCAGGCTTTTCAGCAGGCTGTTCAGCCGAGGCGGCAGGCGTTTCTGATGACTAATGTTGAGACCGAAGCGGTGGATGAGGTTATTGCAGGTAACCCTCAATCTAGCTGTTTCTTTCCTTAGTTAGTTTTAGTTATTAGATTATGTTTGGTTGCTTGCATATGTTTGTCTGCTAGAATAGAACTTGATTGTTAGACTGTCTGTTAGGTGTGATTTTGGTTTACACATTTTCTGCACGAGTCCTCTTCGACTCAGGTGCATCGATGTGCATTATTTCCCGGAGCTTCGTGGAGAAGCATTCCTTGCCGACTTCCCCTCTTCACAAGAGTTGGAATATCGTTACAGGGAATGGCGTGGTCTCGGTGCATAGTGGTTTCAAATCTTGCCCTTTGGTGGTCTGTGGACATGAGCTCTATGCTGATTTCATTGTCCACGACATCATCAACTATGATGCCGTCCTCGGGATGGACTGGCTAGGGAGCTTCTACGCCACGATCGATTGTCGGAGGAAGAAAGTGGTGTTCGAGATCCCTGGACATCCGGTGTTCGAGTTCAGCCGTGGCAGCAGTTCGCTTGGTCCGGTCAGGTTTTGGGCCAAGCCGGTGGAGATCGTTGCTATGCAGATGGAGCAGCGTCAGCCTGCGGTAGTGCGTGACTTCGACGACGTCTTCCCCGAGGAGATGTCTGGATTGCCACCTGATCGAGCTCTCGAGTTTTCGATCGACCTCATTCCGAGAGCACAGCCTATTTCGAAAGCGTCGTATCGCATGGCACCAGCGGAATTGGAGGAATTACGGAAGCAGCTGGATGAACTTCTTCAGAAGGGTTACATTAATCCTAGTGTGTCTCTGTGGGGAGCACCGGTACTGCTGGTAAAGAAGAATTACGGTTCGCGTCGCATGTGTGTGGACTACCGAGAGTTGAATGCAGTGACCGTCAAGAATCGATATCCGCTGCCTCGCATTGATGACATTTTTGATCAGCTGGGAGGATTGAGGGTATTCTCTAAGCTGGATCTGAGGAGTGGTTATCACCAGCTGAAGGTGAGGAAGGAAGATGTTCCGAAGACAGCATTCAGGACGAAATATGGACACTACGAGTTCATGGTTATGCCTTTCGGTGTAACCAACGCACCTGCGGTTTTTATGAATCTGATGAATCTGATCTTCTATGACTTTTTAGATAAGTTTGTCGTTATCTTCATTAACGACATCCTGATCTACTTGAAGTCAGAAGAGGAGCATGCGTCGCACTTGAGGACGGTATTGGAGATCTTGAGGAAGCATAGGTTGTATGCTAAGTATTCCAAGTGCGAGTTTTGGCTGGATATGGTTGCTTTCCTAGGGCATGTGGTGACTGGAGATGTTATTTCGGTGGACCCCGAGAAGATTAAGGCTATCAGGGAGTGGCCTGTCCCGCAGTCAGCGTCCGAGATCCGGAGTTTCCTTGGACTTGCAGGTTATTACCGTGATTCATCAAGGTTTCTCTCGTACTGTCGAGCCGATGACCAGACTGACGTGGAAAGATGTATCTTTTGTTTGGTCTGATGACTGCAAGGGAGCTTTTGGTGTTCTGAAGGAGAAGCTGACGTCTGCCCCTGTTCTTGCTGTGCCTGACCGGAGTGGAGGATTCGAGATCTTTTGCGATGCTTCTGGCAAGGGTCTCGGTTATGTATTGCATCAGCATGGGCACGTGGTTGCGTATGCTTCTCGTCAGCTTAAGGCTCACGAGAAGAATTACCTGACGTACGATTTGGAGTTGGCCGCTGTCGTGTTTGCGCTGAAGATTTGGAGGCACTTCCTGCTGAGTGAGAAGGTGAAGATCTTCACCGATCACAAAAGCTTGAAGTATATCTTTACTCAGAAGGAGCTCAACATGCGACATCGTCGGTGGTTGGAGCTCATGGCAGACTATGAGATTGATTTGCAGTATCACCCTGGCAAGGTGAATGTGGTTCCTGATGCGTTGAGTAGGCTTCCGGTGGTGATGTTGTTGACTTCGCAGTGGAGATTACAGCAGGATTTTTGCCAGTCTGGTATTGAGATTGTTCTGCCTGGTGAGGTCTCTTCGTTGATGTGTATGCAGATACAGTCAACGATTGTGGATAGGATCAAGGCTGGACAGGCTGGAGACCCGAAGTTGGTGAGGATTCGTGAGCTGGTGGAAGCTGGTCTGCGGACTGACTTCTTGATTCATGAGGATGGCTCGCTGAGATTTGGAGCCTGGTTGTGTGTGCCGGTTGGGGATATCAGAGAGGAGTTATTGGTTGAGGCACACAGTTCGCCGTATTCTGTGCATCCTGGTGGGACCAAGATGTACAGGGATCTTCGCTTGAACTTTTGGTGGCATGGTATGAAGAGGAGTGTGGCTCGGAGCGTAGCCTAGTGCTTGGTTTGCCAGCAGGTAAAGGCGGAGCATCAGCGTACGACGGGGTTGCTACAACCGCTTCCGATTCCGGAGTGGAAGTGGCAACACATCACTATGGACTTCGTGACTGGACTACCTCAGAGTCCGAAGCAGAATGACGCGATTTGGGTGATCGTAGACCGATTGACCAAATCCGCGCACTTTATTCCCTTCCGAGTAGGACAGTCTACCGAGGCGCTAGCAAGGAGATATATGGAGGTAAATCTTTACTCTCCGTTTTAATTTCCTTTTCCTAGTGTAGATAGTGATGTAACGTGAATCATGCAGGAGATCGTACGACTTCACGGAGTCCCTGTAAGTATCGTGTCGGACAGAGACACGAGGTTCACATCTCAGTTCTGGCAGAGTCTGCAAAAGAGTTTGGGTACGAGTCTGAGTTTCAGCACGGCGTACCATCCACAGACGGATGGCCAGTCTGAGAGGACGATCCAGATCTTGGAGGACATGCTGAGGGCGTGTATGTTGGACTTCAAGGGTTCTTGGGAGGATCATCTCCACCTCGTGGAGTTTGCTTACAATAACAGCTACCAGGCGAGTATTGGTATGGCACCTTTTGCCGCGCTATATGGGAAGAAATGTCGATCGCCACTGAGCTGGGATGACATCGGAGATCGGGAGCTGTTAGGACCCGAGATGATCGTGTAGGCTGTTGATGTTGTGAGGAACATACGGGAGAGGCTGAGGATTGCTCAGGACCGTTTCAAGCATTGGGCTGATGCTAAACGGCGTCCGTTGGAGTTTCAGGCAGGTGACCATGTGTTCCTGAAGATTTCCCCGAATCGAGGAGTGATTCGCTTTGGAAAACTAGGGAAGCTGAGCCCGAGATACATTGGACCATTTGACATTCTGGAGAGAGTTGGCGAGGTAGCCTACCGCTTAGCCTTGCCGCCATCTTTGGAAGGAGTTCACGATGTCTTCCATGTGTCGCAGCTTCGTCGGTACATCAGCGATCCATCTCACGCTGTAGATTTCTCGGAGATCACCGTTCGCCCTGATCTGACATATGACCAGCTGCCAGTGCAGATCTTGGACAGGCGTCAGAAGTCACTTCGGAACAAGACCGTCGATCTTGTTAGGGTGATGTGGCGACACGGCTCGCCAGGAGAGTCTACTTGGGAGAGAGAAGATGAGATGCGAGAGCGCTACCCACTTTTGTTCCCTGACACGTGAGTGTTAGGAAATTCCGAGGGCGGAATTTTTCTTAAGGTGGGGAGGATGTAACAACCGGTTTATTTTGTAATGACTATTTTATATTAATAATATTGGATGATTCCCTCTTTGTGTGTTTTCCAGTTAGAAATCCTTACGATTAACTTCATAGCGTCTTAATCTTAGTGCTAGGGTGTTCCTAGAGGCCATAGGAATCTTCCCGAAGCTTCGCGCTTCGATTCGGCACTTTTCGTGCATCTTAGTCGGTTCATGAAGGAGAGCCAACCGACTAGATTACAATCTAGTCGGTCGGCAACACTTCTCAGACCGACTAGTTCTTGTCAGTAAATTTCGACTGAGTTACTGTTTACGTTTAGTCGGTCTAAGCACGTTCTCCGATCGACTAGTTGCCAAACTAGTCGGTCAGGTGTTGTACTCAGACCGACTAACTGTCAGTACTCATTATCTATCTCATTTGACCTTTAGTCGGTTCATGAACTTCACCGACCGACTAGATCCCAAACTAGTCGGTCGACGGGTCTTCACAAGCCGACTAATCATGCCTTCTCTGTGCAGACACTGTTCACTGTTTTGGTTTTAGTCGGTGTCAGTTGGACAACCAACCGACTAGATCCCAAACTAGTCGGTCGACCACCCTTCTCTGACCGACTAAATTGCCCAGTAAACCTAGGTTAAGTTGTAGCCGCCGCACTTTTCTTTATTTAAACCCTCGACCATTCCCATTCTTTCTTCAATTTTCTAAGCTCTTCTCCTTCCCCAATCGTTCCCCAATCATCCTCTTACCTTCCTTCATCCTCCCGAGCACCCCCTCACCCTCTTTTGTGCCGGTACCACCCCCGTAGGCCGCCGGCCGATCGCCAAAAACCTCAAAATCCTCTTTTGCCCCAGATTTGTCCTATATTTTCCCATTCTCCAGATCCATTTTAGATCAGCCGCTGGAGATCCTTTCAGCCGCAACATTTCCCTCGGATCGCTTTTCCGTTGTCGTGCTAAGCTCGGTTTGGCGACGGCAACCCGGAGATCGTCGAGATCTTCTTCTACCTGCAGTTCGTAGGCATCGTAATCGTCGTTCTTCCACTACAAAAACGGTTAGTGATCTACCTTCAATTCTCTGTAACCCACACTGTAAATTAGAAACCCTAATTAAAAATGGATTACTAGACGTTATAGGATTCCAATGCAAACCGGTTTAGAACTCTAAATCTAATTTTCTACTTTTGCCATAGCAGCGAACCCAATTTTCGTAGGATACCGATCTCGTGACTCACGTCGAACAACAACTTCGGTACCAGGCAAGTGAAACTTGCCAACCTTGCTTTAGGCCATGTTTTTAGGCCAATACTTTGTTTTAGCGTGAAAGAGACTAGACCGTGAAATGATAGCGGTCTAGGCGCAACTTCAATTCTAGCTTGACAACGAAGCTAGAATTTCCCTTGTCATGCCATGTCATTCAATTGCCAGTAATGTTAATTTTCTTTAAACGGTACACAATTTCATTTCAAATAATTGTCATGTGCATCCATTTTTACATATCATGTTGCTGGTTGCATCGTAGCACACGCTACAAATCCTTGTACAAATCCGTGTTTCCGTGTTACCGGCTAGGCACCCGTTATACGTGCATAACCCTACGCCATACATGTTAAAAATACTTCCTGGCTCGTGATCCAGAAGCGAGCATTACGTGTTTGGGGGTAATGCCCTGGCTCGACACACGTGGAGGAGTAGGGATAAACGGTCACTTGAGCGTAAGAGTTGGTCCGTACAGCCACTCTAGCCAAAGGGCGGAATCTCTGTGCACGACGTACTTACAATTCTTGTACTTGTCTTGAAATTGATTACTTGCCATGCCATGTTACTTGCCATGCTATAATCATGCCATAACATAAACTGCTGTTGTTTTCATTGCATAAAATGCCATGTCATACTTTACTCTAGAACAGCTAGGTTGTTACCACTTTTCTTTAGTTTCCTTGCACAAGTCTTGTAGACTTGCTGACATGTGCCTCTTCTCTTTGGGTGTCGCATGTTAGTTGCTGAGCCAGAGATCGCTGTGGAGGGTGACGAGTTCGTGGAGTTCGTGCCCAATCCCGTTGCTGACATTGAGTATGAGGACACCGGTGACCAGTCCTAGTGTTCCTTCGTTCCTTCTTTGTTAGTTGTGTTGTTGTCGGTGAGTAGCACCGCTATTGTTAGTTTCTTTGTTGGCCATGCTAGGCCTTTTCCTTTTTGGACTCTTTTGTTTGCCTGGTGGCATTTCTGGTTGTTGAATTTATATCTGGACTCTGAGTTGAATAATTTTAATTATTTGCCTCTTTTTCTATTATTGTTATTGTTGTTTCCGAGTCGCATTACAGAGACCTGCTACTTCGTGATATTTGACGCTTATCGGACTTGCGGCTTTGTTGCTTCAAGTCTGAGCAGACCTTCCCACGCTTCGCCTCCACGTTTTTGGGAAGCGTGGCGTGACAGTTATGGAGATCGTCGCCAAATTTATATGAACATCCAAAGCGACGTCTCGAGACTTCTCAATACGCATGATCGTATGCCTAAAGCTTCGTTGAAGCTCAAGGACCATTTTAGAAGTCATGAAGATTCGGATCGAAGCTTTCGAAGACGGTTCGTCAAGTTTATTTAATGTCTTTTAGCTTCGTCCCGTAGAATGTTAAGCCTTGAGTAGGTCTTACGTTTTTATCTTCATAACGCTCATGTCTTAGATCTAGGATCTTAGTAGAAGTCCATACGAACTTTCCTGAAGCTTCGCGCTTCGATTCGCGACTTCTTGTGCATGTTAGTTGGTTCAAGAAGAAGAACCAACCGACTAGATGGTGATCTAGTCGGTCGGCAAAGCTTCTTGGACCGACTAGTTTGCCTTCTCAATTTCTAGCTCAGTTACTGTTTACAGTTAGTCGGTCAAAGAAGGTTCACCGTCCGACTAGTTGTGAAACTAGTCGGTTAAGACTCCTTCTTGGACAGACTAGTTGAACTTCCATTTTTTGAGCCTGAGCTACTGTTTATCGTTAGTCGGTCTATGTACATTTGGCGACCGACTAGTTGATGAACTAGTCGGTCAACATTTGTTCTTGGACCGACTAATTCAATTTGTTCTCAGACTATTTGTTTTATCTCTTAGTCGGTCTAAGTTCACTCACCGACCGACTAGTTGTGAAACTAGTCGGTTGGCAAGTGTTCTTTGACCGACTAGTTCTGTTAGTCTGAACTTCGACCTACTCACTGTTCACCACTTAGTCGGTTCATGTTGATTGACCGACCGACTAGTTGATGAACTAGTCGGTCAGTGGTTGTTCTTTGACCGATTAGTTTGGTTCAGAATAGAGCCGTTGGAGCTTTAATTGAAACGTTTTTCTCTCTCTCTTTCCTCTAACCTATAAATACTTGATGTGCTGCATTCATTGCACTAAAGGCTGATATTAAGATAAGTTTAGAGATCAAAGAGAAAGCATTCAATCTCATTTAAAGCTCATTCATTTCCATTCAAGAATCTCTCCCTCACTCTTATTTCAAAAGAGAGATTCATTGATTGTGAGCCTTCCAAGCCAAGTGCTTGATTCTAGGTCACCAACAACCTCATAGCTCTCCATCGCTGATTTACATCTTGGAACCATCATAGCTCTCCATCGCTAGGTTTACTTGGGTATTTTCATTGAGTAATAAAAATGATGCTTTCGAAAATTTCACAATATTTGTTAAGAAAATACAAAATCTCATTGGAACCACCATTGTCACTATTCGTAGTGATCATGGAGGGGAATTTGAGAATGAGTCTTTTGAGACATTTTGTGATGAAGTTGGTATTACACACACCTTCTCTTTCCCTCGCGCACCTCCTCAAAATGGTGTTGTTGAGAGGAAGAATAGGACGCTGGTGGAGTGTGCTCGCACTATGCTTGATGATAGCCAACTTGGCCATCAATTTTGGGCGGAAGCGATACATACCGCTTGCTATGTGTTTAATAGAATACTTTTGAGGCCTGGCACTAAACAAACTTGTTATGAATTGTTGTTTGGTAGGTTGCCTCAAGTTAAACATTTTCGAGTTTTTGGTTCAAAATGTTTTATTAAAAACACGTATGGTAGTTTGGACAAATTCGATCCAAGATCCGATGAGGGGATTTTTGTTGGATATTCCTCACGTAGTAAAGTATACCGGATATACAACAAACGAACCTCAATGATCGAGGAATCACTTCATGTTTCATTTAATGAAGGATTTGTTCCAACTAGAATTACTAATGATGATGACTCCATGGATGTCTTATGTGATTCAATTGGTAATTCTAACTCTATTAATTCTATTGATTCTATTGATACTAACCCGACTAATGAAGTTTTTGAGAATGTTCCTAGTGATCAGGGAATTCCCAAACGGCTTCATACCGTTCGTGACCATCCTCATGAGCAAGTCATTGGCAATATCCATGATAGTGTCAAGACGAGATCGCAAGTGAACTACTTCGCTCATTGTGCCTTTGCCTCCTCGATAGATCCAAAGAATATTAATGAAGCGTGCGAAGATAGCGCTTGGATCCTTGCCATGGAAGAGGAACTCATTCAATTCGAGAGGAATGAGGTTTGGGAGCTTCTTCCATTGCCATCGAAGAACCACACCGTCATAGGGACAAAGTTGATCTTCAAGAACAAGACCGACGAAAACGAAATCGTCGTCCAGAACAAAGCTCGGTTAGTAGCTCAAGGCTATCGGCAAGAGGAAGGTATTGATTTCGAAGAATCCTTTGCTCCAGTAGCTAGATTAGAATCAATTAGATTATTGTTATCTTTTGCATGCCATAAAGATATTAAACTCTTTCAAATGGATGTTAAAAGTGCGTTTTTAAACGGAGATGTTGTTGAGGAAGTTTATGTTTCTCAACCTCCGGGTTTTATAAATGAAAAATTTCCAAATCATGTTTTCAAACTTAAGAAAGCACTTTACGGTTTGAGACAAGCTCCTCGAGCTTGGTATGACCGTTTAAAGAATTTTCTTTTGGATTTGGGTTTTAAAATGGGAGAAGTTGATTCCACATTATTTGTTAAGTATTCGAATAATGATATAATTTTAGTTCAAATTTATGTTGATGATATCATTTTCGGTGCTACTAACTTTGCTCTTTGCGCAGAGTTTTCTAATGTGATGAAGGATCAATTTGAGATGAGCCACATGGGTGAGCTCAAGTATTTCTTAGGTCTCCAAATTCGCCAAATGAACGATGCAATCTTCATCCATCAAAAGAAGTACACGGTGGAGTTGCTAAAGCGATTTGGAATGGAGAATGCCTCCGAGAAAAAGACTCCAATGAGCACGACTACACATCTGGATAAAGATGCGGGCGGTAAAGATGTAGACATTCGTCTATATCGAGGTATGATAGGTAGTTTACTATATCTTACTGCAAGTAGGCCCGATATTATGTTTGCCGTATGTGTATGTGCTCGTTATCAGTCTCAACCTAAGGAGTCACACTTAGTAGCGGTACAACGTATTTTCCGTTATTTAAGTTACACACTTGATTTTGGATTACTTTATCCAAAATCTAGCACGTATGAGTTAATCTCATATAGTGACGCAGACTATGCGGGATGCAAATCCGACAGGAAAAGTACTAGTGGCACTTGCCATTTTATAGGAAATTCTCTTGTCTCTCGGTTTTCCAAGAAGCAGAATTCTGTATCACTTTCAACCACCGAGGTGCAATATATTGCCGCTGGTGCCGCGTGTGCTCAAGTTCTTTGGATGAGACACACACTTAAAGACTTTGGTACAAACTGTGATACTTGCCCTATCATGGTGGACAACCAAAGTGCAATTTGTCTCTCTAAGAATCCGGTACACCATTCCCGTTCTAAACACATAGATGTCCGACACCATTTCTTAGATGATCATGTTGCTAAAAAGGACATCATATTAGTGTACGTTGAAACCCAAAAGAAAATCACCGATATTTTCACGAAACCCCTAAAGGAAGACTCCTTTGTGCGGTTACGTCGAGAATTGGGGATTATGGGTGAATCCGAGATTTAGGATTCATTTTTATTCAATAATCTTGCATGCTATGAAATTTCGTTATATTTGCACATGCTAGATTCATTGGAATTTTCTGGATTTTTGTTGAATTTTTCGGAATGTTCGCTCGATTTATTCATAAACGTCAAATTTCAGATTTTCGATGTTTAATGGGGTAGTATAATGATTAATGAGAGTTTTACGATGTTTCGTCCAAGTGCGATTAGGAGAGTACCCAAAATTTCTTATTCTAAGATTTTTGAACTCTGTTAGTCGGTTCATGTTCATTGACCGATCGACTAGATCATCATCTAGTCAGTCAGTGAATGAACTCAGACCGACTAACTCATGCCCTAAATTTGGCTTCAGTTACTGTTTGCAACTAGTCGGTTCAAGCTCATTGACCGACCGACTAGATCATCATCTAGTCGGTCAGTGCTTGAACTGTGACCGACTAATTGCGACGGGGACTGCTTGGTCTTTTCGACTTCCAATCGACTTATACTCCATCCCGACCGACTATTTTTCATTCTAGTCGATCGAAATAACTCTCTCAGCCAAAAAACCCCCCGTGACCCTTCGACTTCCTCCTTCTCTCCCGTCGTCGTTTCCGGCCATCTCTCCGACCTATCTCCGGCCGCCGATCAACCCCCTCCTCCTTCCGACCTAGATACTCCCTCTCCTAGCTCTCTAGGGTTAGGTTTTTGCTCCTAGACTTAGGGTTTATACCGATTCCTATTTCTAGGGTTTCGGCTAGGGTTGATCTTTAGGGTTATCTCGCTTGATTGCGTCGTGTCTTGTCTCGCTGATGGCAAGAACACGAATTCCGATCAATCCCTCTGGTCCATCGCCTATGACTGTCGATTCGCCACCCTCGGACCCCCCGCAACCCAAACGAACCCCACCTAAACGCCGATCGAAGACCACCCAACCTTCTTCGTCTTCACCTCCTCTTAAGCGTAAGAGAACGGCGATATCGAAGCCCCGTGCCCAATCTCAGCCCAAGCCCAAGCCAGTGTCTTTCCGTGCTCCCACTCCACCCGGTGCTTCGGATTCCGACACCGAGTACAGACCCGAGACCGAGACCCATAGGGATCCTTCACCCCCTCCTAGGGAACCTGCGTCTAGCTCTCGACCCCGTACTTCCACACGTTAGCCTAAGGGAAAGGGTCCGATGCCAGTTGGCGGTGTCGATATCTCTTTATGTCGCGACGACCCGATGTGTCTCGCGGCATATAACCGTATCGAACACCGTCCGCTGCTTCTGGAGCATTTCGTACAGTTTTCAGACTTACCAGGCCTTGCTGATCTTCTGTCGTCTTCCGGTCTTATCGATTATCTTCGATATGACCCTAAGGCGAATCCACACCCATACCTCCGTCTGGTCAAACTCTTTTACGCCAACCGTGTCCGGGGTCAGTACGACGAGACCCACTCGATTGAGACTACTGTCTTGGGGACACCGATTGTCCTCACGGCAGAAATCTTAGGAGAGTTGATTGGTTGCTCCTCGTCTGGCCTCCTCCCTTCCGATATTTCCATCGATGACATATCTTCCCTTGACCAGGTCATTCTTTCTGAGATTTTCCATGAGATTCCTCCTGCCATGATTGGCGTGCCATCGAAGTCTTTCAAGCCAAATGGCTGGGTCCTAAACTTGATCTTGAAGTCGTGCTTACTTCCTAAGTACGGCTCCTCTTCTTTGCCTTCCCAGCCATTCCTGAAGCTCATCTATGCCATCTTCATGGGGAGTGAGATTAACTGGGCTCGGATCATACTCGATAAGATGGATTCTTTCGAGTGTATCCGTAAGTCCACGAAGTCTGCTCATATCCCATATCCGTGCCTTCTGACACTCGTATTTCGTCACTTTCGTGTCACTTTGCCTCCTGATGATGAGCGTCCTCTCAGTCCCCCTCTGAATGCGACGGCCGTCAAGAAGTCTCTTGCGGCGCTCCGTCATGTTCAGAGGACAACCCCCTCTGCTTCAGCGTCTGCTTCAGCCTCAGCTGCTCCTGCTCCCTCTACCACTCTTGACGAGCTCGCACGTTCAGTGAGACGTATGGAGTCTCGTTATGCTCGTACTGAGGAGATTCTCGCTCGCATTGCTTCTCATTTGGGTATTGAGATCCCATTGTCAGTTTTTGACGAGGATGAGTTGGATGAGGATGAGATTGATGAGCTTGCTCGTGCTACTGCTGCTCGTGACCCTGAGGGCACTTCTGGTGCTGCTGCTTCGTCTGCCGGTGACCCCGAGAGCACACATGTTTCCACCGTTCCTACGGTGGATACTACGACTGGTGCTCCCGAGGCCACTACCGTCGCTCCCGTGGACACTTCAGCTGATCCGACGACCACTTCCACTCCTGCAGAGCCTGCTGCTGCTGCAGATCCTCCCGCTACCTCCTGAGCTTCTCTGAGGACTCTCTTGATGCACTTTCGATGATAGATCTTATAGTGAGAGAGTTTGGGTAGGATAGAGTGTGGTTATGATCTTTGGATCTTTTTGATGTATTTTGATGTATCTCATATGATGTTTTGAGATTTTTGTATGTTTTGTGATACTCAGATATCAGCTGTGTGATATGATGTATTTTGTGCTTCGATCGTTGGATCGCTTATGTATGTTGTCGATGTATCATCCTAATGTACTCATGCTTTATATATATATACATCGATGTTGACATTTCATTCTTTTGTGCACATTATATATTTTCTTTATGTATCTGATGTTTGATTTCGTCGCTTGACGATAATAACTTGGTTAAATAGAAATTATTTCTATGGAAACATAGAATTGTTTTCCATGCACTAAATTAACCAAGAATGTTGATATTGGAGAGTATATTCCATAACTCAATTCGTAAAATTAATTTGAGTTTTGATGATTTTATTTATCGATTTTCGACTTTGGTCTCATTGACACGCTTTGATTTTATTCGTACTTTCCTTTGGTGTCATTTGGACCGTGGTCGTATTCTACGACTCCCGTGCTTTTATTTGAAGCCATTGTTGTTGTCGTTGATCTCCTCCCACTCTTTTTACTAATGCCAAAGGGGGAGAGATATAATAATGACGATGGGCTAAATGATAATTTAGAGCATTTTTCCAAGAATCTAATTTGATATATTAGATTCAGGGGGAGTTAAGATATATAAATGGATTTTCAAATCTGATATTTCAATAATCGATTCTCATTTTATACTTTACTCGTCTGCTTGATGCGTATGATTAATATATATGTTGGAACTAACATGTCATCAATGCAGGGGGAGTAAGTAAATTACATTTGAATCATTATTTTTGATTATTATTTATGTTGGTTTGTCATCACCAAAAATGGGGAGAATGTTGGATATTGGACTCCCCGGATTTGGTTTTGGATGATGAACAAACATAAATATATCGTGAACTAACACTTTGTGAGCGCAGTTATGGAGATCGTCGCCAAATTTATATGAACATACAAAGCGACGTCTCGAGACTTCTCAATACGCATGATCATATGCCTAAAGCTTCCTCAAGGACCATTTTAGAAGTCATGAAGATTCGGATCGAAGCTTTTGAAGACGGTTCGTCAAGTTTATTTAATGTCTTTTAGCTTCGTCCCGTAGAATGTTAAGCCTTGAGTAGGTCTTACGTTTTTATCTTCATAACGCTCATGTCTTAGATCTAGGATCTTAGTAGAAGTCCATACGAACTTTTCCGAAGCTTCGCGCTTCGATTCGCGACTTCTTGTGCATGTTAGTTGGTTCAAGAAGAAGAACCAACCGACTAGATGGTGATCTAGTCGGTCGGCAAAGCTTCTTGGACCGACTAGTTTGCCTTCTCAATTTCTAGCTCAGTTACTGTTTACAGTTAGTCGGTCAAAGAAGGTTCACCGACCGACTAGTTGTGAAACTAGTCGGTAAAGAATCCTTCTTGGACCGACTAGTTGAACTTCTATTTTTTGAGCCTGAGCTACTGTTTATCGTTAGTCGGTCTATGTACATTTGGCGACCGACTAGTTGATGAACTAGTCGGTCAACATTTGTTCTTGGACCGACTAATTCAATTTGTTCTCAGACTATTTGTTTTATCTCTTAGTCGGTCTAAGTTCACTCACCGACCGACTAGTTGTGAAACTAGTCGGTTGGCAAGTGTTCTTTGACCGACTAGTTCTGTTAGTCTGAACTTCGACCTATTCACTGTTCACCACTTAGTCGGTTCATGTTGATTGACCGACCGACTAGTTGATGAACTAGTCGGTCAGTGGTTGTTCTTTGACCGACTAGTTTGGTTCAGAATAGAGCCGTTGGAGCTTTAATTGAAACGTTTTTCTCTCTCTCTTTCCTCTAACCTATAAATACTTGATGTGATGCATTCATTGCACTAAAGGCTGATATTAAGATAAGTTTAGAGATCAAAGAGAAAGCATTCAATCTCATTTAAAGCTCATTCATTTCCATTCAAGAATCTCTCCCTCACTCTTATTTCAAAAGAGAGATTCATTGATTGTGAGTCTTCCAAGCCAAGTGCTTGATTCTAGGTCACCAACAACCTCATAGCTCTCCATCGCTGATTTACATCTTGGAGCTAGGGTTTGGTGCCTCTTCATCTTCCCCAAAATCATCTTTGCCCCAATTCGTAAGTTTACTCAAGGCATATGTATTTTGTGGTAAGCATTTCTATTTCATTTACTTTCGATATTGTAAGTGTTTCATTCTCGGTTGTGAGAGTTTGTTAGTGATCCCGGGTTGTGGGAGTCACAATTTTCATTTGTGTATGATTTGACTTGTGAAGGTTTTTCACAAGTATTTCATAGTTGAAATCTTGAGTTAGGGTTTCTAACTTAAGTATCCGGAGGGGATCCGGATAGTTGGGAAGTAGGATCACCGGGAACAAGTCGGCGAGACTTGGGTGGATCCGAACCCATTAACATCGTGTGTTTGCGATTGTTTCTTTGTTGTCATCATTTACATTTTCGCATTTCCGCATTAATTGGTTGAGTTTGCAAGGTAATTAGGAATTAGCCTCTTAATTATTTTAAAGTACTATTCACCCCACTCTAGTACTTGTGCAGTAGCTTAGCAGGGCATTACACCAAGCCCGAGAAGAAAAAGGGCGTTGCTCTTCATGATGAGAAGGAGTCTTTCAAATGGAAAAAGCAGTTCCAACAAGAAGCTCCAAGTGAAGAAGAAGAAGATCTTAGCGACGATGACTACATCGAGCTTGCTAAGCAATTCAAGAATTTCAAGGCATTCCTCAAGGATAATCAAGGTATGTCTTCATCAAAGTTTGCCTCACAGTCTAACAAGATGGTTTGTCTCAACTGCAGTAGAATAGGTCATGTGGCTACCGAATGCCCTTCTAAACCCATCAAAGAAACTTACAAGGGTAAAGGGAAGAAACATTGGAAAGCCAAGTCCGAGGTCAAGAACCAAAAGAAGGGACTTATCGGCACATTTGATGATTCCGATGAGGACACATCAAATGATGAAGGAGAAGATGACAAGGAGCACGATTAAAGGTGTTTCGTTGCCCTTGATGACTCTTCATCAATTTCATCTAAATCTAGCGATGAAGAGATAGAGACATGGCTCAACTCCAACGAAGAAAGTTGCTTCATGGCTAATGGGGAAGAGTCTTCGTCAAGCTCAAGCGAGGAGGAAAGTGATGAAGAAACCGAGGAGGAAAAGCCATCCTATGAGGAGCTTGAATACCGCCTAAATGTGGCCTCCAATTTGGCAAGTAAGTGCATCGATTCATATGATAAAATGAAAGCTAAACTTGATAATGCTATGAGTAGGGTGCATGAGTTAGAATCATCTAATGTAAATATTCATGATGAAAAGCATGTTTATGACACTTGTGAGAGAGACACACTTCTCTCTCAAGTTAAGGAATTGAGTCTCTCAAATGAAAATCTCATTGCTCAAAACCTTAGCTTAGATGCTCACATTCAACAACTTACGTTGAAATGTGAAGAGGAATCCCGGAAGCTCATAAGCTTTGTGTATTCTAGGGATTCACTCTACGATTTGTTGGAAAAACAACATCCGGCAAATCATAGAGGAGGTTTGGGTTATATTCAAAATGTGGTTCCCAACCCCACCTCTAATTCTTCTTTTGGTGCAAATTCAAGAAATATTGCTAAAGCACCTAAGAAGAATCACCATGCTTACTTGTACAACAATAACACCAACAAGAAGCATGTAGATCACAAGGTGATGATGAAGAATGAAGAATCTTCATTTTTTGCTAAGAAGCAAAATCCTCATTCTTTGCATGCTAAGAAATTTGTTTCTACACCTAAGCATGCCACATCCTTCCCTCTTGCAAAGGCAAAACCATTGCCTAGGAAATCCTTGAGTTTATGGATTCCCACTAAGGCTAGTGTGCAAGAGAGAGATATTTACATCAACTCTCTAGTTAGGGATGTGATCACCTCGTGTGATTACGTTAGGAAATCAAACTCCTCTTGGTTTGGTTACCTAATGTCTAGGTTCCTCACACATTTGCATATTGCATGGGTATTGTGCTTCTATGTTACTTTAAGCATACCCATTGATTGTGTGTGTTTCATGATTTTGAAAATATTTTCAAATTTATCTCTTTTCATGAAAATGGGGACCTTGGGGTTTATAGACATGCATGCATTTTTGATCCATGTGTATGTCAATGGGGGAGTTAATATATTATATGTTTAAATTATTTTAAGACATATTTTAACTCTCATTTCGGAGGTTATTTGAGATCATTATTTACAATTGTTATTTTGGGTCTCAAACCAAACCACTTGTTGTTTATTGCCAACATGGTTCATGTCTCATTGTTTTTGGCAATATCCTTGTGTATCTTTGAAGCTTGATCTTTCCATATCTATTGCTTTGATACACTTTTTAGGCCCATGGCTCCATTAATTAATTGGTATTAGATCCTAGAAGTTAAAAGTTGACCATTTCTATGATCTAGGGGGAGCATGTGATAGTGAATTGATACCCACTAAATTTTTAAATTTGGTATCATACATATCTTTCTTTTCTTGCATATTGTCACATCTTGGTTAAGATGACAAAGGTGGATATTTTTGGTGTCCACCTTTTTGACGATGTCAAGGGGGAGAGATATATGCATTATGTGATCATATCTATAGGTGGAAAGATATATACATATGCATATGGGGAGAGATATCTCTATAGGGAGAGATATATGGGATTAGATAAACCATTCATTCTTTGCAATTGGTTTATGTAATCCATGCCTATTATATGTCACCATGTTTTTATTGGTATTATGAGTATTTACCTTTGTGTAGCTCATTATATAATTGGTGCATATAAGTAGGGGGAGATCATTAGCATTGTGCTTTAATTCTTTATGATTTACATAATGTGTGTCATCATCAAAAAGGGGGAGATTGTTGAGTATTGGTGTTTCATACCAATCTTATTTTGATGATGATCACAACATTATGTTGTTGCTAATGAATCTCATGTTTTAGTCTCTCAGTTTATTTCAAGGATATCTTTCTTGGAGATTAATCACTTGGTGTAATGATGGACATCATGTGAAGAAGGGCCAAAGTTTGGACTCAAAGAGTGTCAAAGCTTGGAGATGATGGAGAGCAATCAAGGCATCAGGATTGAAGACTTAGACTCTTAAGAAAGCATTGTAATCCATGTAATTTACTTTATTGCTTTCTCTCTCTTTTTAGTCTAGGGTTGATGTAATGCCTTGCTAGATGGTTTGCTCATACATGCACATGCACTTTAACCATCTTAGTGAACCTTAGGATTATCATAGAATCCAACCCAATAGGTTCAATCTGTCTAAAGACTCACTTGGAGTCTCTGGCTTTCTGTCAGTCGCCTGATGATGGAAACACATCCGACTAGGTGATTTCCAGTCGACTGTAGATCCTTCTACAGTCGCCTGATATGCACAGCTCAAGTCAACATTTCAAATGACTCAAACTTGAGCTTTACGCACAGTCGCCTGTCGATCAGTTTTCAGTCGCCTGTATATTTACAGTCGCCAGGGATTTGGCCAACAGTCGCCTGTCTAGCGTGAGTGCAATCTTTGCATCTCTCTGTCTTCTCTCCATACTTTACAGTAGTCGACTGATGAAGAATATACAGTCGCCTGACTTTTTGGCAGTTGACTGTAGTATTAACATCAGTCGCATGTGCGAAGAATTGGAGAAAGAGTGCAGCTCTCTGTTTCGATCCATCCCCTGCAGCAGTCGTCTACTGAAGGATTAACAGGCGCATGTCCTGTTTGTCAGTCGACTGTATTGACTTCGTCAGTCGATTGTCCTGGCTCAGATTATAGCCGTTGGATATTTTCTAGTCGTTGATCAGTCGACTGTCTTTTGATCATCAGTCGACCGTTCCTGTCGTTTTCACCCAGTTTCTAGCCGTTGCAGATTTGATTATTTGGCTGTTTCTTTGGGGTTTTGGGCTTGTTATAGGATTCATATATATATGAGTGTGCTGCCATCACTTGAGAACTCTTGACAATATTTGATAAACTCTTGATTCTATAGAAAATCTCAAGAGATCAATAAGCCACTCTCAAGCTCCCTCATTTCCCTCTATTGAGCATTCATCTTCCTTCATGCATTGAAGTCCAGCTCAAGGGAAATCATCCAAGTGCTCTCAAGCATATTCCAACACTTGGAGATCTTCTTCCATGCCTTGCATTCATTCATAAGTAAGCATCTCAAGGCATAGGTAAGAGTATTTACTTTACATGGTGTAATTTGTTTTCCTATTTCTCTTTGTGGGATTAGGATACTCTCTTTGTGGGAGTTTCTCTCTTTGTGGGAGGTTGTCTCTTTGTGGGACTAGGGAATTCTCTTTGTGGGAATTAACTCTCTGTGTGGGAGTTCTAGTGTCCTAGTGTAGGGCTAACCCTAATTCTCTGAGTAGGAGTTAGTGATTCTCTGTGTGGGAGTCTTGATCCTTGTGAAGGATTGGTTGGGTCCTTGTGTAAGGCATAAATCCTCTTTGTGGCGTATCTCCTTGTGAGATTTGTATTCACTTCTCTGTGTGGGATTATAGTGAATATTGGTGTGGCTGGATGTACCCAAGTTTGGGGAACCAGGGTAAAACTTTGTATTTGCGTTTGGATTGATTGTGCCATTTAATTCCTCTTGCATTTATAATTTCGCATTTGCATGTTAAATTTTATTTGGACAATTTTATTGCCATTACACTATTCACCCCCCCTCTAGTATGTGTTGTTAGTATTGCAAGGGTTAGACGATCCCTACATAATCTTATCGATAAAATGTGGAATATAATGACACATCATACTCGCAAACAGTTTACTATATATTTTATTCTTTTGCAATATATGCAATAATCTCACATCATTATTCTAAAGCTTATATCGCAAATTATTTGCGACTTAACAAATTCCCATACATCGTATGTATTATCTCCCTTAAACTTCCTATTACTTGACGAAGGTCTCACTTTGTGTGAGACCATACAGTCTGACCCTACTACAGTTGGGGCTCGAAATCCCAGACGGTAGTGACCACGAGCAGCAGGTGCTGTTCCTATTTTGGTATCATCATTACGTGGTTAATTCATTAACATGAGTATTTTCGGGACCACACTGACTGTGTCCGTGGTTAATTATTAACATGAGTATTTTCGGAACCACCCTGACTGTGTCCGTGATGAATGCCGTAGTTTTAGTCCCTTCATCATAACTATGTCACTTAATCAAGCCTAGGGTATGGTCAATTGTCAACTATAATAGCTTGAAACCGGTTAGTCTCCATCGGTTTTTAGTCTAATAGTGTTGGACTTCTTCCAACACACTCTGGCCAGAGTTTTTACTAAAGACCGAACTAACTCGCGCGACATTAACTCCCCATAAATGATAAAGACGAATTCTTTCTAGATCATTACTCTCCCCGCAAGCTTCAAGTGTCACCCAACCAAGGGCCTTTCAACGGGACTTGCCCCGAGGCTAGATCAGAGATCAAAGTGACACCGTTCACGCACAGGTTCGTACAATGATATCAAGTCTAAGGACTAACTTGTCTATCATCACTGAGAGTTATCATTGATACATGAGTTTATTGTAACCATTTGAACTCTCGTTGGGACGTTCATTGAACTCATTCTCTAATGAGCACATGTGTCTCGTCTCCGACTTCGACAAGTCGAACGACCTTGAGTTCATCGTCACCAATCCATGGTGAAGACTAAGACACAATAGTATATCCGATGTGTTGATATCCATTTTTCGAAACATCTATGACCACGAACATTTTTAGACTTATGCTACAAACGGTCACACACTTCTCCATGATCGAGATTTCTATATCGATATATGTTTGACCCCGCATTAAGTCTCAGGACTTTACTTACGTTCTAACAAGGACTAGCTACATAATAATTTACTTAGGTAAATTTATACCAAACAGCATAGTTTGTATTGTGATAATAGCATTTACTCGAGGTCTATAAATGATCCGGCCTAGGATTGGCTAGTTGGGGATGACGACAATTGTGTCCTCCTATTATTCTTCACACAAAAAAGAATATTTAACAAAAATATTCTAAACCTTTCTCCAAGAATAAAAATATTATATACATTAATTGCAAATAAACAATATGATCATACTTATAAAGATAAATTCGATATTGAGAATACTAACTTGAGATAAAGACTTATAGTGAATCGAGAACGACACAAATTTGTGGAGACTTGGTGCTAATAACGTGTCATAAAATATGATCACTCACTGCTAAAATATTCATAAAGGTAATACATATGTCACTAGCAGAGTAAGCGAATTTCACTGCAGACTGTAGCAGTCAATGCTTGATCCAATCAATGTATCCCACGCATTAGTGAGATATAGAAATTGTTTGGAACTATTTTGATGCAGGTGATGTATAACAGAATCATCGTTTTTATTTTTCTTCCTGTTAGAAAAGTCTTCGGTTATCCTAGACAGCAGCCACATCTGACCATTCTACTCTTCCCTCACTCCACTCGTTGCTGTGTATATTACAATGACAAACACAGCCAGCTCCATTGCACCCACACATGCGGTGAAGCAAGATCAGCCTTATTTTGGCAAGTAATTCATTCAGGATCTGTTGCCGATTGCAGTAATGGCCGTGGGGGTTTCAGCCGAGTTCGTGTACATCTTCGTGCCGACGATCCTGTACTGGGTGTTGTCGGGCTTGTACGCGCTGTTCGCCGACGCGAAGAGGTACCGGCTGCATCCCAGGGAGGACGAGGGCAAGAGGAACATCCCCTCCCGCGGGGAGGTCCTCAAGATCGTTCTGATCCAACAATCAGTTCACATCTCCGTCAGCCTCCTCTTGTTCATGGTATAGCTTCTTTTTTGACGATCAGAACCGTTCATTTTGATCTTCATATTCTAAAACCACAAAACAATAAATCATGTATGCAGTTCATTCATGACGAGGCCGCCGCAGAGAAGCGCAAGCCTCCGCTGGTCGTCAGAGCCTGCCAGTTCTTCGTGGCGATGGTGATCATGGACACGCACCAGTACTTCGTGCACCGCTACCTGCACACCAACAAGTTTCTCTACAAGCACTTCCATTCCAAGCACCACGGGATCCTGGTGCCGTACGCGTACGCGGCCCTGTACGCAGACCCGCTCGAGGGATTCGTACTGGACGTGGTCGGCAGTGGGATCGCCTGCCTGGCCACGGGGATGACCCCCGCGACCGCTGCCGTCTTCTTCTCGCTCAGCACCATGAAGACCGTCGACGACCACTGCGGGTTCATGCTCCCCTGGCACCCATTCCACGTGCTGCTGGAGAACAACAGCGCCTATCACGATGTCCACCACCAGCTCTACGGGAACAAGTACAACTACTCTCAGATGTTCTTCGTCGGCTGGGACAAGATCATGGGGACGTACATGCCCTACTCGCTGGAGGTGACGGAGGACGGGGGGTTTGTGTCCAGGCCCGCCGCCAAGAAAGTCTGATGATGGTTAGGATGTAACAACTGTTTGTGATCCTATCATTTCTCCTAAAATAAAGAAGAAAAAGAAACACGCATGGTTGTATTTTAAAAGGCGTATTTGTACACAATAGTCTAATAATTCAAAGAGAGTGCTTTTGTACCTACAGAAGAAGGAAGGATGTCGGATTAGTAGCGAGTGCAAAACTGTTAGAGTTGGTTCAGTAAGGATCATGATATTCGACGGCATGGTACACACCCTTAAGAACGCGTTTGATGTGTCATTATATTCCACATTTTATCGATGAGATTACACGTCAAAATGATTGCTCAATTACATATTTCATATGCTTTTACGCTATTATTTGGAATAATATGACTTTCGGAGCGTTTATGTCCATTTCAGGGATTTGGATGATATTGGAGCAATTTGGAGCCAATAAGACAGTCGGCGACGTGAGAACACCAACGAGACTCATGATGACATATTTGAGGTACCAAAGAATAATACTGGAGCAAGGAAGGGGCAAGAGAGAAAGTCGTGTGATCGAGCTATGATGCGGCGAAGGAATTGAGTGACCCGAAGTGCTGAAAACAAGACAGTCGTCCACTATTTCTAAATCTGCTATCACATGGTATTTTTCACTATTTTTTGATATATTTTTCCAGGTAGTAGACTTCAAGACGGTTCCAACTCCACCAAGAACGCGCCAATCAGAGATCGGATGAGCCCTGGAGAATTTCTGCAAGTTGATGGTGCAGTGCTGAAATTGTTCTCAGCAACCTACTCGGCCGAGTAGCACTCTACTCAGCCCGAGTCGTGCTCTACATAGTCAGAATGCTGTTTTTGGTGTTTGACTCGACCGAGCAAACTCCTACTCGGCCCGAGCACCTCCTACTCGGCCCGAGCCATGTGCAAATGAGGCTGAAATGCGTTTTTTAGTCCCAATCAGCCGAGCAACCTTCGACTCGACCGAGCAACCTCCTGCTCGGTCCGAGCAACGTCCTACTCGACCGAGCAGTGCCGAATCAGCCTGGGTTGGCAGAGCGATGTATTTTGGAGTATGTGGATTCTCTGTACGACTCGACCGAGCAGCCGAACGACTCGACCGAGCAGCTTTGTGCTCGGGCCGAGTCGCTGTGTGCCCATTATTTGATCTGCGCCCGGATTTTTGGAACGATTGGAGGGTTTTTGGGGGGATTTTTTCTGAGCCGCCAGGGAGAGTTTGATAGAGACTTCTGTAGGGGAGTTTTCGGGAGATTTTTAGATTAGTTTTGGAGGAGATTTTTGTATACGTTTCAAAAGGGAATTTTTAGATCTTTCTTAGACTTTTGTGGAGACGATCTTTTGGGGAGTTTGGCCATGCCCTAGGCCCCTCCTTTGTATCAAGATAAGTACTTTTGTCTCTTTAATTCTATTTGTTACGAGGTGGAACTCGCACACAATGAATTTGTATCGAGGGAAACCAAGGGCACGGTGGTTCTGTTGGCAAGAGGGTTTAGGTGGGCAATTTAACAAGTGATTAATGGGGTGAAGAGGCTGGACTTGCCGCCGGGGGTGGCCACGGAGTCAAATCTCACTGGACACGGCGGAAGAAGATCGGGTGGCGGGAGGCTGAAGCTGATATCGACCGAGGGGCGAGCTTTCCTGCAGCACGAGCAACTCGTCAGAAGGGTGGGGTTGGGGTCCAACCCTTAGCCCCTCCGATGCCTAAGTCAGTAATAGGACTTAAAACGGGGGCTAGGCACGCCGGGCGGACTGAGGGTGTGTCGACCGTACGTGGCGAGCTATAAGTGGGAGAACAAAGATATGGACGACCTTTGCTCTCGTGTGTGAGTAATGGATTGAGAGAGAGAATTTGCCAACCTCCTCACCGTAAGAAGTGAGGGGGTATTTATACCTGATGGGAGATGACTAGGCGGGGCTGACCTGGCATGCTGACTCGACGTGCTGAGCTGGCTCGGTTGTCAGCGGAAGCTTCGGACGAGGATGTCTGGAACAGGAGTGCCTGACCTGCTTTTGTCAGACGACGCAACGGTCAGGGGCACTTTTGTCAGGAGGTCAGGGCCGAAAGCAATACGTGTCAGGGGGCTCAGCTGCCAGGGGGTGCTTTGTCAGATGGTCGGGCGGCGTTGGTGTCAGTCGTGTCCTTATCCTAGGTTGTTTGTCGTTGGTGACGAACTAAAGGTCTGGCCATGCTATCCCTGGCGCCGTGGTTCGTGGGGACCAGTCGGGTCGACTGGCTCGGGGGTTGTCCGGCCTGGCCGCGACCCTTTTCGGTCGTGGTTCGCTGGGCCGCTGGCCCGGAAGGATACGCACGTGCCTACATCAGCATACCCGGCGGCGCTGCCTGGGCGCTCCCCAAGTGCACTGCCCCTGGCGGGTCGAGCAACGGCGGTTGTGCGTCCCGGCCGGGAGGGGGGTGCTGCGAGGTGCGCCCGTCCCCGTGTAGCCTCGGACCTCTGGGATGGCGGCCCTTTCGCGAAGGGGAAAGTTCACGGGGCATGTCAGTGGATCTGGGTGGGAGTCAGACTCCTACGATCTTTAGGTCGTAACAATTGCCCCCGGCCTTCGAGTCTGAGGCGGTATCGTCAGTTGGCGGTCGAGCCTCGCAGAGTGCCTCTGATACCCTCGGCGGGGCCACTTCTGGGAAGGATATTGCCAAAGCTCAGATTTTGATGGAACTGCCCGAGGCGTATCGTCAGTTGGCGAGTCTGATGCTGAGCAGTCGGCTCGCCCAGGACTTTTGGCCCCTAGGTATATTTGATATTTGGTAAACCTTGGGCTAGGCTTGCCCTGATCTTCTTTTTTTTGTAGGCGGAGACGCGATGCGGGGGCCGGAGGAGGTGTCGGGATTGGCCGGAGCCCCGGTCTCGGAGGACACTGATCCTCGTGAGAAAGGCAAGGTGGTGGCACGCGAGGCGGGATCCCGGGAACGGGGAGGCGGGGTCCCCCGTGGGGAGAGGGCGCATCCGGGATGGGGGGCAGTTGAGCCAGGTATCTCTGCCGATGGGCCCGGCGAAGATCTTCATGCGGGCTCGTCCGCGCGGGGGGGCCGGACCCTCCGTCCCGCCGAGGGTATCAGAGGTGGTCGAGCCTCGCAGAGTGCCTTTGGTTCAGAAGTGGCCATACGGAATCCCTTCGTGGGAAATGGGGGGGTCGTCGAGCCCGGGTTGTGAGGGCGCCCTCATTCGTTTCAAGAGGACCCGAGAAGAGGTCGAGACGTATCCAGATGACCGTCTCCACAAGTTCCTTTTTCGAGTAGGCTACGACGAGTCGGTATTCGAGGACGCGGGAGTGGAAGCACGCCTCGCTGAGTATTATGTGTTACCGCGCGATCGCGAATCTTTGACTCGCGTGGGGGCGAAACGGTTGTGTGGATCTGCTATATGGCACGTCGTGCAGGTAAGCCGGTTCTCTTGCCTCGCCCTTGGGCTTTCTTTATTCGTGCCCCGCTAATTTGGGTCTTCTGTAGATGGTTATGAACCTGGTAGCCCTGCGGGGCCGTACTCCTGTGGCCGTCATCAGAGCGTCTCTTGAGGTAGCGAGGGCGAACCTCGGCGAGGTCAAGGCGAAGCTGAGGGACACGGAAGCGGAGCTGGAGAGGGTTAGGAAGGCCTATGAGGTGGAGAAGGGGCGGGCCGCGTACTTTGGTTCGTCAAAAGTAAAGGTCGAGAGCCAACTCCAAGAAGTAACGCGGGAGAGGGATGACATCCGGTCGAAGCACGTCGTGGAATTGGTTAGCAAGGAGGCGGTGATCGGGGTACAGAGGCGGCAAATAGCAGGCCTAAAGGAGGCCCTTGAGGCGAGAAAAGGGAGAGGGGTATCACGACGCGGCGGCTGGAGGAAAAACGGGAAGCTGAAGGCGAAATGATCGAAGCCGCTATCTGCCGCTATCATGACGAGCATGTTGTGCCGATGTTGCAAGAGGCTAGGGATGCGGGGATTCGGCAAGTGGCGAGAGATGTGAGGGCTCGGTCGGCTGAGAGGTGGCGCCGCTAAGAAAGTGGGTTTGGGGAGGCATGTACCTTCTTGTGTAAGGGTTATAGCCCATGTTTTGTTGTAGTGTGTGGAAGGTTTAATGTATAACATTGCTATTTGGGCAAATGCATTGTATTGGTCTTGTATCGAAACTGTATTCTTCCTAGTTGTGTCTGTAGACCGGCAGTTTTGTGAGGGACGTAACTGCCCCCAACTTCGCTTTGCCGAGGATATTCCGGTCGTCGGTAGAGGGAAGTTAAGATATACCGCGGTTAGCAGGGGTTTGATCGGAAATCCAGAGTGATTCTCGGTGGACCAGAGGCGGGCCGAGGTAGCTTGTTCCGTTCGAACGTTTGCTAAGCATTGCAACCGAGATCTGGAACTGATTGAGCGGTGGATTACTGGTTAGGCCGCCCCGACGGAGGTCGGACGCAGCCTTGGGATGAGCTGCGCCTTCTCGTTTCGGCCGCCTCGACGGAGGTCGGACTCAGCCTTCAGATGGGCGGTGCTTAGAAAGAAGAGGTGAAGGGTGGAGTAATTTCGAATGGGGGTAGTCACTACGCCAGGATTTAGGCGGGAATTGGAGGGGCCTGCTGGCGATCGCGTGATTAGACGTCAGCCTGGCGAATCGACGGCGGGCGGGAATCGAAGTGATCTGACCACTTCAAAGCGGACGCGTGGCAGAAGTGACGGTTGCCAGTACGCGAGGCGTCAGAACACGTGGATCAACGCTGGATAGGGAACGGATTGATGACACGTGTCACGAGGTCGACGGTTATGATGCTTTGCGCAGTCGCGTAAAAGAGATCTCAGGGAGGGGAGCGAAGCAAAGCTGATTGTTGGGTGAAGGTTTTGCAAGCGGCTGGAGCTTGTCGGAGACTTCATTATCCTTGCCAGAGTCGTCCTCGTGGGAGCGGTCGACGAAGTAGCGAAGCCGTCTGAGTTGTCGGAGCCCATTAGGTAAGAGGTCCGTTTTATAGATGTCTTCCTCGACGTCTTCATTTCATGGTCAGGGGTCGAGGGTGGTTGGGGAAGGGAGCTCCGCCGCGGAGACTGGAGAGGTGCCTCTCGAGATTGCAGGCGTGAAGTCGGTGCTGAAGAAATCCATCGCGGAGATCTTCGAGATGTATGTCAGGCCACCGTATTCTGTTCGTGAACCGGAGCCGCAAGAGAGGGTGTGTTTCGCGGGCGACCGTGAGGTGGGAGTGTATGTTTCCTCGTTCGAGCAAGGGTTGCGCTTTCCCCCCATCCATTCTTGCTAGATGTGTTGAACTTCCTAGAGCTGCCCTTGTATCGCCTGATGCCCAATGCCATTAGTGCCGTTGTGGGATTCCTAGTGCTGTGCGTGAGCAACCAGGTTTGCCCATCGCTGTCTTTATTTCGCTATTTCTTCTCGGTGAAGAGGTTGGGGTCCTGCTACTATCTCTCCGCGAAAAAGAGCCATCCGCTCATTAGGGGGTTGCCCGGGAAGATTAAGTTGTGGCGCCAGCAGTATGTGTTTGTGGGCGTGCCGAAGGATGTGTTGATGAGATCTGATTGGGCGGAGCTGAATCCCGAGGCGAAGGAGGGGGTTGAATTGGGGGATGAGGAGAAAATGGTGGCCCAGCTTCTAATGGCAATACCAGTGGAGGGCCGAGATTACCGGATGCTCGCTCGGGCTGAGATGATAGCGGCGAACATCTGGCCCGAAGGTACAACAGATTTTGGTATTAGTGCGTCTGAAGTGCTTACCCTGAACTTTCTTTCTTTGGCAGGTCGCACGATGAGTTTTTCCCTTGAGGAAATGATGCAACGCGCATCGGAGCAGGCGGGGCGAACTTCGAAGAGAGTTGGCCCCAAGAGGTTGCGAGAGGAAGGAGGGGTGGGGAGTTCGACGGGGGTGCCGGCGTCCACGAAGAGGAGGAAGCTGCCGACGAGGTCGTCTGTTCCTGATGCACCGGGGCGAGGGGAAGTCGGTCAGCAGGAGGGTGGAACCGGGGAGGGGATAGCAACCCCCGTCATCGACCTGGAGGGCGGGGACGAAGGGTTGACTGGGGGAGGGGTGGATGCCCCCGGGACGCGGTCGTCTAGCCCCCTGGCACCTGCTGGAGTGGAGGGGTGGCCGCTACCGGTCAGTTGGGGAGGGCCGAGTCGTCAGGCGGCCCGGTCGGGTCTACCGGTTGGGACAGTTGGCCCTATGGTTGTCCGTTGTTCGGTCTCGAGAGGGCCGCCGATCCCCGCTGTGAGGCCTCATTGGTCCATTTTAAGGCCAAGAGGACCGACGTCGAGGGATATTCCGACGAGGCTCTTCATCGGGCGCCGTTCAAGGTGAGGGGTGATGAATCCGTGTTCGAGGATGGAGGCGTGGCGGCGAGGCTGGCGGAGAACATTTTCTTGCCCCGCGATAGGGTGGCGCTGGAAGCGGTGGAGCCCGAGGGTCTGTGTGGGACCGCGGTGTTGCACGGTGTCTAGGTAGGTTTTGTAAGGCGGATGACGTTTTCCAGTGGATTTTGTTGAACACCCTAAATGGGTTCTCTTCTTTTTTTGTTCAGGCCGTCAACTTGATGCTTGGAGTGATGAGGCACGTGCATGCCATACATAAGGCCGAGGGTGCCATAGCTAGAGTGGTGGCCGAGTTCGTCGCCTTTCGTAAGAGTGCCGTCGAGGACCTGGCGAAGGAGAGGGAGAGGGGCGGCCAATATGAGGCGGAGGTAGAGCGCCTGAAGGCGGTCATGGCCGATCATGAGCTGTAGGTGACCGGGGCTAGAGAGAGAGCGAAGGAGCTGGAGGAGGCCCTTGGGAAGGAGGAAGTTCGTGCGGAGGGTCTGGCGGATCGTGCCAAGGCCGCCGAGGAGGAGTTGGCTCGCAGGGTCGAGGAATTTCGCACGTACCAGGACAAGACCGTCATACCTGCCCTCGCAGATGCGATGTCTCGGGGCATTGAAAAAGGCCGGGCGGAGGGGTGGGAAGCCTGCTTGGTTTGGATAAAGGAGAGGGTGGCGGGTCTGTCCCCGTCAGTTGAGCTCGACCTCGACGGACTCGCAGCTTGCAACGACGAGGAGGGGGACGGCGAGGGGGAGACCGGCGAGAGGGAGACCGGCGAGGGGGAGACCGGCGAGAGGGAGACCGGCGAGGGAGTGGAGGGCACCGAGGCAGAGACCGGCGGGGCGGGGGGAGATTCCCCCGAAGGGGATGGGGTGGACGTCGTGACTGACGGATGCGCCATCGGTGCGGGAAATGTAACCAAGTAGTTATGTATAGGCGTTTAAGAAAAGAAGTAAAGTTATGTGGGGTTGATACCCGCACTTTTCTGGAATCTTCCATCTTTGTGTGTGGAAGTTCCCTTTCAGAGTTACGCCTTGGTGCGGCTGTCTCTAGCCCGGCGTTGGGGGAGTTGCGTTAATTCCCTTTATTTAGGGTAGTGCGCCCGAGAAAATTTACAGCTGGTTAGTCTCTTTTTTCGGGGGTTGTTCCCGTGCCCGAGTGCGCCTGAGTTATAGCTAGTGGTCAACCGGGAATAGTCTTTCCATCAGCTTTTATCAATATTTTAATAAACAGGACGGGCCCATAGGCGAAATGTTGAGTCGTTCTAGTTAGGTTGACGTCCTCGTAGTATTTGATGCTTCCCTCCCCGGTGTCATGCCCCTGAAGGGGTGCAGAGTTACTTCAGAGGGTTCCCGCTCGGGGGAGGGGTGGATGGTTGTGTCGATGCCGGGGGCGGTGGCGGCCGCTTTGGCCCTCGTTTCTAGAATTGGGGGGAGAGGGAGTCCTTGGTGGTTGCGCTATCCCGCTGGGCCTTGTCGCTCCTGTCGACTGGAGTCGCCGTGTGACGGGCGCGGGAGGACGTGGTCCGCCGCCGATCCGTGCGTCTTCCTGGCGTATGTGGTCCAGGAGAAGTCGATGAGTGGAAGGCGGGGCGCTACAGGTGTAAGTGGAATAGCCTATTGGCGTGCTCTGGCGCTCGGGGGCGAGTCCCCTGGGGTTGGGGCGACTTTGGCGGGGGCTGGGGTGCCCGATGGGGTGATTTGGCAGGTTTGTCCCGTCCATCGGGTTGTCTGCCAACCGCGCCTGCGCCCGCGGGGCGTCCGTGGAGGGGCACGGTATGCCATTGGAGCTCCCGTTCCAGTGCCTTAAGTTGTCTAAGGGAAGGCGGGGAGCAGCAGGAAGGGTGCCCCTCGTGTAAGAGAAATATCCTGTTGGGGGATCGTTTACTAGAGCAGTTGGCGTTCCTCGCATTTTCCGCGTCTTCTAGGGGGAGAGTGTGGCGAAAGGATTGGCCTTTCCTTAGATTCTCTCTTTCGCCCCCCTCCACTTTGAAGAGGCTGAGGGGGGGTATTTATAATGGTGTATTTCTCGTCTCCCCCCTTCACTTTACGTGATGAGCTGGGGCCATCTTGGAGTTGTGTCCCTTGGGGACCGTTCCCGACGGGTGAAGCCTGACGTGACTCATCAGCTCCTGTTTTTCGGCGGGCGTGCCGTTATCAGTGGCGCTTGTCCCGAGCGTCCTTTTGGTTTGACGAGTCATTTCGGTTGTCGGCTTTATAGGTGTCAAGCGCTACTCCTCGTATGGCGCTCCTTTTGGTTTGACGAGTCATTTCGGTTGTCGGCTTTATAGGTGTCTAGCGTTACTCCTCGTATGGCGCTCCTTTTGGTTTGACGAGTCATTTCCGTCGCCTACCCCTCGTATGGCGCTCCGGTTTGGGTGGCTAAGCTCCGTAAGCTTGCCCCGGCGGTCTTCTTTGGTGGGGGGAGCGAGCGCGTAGCTCGGCCCGTGCCCCTCTCCGGTTTGGGTGGCGAGGATCGGTCCTGCCCCGAAGTCTTTGAGAGGGCGGGTATTGGGCCGTCGCCTCCCCGCAGCCTCTATAGTCGGACGGGTATTGGGCCGTCGCCTACCCCGCATATGGCGCTCCAGTTTGGGTGGCTAAGCTCCGTAAGCTTGCCCCGGAGGTCTTCTTTGGTGGGGGGAGCGAGCGCGTAGCTCGGCCCATGCCCCTCTCCGGTTTGGGTGGCGAGGATTGGTCCTGCCCCGGAGTCTTTGAGAGGGCGGGTATTGGGCCGTCGCCTCCCCGCAGCCTCTATAGTCGGACGGGTATTGGACCGTCGCCTACCCCGCATATGGCGCTCCGGTTTGGGTGGCTAAGCTCCGTAAGCTTGCCCCGGAGGTCTTCTTTGGTGGGGGGAGCGAGCGCGTAGCTCGGCCCATGCCCCTCTCCGGTTTGGGTGGCGAGGATTGGTCCTGCCCCGGAGTCTTTGAGAGGGCGGGTATTGGGCCGTCGCCTCCCCGCAGCCTCTATAGTCGGACGGGTATTGGGCCGTCGCCTACCCCGCATATGGCGCTCCGGTTTGGGTGGCTAAGCTCCGTAAGATTGCCCCGGAGGTCTTCTTTGGTGGGGGGGAGCGAGCGCGTAGCTCGGCCCATGCCCCTCTCTGGTTTGGGTGGCGAGGATTGGTCCTGCCCCGGAGTCTTTGAGAGGGCGGGTATTGGGCCGTCGCCTCCCCGCAGCCTCTATAGTCGGACGGGTATTGGGCCGTCGCCTACCCCGCATATGACGCTCCCGTTTGGGTGGCTAAGCTCCGTAAGCTTGCCCCGGAGGTCTTCTTTGGTGGGGGGAGCGAGCGCGTAGCTCGGCCCATGACCCTCTCCAGTTTGGGTGGCGAGGATTGGTCCTGCCCCGGAGTCTTTGAGAGGGCGGGTATTGGGCCGTCGCCTCCCCGCAGCCTCTATAGTCGGACGGGTATTGGGCCGTTGTCTACCCCGCATATGGGGCTCCGGTTTGGGTGGCTAAGCTCCGTAATCTTGCCCCGGAGGTCTTCTTTGGTGGGGGGAGCGAGCGCGTAGCTCGGCCCATGCCCCTCTCCGGTTTGGGTGGCGAGGATTGGTCCTGCCCCGGAGTCTTTGAGAGGGCGGGTATTGGGCCGTCGCCTCCCCGCAGCCTCTATAGTCGGACGGGTATTGGGCCGTTGTCTACCCCGTATATGGTGCTCCGGTTTGGGTGGCTAAGCTCCGTAATCTTGCCCCGGAGGTCTTCTTTGGTGGGGGGAGCGAGCGCGTAGCTCGGCCCATGCCCCTCTCCGGTTTGGGTGGCGAGGATTGGTCCTGCCCCGGAGTCTTTGAGAGGGCGGGTATTGGGCCGTCGTCTCCCCGCAGCCTCTATAGTCGGACGGGTATTGGGCCGTCGCCTACCCCGCATATGGCGCTCTGGTTTGGGTGGCTAAGCTCCGTAAGCTTGCCCCGGAGGTCTTCTTTGGTGGGGGGGAGCGAGCGCGTAGCTCGGCCCATGCCCCTCTCCGGTTTGGGTGGCGAGGATTGGTCCTGCCCGGGAGTCTTTGAGAGGGCGGGTATTGGGCCGTCGCCTCTATAGTCGGACGGGTATTGGGCCGTCACCTACCCCGCATATGGCGCTCCGGTTTAGGTGGCTAAGCTCCGTAAGATTGCCCCGGAGGTCTTCTTTGGTGGGGGGAGCGAGCGCGTAGCTCGGCCCATGCCCCTCTCCGGTTTGGGTGGAGAGGATTGGTCCTGCCCCGGAGTCTTTGAGAGGGCGGGTATTGGGCCGTCGCCTCCCCGCAGCCTCTATAGTCGGACGGGTATTGGGCCGTCACCTACCCCGCATATGGCGCTCCGGTTTGGGTGGCTAAGCTCCGTAAGCTTGCCCCAGAGGTCTTCTTTGGTGGGGGGGAGCGAGCGCGTAGCTCGGCCCATGCCCCTCTCCGGTTTGGGTGGCGAGGATTGGTCCTGCACCGGAGTCTTGCGCGTTTTGAACTGAAATTTTCATGTAGAAAAGGCAAAATTCGAAGATGCAAAAGGGGACAAGCTATTTCATTCATGACTTACAGTTTCCGGCTATATCACGACTGGCGTTCCGCGTTCTTCTGAGTGATTAGCCCGTCCTCATCAGGGGGGGCTTTGGGGGGCGCGGCCGGTCCTGTTCCCTCCCGCGGTGCCATCAGCTGGAGCTAACTTTTGATGGTAGGAGTCGTCCCTCCGCCCGGTTAAGTCGATCCTCAGGTTCAGCTCTGGTCCCTTGTGCTTGGTCGATCCCACGTAGCAGCTCCTAGACAGCTTCTGGCTTCCCCGTACGAACCCAACCCCTCGGGGGGTTTGGAACTTGACCATCTGGTGGAGAAGGCTGGGGAGCGCTCCGATGGCCGCCATGTAAGGTCGTCCTATGATCCCGTTGTACGCCGATGCAATGTCGACCACAACGAACAGAGTCATCCGAGTGACGACCTGCGGCTCTTCTCCGAGGGTTATTGGCAAGGTGATCACTCCTACAATAGGGGTCGAGTGACCGGTGAAGCCGACGAGGGGTCCGGTACAGGGTCTCAGGTCCGTCGGCCTTAACCCCATCTTTTCGATTGTGGACATGAACAGGATGTCGCAGGAGCTCCCTGTGTCGATCAGGAGGCAGCTGACGATGGCCGTCCCTATCTGGGCCTCGATGACGATTGCGTCGTCATGGGGCAGCTCGACTCCCTCTAGATCCTCGTCGCTGAAAGTAATGGGAGGGTAGGTTATCCTTCTCCCTCTCGGATCCCCTCCAAGACCCACCGTCATCACTTGTCTCGCGTATGCCTTTTTGCTTGACGACGATGCTCCTCCGGAGGATGGCCCACCGCATATCGTGTTTATGCGCATGACGGGTTTCGGGGGGTGAGGCTCTTCCCGCTCACCGTTTGTTGGAGGATCTGCCCTCCGTGCCCTTCGGTGGTTCCCCTCCTCTCGGTCTGGTCTCCTGCCCCCGACGAAGCCCCCTAGGTGGCCCGCCTGGATCAGCCGCTCGATTTCCCTTTTGAGGGTGAAGCAGTCGTCGGTGTCATGGCCATGGTCCCGGTGGTATCGGCAGTATTTTTTGAAATCTCTCCGGGCCGGATCCGACTTCATTTACCGAGGCGGCTCCGGTAGCAGTCCGGCTCTCGTAGCCGCGGCCATCACCTCGATCAGGGGGGCATTGAGTTGCGTGTAATGTGCTCGTAGGGGGCCTTCTTGTCTCGGGACGACTCGGGTGGGCCCTTGGGCCGGGGCGAACTCGCGCGCCGGGCCAGGGCGATCTTGCGGGCGTCGCCCCGCCGGTTCGCGCCTTGGTTGGGCCAGCTGGTCGCGACCTCGGTGCCCCTCTTCTTGCCTCGGACGAGGGTGTGACCGGGGCTCGCCTTGGAATGGCTTCGCTGGGGGAAATATGGCCTTTGTGCCGAGAGTCTTTTCGGCCAACGCATGCCTCTCCGCCATAGCAACCAACGCCTCATAGTCGGCCGGCGGATCCCAGAGCAGGGATTTGTGGAGGCTCCGAGTCCGCAACCCCGTCTTGAAGGCCAGCATAAGCACCTCGTCGCCGCATGTCATCACCGCCCGTCTCTCATCCTGAAAGCGGCAGAGGTATCAGCCCGTTGTCTCCCCTTCTCCTTGGACTATCGTGTTGAGATAGTCTAGGGGCTTCTTTTTCGTCCGCCCGGCCCGAAACTCTTGGCAGAATTGTGGGATAGCTCGCCAAAGCTCCCAACGGATCTTGCGGGTAGGCCGAAGTACCAGTCCAACGCGGTGTCCCTCAGGCTTTGGGAGAAATGCCGGCATAGGAATGCCTCATCCACATCCTGCGCCTCCATTGCCCCCCGGTACTGCTGCACGTGCATGAGGGGGTCGCCTCTTCTGTTGTACGTGGCCAAGTGGGGGGGGGGGTTTGAACCTTATGGGCCTTGGGGTGGACGTAATCCACCGTGCAAGCGGCGTGGCCTCCTCCGGATAGGTAGGGAGATCGGGCGCATCCCCTCTCCGCCATTTGGGGGTCTGGCTCCGATCGCGCCTCGACCGCCGACGGTCCTCCCGCCCCGGGGAGTAGCCTGGCGGTCGCCTGGCGGGGCTCCTTCCCCGGGTCGAGGATTCGATGGGTTGCGGGCTACGGTTCTCCCAGTGCCATCGCCTCCTGGCCGCCTCCCCTCGGGCCTCCGTCCGCTCCTGATTCTCCCGCAGAAGCCTTTCGCGCTCGGCGGTGAGGAAGCGTAGTTGTCGACAAATGGCTTCCTCGTGCAGGCGATCGGAGGAGTGGTGCAGGCGAGGCGAACTGCCTCCTCCCGGTGGGGACCTGGCCAACAACGGGCCCCACCCGTCCCCGAGCCGCCGGCCCGTCGCCGTCACCTCCAGAATTTCCCGGTTGCTTTCGTTCTCCCTCCTTAGCCTCTCGCGCTCCGCGATGATGAAGCGGAGCTGGTGGCGGGCGGTCTCTTCGTCCTGGTAGGCCCTCCGGGCGGTCTCGGCCGCTTCGTCCAAACGCCTTTACACGGCGGCCGCCTCCTCCCGGCGCCTCCACAGCCGCGCGACCTCCATTTCCTCTTCCAGGAGCTTCTGCTGGGCCGCAACCTCCTTGGCGAGCCCCCTGTTCTCCCCCTCCTCCTCGAACTGAGGGTGGAGATTCCGTCTCACGTTCTGGGGCTCCGAGGGGCCGGGCTATGGCTCCACCCCCACCGCCGGGTAGCTTCCCATCGCCTGAGTAACGACCTCGAAGCTCTTCAGGACTGCGTGGGCCGAAGTATGGTCAGTCTCGGTGCCCATCCCCGGAGGGGGGTCGGGCACCGGGGTGATTAGTATAGAGAGCGGCTCCTGACCCACGGGATCCTTGCCGTGGTCAGGGTTCCGAGTGATCGGCATGGAGTTTAACATGGGTGTGACCCTTCGTTCCCACAGACGGCGCCAATTGTTACGAGGTGGAACTCGCACACAATGAATTTGTATCGAGGGAAACCAAGAGCACGGTGGTTCTGTTGGCAAGAGGGTTTAGGTGGGCAATTTAACAAGTGATTAATGGGGTGAAGAGGCTGGACTTGCCGCCGGGGGTGGCCACGGAGTCAAATCTCACCGGACACGACGGAAGACGATCGGGTGGCGGGAGGCTGAAGCTGATATCGACCGAGGGGCGAGCTTTCCTGTAGCACGAGCAACTCGTCAGAAGGGCAGGGTTGGGGTCCAACACTTAGCCCCTCCGATGCCTAAGTCAGTAATAGGACTTAAAACGGGGGCTAGGCACGCCGGTCGGACTGAGGGTGTGTCGACCGTACGTGGCGAGCTATAAGTGGGAGAACAAAGATATGGACGACCTTTGCTCTCGTGTGTGAGTAATGGATTGAGAGAGAGAATTTGCCAACCTCCTCACCGTAAGAAGTGAGGGGGTATTTATACCTGATGGGAGATGACTAGGCGGGGCTGACCTGGCATGCTGACTCGACGTGCTGAGCTGGCTCGGTTGTCAGCGGAAGCTTCGGACGAGGATGTCTGGAACAGGAGTGCCTGACCTGCTTTTGTCAGACGGCGCAACGGTCAGGGGCACTTTTGTCAGGAGGTCAGGGCCGAAAGCATTAAGTGTCAGGGGGCTCAGCTGCCCGGGGGTGCTTTGTCAGATGGTCGGGCGGCGTTGGTGTCAGTCGTGTCCTTATCCTAGGTTGTTTATCGTTGGTGACGAACTAAAGGTCTGGCCATGCTATCCCTGGCGCCGTGGTTCGTGGGGACCAGCCGGGTCGACCGGCTCGGGGGTTGTCCGGCCTGGCCGTGACCCTTTTCGGTCGTGGTTCGCTGGGCTGCTGGCCCGGAAGGATACGCACGTGCCTACGTCAGCATACCCGGCGGCGCTGCCTGGGCGCTCCCTAAGTGCACTGCCCCTGGCGGGTCGAGCAACGGCGGTTGTACGTCCCGGACGGGAGGGGGGTGCTGCGAGGTGCGCCCGTCCCCGTGTAGCCTCGGACCTCCGGGATGGCGGCCCTTTCGCGAAGGGGAAAGTTCACGGGGCATGTCAGCGGATCTGGGTGGGAGTCGGACTCCTACGATCTTTAGGTCGTAACACTATTTATTTATTATTTCTTTGTGATTATTTGTTGAATATCTCGTTGATGCATGCTAGGATGAATTCTCTTGCTATTATTGAATCTTCTATTGTTCTTCCTATGATGCATGAGTAGTATTTTCTAGGGCTAAGGGATTAGCCCATGGAACTTACGATTTAGATGCAAAGTTGGGATTTTTATGGTGCGTTGGTTATAAATGGGGTTGTATTTTGGTTGATCTATTAAAATCCCTAGGAGAATTCGTACTGAGATCGTGTCCACGGTCGGTGGAATCGATTAGCTTAAGGAATATCCTACGGATTTAATTAGGGAGTTAGTGGATTCAACCGAGGCACGTGACCATGCCCGGCTCGTGCCTTGAGGGGATCCACCGACGAACTATATAACTAATTGACGGCTACAGCCATTGCGTCAATAAGAGCCACCAAAATACCTCGAAGCTCTAACCCATGAGAGTGGTACGAGTTGAGAGCGTTCAAACCACGAGAGTGGTGAGAAATTTGTATATCCTTAATGCACGTACCGTATGCACCTGTCGTGCGAGCGGGGTTAATGCGATACGTTAGATTCATGATGCCTAGACGCATGAATTCACTTTCTAGATGCTACAAATCCTTAATTAAACGAATGCAACGTAAAAGTCCCAACCTAGCGTCGACATCCGACAGTCCTAGTGGCGAGTCTTAAAGCCCGAGTCTTTTGTATTTTATTTCTCTCTTTCTTTGTGTGGAACCCCATATTTGCGACATCGCGTGACACGACGTTCGCATCCATCACCATCACGACCCTCCGCACTTCACATCCACCAATAAACCCGCAAGTCTAACTCAACCTAGGAGTAGATAGGTAGTATACCACCGCTTCCCCGTGTTCGATACCCGCTTGCCACTATACCGTGCGCTTGCGGTAAACGACACCGTTCGGGGTTACATTCCGGACGCATCAAGTTTATGGCGCCGTTGCCGGGGAAGCGTTCCGCCATATTACCTATTTACCACGATTAGGTTGATTAGATTGTGTTTATATATATATATATATATATATATATATATATATATATATATATATATATATATATATATATATATATATATATATATATATAAACATAAAAAAAATTATCTTTTTTTCCCTTTCTTTAATTTTTTTGTCTTTATAAAATAGAGAGATTTTTTCCGCACCACCTACTATTACTATTATCTTTATCTCTCTTTGTACAACTGACGTCTTTTTCAGGTTGTCTATTTTTCTTGATCAGGTACAGTTGATGCAGCGATGATACTTTCAAAGACGCGACCGGGTTCTATACGGTCTTATATATACCTCGCTACATTTCATCAGGCTGATGGAGAGTCCCTCAGAGAAGCATTGTGTAAATTTGAAAGAATATTAGGGATGTTCCATATGGAGTCAGACCATGAGTGGGATGGTTCCAGGCTACTTGATATCTTTGCTAGAAGACTAAAAGGGCCCTCACGTGAGATCATGAAGAGGATGCAAGTGGGAAAGTTTAGTGATCTGCAGCTGGCAGCAACCTTGGAGCAAATAATTGATGATGCTCGATCTACCGGTTGACTAACCGTTACAGTAGGTAAACCATCCGACCAAGTACTCATCGATTTTATTATGGCTAATGTCTCTGATGCAGGTACTATCATAGATGGAGTGTATGCTTCACTTGAAGGTGATCACATCCACCTTTACACGATTAACACTCCACAGATAGAGATATCTGAGCTGCCAGAGTAGGACACATATATGGACCTATTGAGAGGCATCGTAGACGCAGTTCGGTGCACCGGTCCATTGACGATAACGGCAGGTGACCCTTTTGAGCTTGGATTTCAAATTTTTATTACTCATCGTATCTCTTCCACAGGCACAATTGATGATGGAGTCTGCGCTCTAGTTGAGGGGCACAAGACCCACTTTTATACCGTGGCCGAGATACTGGAGCCCATAGAGCCACCTGCACCTGCTATTGAGAGGGCCAGGCCATGCAATCAGGTGCCTCGAGTTCCAAGATCGAAACGAAGACATAGGCATAGAAAGGAGATGATGAAATTCACTTTGCCTACCATACCTGAGGAACCAGAGGAGGAGGCCGAAGCAGTGCATCGCGAGGAGGCCGAGCTATATTTATTTTACATATTGCATGCGGAGCCAGAGACTTTCGCCGAGGGGGTCGTGCGTCGGGACGAGGATATAGCCATTCACGAGGATCCCGAGCATCACCCTCCTCCTTCAGAGCTTCTGCAGCCACCTCGTTCGTCCACTGACTCTGAGGACCACCCACCAGAGCTTACTGCCCCCTTCAGGGAGATCTCTTCACCTCCTCGCCCTTTACATTTGATTCCCCTCCCGTGTATGATGTTTATTACGATTCGGATTTCAATAACTCATTGCACCTTTTACTGGATACACATACATATGATCAAGAGGTACAATGGGATGTATACGAGGAGGAGGGCGAGGAGTTAGCACACATGGACGCTGTTGAATATGATCAGGAGGTACGCTGGGATGAGTCTGACGATGATGAGGAGCATCCTGACGAGACCCACTCCATTATGCCAGAGTTACCTGAGGAACCAGATGAAAACAACGAGGAGTTGATCGACGTGGTGCATGAAAGTAGAGATTTATTTCTAGGGAAGTGTTGTCAATTATTTTTTATTTTAAATAATATTGTTGATGACCCTATCTGGAATACATTTATTCTGGGGAAAAATTATCCACATCAGATTGATGCAGCTTATCTCTTTCAGCATACATGTGGAGTCCTTGGGGAGATGCTGGGAGCCGCATTGCTGGAATCTGATGGAGCCCGTGGAGATACGCACCTGGCGGAGCCACGAAAAGTGCAGATAGAGCAGCTGCCTGCACCGGCAAAGATTCTGGATCTGCCTTTTGCTACAGGTGATACCAATCCAGTAGTGTAGAATTTTATGCTTTAAATAATCACGAATCCTCTCGACAGCAAGAGGACCGTATATGATTTTATTTGTTTTTTTAGTTAAATAAATTCACCCCACATGACGGCTCATTTATCTTTTGCACCGAACCCTCTACTTATCATGCTTGCCCACCATTATTTTTGGCGTTTATTTCGCCTCTCTCCCCAATTTTTATGTGATGTTTAAGCTTGGGGGAGAGAAACTATTTTGTTGAGTGGCCCCCTTTCTTGTCGTTGTCATCTATTTATATCATACACACATTGAGGACAATGTGATGTTTAAGCTTGGGGGAGTGCATAGTGCACGCACTTGCTTTATCGTGAAACACACTTCGTATTTTGCATATGAACCATGTTCACTCTTATAGTTATATCTCATATGCTTTATTTTTTTATGAAATATCGTGGATTTTTTTATGAACGTTGATATCTGTCAGATTAGAGGTTAATTCCTTGATTAGTGTATCTTTGTTAATATGTTTTTTCATAGTTGAATCCATAGTTTGACACAACCATATTCTCGAAACAGTTAAGTTAAAAATGAATGAATAAACTCTGAAAATTATTTGACACTTGCGTGATTTGCTTGATAATTCTATTGTTTCATGGATATTTAGTGATTCAAAAGAGATAGGATAACCCCACGACAACCAAAGTAGTGATGATTAGGATTCCTGAAACCGAGCCATGTCTAAATTCTATGCTTTTTCTTTTTCTTTTGTGAATAGCCAATAAATGATCTTTTGATCATATTTTGCATTCCATCGCATTTACGTGAGTTTGCAAAAATCTCAAAAATACAAAAATCAAACAAATATCTTGAATAAAAGGCCCTAGGGGTTCTTCGTAACCCGATGCCCTGAGATCGTCTGGTCTGGGATGCATAGGCCGCCTTTTGTATATATTGAGTTATCTCGTGTATACAAAGAAAGAAAAAATGCGTATGAAATATTCATATAGCCAAAAACAATATAAAACTACAAAAATCCCATATCCTTATCTCCATTTCTATATAGAACTAAGACATGGCAAAGTTGATGGGTTCTAGGAGTCTTGAAATGATCGTAGTGTGATGATGCCTTACCTTGATTGAATTTTCTAAATTCATTCCATGAAGTATAACAAAATACCACGCATGCTTGAAAATGTTTGGTCATGACATATTATACTGCTTAGAGAATGAGTTGTGAACATTGGTTTCATTTCTGTGAACTTAGTATATTGCATGATAAACTATGATGTGATATAACTCTAATCTCTTTTTATTGCTTATCAAGTTCATTTTATTTATTGAAATCCACGTTATTTCAATTTGAGCGAGATTTAATTATTTGGGGTGCATATGTGTTCTAATTTCATATTGACGCGTGTTCACGAGATCTTGCATATCTTGGGTTCTTGTATTTTTCTGAATTTAAGATTGAACCCCTTGTCTCCATTAACACATCACCGCCTCACATCTTCATTGTATCCCACTCCCGTGTTAGCTTCTTACTAGTCTTCCTCGAGGACGAGTAAGAGGTAAGCTTGGGGGATTTTGATGTGTCATTATATTTCACATTTTATCGATGAGATTACACGTCAAAATGATTGCTCAATTACATATTTCATATGCTTTTACGCTATTATTTGGAATAATATGACTTTCGGAGCGTTTATGTCCATTTCAGGGATTTGGTCGATATTGGAGCAATTTGGAGCCAATAAGACAGTCGGCGATGTGAGAACACCAATGAGACTCATGATGACATATTTGAGGTACCAAAGAAGAATACTAGAGCAAGGAAGGGGCAAGAGAGAAAGTCGCGCGATCGAGCTATGATGCGGCGAAGGAATCGAGTGACCCGAAGTGCTGAAAACGGGACAGTCGTCCACTATTTCTAAATCTGCTATCACATGGTATTTTTTACTATTTTTCTGATATTTTTTTCAGGTAGTATACTTCAAGACGGTTTCAACGCCACCAAGAACGCGCCAATCAGAGATCAGATGAGCCCTGGAGAATTTCTGCAAGTTGATGGTGCAGTGCTGAAATTGTTCTCAGCAACCTACTCGGCCGAGTAGCACTCTACTCGGCCCGAGTCGTGCACTACACAGTCAGAATGCTGTTTTTGGTGTCTGACTCGACCGAGCAAACTCCTACTCGGCCCGAGCACCTCCTACTCGGCCCGAGTCACGTGCAAATGAGGCTGAAATGCGTTTTTAGTCCCAATCAGCCGAGCAACCTTCGACTCGACCGAGCAACCTCCTGCTCGGTCCGAGCAACGTCCTACTCGACCGAGCAGTGCCGAATCAGCCCAGGTTGGCAGAGCGATGTATTTTGGAGTATGTGGATTCTCTGTACGACTCGACCGAGCAGCCGAACGACTCGACCGAGCTGCCGAACAACTCGACCGAGCAGCTTTGTGCTCGGGCCGAGTCACTGTGGGCCCATTATTTGATCTGCGCCCGGATTTTTGGAACGATTGGAGGGTTTTTGGGGGGATTTCTTCTGAGCCGCCAGGGAGAGTTTGATAGAGACTTCTGTAGGGGAGTTTTGGGGAGATTTTTAGATTAGTTTTGGAGGAGATTTTTGTATACTTTTCAAAAGGGAATTTTTAGATCTTTCTTAGGCTTTTGTGGAGACGATCTTTTGGGGAGTTTGGCCATGCCCTAGGCCCCTCCTTTGTATCAAGATAAGTACTTTTGTCTCTTTAATTCTATTTATTTGTTATTTCTTTGTGATTATTTGTTGAATATCTCGTTGATGCATGCTAGGATGAATTCTCTTACTATTATCGAATCTTCTATTGTTCTTCCTATGATGCATGAGTAGTATTTTCTAGGGCTAAGGGATAAGCCCATGGAACTTACGATTTAGATGCAAAGTTGGGATTTTTATGGTGCGTTGGTTATAAATGGGGTTGTATTTTGGTTGATCTATTAAAATCCCTAGGAGAATTCGTACTGAGATCGTGCCCACGGTCGGTGGAATCGATTAGCTTAAGGAATATCATATGGATTTAATTAGGGAGTTAGTGGATTCAACCGAGGCACGTGACCATGCCCGGCTCGTGCCTTGAGGGGATCCACCGACGAACTATATAACTAATTGACGGCTACAGCCATTGCGTCAATAAGAGCCACCAAAATACCTCGAAGCTCTAACCCATGAGAGTGGTACGAGTTGAGAGCGTTCAAACCACGAGAGTGGTGAGAAATTTGTATATCCTTAATGCACGTACCGTATGCACCTGTCGCACGAGCAGGGTTAATGCGATACGTTAGATTCATGATGCCTAGACGCATGAATTCACTTTCTAGATGCTACAAATCCTCAATTAAACGAATGCAACGTAAAAGTCCCAACCTAGCTCGACATCAGACAGTCCTAATGGCGAGTCTTAAAGCCCGAGTCTTTTGTATTTTATTTCTCTCTTTCTTTGTGCGGAACCCCATATTTGCGACATCGAGTGACACGACGTTCGCATCCATCACCATCACGACCCTCCGCACTTCACATCTACTAATAAACCCGCAAGTCTAACTCAACCTAGGAGTAGATAGGTAGTATAGCACCGCTTCCCCGTGTTCAATACCCGCTTGCCACTATACCGTGCGCTTGTGGTAAACGACATCGTTCGGTGTTACATTCCAGACGCATCAAGTTTATGGCGCCGTTGCCGGGGAAGCGTTCCGCCATATTACCTATTTACCACGATTAGGTTGATTAGATTGCGTTAATATATATATATATATAAACATAAAAAAATTATCTTTTTTTTCTTTCTTTAATTTTTTTGTCTTTATAAAATAGAGAGATTTTCCCCCACCACCTACTATTACTATTATCTTTATCTCTCTTTGTACAACTGACGTCTTTTCCAGGTTGTCTATTTTTCTTGATCAGGTACAGTTGATGCAGCGATGGTACTTTCAAAGACGCGACCGGGTTCTATACGTTCTTATATATACCTCTATACATTTTATCAGGCTGATGGAGAGTCCTTCAGAGAAGCATTGTGTAAATTTGAAAGAATGTTAGGGATGTTCCGTACAGAGTCAGACCATGAGTGGGATGGTTCCAGGCTACTTGATATCTTTGCTAGAAGACTAAAGGGGCCCTCACGTGAGTTCATGAAGAGGATGCAAGTGGGAAAGTTTAGTGATCTGCAGCTGGCAGCAACCTTGGAGCAAATGATTGATGATGCTCGATCTACCGGTTCACTAACCGTTACGTTAGGTAAACCATCCGACCAAGCACTCATCGATTTTATTATGGCTAATGTCTCTGATGCAGGTACTATCATAGATGGAGTGTATGCTTCACTTGAAGGTGATCACATCCACCTTTACACGATTAACACTCCACAGATAGAGACATCTGAGCTGCCAGAGGAGGACACATATATGGACCTATTGAGAGGCATCGTGGACGCAGTTCGGTGCACCGGTCCATTGACGATAACGGCAGGTGACCCTTTTGAGCTTGGATTTCAAAATTTTATTACTCATTGTCACGCCCCGCTTCCCTAAAATGGAGGCAAGACGTGAAAAGGTCCGCACGAGAGTGGAGCTGTGAAGCCCCAAACCCGATAAGCGTCAATAAAACAAAAGCAGGTCCCTGTAACCACAAACAGAACAACAATAATAACACAAGGAGAGACAGAAATAAAATCTCAAATCTCAGAATTTGTCCAACATTAAAAATTAAGTTCAACATCCAGAAAAGCCACCGGGCTAAAAAAAGAGTCTAAAGGCCCAGAACAAGGCCAAACATAACAAAGTATTGGTGCCACGCACCGACAACAAAACAGTCTAAACAACAACACAAACAGTCTCTACGACTGATCGCCCGTGTCCACGAAGTCCTCGTCAAACACAGGCTCGGGCTCGGCGTCCGCAAACACCTCGTCCTCAACAATGAACTCAGGCTCAGGATCTAACATGTGTCACCCAAAAGAGTAAAGGGGCACATGTCAGCAAGTCTAAAAGACTTGGGCAAGGAAACTGAAAGAAAGGTAAACTAACAACCTAGCAGTTATAGTATGCGTGACATGGCAATTTTGGTATGAGAGCACAAGTAAGGCATGTTGTAACAATAGGTGCAAGAAAACAATTATCACGGCATGTCAAGAGTAGCCAAGCTACTAACAATCTCAATCTTTTCACTAGTCACGTTTCAAGTTGTTTGTAGATGTTTACGCCTTACAGCTGAACTGTTTGACATTCACACTGATTGGCCGCTTAACACTACCCCAGAACCCAGAGTTTACGCCTTACAACTGAAGTTGCTGATCGGGCATACTCCCAGTTGAATGGCCGCTTAACCCTTACCCCATCCCACACGTAAACAAGCCAGGGTCCCTGTACACGATGCTCAGTAAATGAGCCAGGGTTGCCCCGCACAAGAGCTTGTTATTAGGTTCACAATTTGACGTAGGGTTATGCCTGCAACGCAGGTGCCTAGCCGAAAACAAGTAGATCAGGCATTGGCTATCAACCAACTCACGTGGCCCGCTTCTGAAACACGAGCCAGGAAAACACAAGTAATGTAGCGTGTGCTACGAATGCGACATTCAACATGGATAACATGGATGAAAATTAATTCGCGTACCGTTAAATAAAATTAAACATGACATGTTAGTTATGCAACATGATAAATGATGGATCTAACTTCGTTGTCAAGCTAGATCATGGAATTGCGCCTAGGCGAGTATCATTTCGTCGCCTAGTCTCTTTTACGCCTACACAAGCAAATGGCCTAAGACATGGCCCAAAACCCTAAGTGGCAAGTTTCACTTGCCTAGTACCGAGGATGACGATCAACGAGGCCGTCACACAAATGCTAACTACAGAGATAAGATCGCTGCCATGGCAAAACAATATTAGAACAACATCCAACCTAGTTTTTTATTAGGGTTTTACAAAAACACAAATGGGTTAGGAGAATATTAAAGGGGCGAGTTATTACTGAATTGCTAGCGGAAGAACGATGCCGAGCAAGCACGGCGACGGAAGAAACGATCCGGGGAACCTAGGGTTCAGATCTGGAAATGGGGAGAAAATCTGGAGAAATGGGGTTTTGGGGATTTTCGGGGGTTTTCCGGCGACCTAGAGGTGGTGGCCGGCCTAAATGGAGAGGGAGATGGGCTCTTGATGAAGGGGAAGAGCTAGAGGAGGGTTGGGGAAGATCAGAGGTCAAGGGGGAAGGAAAGAGGCCAAGAGAAGAGAAAGAAAGAAAAGAAACGAAGTGGGGTTTAAATAGAAAACGATCTGGCGGCTGCCCAGAAATTAGGGTTTTGACACTGATTAGTCGGTCAAAGAGCAACCACTGACCGACTAGTTTGGGACCTAGTCGGTCGGTTGACCAACGCAGACCGACTAAGTGCAAACAGTAACTTCTGGCGAAAAATAGGATTTAGATTTAGTCGGTCAAAGAACAACTACTAACCGACTAGTTTCTTATCTAGTCGGTCGACGAACGTTCTTAGACCGACTAAGAATGAATAGTACTTGGTATCAAAAATGATCATAGAGCTAGTCAGTTAAAGAACGATTGCTGACCGACTAGTTTGCAACCTAGTCGGTCGACAAATGTTCTTAGACCGACTAACGACAAACAGTAACTCCTAAATAATTAACAAAGCCCACTAGTCGGTCCATGAAGGTTTGCCGACCGACTAAATCATCATCTAGTCGGTCGGTTCCCCTTCTTGTACCGGCTAACGTGCACAGAAAGTCCCGAAATGGAGCGCGAAGCTCCGGGATCGATTCATAAGACTCCTAGGCTTGATCTAACCATAAGATATGACCGATACGAAGCCCGTCACGAATGACTTACTCCGAAATCGACGATCCTAAGGAAGAAGCTAGAAAATCACGACGAAACGATCGAAAGTGAAAGCTACGGAGACGAAAACCACGCATAAGGAGAAAATCTACCAAAACATATATTATAATATAAATAACCCAGATACATGAAAACCAGTCGTTACATCCTCCCCAACTTAAGAAAAATTCCGTCCTTGGAATTTCCCAACACTCACGTGTCCGGGAACAAAAGTGGAAAACGCTCTCGTATCTCATCCTCATTCTCCCAAGTAGACTCTCCTGGCGAGCCGTGTCGCCACATCACCCTCACAAGATTGACAACCTTGTTCCGAAGTGACTTCTGACGCCTGTCCAGAATCTGCACTGGCTGCTGGTCATACGTCATATCAGGGCGAACGGTAATCTCCGAGAAATCCACAGCATGAGATGGATCGCTAATGTATCGACGAAGCTGCGACACATGGAAAACATTGTGAACTCCTTCCAAAGATGGCAGCAAGGCTAAGCGGTAAGCTATCTCGCCAACTTTCTCCAGAATGTCAAACGGTCCAATGTATCGCGGGCTCAACTTCCCTCGCTTCCCAAAACGAATCACACCACGATTCGGGGAAATCTTCAAGAACACATGGTCGCCCGGCTGAAACTCCAAAGGACGGCGTTTAGCATCCGCCCAATGCTTAAAACGGTCCTGAGCAATCCTCAACCTCTCCCGAATGTTCCTGACAACATCCACGGCCTCCACAATCATCTCAGGTCCCAACAGCTCCCGATCGCCAATGTCATCCCAACTCAATGGCGAACGACATTTCCTCCCGTAAAGTGCAGCGAAAGGTGCCATGCCAATACTCGCCTGGAAGCTGTTGTTGTAAGAGAACTCCACCAGATGTAGATGGTCCTCCCACGAACCCTTGAAATCCAACATGCACGCCCTCAGCATGTCTTACAAGATCTGAATCGTCCTCTCGGACTGGCCATCCGTCTGCGGATGGTACGCCGTGCTGAAACTCAGACGCGTACCCAAGCTCTTCTGTAAACTCTGCCAGAACTGAGATGTGAACCTCGTGTCTCTGTCCGACACGATACTCACGGGGACTCCGTGAAGTCACACGATCTCCTGCACGATTCACGTTACATCACTAACCAAACTAGGAAAAGGAAATAGGAATGGAGAGTAAAAGAATCTACTTCCATGTATCTCCTCGCTAGCGCCTCAGTGGACTGTCCCACTCGGAACGGAATAAAGTGCACAGATTTGGTCAATCGATCTACGATTACCCAAATCGCATCATTCTGCTTCGGACTCCGAGGTAGTCCAGTCACGAAATCCATAGTGATATGTTGCCATTTCCACTCCGGAATCGGAAGCGGTTGTAGCAACCCTGTCGTACGCTGATGCTCCGCCTTTACCTGCTGGCAAACCAAACACTTGGCTACACTCCGAGCCACACTCCTTTTCATACCATGCCACCAATAGTTCAGACGAAGATCCTTGTACATCTTGGTCCTACCAGGATGCACAGAATACGGCGAACTGTGTGCCTCCACCATCAACTCCTCTCTAATATCCCCAGCTGGCACACACAACCTGGCTCCAAACCTCAGCGAGCCATCCTCATGAATCAAAAAGCCAGTCCGCAGACCGGCTTCCACCTGCTCCCGAATCTTTACCAGCTTCGGATCTCCAGCCTGGCCAGCCTTGATCATATCCACAATCAACGACTGAATATGCATACTCATCAACGAAGAGGCCTCCCCAGGAAGAACAATCTCAACACCAGACTCGCAAAAACCCTGCTGCAATCTCCACTGTGAAGTCAACAACATCACCGCTGGAAGCCTACTCAGCGCATCAGGAACCACATTCACCTTGCCAGGGTGAAACCGCAAATCAATCTCATAATCCGCCATGAGCTCCAACCATCGACGCTGTCGCATGTTGAGCTCCTTCTGAGTAAAAATATACTTCAAGATTTTGTGATCGGTGAAGATCTTCACTTTCTCACACAGCAGGAAGTGCCTCCAAATCTTAAGAGCAAACACAACAGCTGCCAACTCCAAATCATGTGTCGGGTAATTCTTCTCATGAACCTTGAGCTGACGAGAAGCATAAGCCACAACATGCTCGTGCTGATGCAACACACAATCGAGACCCTTGCCAGAAGCATCGCAAAAGATCTCGAATCCTCCACTGCGATCAGTCACTACAAGAATAGGGGCAGTCGTCAATCTCTCCCTCAGAACGCCAAAAGCATTCTCACAATCACCTGACCAAACAAATGGTACATCCTTCCGAGTCAATCTGGTCATCGGCTCAGCAATACGGGAAAAGTCCTTAATGAAGCGCCGATAATATCCCGCCAAACCAAGGAAACTTCGAATCTCAGAAGCTGACTGCGGAACAGGCCACTCTCCGATAGCCCTAATCTTCTCGGGATCCACTGAAATTCCATCGCCAGTCACCACATGCCCGAGAAAAGCAAATCGGTCCAGCCAAAACTCGCACTTCGAAAACTTAGCATACAAACGATGCTCCCTCAAAATCTCCAACACTGTCCTCAAGTGCGACGCATGCTCCACCTCCGACTTTGAATAGATCAGAATGTCGTCAATGAAGATAACGACAAACTTATCTAAAAGGTCATAGAAAATCAGGTTCATCAGATTCATGAAAACTGCGGGTGCATTGGTTACACCGAAAGGCATAACAACAAACTCATAGTGTCCATACTTCGTCCTGAACGCTGTCTTCGGAACATCATCCTTCTTCACCTTCAGCTGATGATAACCACTCCTCAGATCCAACTTCGAAAACACCCTCGAACCTCCAAGCTGATCAAAAATATCATCGATGCGAGGCAACGGGTATTTATTCTTAATGGTCACCGCATTCAACTCCCGATAGTCCTTGCACATGCGACGCGAACCATCCTTCTTCTTTACCAGCAGCACCGGTGCTCCCCATAGAGACACACTAGGATTGATATAACCCTTCTGCAAAAGCTCATCCAGCTGCTTCCGCAACTCCTCCAACTCAGCGGGAGCCATACGATATGGAGCCTTCGAAATCGGCTGCTCTCCCGGAATAAGATCAATAGAAAATTCCAGAGCGTGATCAGGTGGCAATCCAGACATCTCCTCGGGGAAGACGTCATCGAAGTCCCGCACAACCGCTGGCCTCTCCAGCTTCATCTGCATAGCCACCAACTCCACCGGTCTGGCCCGAAACCTGACAGGACCAAGCGAACTGCTATCCCGACAGAACTCAAATACTGGGTGTCCGGGAATCACGAACACCACCTTCTTCTTCCGACGGTCGATCGTAGCATAGAACCTCGCAAGCCAATCCATCCCAAGGACCGCATCATAGTTGATGATGTTGTGGACGAAGAAATCAGCGTAAAGCTCATGTCCACAAACCACCAACGAGCAAGAATTGCAACCATGATGCACCGAGACCACGCCATTCCCTGTGACGATATTCCAACTCTTCGGAAGAGGGGACGTCGACAAAGAATGCTTCTCCACGAAGCTCCGAGAAATAATGCACATCGATGCACCTGAGTCAAAGAGGACTCGTGCAGGAAATGTGCACACCAAAATCACACCTAACAAGCAATTTAACAATCAAGCCCTAGTCTAGCAAACAATCATGTTCAAGCAACCAACATAATCTAACAATCAAAACTAGCTAGGAAAGCAACAGCTAGATTAAGGATTACCTGCGATAACCTCATCCACAGCTCCGTTCTCCACAGCGGTCATCAGAGACACCTGCCGCCTCGACAGAAAAGCCTGCCTCTGTGGAACAAGAGCTGCTCCATGTCCCGCAGGAACAGATGCTCTCTGCTGCAATGGCTGCGCTGCAACAGGTTCCCTTCGCAACTGATTCACATGCCGACAATCCTTTGCGACATGAGAAGCATCACCACAGACCAAACACTGGCCCAGAAATTTCCTACACTGATCCTTGATGTGGCCAGGCTTGCCGAAAAAATGGCAAGTCTTCTGATTAGGCCCTCCTGGCCTCTTGAACTGCACCGGATGATTAGGCTTGAAACCAGGCCTAACCATCGCCCTGGCCTGCTCCATAGGCCTCTTCCCAGCTCCAGCAACATGTCCTCTCCTCTGACGCAGGTTCAGCTCCTGCCTCCTCGCAGCGACCAGAACCTTCTGATAAGAGTCCAGATCAGAGGAAGACACAAAACTCTGCAGCTCCAAAGCAAGTCCCTGCAGGAACCTCTGAGCCCTCTCATCAGCATCCTGCACTATCTTCGATGCGAACCGACTCAGCCTAGTGAACTCTTGGTGGTACTGATCCACCGTCGAGCTCCCTTGCTTCAGCTCAATAAAACGCTGCAGCATCTCCTTCCTAGCAGCCTTCGGAAAGAACTCCTCATCGAAACTGGACTTGAAGGTAGCCCAAGCTATCGGCTCCTCCAACAGCTCCTCCTCAGCATCCCACCAATTCCGAGCATTATCCTTGAGTTGCCTCTTCGCCAGATCAACCCATCCAGCCGGGCCAATCTTCGCCATCTTCAAATTATCCTCTATATTCCGAATCCACTCATCGGCAGCCAGAGGACCCTCAGACCCATCAAAATATGCGGGACCCAGCTCCCGAAAGTGCTTCGCTCCCGGCTCGGAGCGAGGGGCATCCTGAACTGCCCGAGCACCCCGAACAACTGGAGCATTCTGGACTTGCAGGAGCACGCCCTGTTGCACCTGCATCATCTGAAGCATCATCCGCATCATCTCCCCATTGGTGGGCTCCCGCTCAGGCTCCTCGTCATGAGGGGGCGCACCGCTACCACCGCCATGAGTAAATCGCCTTCCTGCCATCTAATGACGCAGAAAACGAGACAGATTAGACTCATAGCTTATGACTCGGACGTCGAACTTAGTTTATTGGACATTCTAATATTATTATCGTCATTCCGATAATCGCAATTACAGAAGACGACCTGCATGGGCCACCAACAAAACCTGTCACGCCCCGCTTCCCTAAAATAGAGGCGAGACGTGAAAAGGTCCGCACGAGAGTGGAGCTGTGAAGCCCCAAACCCGATAAGCGTCAATAAAACAAAAGCAGGTCCATGTAACCACAAACGGAACAACAATAATAACACAAGGAGAGACAGAAATAAAATCTCAAATCTCAGAATTTGTCCAACATTAAAAAATAAGTTCAACATCCAGAAAAGCCACCAGGCTAAAAGAAAGAGTCTAAAGGCCCAGAACAAGGCCAAACATAACAAAGTATTGGTGCCACGCACCGACAACAAAACAGTCTAAACAACAACACAAACAGTCTCTACGACTGATCGACCGTGTCCACAAAGTCCTCGTCAAACACAGGCTCGGGCTCGACGTCCGCAAACACATCGTCGTCAACAATGAACTCAGGCTCAGGATCTAACATGTGTCACCCAAAAGAGTAAAGGGGCACATGTCAGCAAGTCTAAAAGACTTGGGCAAGGAAACTGAAAGAAAGGTAAACTAACAACCTAGCAGTAATAGTATGCGTGACATGGAAATTTTGGTATGAGAGCACAAGTAAGGCATGTTGTAACAATAGGTGCAAGAAAACAATTATCACGACATGTCAAGAGTAGCCAAGCTACTAACAATCTCAATCTTTTCACTAGTCACGTTTCAAATTGTTTGTAAATGTTTATGCCTTACAGCTGAACTGTTTGACATTCACACTGATTGGCCGCTTAACACTACCCTAGAACCCAGAGTTTACGCCTTACAACTGAAGTTGCTGATCGGGCATACTCCCAGTTGAATGGCCGCTTAACCCTTACCACATCCCACACGTAAACAAGCCAGGGTCCCTGTACACGATGCTCAGTAAATGAGCCAGGGTTGCCCCGCACAAGAGCTTGTTATTAGGTTAACAATTTGGCATAGGGTTATGCCTGCAACGCAGGTGCCTAGCCGGAAACAAGTAGATCGGGCATTGGCTATCAACCAACTCACGTGGCCCGCTTCTGGAACACGAGCCAGGAAAACACAAGTATTGTAGCGTGTGGTACGAATGCGACATTCAACATGGATAACATGGATGACAATTAATTCGCGTACCGTTAAATAAAATTAAACATGACATGGTAGTTATGCAACATGATAAATGACGGATCTAACTTCGTTGTCAAGCTAGATCCTGGAATTGCGCCTAGGCGAGTATCATTTCGTCGCCTAGTCTCTTTTACGCCTACACAAGCAAATGGCCTAAGACATGGCCCAAAACCCTAAGTGGCAAGTTTCACTTGCCTAGTACCGAGGATGACGATCAACGAGGCCGTCACACAAATGCTAACTACGGAGATGAGATCGCTGCCATGGCAAAACAATATTAGAACAACATCCAACCTAGTTTTTTATTAGGGTTTTACAAAAACACAAATGGGTTAGGAGAATATTAAAGGGGCGAGTTATTACCGAATCGCTAGCGGAAGAACGATGCCGAGCAAGCACGGCGACGGAAGAAACGATCAGGGAAAACTAGGGTTCAGATCTGGAAATGGGGAGAAAATCTGGAGAAATGGGGTTTTGGGGATTTTTGGGGGTTTTCGGGCGACCTAGAGGTGGTGGCCGGCCTAAATGGAGAGGGAGATGGGCTCTTGATGAAGGGGAAGAGCTAGAGGAGGGTTGGGGAAGATCAGAGGTCAAGGGGGAAGGAAAGAGGCCAGGAGAAGAGAAAGAAAGAAAAGAAATGAAGTGGGGTTTAAATAGAAAACGATCTGGCGGCTGCCCAGAAATTAGGGTTTTGACACTGATTAGTCGGTCAAAGAGCAACCACTGACCGACTAGTTTGGGACCTAGTCGGTCGGTTGACCAACGCAGACCGACTAAGTGCAAACAGTAACTTCTGGCGAAAAATAGGATTTAGATTTAGTCGGTCAAAGAACAACTACTGACCGACTAGTTTCTTATCTAGTCGGTCGACGAACGTTCTTAGACCGACTAAGAATGAATAGTACTTGGTATCAAAAATGATCATAGAGCTAGTCGGTTAAAGAACGATTGCTGACCGACTAGTTTGCAACCTAGTCGGTCGACAAACGTTCTTAGACCGACTAACGAGAAACAGTAACTCCTGAATAATTAACAAAGCCCACTAGTCGGTCTATGAAGGTTTGCCGACCGACTAAATCGTCATCTAGTCGGTCGGTTCCCCTACTTGTACCGGCTAACGTGCACAGAAAGTTCTGAAATGGAGCGCGAAGCTCCGGGATCGATTCCTAAGACTCCTAGGCTTGATCTAACCATAAGATATGACCGATACGAAGCCCGTCACGAATGACTTACTCCGAAATCGACGATCCTAATGAAGAAGCTAGAAAATCACGACGAAACGATCGAAAGTGAAAGCTACGGAGACGAAAACCACGCATAAGGAGAAAATCCACCAAAACATATATTATAACATAAATAACCCAGATACATGAAAACCAGTCGTTACACTCATCGTATCTCTTCCACAGGCACAATTGATGATGGAGTCTGCGCTCTAGTTGAGGGGTACACGACTCACTTTTATACCATAGCCGAGATACATGAGCCCATAGAGCCACCTGCACCTACTATTGAGAGGGCCAGGCCATGCAATCAGGTGCCTCAAGTTCCAAGATCGAAACGAAGACATAGGCATAGAAAGGAGATGATGAAATTCACTTTGCCTACCATACCAGAGGAACCCGAGGAGGAGGCCGAAGCAGTGCATCGCGAGGAGGCCAAGCTATATTTATTTTACATATTGCATGTCGAGCCAGAGACTTTCACCGAGGGGGTCGTGCGTCGGGACGAGGACATAGCCATTCACGAGGATCCCGAGCATCACCCTCCTCCTTTAGAGCTTCTGAAGCCACCTCGTCCTTCCACTGACTCTGAGGACCACCCACCAGAGCTTACTGCCCCCTTCAGGGAGATCTCTTCACCTCCTCGCCCTTTACATTTTATTCCCCTCACGTGTATGATGTTTATTACGATTCGGATTTCAATGACTCATTGCACCTTTTGCAGGATACACATACATATGATCAAGAGGTACAATGGGACGTATACGAGAAGGAGGGCGAGGAGTTAGAACACAGGGACGCTATTGAATATGATCAGGAGGTGCGCTGGGATGAGTCTGACGATGATAAGGAGCATCCTGACGAGACCCACTCCATTATGCCAGAGTTACCTGAGGAACCAGATGAAAACAACGAGGAGTTGATCGACATGGTGCATGAGAGTAAAGATTTATTTCGAGGTAAGTGTTGTCAACCATTTTTTATTTTAAATACTATTGTTGATGACCCTATCTGGAATACATTTATTCTGGGGAAAAATTATCCACATCAGATTGATGCAGCTTATCTCTTTCAGGATACAGGTGGAGTCCTTGGGGAGATGCTTGGAGCCGCATTGCTGGAATCTGATGGAGCCTGTGGAGATACGCACCTGGCGGAGCCATGGAAAGTGCAGATAGAGCAGCTGCCTGCACCGACAAAGATTCTGGATCCGCCTTTTGCTTCCAGTGGTACCAATCCAGTAGTGTAGAATTTTATGCTTTAAATAATCACGAATCCTCTCAACAGCAAGAGGACCGTATAGGATTTTATTTGTTTTTTTAGTTAAATAAATTCACCCCACATGACGGCTCATTTATCTTTTGCACCCAACCCTCTACTTATCATGCTTGCCCACCATTATTTTTGGCGTTTATTTCGTCTCTCTCCCCAATTTTTATGTGATGTTTAAGCTTGGGGGAGAGAAACTATTTTGTTGAGTGGCCCCCTTTCTTGTCGTTGTCATCTATTTATATCATACACACATTGAGGACAATGTGATGTTTAAGCTTGGGGGAGTGCATAGTGCACACACTTCCTTTATCGTGAAACACACTTCGTATTTTGCATATGAACCATGTTCACTCTTATAGTTATGTCTCATATGCTTTATTTTTTTATGAAATATCGTGGATTTATTTTTTTATGAACGTTGATATCTGTCAGATTAGAGTTTAATTCCTTGATTAGTGTATCTTTATTAATATGCTTTTTCATATTTGAATCTATAGTTTCACAACCATATTCTCGAAAAAGTTAAGTTAAAAATGAATGAATCAACTTTGAAAATTATTTGACACTTGCGTGATTTGCTTGATAATTCTATTGCTTCAGGGATATTTAGTGATTCAAAAGAGATAGGATAACCCCACGACAACCAAAGTAGTGATGATTAGGATTCCTGAAACCGAGCCATGTCTAAATTCTATGCTTTTTCTTTTTCTTTCGTGAATAGCCAATAAATGATCTTTTGATTATATTTTGCATTCCATCACGTTTACGTGAGTTTGCAAAAATCCCAAAAATACAAAAATCAAACAAATATCTTGAATAAAAGGCCCTAGGGGTTCTTCGTAACCCGATGCCCTAAGATCGTCTAGTCTGGGATGCATAGGCTGCCTTTTGTATATATTGAGTTATCTCGTGTATACAAAGAAAGAAAAAATGTGTATGAAATATTCATATAGCCAAAAACAATATAAAACTACAAAAATCCCATATCCTTATCTCCATTTCTATATAGAACTAAGACATGGCAAAGTTGATGGGTTCTAGGAGTCTTGAAATGATCGTAGTGTGATGATGCCTTACCTTGATTGAATTTTCTAAATTCATTCCATGAAGTATAACAAAATACCACGCATGCTTGAAAATGTTTGGTCATGACATATTATACTACTTAGAGAATGAGTTGTGAACATTGGTTTCATTTCTGTGAACTTAGTATATTGCATGATAAACTATGATGTGATATAACTCTAATCTCTTTTTATTGCTTATCAAGTTCATTTTATTTATCGAAATCCACGTTATTTCAATTTGAGCGAGATTTAATTATTTGGGGTGCATATGTGTTCTAATTTCATATTGACGCGTGTTCACGAGATCTTGCATATCTTGGGTTCTTGTATTTTTCTGAATTTAAGATTGAACCCCTTGTCTCCATTAACACATCACCGCCTCACATCTCCACATTTTCTCGATGAGATTACACGTCAAAATGATTGCTCAATTACATATTTCATATGCTTTTACGCTATTATTTGGAATAATATGACTTTCGAAGCGTTTATGTCCATTTCAGGGATTTGGGCGATATTGGAGCAATTTGGAGCCAATAAGACAGTCGGCGACGTGAGAACACCAATGAGACTCATGATGACATATTTGAGGTACCAAAGAAGAATACTGGAGCAAGGAAGGGGCAAGAGAGAAAGTCGCGTGATCGAGCTATGATGCGGCGAAGGAATCGAGTGACCAGAAGTGCTGAAAACAGGACAGTCGTCCACTATTTCTAAATCTGCTATCACCTGTGATTTTTCACTATTTTTCTGATATTTGTCCCGGGTAGTAGACTTCAAGACGGTTCCAATTCCACCAAGAACACGCCAATCGGAGATCAGATGAGCACTGGAGAATTTCTGCAAGTTGATGGTGCAGTGCTGAAATTGTTCTCAGCAACCTACTCGGCCGAGTAGCACTCTACTCGGCCCGAGTCGTGCACTACACAGTCAGAATGCTGTTTTTGGTGTCTGACTCGATCGAGCAAACTCCTACTCGGCCCGAGCACCTCCTACTCGGCCCGAGTCATGTGCAAATGAGGCTGAAATGCGTTTTTAGTCCCAATCAGCCGAGCAACCTTCGACTCGATCGAGCAACCTCCTGCTCGGTCCGAGCAACATCCTACTCGACCGAGCAGTGCCGAATCAGCCCGGGTTGGCAGAGCGATGTATTTTGGAGTATGTGGATTCTCTGTACAACTCGACCGAGCAGCCGAATGACTCGACCGAGCTGCCGAACAACTCGACCGAGCAGCTTTGTGCTCGGGCCGAGTCGCTGTGGGCCCATTATTTGATCTGCGCCCGGATTTTTGGAACGATTGGAGGGTTTTTGGGGGGATTTCTTCTGAGCCGCCAGGGAGAGTTTGATAGAGACTTCTGTAGGGGAGTTTTGGGGAGATTTTTAGATTAGTTTTGGAGGAGATTTTTGTATACTTTTCAAAAGGGAATTTTTAGATCTTTCTTAGGCTTTTGTGGAGACGATCTTTTGGGGAGTTTGGCCATGCCCTCGACCCCTCCTTTGTATCAAGATAAGTACTTTTGTCTCTTTAATTCTATTTATTTGTTATTTCTTTGTGATTATTTGTTGAATATCTCGTTGATGCATGCTAGGATGAATTCTCTTGCTATTATTGAATCTTCTATTGTTCTTCCTATGATGCATGAGTAGTATTTTCTAGGGCTAAGGGATAAGCCCATGTAACTTATGATTTAGACACAAAGTTGGGATTTTTATGGTGCGTTGGTTATAAATGGGGTTGTATTTTGGTTGATCTATTAAAATCCCCAGGAGAATTCGTACTGAGATCGTGCCCACGGTCGGTGGAATCGATTAGCTTAAGGAATATCCTACAGATTTAATTAGGGAGTTAGTGGATTCAACCGAGGCACGTGACCATGCCCGGCTCGTGCCTTGAGGGGATCCACCGACGAACTATATAACTAATTGACGGCTACCGCCATTGCGTCAATAAGAGCCACCAAAATACCTCGAAGCTCTAACCCATGAGAGTGGTACGAGTTGAAAGCGTTCGAACCACGAGAGTGGTGAGAAATTTGTAGATCCTTCATGTACGTACCGTATGCACCTGTCGCGCGAGCGGGGTTAATGCGATACGTTAGATTCATGATGCCTAGACGCATGAATTCACTTTCTAGATGCTACAAATCCTCAATTAAACCAATGCAACGTAAAAGTCCCAACCTACCGTCGACATCCGACAGTCCTAGTGGCGAGTCTTAAAGCCCTAGTCTTTTGTATTTTATTTCTCTATTTCTTTGTGTGGAACCCCATATTTGTGACATCGAGTGACACGACGTTCGCATCCATCACCATCACGACCCTCCGCACTTCACATCCACCAATAAACCCGAAAGTCTAACTCAACCTAGGAGTAGATATGTAGTATAGCACCGCTTCCCCGTGTTCGATACCCGCTTGCCACTATACCGTGCGCTTACGGTAAACGACATCATTCGGGGTTACATTCCGGACGCATCAGTGACATGTTCCAAAATTGAGGAAGTCGCTAGTGTCTTGGGGGGCATTGGATTCTGTGGGTTGCAAGGTTAAGATATAGAAGAAAGATTTGGAAATATCAAAGGGTTCGATGGTGGATATGAGATGTGAAAAGATGATTATATCTGCTAAAGGAGACAACAATTATATGCTATTCCCGTATCGAAGTTGAGGGTTTATATGAGATTGATTCGACCATGATGTGACATCTCGGACTTGGACATATCACGGAAAAAAGCTTGGAGGCTTTGAGGAAGCATGTTTTAATCAAAAAAGGTGAACTTCAGGCAGCTGGAGTTTTACGAGGATTGTGTCTATGGCAAACAGACGAAGGTTAGTTTCGGTAAGGGAAGAATGACACAAGAGGAATTCATGCGTTTGTTCACACCGATGTTTGGAGTTCTGCACCAGTTCACTATCTAGGTGGAGCTTGTAACTTCATATCGTTCATTGATGATTTCTTCAAGAAAGTTTGGGTGTATGTGATGAAGAAAAAGTCGGAGGCATTTAAGAAGTTTAATGCGTGAAAGACCCTTGTGGAGAATCAAACAAGAAAGAAGCTGAAACTGCTGAGATCTGACAGTGGTGACGATTTTACTTCTGCTAAGTTAAAAGAATTCTGTAAGGAGCAATGAGTAAAGATGCACTTCATTACACCGTAAAATCCTTAATCGAATGGAGTTGCGAAGAGGATGAATATGATACTTTTAGAAAAGACGATGTGTCGCAAATTTATATCAAGTTTGTCGAAGGGATTTCGGGTCGAAGCTATATCGATCGTAGCTTATTTGATAAACAAAATTTTTTTCCAGCTATTGGTTGGAAAATTCCAGAGTATGTTTGGACAGTGAAGCCAGTAAATCTAGATCATCTTCAGGTGTTTGGATGTCCAATTTATGTTCACGAAAAATGTGTCAAGTTCGGTGCCAATGAAAGAAAGTGTGTCATATTTTGGATACATGGAGGTGTCGAGGGTTACCGACTTTGGAGTCCAAATGCAAAGCATATCTTGGTTGGTCGATATGTGACATTTGATGAGTCGAAGGTGCTACGAAGAAAGGCTTCAGGAAGTACAAAAACATGTGGATGTAAGGACGTGCCAAACAAGATAGACGTGCTTATTCCAAATCGTAGGATCGACATAGATGTAAATAAAGGAGTGGAGTTTATTGAAAGAGTCCAAATGAAGTTACTACTACAGGCAGAGATGGTAGTGGGAGTCTAGTTGAGGTGGAGATCCTAAAACTATTGTTTGATGACTCTATTGCTAACAAAGTTGGGTGACGCATCGTGAAGACCATATCTCGCTATTAGGATCCTAAAACTACTGTTTGATGAATCTATTGCTAACAAAGTGGTGCGACGCACCGTGAAGACCATAGCTCGCTATTAGGGCCACGTGAATTTGGATTATGCATTGCATGCACATGGAGATCCTACGACAGATAGGTTTGTAATGAATGCATCAATTTAGACACAAACTCAGGGTGATGGTGCTCTAAGAAAGAAATCGACATATTAGCACATCACAAGAAAATTCACGAGAAGAAAAATCCGACATTCAACAGGTCGGTGGCGAAGTTTGATCCCCTTGAAGATGTGCTAAGGTGTCACGATGTGGTACGGAGAGACACTACTTTACATTCAGATATGGATTCTGTAAATACGATGAATTCGGAGATTCACCTTCAGAAAGGGGTTCGTTGAAACTCGGCTAGTTGGTGTGCAAAGCTCACTAGCCAGGCGCCATGTGCTTAAGATGAGGTGATTTATTTTTTGAAGGTGATGATATTGAGTTTTTGTAAGGTTTGGGCTTTATGGTGTGTTTGTATAAATGTAGAGTATTGAAAAATATGATACAAAATACCAATAGTATCTCTAGATTAATCTGAGACTTGTGCGGATTTTTGGATATTTTTTGGAGCTCAAATCAATGAATATACAGAAACCCAGCCTAAAGATTTTATCTCGGAATTAATTGGAACATTAAACCCAAGCCACACGTTAAGCAGCGGTGTAGTGCGGTGAAGTCGGTGTAGTGCGGTGCAACCACATGTTCCACATAGTATTGGACTGCTACACGTTAAGCAGCGGGTGATCATGCATCTGATGATCAGTTGAGGTTTGTCCAGGCACGAATTGAGCTGCGGGAGAGGGTGGGAATCAGATTACGACCCGGATTCACATTGTGCAGTTCCAGACCCGTTAAGCTGTATATACTGTTTTGGGTTGGTAATTCGATGCGATTCTTGAGAAAATTTCTATGTAAAGTTTTTGGCAAGAAAGAGGGCTAACTGAGGGCTTTGAAATGGTTTTTTAGAGCTGTTCTCCATATTTTTCTTCTCCGAATTTTTAACGTGTTAGGTTGTTCTCTTGAACCAAATGTCATAACTTGTAATACAAACATATTGAAGCATTAGTGTTCCCTCCAACTGGACTAATACCAAGCCATGGATGGAACCAGTATAAATCTTGGTATTATGTATATGTTTACCTTTGATTTGCATTATCTTTCATATATATTGTTTGTTGCGGGTTCTGCAGAGAACATTGTTTGTTTTGTTCGTTGGTGCAACGATCTTGGAATTCCGCAGTACGAATATCATCTTGACAAGTCCATCAAGAGGGCATAGGAGCGCATGAAAGATGAACCCAACAATTGGTATCAAATCATAGCATGCATGGTGGAAGTCTAAAATTCTACTTAATAATAGGCCTGGTAGAACTTATATTGTCTAGGAGGGGATTAAGACACGGTGATCAATTATCCCTTCTTTCGTTTATGCTATTTTCACAAATTATGTCATAAAGGTTGTGTATATTTGTTGCATGACAATGCGAGTGTAGCCTGATAAAACTCCAAGTTATACTCCAAACAAAAAAAGGTGGATTTTTGAACCTGATACAAAGGGGGCCGCAAAGACTACTTTCATCAATCCCACTAAGATTCTTCCCCATTTTCTTCAGATTTCGACTCCGAGATCCATTGATCTATCCTCATCCTCTTGCCTCTTATCACCGACGCTTCCTCCTCTTCCTCTCCCACTGAAAACCTCCCCGTTTTTTCTCTCACTGCCAACCGTTCGATGAAATGCCTCTTTGAATCGAAAAAAATGAAACTTTTTTGTCCCCATTTTTTTGAGCTACTTCGGCGCTTTCTTAACGCTTCGTGCGGCATGCATCCTCCCACTGACATTGGACCCCACATCCAGATGAGTTGCTGCATAAATAATGGCAGAAACAGGGGGGTTTCATGCAAATTTCAAAAGGGAAGAAGAAATTATGGCGACCATATTGCACGATATCTTACGCATGGGTATCCCGTATGCATCAAAATCCTTTCAAATCTTATTATATCATATAATACATATCACACATTGTGAGTATTTAAAAAAAATACAATATTAAGCAAAATTCTAGTCACCGCAGGGACTATGACACTTTTCCTTCTGGGTAGTTTCTACATGAAAAATTCGCCCAGATCGATTCCCCCAAAGAGCACTCTCGATGGCGTTTGACATTGACGACGCGAGTGCACTTGCTCAGCCAAACTGCGGCTGGAGAATCTGCATCGAGCAGGACGGAGAGAACGAGCGAGACCCATAATGGCTACTTGATGCCATCTCGTAATTGGTCTCGCCGGCTCTGTTCACTTAGGTATGGATGATATGGGACTAAAAGGGGACGAGAGAGACGGATGGAGGCCGCGGCCATGGTGGAGCTCTGTTCGGACGAAGCATTCTCCCTGGTGATGAATTCTCCAAGACCCTCGTTGCCTTTTTATAGACTCTCGTTGCTGATGGTGTCATGCTGTTTGTGCTGTTCAGTTACTTTGAGTGAGCATATTGAATTCATGGCGTTACAAAATCAATTTTTGTAGCTATAGGTTACAAAATGAGACGGTTACAGAGTAAATTAAGTTCTTGCCGTTCTGCATTAATCTCTTCATTTGCTTCAGTTACAGAACTATTTATTGTAAAAATTTGGCTTTACTGTCTGCTATGTGACTTCCACGAAGTTAGCTATACCTTCATACTTGATACATGAGCACCGTGATACTCGAAGCCATCTAATACTTTTTATGTACGCCGACTCAATTCATACTAGAAAATATTATCATACTGATACAACTCCCCGAATGGGCCGAAGAAAGACGGTCCAGCCCTACGACCAAGAAGCTGGACTGTGCCCAAGCCCTAAAAGCCCCATAAGCGGACCCGGGGCATCGCGGCCGAGCACTGCCGCACGATAAACCTTTGGCCTTCCGCCCTTCGAGGAAAACACTCTCCAGATCACGCCTGCCCTGATCACCATTAAAGGGACCATCAAAGTGGACATGCGCGAAGGGCGAGATGGCAGCACGCCATGAAGGCGTTGACATACAGACTCCTACAAGAAACAGCAAGGACGAGACGATAAGGGATCGAATCCTGAATACTCAGATCTCAGGTACTCCAGCTCTCAAGACATTTTCCTTCCACCTTATATTTCTCCTCCATAGCTCGGCCCGAGGATTGGTGTATTGGTCTATCCGCGAACCATACTCAATCCCACAGAGCATCTTTCAGACAAGTGCTGACTTAGGCATCGGAGGGGATTTGGTCGGAACCAATGTCCGACCCCTCTGACAAGCTCTTTCGTCTGTGCAGATCCAGGGAGCCGTCAACCAGCCGAAGCCTCCCTTTGGCACTCCGTCGCTCGGGTTCTGAACGCTCTCAAGCCCCAGGCCCGACCGACCAATCGCCCCAGAAATCCATCGCTCTACCGAAGCTACCCTTTGGCAAACTGACGCATGGATCCGCGCGTTTCCGCCCCCAGCGAACGCTCGAAAAGTCGACCCCGGAGGCCGCACGCGTCCCACGTGACCGCGACGACCCCCGGACCTCCAACCTTTCAATCAACGGTGAGAAAATACCCCGAAATATCTGGCGCCGTCTGTGGAAAGACGAGTCTAAACTCACGTCAAACCACCACACCATAAATGGCGCGCCCGCGTGCCAAAGGACGAAGGAGCATTGCCGCGGTGACACCCGTACCGGGCTCCCCCAAAGCCCTCCCTTTCAAAGCCATCGGATGTCTGTCCCGAACCAAGGAACCGAGCGCCCCGTGAGCAAGGGACCGAGAGAAGATCGGAGATGGCCCTCAGTAACAACAAGAGACACGAAGCCGACCAAGACTGAAACCGAGTACGGGGTCAGCTGACACAGAGACACTTGCAGAAACTCCAGCACCTGGATGATGAAGACGTGAAGAGGGAAGCGAAGCCCCATCCGAAACATCTCGACGTATACATCTACCTCACGAGCCCCAGGAAAACAAAACATCGCATCTAGAAATGGGACCGAAACCCCATACGGGCGAGGGAGATACTCTGCCCTGATTCTCTCGGCGGTGGAATACGAGACGATGGAGGCCGCTTCGAGAATCGCGGGTGGAACCTTAGATCCCTCAGCTCCGGAAGGTTTCCCCCGTTGGATCACATCCATGAATAGCAAACCCTTACCCTTCTCACACGATAAGGACACCCCGAACAGCCGCGCCGAAATCGTCGGCATCAGGTGGCAAAACTCCTATTCTCAGTGCCCTCGCCATTAAGAAAGACGAAAGACGGAAGTAAGAAAGAGGGGGGTTACCTTGCGAGAACCGAAGAAGGGAACGTCGAAGAAGAGGGAGAGAGGAACTCAGCAACAATAGCAAACCCTTGCCCTTCTCACGGGACGAGGATGCCCTGACGGCCGCGCCGAAATCGTCAGCATCAGGTGGCAAAACTCCTATTCTCAGCGCCATCGCCATTAAGGCAGACGAAAGACGGAAGTAAGAAAGAGAGGGGCGTTACCTTGCGAGAACCGAAGAAGGGAACGTCGAAGAAGAGGGAGAGAGGAACTCAGCAACAATAAGAGGAATCGAAAGAGAAATCTAGAAGCGTGGAAGAAACCCCAAAACCCTGAATTTTTATACGGGGGTAATCCCAAATCCAGACCGTCCGAAGAAGGACACGAGTCAACATCTTCCTGAAGGCGGCCTTCCAAATCCCCCTTCCAAAAGGCGGGAGAATTCTTTGCTCACAGAGCCATGATGGCCTTCATTTAATGCGTTGTCTCGACTGACGTGACAGTCAAATCCAAGCGTATCACATCCCTCGGGCCAAACCGCCAAAACCGAATGCCCCGAGCTATGGGGGCAATTGATACGACCCCCGAAGAAAGACGTTTCAGCCCCATAACCAAGAAGCTGGACTGGGCCCAAGCCCTAAAATCCACATAAGCAGACCCGGGGTACGCGGCCCAGCACCGCTGCCCGGTACACCGTTGGCCTCCCGCCCTTCGAGGAAACCGCTCTCCCGATCATGCCTGTCTTGATCACCATTGAAGGGACCATCAAAGCGGACGGACGCGAAGGGTGAGATGGCAGGACGCCATAAAGGCGTTGACATACACACTCCTACAAGAAGCGAAAAGGACGAGACACCAAGGGATCGAATCCTGAATACTCAGATCTCATGTACTCAACCTCTCAAGACCTTCTCCTTCCACCTTATATTTCTCCTCCATAGCTCGGCTCGAGGATTGGTGTATTGGTCTCTCCGTGAACCATACTTAATTCCATCGAGCATCTTTTTGACAAGGGCCGACTTAGGCATCGGAGAGGACTTGGTCGGAACCAAGGTCTGACCCCCCTGCGTCGGAACCAATGTCTGACCCCCCTGACGAGCTCTCTCGTCTGTGCAGATCCAGGGAGCCGTCAACCAGCCAAAGCCACCCTTCGGCGCTCCGTCGCTCGTATCCGAACGCTCTGAAGCCCCAGTCCCGACCGACCGATCGCACCAGAAAGCTGTCGCTCTGCCGAAGCTATCTTTCGGCAAACTGACGCACGGATCCGCGCGTTTTAGCCCCAGTGAATGCTCGAAAAGTAGACCCCGGAGGCCGCACGCGTCCCACGTGACCGCGACGACCCCCGGACCTCCAACCTATTAATCCGCGGTGAGAAAACACCCCGAAACACATACTAATTGGGTATTACCTCCTCTCTTCTTCTTTTTCTTTGAGTAGTGACGATCATGACGAGTAAATAAACCTTTTTGGGTTGAACAGGGCCTGACTTTGACAGTCATATGATCTGCATATTATTCGTAGTAGTGTTAGCTGGTCGAACCCGATCTGGGATCTCGACTTCGGCTCTTTCGATGCTAAAGTTTGAATATAATAGAAATGAGATATGTAACTTTAAATGAGAGAAAATTAGGAATAGAATGAAGTACATCCTCTCTCTTGATAGGAGTGCCTTATGTAGATTTGGCTGGAGGGTATTTTTTTCATTTTACAGACCTTCCTTGTAAAGGCTGGGCTCACATGGACCTTTTGCTAAGTTGGGCTCCTTGACCTTTAAGTGGTATACTACCACTAGCCCTTCCAATTCCAATTCGAAGTTTACGTAGAATTGAATTAGCATCGAACCTTTATGTAGTTGGGTTAAATGTACCTTTTTGTAGATTTGAGATGGTGGCAATCAAGCTTGTCTTTTGGAGATGTTTTGTTCGAATGTTCACTCAAACTTGATGCTTTGAACAAGACGCTCAGATGTGGTGCTTGGACATGACGCTCGAGCTGGCTACACCCCTTAGTAGTGTTATAGTGTTAGATGATGGTCCTGTTAGCCGATAAATGAGCGAAAGTGAAGAGGACAGCAGCAGTCGATGTTTTACTATAACTGAAGGGCAACAGACATATTGATTACTCACTATTTTTCAGACCCCCAAACTGACAAATCGAAACCAACCCACAGACGAAACCATCAAGTTTTTTATGCAGCATAAGTTACACAAGTTACCCGCAAGATTCTAAAACAAGAGAAGATAATTGAATAACCCCAAATCTCCCCTACTCTAACTCGTCTACCGATAACCCTCTGAGTTTTAATTCCCCCCCCCCCCCCCCCCCCCCCCCCCACCCCCCCCCCCCCCCCCCCGGGGGGCGGGGGGGCGACCACCTACTCCTCTAACTCGTCTACCGATAACCCTCTGAGTTTTAATCCCCCCCCTCCGCGCGCAACCACCTACACCTCTAACTCGTCTACCGATAACCTTCTGAGTTTTAATCCCCCCCCCTTCCCACTATTACCACCTACTCCTCTAACTCGTCTACCGATAACCCTCTGAGTTTTAATTCCCCCCTCCCCCCCCCCCCCCCCCCCCCCCCCCCCCCCCCCCCCCCAGTATACTCTTACCACCATCTGATTCCCCTTTTATAGCCAGGTTCATCTTTTTGGATAATAGTCACGACATACATCATAATGAAAAGGACATAGACAATTGAGAGAAAACATAGTCTTCTGTGAAGATGGAAATGCCAAGGTGTTGTGTTGTCTAGATATATTGAATACTAGAAATAACACGTGCACATAATGCACGAGGACTAAGAAAAAACACACAGAAGATGCCACCTCATCATCCCTACAAATCCTTCACAAATCTTAGAAAGATTTGTGAAGGTTTTGTAGGGATGATGATGTGGGCCCAATTCAAAGCCCAAACGGGCTTTGGGCTGCCCATTCTCATCCCTATGTGTAGAGGTGTGTGTGTGTATCATCTGGGGGTAAAAGGGAGAGAAACATCTGGGAGAAGTGAAAAAAAAGGTCAATAGCGTATCTGTAAATATGGAGTATGAGGGGGGTTTTTTGGGCTGCACCTTGGATTCATGAAAGGATAATGGCAAGCATGTAAATAGTTGGACTTGGGAGGCTTTTTCTTTGGCTGCTCTTTGGATTCAAATGCCATCACTGTTTGATTTGCATAAATGGGTTACAGAATTCCATTCCGATGTATCAAAAAAAAAGGGGTGCAGAATGCCATTTTCAACTTGGTAGTGGAAAACAAAGAGAGATATTTTCCATATTTTTCCGAGGATCCAGTGGTTGACAACAAGAGAGAGGAACACATCCAGAGCAAAGTTTATTACATTAGATGGCATCTTGGTGTTTCAACAAAGGAACAATGTGTACCACTTAGGGACTCATGTCTAAATACAATGTATGATATGTCAAACATCATGTATGGTTCCATAAGAGTACTAATTACACTGTACATACTACATACCAGTGAAAATATTATACCTCCAGAAAGAAATACAGGGAGTTGAGAAGCCTGGCAACAAGATCAAAGAAAGAAGGCATAGAAAACCAGAGCGAAAAACTGCAGCCGCCAATAAGAGGTGGCTGCGGATCAACACCATCGCCCCCTACAGCAGCAGAATTCGCAGCATGTTCACGGTGGCTGAGCAAGATGATTGAACCTGAATCATTCTTCCTATGAACTGGGAAAAAATCTGGCATGTTGGACCGAAATGAACAGATCAACTTCATCAGACTGACCTGCTGGATTCACTGTTCTGTGAAGCAGGACCTACACCATGTCTTACTCAGGTTCCCGCGGACTCTGCAACTGCATGTTCATTTTTTGCACAAACAAATTCAACAAGAATTGTGAGAATTAATGAAAACAATGGCTGAAAATATCCTATAAAGGAGAAGTGTGAAAAGAGAGACTAGTTTATTACAGGTCAATTAAAGTTTAACCAAGTGGGATGAAATAAATACAAGTTTAATTTCCATTAAGCACACACAACAAATCAAGTTTATTATCACTGTATTTGCTGCTTGACACATAAAGGATGTAGTTGTCAACGTGCATCAGCACGCATGTCTCAGCACGCATGTGCCAACGCAAGTGCATATACTGATTTTAGAGCAGTGGGGTGTGTGAACTAAAATTCTTGATAGCTTCTACTTGCACTACGTATTTTTGTAAGCACACTACATCACGTTTCAAAACTGCTAAACTCACCACATTTAGTTCAGATTAAACCCAGTTTTACCACTTTCCTCTTCATAAAATAGGTACCCCTTTCCTTTTCAGTAAATAGGGTTCATTTGCTTCATCAAAAGCCACAATCCAACCTTAGATCACTTGTGGCCATCCTCATCCCGAGCAACACACCAGCTTCATCTTCATAACAATATTTAACCCTTCCCACTGACTCCTATACGCAATGACTAAATCCCATATCTCCAACAAACCCTCAATCCAACAATTCCCTCGACACTTTTTTTTTTCCTGTGCTCTAGATCTCTCCCGTTTCATGATGTTTCTTTGTGTTGAATTCAATTTTGAGAATGGTTGGCTTAGACGCTTTTTCCCTGAGCAGCCAGTATAGTGGTCGGGCCTCCCGCCCAAACATCAATGGATGTACTTAGTCCCGAACACGATTTTTTTTTTGGGAGTAAGAGGTTTTGATATCCACTTACCTTCAATTGCTTCAATTGTGTATATTTGTTCACATGCTTCAGTTGCTTTAACATAAAATGATCTTAATGCTTCAGTTGCATGTGTGTGTATTCTTACTGTACTTCTGAAATTGTGTATATAGTGATATATCGGTCACGTCAAAATACGATTAGCTTATTGCATCATCATCCTAATTGAATTGAATTGCTTCTGAATATGATCTAACTCGGCACTTATCACCAAATGTACCCTCTACCACCATCATCGTTCGACTCCAAGCTTCTTCCAATGGTGATATATGAATTTCAGTGGTATTAGGGGACTTACCTGTATAAAATTACTTCGTGTGACATCGATTGAGTGTCCAACGTTTCTTGGTATGTACCATCTGCATAACTAATTTTATGTCTGGGAAAAAACATATGTAACGGCATTCATCAAGGCCACTCTCTATCGGTCACAATCACATCAGGCATCATGCAACATATGTAATGGCATTCATCAAGGCCACTCTCTATCTGTCACAATCACTTCAGGTATCATGCATCCCTGGAGCAAGTCATGTAATTGTTCTAATGCCCATGTATAAGTGTCCTCCCGCTCAGCCTCCATATAAACAAATGCAGCTGAAAATGTCAACTCAATCGATGCTAAACCTAGCATCTCCAATAACAGCGGTCGATATCTAGTTATCTTATATGTACTATGCATAATCAAAACTTCTGAAAATGCGCACAATAGCTCCACATATATTGGATAGCAAAAATCAAGTTCCACACACATGATGTTGTTTCATCTGAAGAATGCATATGAATGCAGTTACACTCTATCAAATTCTTCGTAAGTTGCCGCATGCAACATCTTCCAACCTTTTTTGCACCCCTGTACTAATGTCGTGCATTATATATGATTTTCATCGTAGATACATTATGTTCATCCCTACTTTTTAACATATTCAATATTTCTTTCGGTCTCACCTGAGCCATCAACAAATCTATCAACATTTTAATCTCATGTTCATATGACGTTCCTGTTGGAGTTGGCTCTAAAAACTGTTTGTTGTAAACATGTGTCTTAGTGGATGTATTTGTATTTTACTTGTATCCCTAAGAAGACCATATAAATAGTCTCTTAGCTTTAGGAGTTTTCATCTTGAGAGAAAAATAACCTAAAGAGAAAGGAGGCTAGGGAAGAGAGATGGCTTTGGAGAAGGAGAAGCAAAGGTTGTGGATTTATGTCTTAAATTCTTGTAAGGTGCTTTGAGAACATCTATTAAAGCTTGGTCTTCCTTTTCTACATCTTGTTTTTAATTTTTGGCTTGTTCTTTCTCTTTTGTCTTGGATATTGGTGTGCTTGATTCTTTAAAGAGGTCGGTGGAATCAACAATTGGTATCAAAGCTTGGGTTTATCCTTATTGCTACTCATTTGGATCATTTTGGGTGAAGAAATTTCGTCAATTTTCGGGTTTGTAAGTTGCAAAATTTTGGTGCACCAAGGTGTTTGACAAATGTCCTCTATGGGAACTTTAACTTCCGGTGGGGTTAAGTTTGAGGTGGCGAAGTTTGATGATCGTATCAACTTTGGATTATGGCAAATATGGGTAAGTAATGTTCTTATACAACAATGACTCAAGGTTGCTTTGTTGAGGAAGACAAAGAAGCCGGAGAAGATCGATGATGAAGAATGGGCAGATCTAGATGAAAGGGCGGTGAGTACAATACAATTGTATCTCTCGGATGTGTTTTGTATAACGTTAGTGAAGAGGAAACGTCAAGGATCTATGGGAAAAGCTTCAGAAGCTTTGCATGGAGTAGTCTTTATCAAAAAGCTACATTTGACGAAGCAACTCTATGGTTTGAAGATGGAAGAAGACAAGAATGTGTTGGAACACATGAACATCTTCAATAGGATAGTTTATGACCTCTTGAGGTTGGATGTGAAGTTTGATTATGAAGACAAGTCTCTTTTGTTGTTGAGTTCTCTTTTGGACTCTACTTTGTTACTACTCTATTGTATGTGAAAGAGACTCTCAAGTTTGAAGAGATGACCCAAGATATTATCTTGAATGCTGCAAGGAAAAAATCCTCGAAGGGTGATTCCAATGTGAAAGGTCTCCTAGTCAAAGGGGAATCAAGTGATAGATGTAGAAGTAAAGAAAGAGCCAAAAGCAAGACATACAACTCCCGGTCCAAGTCAAGAAGCAAGAAAGATGCTGCATGCTACTATTGCAAGTGCAAAGGGCACTTCAAGAGAGATTGCAAGGCGTGGTTAGCGCAAAGGGAGGGGAAGCGATCGAAAGATGATTCGGCTAGTGTGGCTTCGGAAAGTGAAGTGCAACTCCTCCCCGTCTCTCAAGGTAAATCCTCAAATGCATGGATTTTAGATTCCGGTTGTTCTTATCATATGTGTCCAAATCGAGAATGTTTTGACACTTATGAGGTCATTGATGGTAGTTCGGTGTTGATGGGAAATGATGCATCGTGTAAGACAATTGGAATGGAAACTATAAAGATCAAGATGCATGATGGCGTGGTCCGTACATTGGGAGGAGTTAGACATGTACCGTCACTCAAAAAGAACCTCATTTCTTTGGGCATTCTTGAAGCGAAGGGATGCACTTTCAATGGAAAGGATGTTATTCTCAAGGTGTCGAAAGGGATCTTGGTACTAATAAAGAGTACAAGAGTGGGTAACAATCTTTACAAGCTTGTGAGGTGACACTATTTTGGGTGGAGCCTCAATCTCTACAATGGTGAAAGATGATGATTGTGATGAATGTAGGTTGTGGCATATGCGGTTGGGATACATAAGTGAGAAGGGTATGTGTGAACTTCACAAGAGGAATTTGTTGAAGGGAACGAAGATATGCAAGCTTGACTTATGCAAGTTTTGTTTGGCGGGCAAACAAAGTAAGGTGTCTTTCAATACTACAAAGGTAGAATGCAAGAGCAAATGCATTCTTAACTACATTCACTACAATGTGTGGGGACCGAGCTCGGTTATGTCAAAAGGTGGAGCTTCCTACTTTGTGACATTCATTGATGAATTCTCAAGGAAAGTTTGGTGTATTTTATGAAGCAAAAGTCCGATGTCTTCTCCAAGTTCAAGTAGTGGAAGACGGAAGTTGAAATCCAAATGGGAAGAAAAATGAAGTGCTTGAGAAGTGACAATGGGAGTGAATACCGAGATAGAAAGTTTCTACAATTTTGCAAAGATGAAAGGATTAAAAGGCATTTCACCGTAGCAAAGAATCCTCAACAAAATGGTGTGGCCGAGAGGATGAATAGAACTCTTATGGAGAGGGCTAGATGCATGAGGCTTCATGAGGGGTTGCCAAAGTCTTTTGGATGGAGGCGGTTAATCATGCTTGCTATGTAGTGAATAGATCACCTTGGAAGGCTCTTAACCTCAAGGTGGCCGAAGATGTATGGAGTAGCAAGAAAGTGGACACACTCTTCTAAAGGTGTTTGGGTGCCCGACGTATGCACATGTTCCACATGATGAAACGTCAAAGCTTGATGCCAAGTCACATAAATGCATTTTCCTCGGTTTTGAAAATGGAGTGAATGGGTACAAGCTTTGGGATCCGGTAAATCGGAAGAAATTGACTAGTATAGATGTGGTCTTTAATGAAGCTTCTATGCTATCAAGTGATCTTGAAGATCAACAAGATGGTGATGGCAAAGGAAATAAAGTGTCCGAAGAAGTCTCATTTGAATTGTATGACTTGGGAAGAACTCAAACTCCACAATGGGAAGATGGGAATTTAAGCCATGGTCCGGAGCAAGAGAGCCTTCAGAAGAGCCGTATATCATTGCTCAAGGGAGGGTGAAAAGGACCATAAAGCCACCTAATGGCTTGGATGGGAGCAAGCGAAAGAGGCGCAATATGCTCTTGCCATTAGCGGTGGTGAGCCCGGTTCATTTCAAGAGGCTATGGATTCACATGAAAATGGCGAATGGTTGGATGCAATGGTGGAGGAGATGAAATCTCTCCACAAGAATTCCGTGTGGGTGTTGGTGCCGAAACCAAAAGATCGTAAGCCTTTGCATGAAAAGGGGAAACCAATTTTCAAAAGAAGGTTGGTGGCGAAGGGGATGAACAAAAGGAGAGGGTGGACTATGATGAGATTTTCTTCCCGGTTGTGAAGCACACTTCTATTAAGGTACTCTTGGCTATGGCGACGGAGTTTAACATGGAACTTGAACAACTTGATGTAAATACGGCATTTCTTCATGGTGAGTTGGAGGAAACTATTTACATGTCACAACCGGAAGGGTTTGTAGAAGTGGGCAACGAAGACTTTGTGTGTCGATTGAAGAAGTCTCTCTATGGACTCAAGCAATTGCCAAGACAATGGTACAAACGCTTCAACTCCTTCATGTTGCACATTGGATACTCAAGGAGTGAGTATGATTGTTGTGTGTACTACAAGGTTCTTATGATAGGTCCACCATCATGCTTCTTCTCTATGTGGACGACATGCTAATTGCATGTAAGCACATGTCAATGGTGGATGAGCTCAAATCTAAGTTGAGTCATGAGTTTGACATGAAAGACCTTGGGACGGCTACTAAGATTTTCGGTATGGAGATAAAGAGAGATAGAGATGCCGAAAAGTTGTGGTTATCACAAAAGAGGTATGTCTCTAAAGTGGTGGAGAGGTATGACATGATGGAGCGAAGCCGGTTGGCACACCACTTCTCATTTTTGCTTTAAGCAAAGAGTAATGCCCAAAGACGGTGGAGGAAATTGAGAAGATGAAAGCGATACCGTATGCAAATGCGGTAGGATGCTTGATGTATGTCATGATATGCACACGGCCGGTCATAGCCCAAGCGGTTAGTGTAGTTTGCAAATACATGTCAAATCCGAGAAAAGAGCATTGGAATGCGGTGAAGTGGATTTTGAGGTATTTGAAGGGCACCACGGAGTTGGGTATCATGTTTGAGAAGAAAGTTGACTCAAATATTGTGGTGTGATATGTTGATGTGTATTATGCGAGAGATCTTGACAAGAGAATGTCTACTACCGGGTATGTCCTCAAACTTGCTTGTGATCCTATTTCTTGGAGGTCGGTGCTACAATCTACGACGGCATTATCTACTACAGAGGCCGAGTATATGGCAATCACGGAGACTTCCAAGGAAGCCATTTGGTTGCGGGGTTTGGTGAATGAACTTGGATTGGATCAAGAGAACATCCAAATATTCTCAGATAGACAAAGTGCAATTTACTTGACCAAGAATCATGTCTATCACGCAAGGACAAAACACATTGCGGTGATGTAGCATAGAGTTCATGATTGGGTCGATGATGGTGAGATCTCTATCGAGAAGGTGCACACCGACGAGAATGCGGCAGATGTATTTACAAAGACGGTGACAAGGGAGGAGTTTAGGCATTGCCTAGACTTGCTCAACATCTCTTTGTGCTAGAGATGTTGAGACGTGCCTCTCCTATTGAGGATGGAGGTGCTGTTGTGGTGGGTGGTTGGACCCGCCATGGTTGAGGTGTATGTGACACCTTATTGATCTTCATGAGGTGTGTAGGAGTTTTCTCGCCAAGATGGAGATTGTTGGAGTTGGTTCTAAAAACTCCTTGTTGTAAATATGTGTCTTAGGGGTGTATATTTGTAACCTAAAGAGAAAGAAGTCTAAGGAAGAGAGAGGGCTTTGGAGAAGGAGAAACAAAGGTTGATGATTTATGTCTTAAATTCTTGTAAGATGCTTTGGAAACTTTTAATAAAGATTGGTATTTCTCTTCCACATCTTGTTCTTAATTTTGACTTGTTCTTTCTCTTTTGTCTTAGATATTGGTGTGCATGGTTCTTTGAAGAGGTCGGTGGAATCAACACTTTAGCATATGAATGTCCCTCCAAATGCTTTACTATTAGATGATAATGCATTCAACATGCAAACATTATCTGTCAATCGGACAATTTTACACCTTTTAAACTAATGGACAACCACATTTTTGGTTCCATATGAGTCTGACTATTCCCCTTGAACTTTTTGGATGGGTCTGATAATAACCACTATGTTCATATGCAATGTAAAGTCTAGGTTTTCCACCAGGTGTGCTGATCTCTAAAGACTTCAGGGTAATAATAAGCCCATTAGTACCCAGTCAAGAACTACATGTCAACTTAAAAAGTAGTATCGGTTGTGAAAGCCTCTTTGTAATCTGTGACAATAGCTTCTTCTACACCTTTATGACCTTGCTGTAAAAGGAAAAAGTTCATATGCAAAAAGTTTTCCACGCAAAAACTGTGAGAACATTGTTTTCTTGATTTTTAGGTCTAAACCATTGGATATAATCTACTAATACCCACACAATAAATTTTTTAAAAATCATCATGTTTCCTACTCGGATCGTTACAAAGTGTTCTATTGTTCTTCTGAGAAACAGTTAAATTTGTACTAACTTGATCAAGGGTCAAATTCTCTTAGGATTCACCAATATATTATACTATATTATATATATGAATTGATTTAAACCTCAAGAAAATTTTTTAGAAAAGAATTAAAAAATAAAAAAGTTTCCGCACCAAAAAATTTCGCACCTTTCGCACAATAACACTACACATGTGTGCATGTGTGAGAGACTGTAGTGATCGGACATGTATGCCTAAACATGTGTGATATCGCTCACACTGAGTTGACTAGACTCCAACAGGGCTGCTTGGGTTTTATATGCCCGGACACGATTTGTGTTGTTCGGGCATATAGGCCTGTGCGACACATTTGGAGCTCAGATTTGTCATCACTGAGCAGGATCCGTTTTCAACCAAAAAAATGAAATACATGGTTTTAAGTTAAATGGTTCTCTTTGTTATACCTCTGTCTCAAGCAATGATAACTCAGAGAAGTAGTTATTCTTCTCTGAATGACCACCAGCTTGTCTTTAATTTGTAAATGAGGAGAGTATGTGTTCACAAATCTCATGCACTCAATGGTGGAGGTGGAGGTGTTAGAATAGAAGAGGGACGAAAGGAGGAGGAGGAGGTTAATCGTGAAATTTTACTAAAGGCCACAATAGGAATTAGAAAATATTGAGTAAGTGTATTGTGCTTAGCAAAAAGTGTAGTGCAAATAGAAGCTCCCAAATTCGTTGGCAAATTTTGTTATTACAGGTAGTTGGAAAGCGTGGGTCCTTTCCTTCTATATGTCGTCACCATCTTTCAGTAGCCAAATAGGGGTGATGGTCAAAATGCAGACTGCTAGTCATGTCCTCTGATAATGAACTATAAACAACCCGTTCAGCGTCGACCTTGACTTGGACAGATTTAAAAGCCGGGTTTCAATCACATATTTGGCTATTTTGGCCTATTCTGCACCTTCCTTTCCAGTTTCAAATCAGAAGATTCAGTTGCAGTCCTGGTGATAATTAAAATGTAAACAGAAAACTGCTTCAAAATATATATCTATGTATGTATTTTAATCATAATAAACATAAATGATTTTCAGTTGATTCATAATATTTATAGAAAATTATTGTGTAGTGTGTGTTATATTGGGTGTGTGTGTAAAGAAAGTGTGAAGTTAATATAAATAGAAGTGATAGCCTCTCCTTGAGGGCTAATCACACTTTCCCCAAAATCCTACATGGTATCAGAGCTAAAACACCCCTAAAACCCTAAAACCCAAAAACTGCCCTAGCCCTACACGCCGCCGCCTGCCGCACAGAGCGCCGCCGCCGCCGCCTGCAGCGCGCGCCGCCGCCGCCGCCTGCAGCGCGCGCCGCCGCCGCCATCTGCGCGCGCAGCCACCGCCGCCGCCATCTGCGCGCGCAGCCGCCGCCGCCGCCTGCTGCCGCTGCGCCTCCTGCTGCCGCCGGTTGCTTCCGCCGCCTGCTGCCGCCGCCATCTCCCTCCTATTCCCTTGCACGCCCTCTTCTAGCCACCACAAAGTCCTAAACTAGCTACAAAAGAGAATCCTAAAAAAACCCTAACCCTAGATCTATGGTAGAGCCATGAAGAGGACTCCATAGATTTACGGTTAGGGTATGACCTAGAAGAGGAGAAGGAGAAGTAGATATGCGGATCTAAGGAGGGAGAAAGGAGAGATCTGCGGATCTGGAGAGATGGGGGACAACCTTACTTCAGCGGACATGAAGGCCTTCATCGGAGAGATAACGAAGCTGCTTGCTTCGAAGGAGTTGGGATCCTCGAGTGGATCGACGCCTTCACGTCCCGTGCAGAAGCTGGAATTGATGCCCAATGATGTGAAATTGGAAGGGACGAAGAATTACCTCAGTTGGTCCAGGAGGGTGCTTCTCATTCTGAGGTCGAAGGGGTTAGAAGGCGTCGTTCTGGGTTCATGCAAGGAACCGCTGGACAAGGATGGGGATGATTGGAAAGTCTGGAGCACCACCAACTCACTGGTGGCTGCTTGGTTGATGACATCGATGGTTCCACCCATTGCTGGGATGGTGGAGGCCATAGAGAGTGCTGCGGGGATATGGAGTATGGTGGAGAAAATGTACTCTGGAGCAGGGAATGTGATGCTCATGATGAAGGTTCAGGGCAAGGTCGACACCTTAAAGCAGGGGGAGATGACTATTCTAGCCTACTCTGCGGAGTTGAAAAGGCTGTGGTCAGAGTTAGATCACTATGACCCTATTGATCTGCCTGATCCTAGGAGCGCTGCGATACACAGGAAGTGGGTGGAGCGCATGCGTGTGACACACTTTCTGAGGAACCTGAATGGAGACTTTGAGGTCAGGAGGGCGAGTATGTGCCACCTATCCTCCATCCCATCCCTGGAGGAGGCCATAGCTGCAATGGCACAGGAGGAGACCAGACTGAGGATTATGAAGGATGATGGTACCCAAGGTCACTCGGGCTGCACTGGCTGTACCGGCAGTGGCAGTAGTGAGCGAGGATCGAGAGTGCTACACATGTGGGGTGAAGGGGCACCTGAGCTTCAACTGCCCACAGAAGGGCAGTGGACGAGGACGTGGCACTGGAGGCAGAGGAGGAGGTCGTTGGGGCCGTGGAGGCCGTGGACGAGGTCGCGGTGGCCCACGGGCCAACTTTGCCACAGCTGACGGACGACAGGAGACAGTGATGATCGAGGCCACGCCAGCTGAGGCGTCAGATCTAGAGCAGCGGAGACAGTCCAGGTCTACTACTGAGAGCTCGGAGAGTCATGCAGACCAGACTGGGGATATTGCCTCGCCATTCGGTAACTTTGCCCACTTCGCTCACACAGGCTCAGGTAACCGATTAGCCCTTTCATGTAGAGATCATATAGAGTGGATTATTGACTCAGGTGCATCTAGTTATGTGTCAGGAGCATATAGACAATTTTCCACATATAAACCACATACCATTCATGAAACCGTTCAGACAGCTGATGGCACATCCCAACCTATTAGAGGGATTGGTACTATTCAGTGCACTCCCTCCATACGCCTCTCTTCAGTCCTTCACGTCCCATCATTTCCAGTCAACCTCTTATCTGTTGGCTCTATTGTTGATGATCTCGACTGTATCATTACTTTTGACTCTACTCATTGTGTGTTGCAGGAAAGGAAGACTGGGAGGAGGCTTGGGACTGGCGTCAAGCGTGATGGACTGTGGTATCTTGACAGAGCTAGTGGGGATGCTGCACTGGCTGTTGTTGGTGGAGAGAAGGAAAGGGATGTACTTTTGTTGCATTGTCAGTTGGGACACTTGCCCTTTGATATTTTGAGTAAAATGTATCCCGATATTTTGAATAGAGTGAATGAAATGAATTTGAAATGTGATGCATGTGAATTTGGGAAACACACTAGGACGTCATATCCTAATGTAGGGATGAGGAGTGTAGAGAAATTTCATCTTATTCACTCAGATGTTTGGGGGCCCTGCCCAGTGACTTCAGTGAGTGGGTTCAGGTGGTTTATCACCTTCATAGATTGTCACTCTCGGATGACATGGCTTTATATGATGAAAAACAAAGGCGAAGCGTTGAAGTGTTTTCAGGACTTCCATAGAAGTGTCAGGAACATGTATGAGGCCAGGATCCGTGTCTTGAGAACGGATAATGGGACAGAGTATGTAAACAGGGAGTTTGCATCTTACCTATCTGAGAGTGGGATAACTCATCAAACCACTTGCCCCAACACCCCCCAACAGAACGGAGTTGCTGAAAGGAAAAATAGACACTTGTTGAAGGTAACTAGGTCACTCATGCTCACCATGAATGTACCTAAGATATTGTGGAGTGAAGCAGTGATGACAGCCACATATCTTATCAACAGGATGCCTTCGCGGATCCTTGGTATGAAGTCTCCATGTGAGATTCTTATGGGAAAGAACACTTTGTAGTTCCACCAAAAGTGTTCGGATGCACATGCTTTGTGAGGGATCATAGACCCTCTGTGGGGAAGCTGGATGCTCAGGCAATTAAATGTATATTTGTTGGGTATCCTTCAAATCAGAAAGGCTACAGGTGTTGGAGTCCCTCAGAAAGAAAGCTGTTTGTGAGCATGGATGTGACGTTCAGGGAGACTGAACCGTTTTATGGAGGACTGACAGATTCTACATCAGTATTTGATACTGGGGCCTCTCCAAGCACAGGAGGAGTTGGTCGAGAGGGGGAGACTGATGACAGGAGGGTAGTGGTTGGACTTATACCGTGCCCTGTCAGGCCTACTGGTACTGGTCCTGATAGCAGGGAGGAAGGAAGGACCTTGGTGGAAGAGGAGGAAGACAGGCTGTACGGCAGGAAATATAGCAGGAGACAGAAGGATAGTCATGGCGATGGAGAACAACAAGAAGACATCTTCCCCACTGAAGAACCACTAGCTCCACTGCCCCATGTCGAGATTGATCGGTCTATCACGCCTGCTCGAGTCCCGACCTCCTTACTGCCTTCCTCTCCTACCACGGATGGTAACCTTTCTTTGCCTTCCTCTAGTTTAGATCTTCCACTTGCATCTCGTAGGGAGCCTCGTATCAATGCCGGCAGGCCTCCTGTACGGTATGGATATGAGACTGATATTGCTAATCATGTCTCCTACGCCTCTCTTACACCTGCATATAGGGCTATCATTGCATCCTTACAGTCTATCCCTATACCAAGTGACTGGCGAGTGGCAAAGCAACATCCCCAGTGGAAGAAAGCAATGCTCGAAGAACTTGAGGCACTGGAGAAGAACAAGACATGGAGACTTGTCTCACTTCCAGTAGGGAAGAAGGCTGTGTGCTGCAAGTGGGTATTCACAGTAAAGCAAACTGCAGAAGGGAAGGTGGACAGGTACAAGGCGAGGCTGGTTGCCAAGGGCTACAGTCAGACTTATGGGATTGATTATGATGAGACATTTGCCCCAGTGGCAAAGATGAGTACTGTGAGAGTACTGATATCCTGTGCAGCGAATTTTGGATGGAAATTGCATCAGTTGGATGTAAAGAATGCCTTCTTGCATGGAGACTTACAGGAGGAGGTATACATGGAGGTTCCACCTGGCTTTGGCACACAACAGACGGTGGGAAAGGTGTGTAGACTGGACAAGTCTTTGTATGGGCTGAAGCAATCTCCAAGGGCATGGTTCGACAGGTTCAGGCGTGCAGTCATCACCATGGGCTACAAGCAGAGTAATGGTGATCATATTGTATTCTATAGACATTCAGGGCAACGGATCACTCTTTTGGCTGTGTATGTTGATGATATTATTATCACTGGGGATGATGAAGAGGGAATCTCTCACTTGAAGGTGAGGTTGGCGAGAGAATTTGAGGTCAAGGACCTTGGACAGTTGGGATACTTCCTTGGACTGGAGATTGCCAGGTCCAGGAAGGGTATAGTTCTCTCACAGAGAAAGTATGCACTGGATCTACTGGCTGAGACTGGTATGTTGGGGTGTCGTCCAGCAGTTACTCCTATTGATCAGAATCATAGGTTGCATTCACAATCAGGGGAGCCAGTGGACAAAGAGAGGTACCAGAGACTTGTTGGACGCCTCATCTACTTATGCCATACCAGACCTGACATTGCATATGCTATCAGTGTGGTAAGTAGGTACATGCATGATCCTAGGACTGGACATATGGAGGCAGTCTTCAGGATATTGAGGTATCTGAAGAATAGTCCAGGAAAAGGCATATTATTTGGTAGTCATGGTCACATGAATGTGACAGGCTACTGTGATGCAGATTGGGCCAGTTGCTTGGATGATAGGAGATCGACCTCGGGCTACTGTGTGTTTGTTGGGGGCAACTTGGTCTCTTGGCGCAGCAAGAAGCAGGATTTGGTGGCTCGTTCCACTGCAGAGGCAGAGTATCGTGCTATGGTGCTAAGTACATGTGAGATGATCTGGTTGAGATCACTTCTACATGAGCTACACCTGCTGAGAGAAGGACCATTGCAGTTGTTGTGTGATAACAAGTCTGCAATTAATATTGCCAACAACCCAGTGCAACATGATAGAACGAAGCACATAGAGATTGACAGGTTCTTCATTAAAGAGAGACTGGACAAGAAACAGTTGGAGATCTCCTACATTACCTCTGGACAGCAACTAGCAGATTGCCTTACGAAGGGGTTGAACTCTAAAGGAGTGGAGGATGCTTGTAACAAGATGGGCATGATAAATATCTTTTGCTCATCTTGAGGGGGAGTATTGTGTAGTGTGTGTTATATTGGGTGTGTGTGTAAAGAAAGTGTGAAGTTAATATAAATAGAAGTGATAGCCTCTCCTTGAGGGCTAATCACACTTTCCCCAAAATCCTACAAAAATCATTTAAGAAATGAATGCTCACAGACCACTTAATTGGTGTCCATTTCCCAACTAAACCCATTTTCATTGAACCAACTTCAGATCAGTGATTCCCAAAAAAGCAATCGATCGGTATCATATGACATCTGTTATATTTTCCTACATGGCATGTTTTCCTACACAAGTGCCAAAAGTACACCCCCACGTGACTACTTGTACTATGTCAAGAAGAAAGCGTCACATTTATGTGAGAGATATCTATCGTATGTAATATGATAAACATTTCTTTATGTTTCTTTACCCACACACATGATCTTAACCGAATGGGTACTATGTCAACAAAAGCTTAAACATCACTTGAATTAGATTGAGTATCAATTAGAATCTTTTAAAGATCTTTTTTATTTGATTTCGTTACTGGATTAAAAGCTATTTTATTGTTGAAATTGATATGGTTCTCTTCATTTTTGATTTTTAATAAAGCACATCCTAATTACTATGGAGTTTGATGTGCATTATACATAAAAACATATGCATGCATGCATATTGTTATACCTCCGTGTTTCAGAGTGTTTTCTCACTACAGTGTCGTTGACCGCGGACTGCCCGGTCAACGTGGTCAAGGGGCCGATTAGGGTCCCTTGGGTGCGTCGAGCGCGTGTAGACGCGACGCGAATCGGAGATGTAGTCGACGAAGAGCACGTCAGCTGGGCCAGGTCTGGATCCTCGGCCTCTGGGGGGCTGAGGGGAAGCCTCTGCCCGGTGTGAGGTGCTCGGCCTCGGACGGTCGGACGACAAGGGGAAGCCTCGGCGCCTTGGCTTGACGCGCGACCGACGCGGAGCTGAGGGGAAGCCTCGGCTCGGATGGATGCGCTTGACCTCGGTCGGTCAGACGACGAGGGGTAACCTCGGTCGTCTCGCTTGGTGCGCGGCCGGCGTGGAGCTGAGGGGAAGCCTCGGCTCAGATGGATGCGCTCGGCCTCGGTCTCTCCTGGCGTCGAGGGGTGGCCTCGATGCCTTGGCTGATGCTTGATGGCGTTCGCCTGGTGTCGAAGGGAAGCTTCGGCACTTGGATCTAACGTCTTCCTGAACAGACGAGAACACTCGTCAGGGAGGCCGGACCTTGGTTCCGGCCAAATCCCCTCCGATGCCTAAGTCAGATGACAGTCTGAAAGAGGAGGCTCGGCGGGGACGGTTCGACTCGAGAGGAGATCGGAACGACGTCCTCCGGCGCGAGCGGGGGGGAAGGAGATGAAGTGGGGGAACTAGGTCGTTGATGGAGTACCTTAGGTTTTGTTACCTGAGATGCGGTCCTTTTGTTCAGTCGTCCTCCTAGTCCTTTTATAGGCCTCTCGTCGCGACCACCCATGACTCACGTCCTTCGTCCGCCCCCAATCGTGCCCCCTCAATCCGCCTCCCCATCGCCGCTCCCCGCGCCCTGCCAGCACCTCCCCATAACGGCCATTAAGTGGCAGCGGGCCTGGGGGAACGGTTATCGCTGGAGTGGGCGAGTGACTCGCGCGTTTCCGGGGTCGGGTCGGATCGATGTTCGGGGTCCTCTCATGGGCTTCGTTGGGTGGGCTTGGACCCCCCACGATTTCGCGTTGTAAGCTGCGCCTTTGGGCCCATGCTGTTGGGCCTCTGCAAAATAAACGTATCAATTGCCCCCATCGGTTGGGCCGATCGGCCTTGGCCGGTTCGGTTCGACCGATGTGACTCCTGTGGTTTCGATTGGCGCGTCAGTCGAGGCGTGGTCATAAATGAAGGTCATGATGAGGCGGATCGATAGGACTTCCCTTGGCGCCGTTTTTAAAACGTCGCCGGCTCTTTGAGGCTTGCCACGCGTTCCTGTCAGGCGTTTTGAATTCGCCCCTGGGTCTTGTATATAAGTGCACCGGCTGCTTTGATCCCAACTTCTTCCTCGCTATTCTCTCTGTTCCGGGCTTTCCACAAACTCGGAGTCTTCCGCCGCCCTCGTTCTCTTGCCTTCTCCAAATAAACAAAAAGGTAACTCCTTTCCCATCCTCATATTATGGATGCTCTTAGGATAGGTGGCTCTGGCCAAGGGGCGAGGGATCCTCCTGAGTCCAGGCGCGGCGGGCCCCGATCTGTGGGATCCGGTTCCTCCTCGGGGAGCCGTTCCCTCCGAGACAAAGGGAATGGGAAGCTCTTCCCCGACTATGATGGCGATGATGTGTCGTCGGTTGCCGCGCGGCTTAATGTACCTCCGGTTATCCTCAGAACGCCGTCGAGGACTCCTTTTCTGGCGGCTGCGGAGATTCAGGGAAAGTACCTCTGTCACCCGTATGATGTTCGAGTCCCTTTCATCGACGAGCGGATCTGTCTTCCGAGGAGCAACGAAGTCGGCGTTTACGCCGAGATGTTCCGTCTGGGTCTTCGTTTCCCGCGCAATCCCTTCTTTATCCAAGTCATGGCTGCACCTCCGAGCCCGCGCGGGGAGGGAATGCCTGATCGGGCTACCCCACTGGGCGGGGGATTGGAGCTCGGGTTATGTCTTCGTAGTCTTCCGTGAGGATGCTCAGATTTTGACAGGTTGGGGTGGGTCAGGTCGGCCTCGCCGAACGCTAACCCTCTCCGAGGCTGATCAGGCGGCCGTCGCGCTGCTGTCGGCCCTCCCCTTGAAGGCGAAGTCTATCTGGCCTTTGCTGGACGACCTACTCCTGAAGGCCGTCTTGTGGTCTCCGGGTAGGTCGCTTTTTTAGTCCTGGATTGCCCCGTGGCTTACCTTGATTTCGGTTTCGCTTGCAGGAATGGCTGGTCGCGAGTTCACCCGCAACGTCGATGAGCTGATTCGGCGTGGAGCCGCTCGGAGCCGAGGCAGCACCTCGGGAAGGGCGCCTCGGCAGACCGTCGAGGAGGAGGTGCGCCGAGCCGAGCCCACCGTGGGCAAGGTGGCGGCCGCGCCTCCCGTCTCTACTTCTGGCAGTCCCCTCCCCGGGGAGGTCGCAAGAGCCGGATCCGTCCCTCCGGCCCAAGTGGTGGGGGGTGATGATGGGTCCGGTGCAGCTCCTCTTGCGCCTGGCGTGCCCCCTTTTGTCTCCGAGGGTGGAGGCGGCACGAGGCGGAAGCGCTCCCCTTCGGCGCCTGCCGAGCCTCGCAGAGGGAAGAGGAGGAAGGAATGCGCGGATCCCCCCAGTCCGGTGCGCTCCGTGCCCCCGGCGGTGGCCGCCGAGGATCTTCCAGTGACCCTGACGACCACCCCCGTCGCAGCGGCCCTGCCTCCATTATCGGGAATCGGTGCCCTGTTGGCGAGCTGCTCGGCCTCCCTCGAGATCACCCCCGGGGACTCGATGTTTGTCGACCGAGCCTTGGCTCAGCAGTTGGCCGAGGGCTCCGTCCTCCCCTGGGACCGTGGTCTCCTCGAGAGGGCCCCCGCCGACAAGGTGTCAGACATCTTGGTCTGGATCCTTCAGCAGCTCTGGCTATCCCGCTGTCCCTTTCTTTCCTTCGCTTTCTTCTTGGCTCATGTCTTGGCGTTCAGGGTTCAACACTCGTTGTCGAGTCGCAGCGTCGAGCTGCCCGTTTGAGGGAGCTGGAGGAGTCCTCTGCAAAGGACCACGAGCGGGCTGGGGCGGCGGAGGTAGCTGCGGTGGCGGCCCAGATGGAGTCTCGGCAACTCAAGCTCCGGGTGGCCGAGCTAGAGGGACGAGTGGCCGATCTCCAGGGGGAGTTGGAGGACGCTCGGCGGTCGGCCGGGGAAGCGGCGGAGTCGTTCCGCCTGGAGAGTGAGGAGTTCCAGAGGGAACTGTCGGATCGGCGTCAGGTGGCGCGGTTTGCGGATGCGGTGGAGAGGGGCGTCGTCGGGACTCTGGGGGAGAGGATCTTCGAGGTCCTCAGGGAGGCCTTCGGTAAGTATGAAGACCTTATCGGCCCCCGGATCGTCGAAGTCGTCCAGTCCTCCTTCCGGGATTGTGCGGAGCGCGTCCTGCAAGCCCTTCCGCCTGCCGATCCCCCTCGCTCCGAGCAGGGCGAGGCGCCCGAGGATGCGTCCTCCCGAGCCCGGGTCCCCTAGGTCGTCCTTCCCGGCCTGTCATCCTTATTTTTATCCTCAAATTTTTCAGCATCCGCTTCGCGTTGGCCCAGCCTACTTGAAATGGATCCCTGACCTCGCAATCTCCATTGGCATTTTTACCGGCTCTCTGCTTCGCGGCAAACAATTGCTGATTGCAAGGATGTTCATTTAAGCCAGCAATTTTGTGTTCTTGGTCGACAAGTTTTGCTCTGCCTGCGTCACCCTAGTTTTCGTGGGTGACGAATTTTGTTGTTCGTCGAGAGTGAATTATTTGTAAGGAGTTTCATCCACTTCGATTTCCTGTAAAAAGACACACTTTTGTACCTCGGTTAACTGTTGGAAATGAAATTGACCTACTTGAATTTTCCGCGCATTTTGCTTTGTTGCTGCGACTTCGGCTCCTCTGCTGATGGTGGTCGCTCACCTCCTTCCTCCGGGAGGTCGCCCCTAGTCCCTCGAGTGGACAAGTCGGTTGATGTCCTTATTGGCTGGGGGGTTGCCCCAGTCCTATAAACAATGGAGCCGGTCTTCGCTGGCTGCGGGGGTCGCTCTCAGTTTTATGAGCAATGGAGTAGGTCAGCGAGGGAGAAGTCCCTCGGCTTAGGACCAGTTGGCGTCTACGCTGGCTGGGGGAATTGCCCCCTGACTTACGAGCGATGGTGTCGGTCAGCGAGGGTGAAGCTCCTCGGCTTAGGACCGGTCGGCGTTGGCGTTGGCTGGGGGAATTTCCCCCAGACTTACAAGCGATGGAGTCGGTCAGCGAGGGTGAAGCTCCTCGGCTTAGGACCGGTCGGCGTCTGCGCTGGCTGGGGGAATTGCCCCCAGACTGACGAGCGATGGAGTCGGTCAGCGAGGGTGACGCTCCTCGGCTTAGGACCGGTCGGCGTCTGCGCTGGCTGGGGGAATTGCCCCCCAGACTTACGAGCGATGGAGTCGGTCAGCGAGGGTGAAGCTCCTCGGCTTAGGACCGGTCGACGTCTGCGCTGGCTGGGGGAATTGCCCCCAGACTTACGAGCGTCGGAGTCGGTCAGCAAGGGTGAAGCTCCTCGGCTTAGGACCGGTCGACGTCTGCGCTGGCTGGGGGAATTGCCCCAGACTTATGAGCGTCGGAGTCGGTCAACGAGGGTGAAGCTCCTCGGCTTAGGACCAGTTTTGATTGACCCCCCGTCCGGTGAGGTGGCGGTCTTCACTCTTATGCAGCCTTAGCGAAATGTTGACTCCGTCGGAGATGAAGAAAAGGAGTGCATTTGTACTCTTAAAGGTCCTATTGGACTAGTACATTTGGAGGAAAAAAGAAATAAAGCAAGACGGGGGATGTGAACCTAGATAATCTCCTCCCGACTAGGCGGTGACTGGGGGGTCTCGCCTGCTCACTCCATGATGCGGAGGGGTCCTTGGACGGCGTTGACCTTCTTTCCTTTGTCCGGCTGCTTGGATGTTCCTTCTCCGTGGGCCGGGTCATCGGTAAAGTTCCTTGCGTGCCCTCGGCTCATCAACTTCTCGATGTCCTTCTTTAGGTGCCAGCAGTCTTCAGTGTCGTGGCCGTCGTCTTTGTGGTACCGACAATACTTCTCACCATTTTTCCCCCTTCTTTTTGTCTTCGGCGGGGGGCGATCAGCGTGCTCTTCCTTCTGTACTTGAGTGAGGACGACGTCCGGGGTGGCGTCCCTCGTATCCTCCCTCCGCTGCTTGTTTCTCGCCCTCTTCTCTGTCCGGTACCCTTCGGGGCTGCGGCGCTCGCTATCGCCGCGCTTGGTCCCTCGTCTGGCCTTTCCTGCCTCGATGGCCAAGGTCTCCTCGGTCAACATGAAGCGCTCGGCCCTCGCCATGATCCCAGCGAGATCTTTCGGGGGATCATTGTGCAGAGATTTCTTCAAGCCTCTATGACGCAGCCCTTTCTTTAGGGCCGTTTGGACAACGAGGTCGGGAGGGATGTTTACGTTCAGCCGCTCAGCGTTGAAGCGGCGCATAAATTGTCGGAGCGGCTCGGTCGGGCCCTGCACTATGTTAAACAAATGTTCAGCATCAGGCATTACCTGTCGTCCTGCCATGAACTGTTTGCAGAACAGCTGGGTGAGTTCCTCGAAGCTGTCAATGGAGCGGCTGGACAGGCTGCGGTACCAAGTTCTCGCTGCTCCCCTGAGGGTCGAATAAAAGCCCCTGCAGAGCAGGGTGTCATCGGCTCCCTGGAAGGACATGTCCCCCTCGTAGTCCATCACATGGTTCCCTGGATCTCCTATCCCGTCGTATTTCCCCAGCGTCGGGATCTTAAATCGAGAGGGGACCCGCGCGTCGGTTATTCTCCGCGACAGGGGGCACCGGTCTCCGTGGATGCCTCCAGGGGTCCGACATCCGCCTACCTCAAGCTCGTTCGGTTGTGGAGGTGGCACAGGCGCTGGCTGGGCTGGCTCAACGGCCTTCGCCACACTGGGGGCGGGGCTGGTCCGGCGTTCCCGGCTCCTCCGGCGGGAGCTTCCGCTTAGCCGTGATCGGTCCCTCGAGTGGTGTCGATCACTTCTTCTGCGGTGGGGTGATCGTGGCCGACGAGACGACGCGGTCACCGATTCGTCCCCCGTGTATTTGGTACCCCTCCTGCTCCTTTCACGATAAGAGGAGGCGCGCAATCTCGCCTGGTAGAAGCCGGGTAGTGTGAACCGACGCTCCGTGTTCGGTCCTCGGTTTCCGTGGTCAGCGACCACAGCGGACCGCAGGAGCGGGGGGCCCCCCTCCCAAAGATGGCCGTCGCCCAACACGTCTCCGTTGGCTGGCGCGGCGCCGATGAACTGCTGTACCGTCGCGACCAGCGTCTGAATGTTCGCGTTGGTCTCTTGGGCCAGGGTACGGAGCTGCTCCTGCGTGGCCAGCTCGGACTCGCCAGTCTCTTCGGCTGAGGGGGCGTGGTGATTGCCGTTGGGTGCGCCCTCAAGGTTACTGTCGGGTGCGCCATTTCCCTCCTCCGGGATGGGGGGCATGCGTCTCTTCCCGTTGCAGGCGCGTGCCATTGCAAGTGTGGTTTGTTTTTTCGTGGGATAGTTCGTTCCCACAGACGGCGCCAGATGTTTCAGAGTGTTTTCTCACTACAGTGTCGTTGACCGCGGACTGCCCGGTCAACGTGGTCAAGGGGCCGATTAGGGTCCCTTGGGTGCGTCGAGCGCGTGTAGACGCGACGCGAATCGGAGATGTAGTCGACGAAGAGCACGTCAGCTGGGCCGGGTCTGGATCCTCGGCCTCTGGGGGGCTGAGGGGAAGCCTCTGCCCGGTGTGAGGTGCTCGGCCTCGGACGGTCGGACGACGAGGGGAAGCCTCGGCGCCTTGGCTTGACGCGCGACCGACGCGGAGCTGAGGGGAAGCCTCGGCTCGGATGGATGCGCTCGACCTCGGTCGGTCGGACGACGAGGGGTAACCTCGGTCGTCTCGCTTGGTGCGCGGCCGGCGTGGAGCTGAGGGGAAGCCTCGGCTCAGATGGATGCGCTCGGCCTCGGTCTCTCCTGGCGTCGAGGGGTGGCCTCGATGCCTTGGCTGATGCTTGATGGCGTTCGCCTGGTGTCGAAGGGAAGCTTCGGCACTTGGATCTAACGTCTTCCTGAACAGACAAGAACACTCGTCAGGGAGGCCGGACCTTGGTTCCGGCCAAATCCCCTCCGATGCCTAAGTCAGATGACAGTCTGAAAGAGGAGGCTCGGCGGGGACGGTTCGACTCGAGAGGAGATCGGAACGACGTCCTCCGGCGCGAGCGGGGGGAAGGAGATGAGTGGGGGAACTAGGTCGTTGATGGAGTACCTTAGGTTTTGTTACCTGAGATGCGGTCCTTTTGTTCAGTCGTCCTCCTAGTCCTTTTATAGGCCTCTCGTCGCGACCACCCATGACTCACGTCCTTCGTCCGCCCCCAATCGTGCCCCCTCAATCCGCCTCCCCATCGCCGCTCCCCGCGCCCTGCCAGCACCTCCCCATAACGGCCATTAAGTGGCAGCGGGCCTGGGGGAACGGTTATCGCTGGAGTGGGCGAGTGACTCGCGCGTTTCCGGGGTCGGGTCGGATCGATGTTCGGGGTCCTCTCATGGGCTTCGTTGGGTGGGCTTGGACCCCCCACGATTTCGCGTTGTAAGCTGCGCCTTTGGGCCCATGCTGTTGGGCCTCCGCAAAATAGACGTATCACTCCGTGTCCAAGAATCCTACTTATAAGAATTTGTAGTGTTCCCGTGTCTGCCGTATCCATGTCATGTGTCCATGTCTACACTATTACATAGATGGTGCCTATACTGTACTGATGACGAGTAGTGTAGTTGGCGATTATGTATGCAAGTTTTATTAATGTCAAAACTTCTCTCACGATCATCCATTTTTTACTTCCAACCATGATTATTGCAAGAGCCTGGTACATATCAAAAGTATAACAAAGGAGACATTCAATCAGAAGATAAACGAAAGAAGAATAAAAGGATTAAACAAAATGAGTAATACCTCAAACTGCTCAAGCATATCCATCGCTGCAACCACATCACCATTACAGAAATCAAGTAACTCGGAAACAGATTTTTCAGAGTAACCAGAAAACCTGGACATCAGGAAATCTATTGTCATGTGTTTATCCTGGATAGTGCTCCTATCTGAAGATGACGTGTCAAAAATATCCAGTTTCACTGAACTTTGCTCTATAAAAACATCATCTGGAAGCTGACAGCTTACAGCCTCCCCAAGATCCTCAGGCTTCCCAGAAACACAGATTACTTTCTTGGCAGCCTTGTTATCACCATCTGAGTTCTGTGAAATATGTACATATGGAGAAGCATCTGAGTTCTTTGAAATAGGTACATATGGGGAAGCATCTGCACTCAAGCTAGACTTCCCTTGCATCATTATGCCAGCTTGGACAGAACTACGAAAAATAGAAAATAAAATAATTATTGTACAGATCACATAAATAAACAGATTAAAACTTCAAAAGCAGAATAACGGGAAGGAAATGAACCAAATCAAAAGAAAATCTGAAACGGAAGGAGATGGGAATGGAGGCTTAGACAACAAAAGTTTATCTTATCATAGTATAATGAATATACCCATCCTATGTTTAGCGTCACCCATTATGTCTCGTCAGATTGTAGGCTAGAATACTGCACTGAAATGGATAGCATAATGAATATAACCATGCTGTTTTTAGCGTCAGTCATTATGTCTTGTCAGATTGTAGGCTAGAATACTGCACTGAAATGGAGTTCTTCGAATGTAAAATTTATGTATGGAACATAATAAAACATACATACATCCAAAACTGCACCCTATAATTATTATCTTTTATTACCGCTCATCATAATATGCAATGCCACAGATGTTAAAACTGAATCATTAAAGGAATCATATATACAGACTTCATTTCTGTTCGTCAACAAGAGATATGTAATGCAGTGCCATGATTCATCTTGTACTTGCAGTGCCATTATCTGGAATGTAACATTCTAAAACTATACAATTACACAGATTAACATATAATGGCTGCAATTTTCCACTATCTACACATGTCAAGTCTTGTATTATCCGCATCATCTTCATCATCTAAACCTCAAAGTCAGGAAACCTCCATGACAGTATTAACTGAACGCATGAAATTATTAAAACCCATATACACCAAGTATTTATGCCTCTGAAGAGACAATAAAGACAGACATCCAATGGATGATGAACAGACAGAGAGTAATAGTATCTGAAAACATAGATCTTATTGCAGAAGAAAGACTCGTGCGGTATCTGACTTCACCACACAACACGATCATTGAGACACCATATTATCATAAACTGATGGGACCCTCTAGGGATTTTAGGGATAAAATAGGATTTTAGTGGATTTTAAGGAAAAGATGAGATTTTTAGGGCAAAAAGAGGGGATTTGATGGAAAAGGAGATATTTTTATTGATTTCCAATATGGGATACAATCATAGTTGACCTCTTTCAAGAGAAGAACCACTATTCTAGCCTTTAATTCGAGAGGAAGGCTTAACTCTACCACTAATCTAGAGTTTCCTACTTCTAATCTCTTCTTCTCAATTCTCTTCTCAATATTCAGCATATCTCTAATGAACCTAACCCCTCATACATATATAATAATCAGATTTCGTGAAATTACAGATCTGCTCTTTGGACCCCCAAAATTACAGATTTACCTCCAGGTAACCAGAAATTACAGATCTGTGACTGGTTGATTATTGCACCCTAATTCTAACATTACTCCGCCTCAGAAGAACCATCTTGTCCCCAAGGTGGTGTTATGAAGTCCATGGATACGCTACTCTAAATGAGGATGTTTGCCCCCCTCCTGGTTTGTCCTCATTAGCTGCTTTGTCTTCTTCATCCATGACGATCGAAACCTGAAGAGTACAATCCGGCATTAATGTCCTGGCATGAACCTCTCGCCACGTCGAAAGCATAAACCTTTGGCACGCGGTCCTGGAACTCCGTTGCGTGAGACGCTTGAGCCTGATGTCAGCTCGTTGTTCTTCTCATGGTCTATCTAAACCGTCGCTGGCTAGGACTTCTGAACCTCTGTCATGGCATGAATACGGGAAGTGACCCCGCTCATTATTTCCTTTGATGCCCGCTCTGCCGCACCATTTGGGCCAGCTCCATCACCTCTCCAAGCCTCGTAAGTCTCAGTATACGAAACTCTATTCTGATGCTCGTCATAAGGCCTTCATGAAATTCTCTTCCAGCACATCATCAGGACCCTCATGCGGCCCGAGAGCATCTCGAACATCTTTACAGTAGTATCTGACGGTGCCCTCTTGTTTGCGGGTAAAGAACTGCTCGTTTAGATCATCGTCCCGAGTGTCTCAAAACCGATGTAGTAAGCAGTCCTTAAATTCCTTTCATGAACTGACAGACTGCCTTCGCTCCCTCCATTGAAACCAGGCCAGAGCCTGTCCTTCTAAACAAATACCGATCACCATCAGCTTCTCCTTCTCCGTCAGACGGTTCACAACGAAGTATCTTTCTGCCCGATAGACCCACCCATAAGGGTCATTTTCCTAAAAAAAATTAAGCATCTTCAACTTCGGATCTTATTGTCAACGCCAAAGTACAACTGCTTTGCTCTCTGATTGGACTACCCGTAATGGAACTGCTGATATGTGTTATGTTGCGTGGTTGTGGGACCTCCAAACTCTCCATGTTAGACTCCATCTGCTATGTCTGGTCACACCCACCATCATCTCACCAACCTGGGTCTCCCCGCCATCTTCGATGCCCGAGTAGATACCATAGGTGATCGCCAAACCCCCTGACGGGTTGCCACCCCCTGAAGGTTGTCACCTAGGTTCAGGCTTTCCGTCGAGAACCAGGTGTTGTGGACCCCTGTGAGCTGTCGTCGGGACCTGTGGGGCCCATCTAAGGCATGCGGGCCCCAGGCTGACCGTGGCCTGGTCGACCCACCCCCAGGTTTTCCTGGGCCCTGGCGACCTGCCAGCAAGTCGTTGTGGAATGGGCGGTCTGCCCTGGGTCATCCCGCGTCCCCTCCGCTCCAAGCCGCACACCCTCCGCTCCAAGCCGCACACCCATGGACCTTAGTGGTGGGTTTTGCCATCCGCACGCAAATCTTTGCCATCCAAATGCAGATCCTCCTTAAAGCGGATGACATTCCACCTTCACTTGATCAAAAGTGGCCCCTTTTGCCCTTAATCTGCATCGTAGTTGTAGTCGTCTATCAGCTCTGATGTTGGACCGTCCTTCGATGGATCTTCACCTTCAAAGAGAGGATTTTTACATTGTTCTTGTCTAAAGGCGTCGCCTTTTGCCCTACATCTGAGTTGGTAACTTTGTCATTGTTTGGATCTGGCTTCATCGTCTCTTTCTCAGGTGAATGGCAATTCTTCAACTCGGATATTTGTTGCATTAGGGTTTGCATGAAAGTTTTCATTGTCACTTTCATCTCCGATTCAAATGACGACAACCTTTCCTCCATCGGTTTCTTCAAATTCGTCACTTCGGTATCGAGTTTTTCCTCTAAAGCGTTCACCGTTCTCATCGCTGCCATCAGAATCTATACTCTGATACCAAATTGATAGGACCCTCTAGGAATTTTTAAAGATAAAAATAAAATTTTAAAAGGATTTTAGGAAAAAGATGAGATTTTTAGGGTAAATGTGGGATTTTTAGGGCTAAAAGAGGAGAATTAGGGGGGAAATGATATATTTTTATTGATCTTCAATAAAGGATACAATGATAGTTGACCTCTTTCGAGAGGAAACCCGCTCTCCAAGCCTTAACTCTTCCACTAATCTAGCGTTTCCAACGCCTAATCTCTCTTCTTCTCAATTCTCCTCTCAATATTCAGCATATCTCTAATGAACCCAACCCGACAACATATAATACTCAGATTTCCTGAAATTACAGATCTGCCCACTAGAGCTCTAAAATTACAGATTTTCCATCTAGTGCCCAAAAATTACTAATCTGCCACTGATTGGTCTCCGCATCTGATGAGTGTTTATTGTATATAGTTTTTACCCCCTTTTAATACACATTTTACATCGTTTATTTCTTCGTTTTCTCCCTTTTTTCCCGTTTTATTTCCTCTTTTGCCTTTATGGTCAACTTTGTGCTTTGCAGAAAATACATGCTGATTAAGAACCATATGGCGTAAATAAGGCATGAAAAGATGAAAGGAACAGAGCGGGCGAGCCAAAGTGTGAAATTGGTTGAGTAAAGAAGGAAATGTGACACAAACGGCTGCATCGATTTGACGCAACCACGTGGTCACAACACCCAAAAGGAGCTCTACACAATTCCACGCGGCCGCACGATGAACCAAATGGCCGCGTCAAACGAGCTCCAGAAACGCCAGAATTCGATTCCACGCTGCCACGTAAACGACATCCAAACGGCCGCGTCGCTGAGGAGAAGGAACGAAGATTTGCCATCGACGCGGTCGTGTAACAAAGACGACGCGGCCGCGTGATCCCGATAAGCTGAAGATCAAATAGACGCTCCACGCGACCGTTTCGAAAACGACGCAGGCGTCGAAGCTGGATTCGACGCGGCTGCATCCCTAGTGACGTGACCGCGTCGTTGTAGCCTCTGCCGTCCCAACTTACGCAACTGGACGACGCGACCACGTTAAACGACGTGGTCGCGTCGAATTGGATTTCTGAGTGAAAACAGGCGTCGCCAGGGTTAGTTATATGGGTCTTTTGGTCTTTTGGGGGATTGTATATAAGCTCATCTTCTTCCTGAGAGAACCCCATCTTTTATTCAGCTATTTTCTGGGTTTTCAAGGGGTTTGTAAGGATTTTCTTACTCTATTATTCAGAGGATTTTCTTACTCTATTATTCAGCACTCTTTATTGTTTTAATTATCTACTTTTGTATTAGATTAGTTTTAGATAATAGAATTTCTCTCTTGGTGTTTCCCATTGTGTTATTTGATATCATTTGTGTTTATATTTTGAATCCATGGCTCTTTCTATTGAATCTATGGTAGAAATATCATCAATTGTAATAGGTAGTGAGTAGTTTTTATCTAGGACAATGGGTTGAACCCCATTGATATAGGGCCATGGGGTGGATGAAATAATCGATTATATTGTTGAGCTAATTGTGGATTTGGGGTATATTAGGATACCAATTATCATCGTAGATTCGATTCCCTCCCTTGTGGATGTTGGATTGGCTGCCGCGAGAGTCGGGACCAATCTAGGGCTCTCGATCCCTACGATGATTCATACTATCGGTGTGACCGGCGAGAGTTGGACGCCGATTAGAACCCTCCTAATATAGATCCAAACTCCGACCATGAAAGTGTCGTGGAGGAAGATTGGGGACATTCGTCGAGCGTAATGCACCTAACGTATATCGATGTATCGACGAGAGTCGGCATCGATATAGGTTAGGATATGTATATCATAGCATCCTGAGAGCGGGGGTTAGGAGATAACATAAGAGAATATCTTATCATGCATCACGAGAGTGAGGGATAGGAGAATGCCCTTAGGTTAGACGACCTCTCCCGAGTCCCAATGAGTCCAACAATCGGTCAACTATTAATCCAACCTTAACCCTAATTCAATGGCGGGGATACCCTAAGCCCTATAGCTTTTATTAGCTGGTTTCACCCTTTATTTCTTTCTTCGACCACTATTCAATAGCGTAGCTTTCGAACCAAGAAGAAAATGGGTACTCAATGAACGCCTCCCTGTGTTCGACCCGTATAGCGATACACGACACATTGCGCTTGCGTTACTATAAATATTAAAGCCTCGCGTAAGCGAACAAGTTTCTTGGGGCCGTTGCCAGGGAGGCACGGCTTGATATCGATTTTATTCTTTGTTAATAGACTACGTATTCTTTTTTTTGTTTATATTCCTCTTTGTTATTGACTCTTGGTGCTCTTAACTTTTTTCTTTGGTATAGCTCTCTTGAATGCACAGGAGATCTCAAGGCATTGCAGACTTGCGTCTACTAGACCCTGAGATTGAGGCCACTGCAAGAAGACTTAACACCGAAAGAAAGAGGAGATTAACTCTTGAATCAATGGCGGAGAAACACAATCCTGAGAATGGTCCTGAGCCACCACCTCCTCCAGCACCTCCGACTCCCAAATCGCTCATGGATTTCTCTACACCCTTCAATGGGTCCACGTCTAGTGTCCTGAGGCCGCCGGTAGAGCCTAACAACTTCGAGTTGAAACCATCTTTGATCGACTTCGTACAACGAGATCAATTCGGAGGGGCTCCCATGGAAAACCCGAATGACCATCTCAACAACTTCTTGGAGAAGATGGACACCTTAAAGATGAATGGCGTCACGAACGACGCTATTAGGCTAAGACTATTTCCCTTTTCGCTTAGGGACAAAGCAAAGAACGGCTTAGAAGCCATTGTCCTAACACTTTCACTTCTTGGGATAGCCTTTCTCTTGCGTTCTAACTAAGTACTTTGCTCCAAATAAAACCGCAAAAATGCGCAACGAGATCACAAACTTCAATCAGCTGGATCGGGAATCCTTGTACGAAGCTTGGTAGAGATTCAAGAATTTACAACGCAATTGCCCACACAATGGTGTGCCCGATTGGCTGCTAATCCAAGCATTCTACAACAGACTGACCCGAGGGGTGAGGATGTCAATGGACGCCGTCGTTGGTGCGATCATGATCAAGACTACTATTGAAGCAAAAAAGGTTGCTGGAGGACATGGCCGCCAACAATGATTCATGGAGCAACGAGAGGAGCACCTCTAGAAGTGGAGGTAAGTATGACATCAATGAGGTATCCATGCTCTCCGCCAAGTTTGATGCTTTTAACCAAGCAACTATCTTTGATTGGGCTCGGTGCTACTAACCCGCCTACAGCGGCACTTTGTGAGGTATGTGGTGTACATAGACACCAAGGAAATGAATGCTCTACATCTATGGTGACACCTCCAGGCATGAGCATAGATCAGGCCAACGCTTTGTATGGGAACAACCCGAGGCCTCTAAACAACCCATACTCTAGAACATACAATCAAGGATGGAAGAACCATCCTAATTTTTACTACAGGACTCCGTGTTTACAAGCTCAGCCGACATACCCTCAACAACCTCAAGACTTCCAAACAAAACCTCCTCAAGGGCTGTTCCAAAATTTCAATCAAAGACCTCCAGTGAACATGCCTCATACTCAAAAGTCCAGCTTAGAGGTGCTTATTGAGAGTCGCATATGCACACAAGGCCAGAAGAATGAATACTTCCAGACTTCAATCCAGCAGCTCATGACAACCACGCAGCAACTTGTGTCCACCAAACAACAATTAGCGTCAGGGCAGAAATCAATGGAGACCACAATGACGCAAATAGCACGACAACTTTCTCAATTGTCAAAACCACAAGGGCATCTACCCGGGCAAACTAAAGCAAACCCCAGAGGGCATGTGAATGCCATCACTTTGAGAGCGGGAAGATGAAGAGCCCCGCCATGCCCATTGTTGAGAAAGAAGATGCAAATGAAAAGTAAACCCAAGTGGAGCCTAAATCCGGAGTGGAGAAGGACGTTGAGAGTGAAGTAGAACCTCCACACTCTGAATCATCAAGAGAGAAACATGCTGAGAATGAGCAAGGAAAACCCTCTGAAGAGCCTCCTAGAACATACATACCAAGGGTCCCTTTCCCTTCAAGGTTGACGAATGCCAAACTAAACGAGAAGTACGGGAAATTCTTTGATCTTCTCAAGCAGTTGAATATCTCAGTACCTTTCCTCGAAGTCATAACGGAAATCCCGACCTACGCTAAGTTCTTGAATGAAATTATAACGAAAGGAGGTAGGCGGGAGAAGGTAGTGCTCTCGGTAGAGTACAGTGCCATACTACAGAGGAAGGCAATTGAGAAGCTTGAGGACCCTGGAAGCTTCTCCATCCCGTGCACAGTTGGGAATGTTGAGATCAAGAGCGCACTCTGCGATCTAGGGGCAAGTGTCAGTTTGATGCCCCTATCGATTGATGAAAAGTTGAAATTAGGGGAACTTCAACCGACCAGCATGTCCCTTCAACTGGCAGATAGATCAGTTAAGTATCCTCTGGGCGTGATAGAGAATGTGCCAGTGCGCATAGGAAAAATCTTGTTCCCATGCGACTGTCATAATGGACATGCCCGAGGACGTTCACATCCCAATCATTCTTGGCCGACCCTTTTTGGCCACGACGGGCGTACTTATTGATGTGAAGGGAGGAAAACTCTCCCTCAACGTGAGACGAGAGAAGGTCGAATTTGACCTCAAGAGATCCAGGAAGAATTTTACAGAGGACGGCCATATGAATCCAGTCGACCTCCTTGAAGAAGCGATCAAGGAGACCACGCTGGAGATGTTTTTGAACAACAATGAAGAGCCCCCGGACGACAAACTAAACAAGGAGGATATGCTTAAGAAACTATGACGGATGAGGAATCCGAGGAAGCCTTTAGGGGAAAATTCAAGGAGAAGCCACCACGATCGCATCAACAAAACCCCAATGAGCCAAGGAGTCATGATCAATGGCTCGGCAAGCTAATGCTGGAGCTAAAGGAGAAAAATCATGGAGACGAAGACATCCTGGACTTCTCCACCCTAAAGCCGCCATGACGACACTTCAATAGGGACTCGAGCTCACGACTTAAAATGAGCGCTTCTTGGAAGGCAACACAAGGGTTTTTATATCATTTTTATATTTCTATCTCTATCTTAGATTTTGATTTAGAATAGCTTAGGTTTTTACTTTAAATAAACCCCCCAAAAATCCAAAAATTGACTGAGTAATTTCAATGTATGAAGAACATTGAGGAAGCTGGAAAAAGCATTCTAAACGGCCATGTGGTGCCAATCCACGCGACCACGAGGAGAAAAGAAGAAGAGAAGAGGTGTTGAAAAGATGAACGACGCGACCGCGTGAAGTCACAAACAACCGCGTCGTTGGGGGTAATTCTCTAGTTCAAAATTTCAATTCCACACGACCACGTCGCACAGTCGATTCGGTCGCGTAACTCTCTGTTGTTTTGGCTCAAAAATCACATTTCTGCAGGAACGACACAGCCGTTTCACATCGAACGAAACGACCGCATCAATCCTAATCTACAAGGCCAGAATTCTCCAATTCAACGTGGTCGTTTAAACCAAATTGAAACGGCCACGTCCCTACACAATTCTCCAAGGCCAAACTTCTTAATTCGACGCGGCCGTTTAACCAACTTGACGCGGCCACATAACTCTCTGTCAGTTAAGCTCAAAATTCATCCTTTTGCAGGAACGACGCAGCCGTTTGAATTCAAATGAAACGGTTGCGTCGACCTAAATTTTTAAGCTTCAATCCTTCCAAATCAATGCGGCCGTTTGAACTCAAATGACGCGGTCGCGTCGACTCAATTTTTGAGCTTTATATTCTCTCAATTCAACCCGGCCATTTCATCTACATTACGCGGCCACGTAACTCTCTGTTTTCTCGAGCCAAAAACACACCTTTTGTAGGATCGACGCGGTCGATATGCCGATCGACGCGACCACGTCGAATCAACCGCATCGCATACAAACCTTTGAAATTTGGCATCCAACTTGACGCTGCCATTTGGTCTCGATTGACGCGACCGCGTCGCTGCTCTATATATATCCCCAAATCCCCAAACGGCCGTTTCACGCGAAAAATTCCCAAACCCTTCATCTTCCTCTATTGATCTCCCCAACTCGAGCCTCCTCCAATCACTCCAATCTTCCATCCTCTTCTCCAAATCACTCCACCAATCTCTCCCTCATCAACCGCCTCTTCCACCTCCTCTGATCACAACGGGCGACGAAGAAAACCCTAAACGTGTCGTTTTTGGGGTTTTGCAAAATGATTCGATGCGAGCTACTGCAAATCAATTGTTGGCTTCAAGAACAGCTTGGGGGATCCCTCTCTAGGCATTGGTGCATTCCATTCCAGCGGGAAGCTTCGATTGTTTGGTAACTCCGTTCCCTGCTCGTTAAACTTTTTAATTCGCTCACTGAAACCGCTAAAATCTGCGAGTCACACTACACTCCACACACCCCCCCCCCCTTGCATCACTCACTCCCACTCACCATGTCTGCCAAGAGAGAGCGTAAGAAGATCGCCTCTTCGGGACCTACCCAGGGTAGGCGCAAGCGTAAGAAGAACCTTACAGTCGCTGAGTCTCTAGCCATCGCTGCTAGAGGCGATGCACATATCCCTCCGCCTCAGATCGACACTCTAAGGATAGAGTTCGTTGACGAAAGTCAACACGACACATTCACATCCATTAACTCTAGAACCATAGTGCCAACCAAATTCCCAAGCGTTACAGCTCTCTCAGCACTAGGTCTCCTAAATGTCGTCGGCACTCTCCTTCGAAACATCGGATGGAAGGAATTTCTTAAGTGTGAGGCTAGGACCTACAAGAGACCCACCTTAGAGTTTTTTCCACTTTCAAAAGCTATCTGTCGGGGTTCTCGTTCCAATTAATGAACAAGGACTACGGCATGTCCACAGATTCTTTGAACCCCCTCTTCAAGGGGCCTCGAGCTATTGAACCTGAAAGCACGACATCACAACTACCCTCATCCTCCTGAGTATGATCAGAACATTTTCTGGCTGAGGATCACTGGCCTTTCTCCCTTCCCCTTCACACGGACGAAGGCATCTAGCATCATCCACCCTGGTCTCTGTATCGTACATCGCATTATCGCGAATTCTATCTTTTGTCGATACGAGACTGGCCAGGTTTCTCAGAACGAGCTCTTCTTCCTTTGGTGTGCCACTCAGCCCCGTGTCCTCCGTGAGGGCAGCACTCCAGTTCCACACTATATCCTTCACGCTGGTTCCTGACTGAAACAAAGATTCCTCCACATCCTTACCAGCCCACACACTCGCATTTGCTGTGGAGGGTTTATCACCGTTATTGCCCAGCGTCCTTCCATTTCCTACAAGATCCCAAATTCCATGCATCCTGTCCCGGGCCCCACTTCTCTTGTCCTCTCTGTCCTCTCCAACATGCACATGATCAAAGCTTATGACGAGGACAAATATTTTTGTCTTCATGGGCCCAATCACACCTCATAAATTAGGCCCCGAACCCTGCACGTTTTGGAGCTAGGACCTCCATGCAATGGATTTTTCCACCCGATCCCGATCTTCCCCAGTGTGCTCAGGCACCACCTGCACAGCCTTAGCCCAGCCCCAGTATATCCAGGACCCTGTCATCCAGCCTGCTTCCACTTCTAGTCACCGTCAGGCCCACCCTAAGTCAGTGCCACATGAGATCTCGCCAGCCGGACGGACCATCTACCAGCACTCTTCCACTCTCCGATCTCGAGCGTATCACTCGAGTGGAGGACGAGCTTAGGGATTTCAAGGCCTCCATGGCCGACTCTCTTCGAGACATCACACATGCGATGTCTGAGATAAAGTCATCGATTGATGAACTCACTTCCGATGTCGTGACTCTCTTACCCACATGGCCATCTCAGCCATCCCAACCACCTCAGATACATGTGGACACATCCACCTCGACACCTCACACTACTACCACCCCACCTATTGCTCCTACACCACCACCATCCGCACAGGCTCCACCTTCACAATACTCCGAGACTATGATCCCCTCTATTCACTAACCTCATCCAGACCCCGTGGTTTCACCCATTTCTCCACCACACACCACGAAGGTCGCAGATATACCGTCCTCTGGAGCACCATCATCTCCCACTCCATCCACATGTATTCCCTCACCTCATCACACTTCCACACAAATCCACCCCACCTGAGGATGTCACCGTCATCATCTCCTTGTCCACAGACGACTCATCACCATCTCCACCTCCTCCTCCACCTCACAAATCTGATGTAGTTACATCCACTCCATCTCTACCTCCCACTGACACCACAGCTACAGATTCAGCTGACCCATCCATCCACCAAGCCACCACCTGACAGTGGCTCTGCATGATTTGATGACTTTTTGCACTCCCTCTCACCACATGGCACATATATCACACACTCTCACTTTTTGGGCATGCTTTACTTTAGCTTGGGGGAGATGCACATGGATCTCCTTCCCCTCATTCTTATATCCTCACGTTATAGTTTCTATGTTTTCATCGCATTGAGGACAACTCTCAGTTCAGCTTGGGGAAGGAGCGTTTTTCACGCTTGATTTTCTATTTTCTTCTATTTACTTTTCTATTTTCTCGTTTTATCGTTATTTTTCGTTTTCCTCTTGTTTCTCTTTCTCATTTTCCCCTTTTCTTTCTTTTTCAATTGCATCACGTTTTATTCCGTATATGCACTCAAAAAGCCAAAAAATGAAAAAAAAAATCAAAAACTCCAAAAAATATCTGCATTCGCATCATGCATCATGCATCCATGTGTACATATTTGCATTCGCTTCGAGAAATTTTTCGAAAACGAGTTTTTATATACGTGGAATCTCGAGTGAAAATTCGTTTTCTAAACTTTTACGCTCGATTTCCACGATATCGATTTGAGTTTATGAATAGGTCGTGTCCCTATCTCTAAATCCCTTGTAATATCCTAGCTTTGGTCGTCAGCATGATCCCTAAGATAAGAGTACTTGAAACCGACAGGTTGAAACTTAGGTGCCCACTTTAAGCATGGACCATAGAGCCGATAGTTGAGTATAATGGCTTCTATTTCCTCGAAATTTGGATAACACTAAAACTAGTACTGAGGAGTGATTTTGCTGAGTTTACCCATGCTTTTCAAAAAAAGAGAATAGAAAAAATTGTGAATAGAAAAATATGCACCGTTCCCCTAGCGACACTGAGTAACCGGATCCCCACGATAGAAACCGTCGAGGCCTCAAGTCAAAAGGTCTAGCTTGTTGAAGTGCATATGAATAAGGATTCTACACGGTTTGAGTTAGTAGGTCCGAGGAGTCCTTCTTGGCCCGGTGCCCTAAGGTCGTCTGATCTGAGAGTCACCAATCCAACACTCCTTACACAAACCAATTGTAAATCCCAAAAACATGTATATATTTGCGTATATATATAAGAAAGCATGAATAAACCTAGCAATTTCAAGAATCAAGGAAGTTTGATGTGATGTGAGCGCCACTTTCTCGATCGACCAATATCTCAATATCCCATACGTATCCCTTCTTTGACCATTGCATAACTTAGATTCTTATTCCTTCGATCTAAGGACGGGTTAGAGGAAATGTCTTAGGATATGAGTATGGACATCGTATAGTATATTACTTGACGATTTGGGTTAGAGACGACGTCCTAGAATTATATTCTCATCAACGGAAAGAAATCGAAGCGCTTAAGTTCCATGAATTCAAATTTTCGATTCGCCCACTAATATAAAGTCGATTTTTTGAAAATTCTCGAAGTTTCATGCCATCATTTGTGTGTTTGAGTGCATGCCTCCAATCTATGCTCTCTCTTGTCTTCCTTGGGGACAAGAAAGAGTTTAGCTTGGAGGATTTTGATGAGTGTTTATTGTATATAGCTTTACCCTTTTTTTCATACACGTTTTACATCGTTTATTTCTCCGTTTTCTCCCGTTTTCCCCGTTTTTGTTTCCTCTTGTCTTTATGGTCCACTTTGTGCTTTGCAGGAAATACATGCTGATTAAGAACCATATGGCATAAATAAGGCGTGAAAAGACGAAAGGAGCAGAGGCGGGAGAGCCAAAGTGTGAAATTGGGAGACTAAAGAAGGAATTGTGACACACACGGCATCGTCGATACGACGCGGTCGTGTGGTCACAACACCCAAAAGGAGCTCTACCCAATTCCACGCGACCGCGCGATGGTGAACCAAACAGACCCGTCAAACGAGCTCCAGAAGCCCAGAATTCGATTCCATGCAGCCGCGTAAACAACATCCAAACGGCCGCATAGCTGAGGAGAAGAAATGAAGATTTGCAATCGACGCGGTCGTGTGACGAAGACGACGCGACCGCGTGATCCCGAGAAGCTGAAAACCAAACGGTCACTCCACGGGACTGTTTCGAAGACAACGCGAGTGTCGAAGCTGGATTCGACGCGGCCGCGTCCCTAGCGATGCGGCCGCATTGCTGTAGCCTCTGCCGCCCCGACTTATGCAACTGACGACGCGGTCGCGTCGAATTGGATTTCTGAGTGAAAACGGGTGCTGCCAGGGTTAGTTGTAGGGGTCTTTTGGTCTTTTTGGGGATTGTATATAAGCTCATCTTCCTCCTGAGCGAAACCCATTTTTTATTCAGCTATTTTCTGGGTTTTCAAGGGTTTTGTACGGATTTTCTTACTCTATTATTCAGCATTCTTTATTGTTTTAATTATCTACTCTTGTATTAGATTAGTTTTAGATAATAGAATTGCTCTCTGTGTTTCCCATTGTGTTGTTTGCTATCATTTGTGTTTATATTCTGAATCCAATGCTCTCTCTATTGAATCTATAGTAGAAATATCATCAATTGTAATGGATAATGAGTAGTTTTCATCTAGGGCAATAGATTAAACCACATTGAAATAGGACCATGGCTGGATGTAATAATCGATTATGTTATTGGGCTAATTGTGGATTTGGGGTATATTAGGATGCCAATTATCATCTTAGATTCGATCCCCTCCCTTGTGGATGTTGGATTGGCCGCCAGCGAGAGTTGGACCCAATCTAGGGCTCTCGATCCCTACGATTATTCATACTATCGGTGTGACCGGCGAGAGTTGGGCGCCGATTAGAACCCTCCTAATATAGAACCAAATCCCCGACCCGAGAGTGGCATAGAGGAAGATTGTGGACATTCATCGACCGTAAAGCGCCTAACGTGTATCGATGTATTGGCAAGAGTCGGCATCGATATAAGTTAGGATAGGTCTATCATAGCATCGCGAGAGCGGTGGTAGGAGATAACATAAGAGAATATCTTATCATGCATCACGAGAGTAGGGGATATGAGAATGCCCTTAGTTTAGATGACCTCTCTCGAGTCCCAATGAGTCCAACAATTGGTCAAATATTAATCCAACCTTAACCCTAGTTCAATGTCGGGGATACCCTAAGCCCCAGAGCTTTTATTATCTAGTTTCACCTTTTATTTCTTTCTTCAACCACCATTCGATACCCTAGCTTTCGAACCAAGAAGAAAATCGGTACTCAACGAACGCCTCCCTGTGTTCGACCCCTATAGCACTACACGACACTGTGCGCTTGTGGTACTATAAATATTGAAGGCTCGTGTAAGCGAACATCATCCCAATCCTCAGAAACACTCAAATAGATAATAGCTTTCATTCGATGTGAATTTCATATCCACCGTCTCACTTCTTGTCCTAAGCCATAGCAAAATGGTGTATTTTTTAACAGAAAGGTACACAGAAACACACTTGATGCCTAAATAACTCTTACTAACTTCATAATAAACCAATACTTTTTATTTGTTGGGGGTGAGTTAACTGGACTTGGATAAAAATGTTAGATATTGAGTCACCGTAATATATGTTTTGACGATGAGTAAACATATTTGTGTGTTAATACTTATATATGCAGATTTAAGAAGAATAACAATAAAGCTTGGTGAAGGTGTTCAAGGCAAAATGATGAAGCAAGTGAAGAATCGAAACAAGAGCTTCAAGATCTCAAACATACATCAATGAAGATTCCAAGACAAAATATATTTTTGATGTATTTATTTTCTTGTGTTCGTTGAGTAATGAATTACTCAATACATGTTTTGATGATGAGCAAACATTGTTATTTGGTCTAATAAATTTCTTGTGTGTGAAATGTTAATTTAACCCAAGCATTATTTGCTCAAACTTAAAGGGCAAACAATGCAAGATCAACTCAAGCTTGACTTGATCATGTGACTCCAATGCAACAATTGAAAAGGAAGGATTCGATGACAACAAGACAAAGAACAAAGTCTACTTCAAACCAAAGCTTGAACAGTACTTTTGTATTTGACGTAATTTTATTCTTGTCATTAAAATTCTTGTTAAGGCCTTGAAGATGTCTCACACACACATGAAACCTTATGTAAATAATTAAACTTAATAAAGAATTAATTGATCCATGAAACCTGTGTTTCATATCCAAACAATATATTTCTAGGTAAATTAGTCGACCAATATGATCCCTAGTCGACTAGAACCGATATAAGGTTTAGTCAACCAGAGTATAAGGACTAGTCGACCAATCCATAAATTAGTCAACTAGCTGATATACTCTAGTCGACTAGCTCAATAGCTATTGTTGCTGGCTCTCTGGATTGACTGACTTAGTCTACTAAAGTTCAGTTCCTAATCGACTAGTTGTGTCCTAGTCGACTAAAAGATGAACACTAGTCGACTAGAACTAGCCGTTGCAGAAAATACAATTTTCACAAACTAGTCATTTTTAGCCGTTGGGTTGGGGTTTTTAGTATTTCCTCTTGCAAATTTTCTCCTCTATATATAAAGAAGACCTCAGATCATTTGGTTAAGATTCATGATGAAATGAAATGAAAAAGTAAATGAAAAAAGAAAAAGTCCAAACCCCCTCTAAAGCTCTAGCTCTCAATCTCTAATCTCTTGAGCTTTCTTTCTACTCTCTTCCAATGTTCAATCATATAGTGTAGAAACCTAATTTCTAGCCACACTACAACACACAAACTTCATCTTCAATGCTTAGAAAAGTTGCAAACATTTGCTCTCAAAGCATAACCTCATGTGTGAGGTATTGATCTCATGTGAGAGTTATTGGTGTAGCTCTCCGTGGAGAGGTGTACACTCGTGTTTAATCGAGTGGATCTCCATTTATCGGCTTGTGGTAAAGTGGAGGGGTTGTACTAATCAAGAGAAATAATAGGTTCAAGCCAAGTGGGACTTGAGACTGGATGTAGGTCGCGAGGTGAATAAACCATGACAGATTATCGTGTTTGCACTTGTCTCTTTGATTTGATTATCTTTACTTGTGCTTGATTGATTACCTTCATATTGTGAATGCTTGACTTGCAAATACTTTAGCTTATGCATTCTATATTTACTTGCAAGTTTACATTGTTCACTAAGAAACAATTTGGTAACTTAAATTGATTTCTTAGGTAGAAACTTAGAGGAATTTATTAGAATTTCATAAACACTATTCGAACCCTCTCTAATGTTTTTACTTGTCATCCCCAAGGATCCAACAATCTTTAATTCTTATGTTAAAGCCTTGACGAAACACCTCTCTCACACTTAGGAATACCTAGAAAAAGTTTTGAAAAGTTTTAAAAACAACCAAGATCATTTAAGCCAAAACAAGCATTTGTAAGTTCATTAGTCGATCAATAAGTCTTCTTTAGTCGACTAATTGAATCTGAAAATAATGATCCATCAACATTTCAAATCGACCAGTGGTCTTCAATTAGTCGACTAATAGCACCATTATTCAACTAATGGATGAGCACTAGTTGACTAATTTGACACAGTTTTCTGCAGCTTTCTGACATGACTGATTAGTTGACTAGCGCTTCATGGGGTCGACTAATCAATGAACTCTAATCGACTAATAATGTTTCTGTTGCACAAAATGAAATTTACTCAACTAGCCGTTTTATAGGTATTTTTGGAAATCTGTTTTATAGGATTTTGCATTTATAAATAAAGGATTATCCCAAGGATTTTATAACAAGAAAATTTCATAATCTTTGAATAGAAAATTATTTTTGTGAAAAAGCTTTCAAAAGGAAATCCCATTTTTGGCCTTTGTATTCTTAAAGCTCTAATCTTCTTATTGGCCAATTCCCCTTGATCTCCATTTCCTGATTTCCACATCTTAAGATAATAGATCTCATTCTCTAGCCTTCACTCTACATGTGTGCTTCATTCAAGGTTATAGGCAATTGTACTCCTACACAAAAGGGTTGTAAGTTTTTACTTTCGAGATTTCAAAAGGGTTACTCTCAGTTGTGAGAGAATTACACTCGAGACTTGTTCGAGTGGGTTGCGTTACACCAGGTTGTGGTGTAAAGTAGGGTGTACTAAGTACTTACGGTTTGCAAGAAGTTACTGGAATTCTCAAGCAAGATTTACTTGTGGACTGCATGTAGGTCAGGAAGCCTGAACGATTATAATTCTTTAGTATTTGTGATTGTTTCTGGCAGGGTTGATTTTAATATCTTCATACTTGCAATATTTATCGTTGCTTAAGAATCTAGTTTGGTAACTCAAATAGATCTCTTAGGTGAATTTTTATAAGAATTTCTAAAAATTATTCGCCTCATCTCTAGTGTTTTCTGCTTGTCGACCAGGATTCTATCAAAAAGCAAAGAAAACACTGGCGTAACGAGCTTGTTTGGCATGAGTAAGGGATGGGTCAGCCTTAATCCCTCACCAAGCAATCCAAACATTCAAGCATACAAGGTGTAGATGTAAAGATTAGAGAGTGTATTTTTGAGAAATTATTACCTAATGATTACTAGGGTTAGCCCTCCCCCTCCTTCCAAACATCAATTAACTCCTTACCTTTCATATCGTTATCATGTAATTATGGCTCCAACCAAACCCTACCTCCTTTTTAAAAAGTTCATAATCCATAAACCCTTGCCCCGCTTGCCAAATGAGCCTTAAAACTTCAATCAGCATCGCAGTCTGGTTGTTTCAAGGTACAGGTGATTTCGGTGCGATTGAAAAATTAATGAGCCCTAAGGACACTCCAGTTGGCATGTTTTTTGGGAACTTTGTTTTACCATTCAGCTACATTGACACATCAATTCATGATATCTGGTGTGTTCATATGAAGGTCAAAGTAAAAAATTTAGAGTGGTCGGCCCTATCCATAAATCCATGCATAAAAAAGTTTGCAAACATCTCTACAAACAGTCAGGCATCAGATTACGGGAAAGTTCACATCATATCTCCTGGAAAGCTTGATTCTTGGCACTCAACCCATGTTTCTGGGAAAGAAAACTGGAAACAGTAATATAAAGACATATCCTCTAAACTGCAAGAAGATAGATCAAGATTAGAAGTGAGCATTGCACGGTGACACTTAAGACAATCTACCTAGAGTCTTGGCATAAATATAAGAAACTTGCAGGAATATCATAAAACATAAAAAATCCCCTTCTCTAAGAAGCTGCAAGTTTTTAATATCAGTGATGTGTCCAAAAGTTTGAACTTTGTCTAAAGGGTGGTCAACCTACAATCTTCCCCAAAACTTACAAGAACATCATAACATGTATTTGGGCTTCTTTCCTTGGGCGGTGATTGATGTAGATGCTACAGCCTTCAGGGACATATATACTTCTTTCCAATTCAAAAATCCAATATGCAATCTAAATCGACTTGCAGGTGCCACCACAACAAGTGGAAAAGCTTCTGAACTTGCACAAGAGATCTGGGGTTCAAATCCTGCTTGCACTAGGCTACAGACCTAAGCCTATTCTTCAAAAGGATAATATAAATAAATTTAAAGAAATCTGCTCAAACTGGAAAACTTAGTTTATTTTGACCCAGGGCTTCAAACATTTTCCACCTATTCCAAGTGCCATCTAGCGATCACAATTTCCAGCAGAGATGATATGGAGACTTGATGATATGTTATGTGAAACGGAGTGGAGCCTGCCTTTAATTTAACACTTGATTATTATTTTTTGGAAAATCATGATTCCAAAGTTCTCAAATGTTCTGAATCAAATAAATCGACAATTTACTCACAAAGTCGCAGTTAGAAATTTCCTTATTTTGGAAAAAGAAAATCCCAACAAAATGTTAATATTGCACAAAGGGTTATCATTCGCAATACTTGTAATATATACATAGGGTAAGGTTTATGTCTCATATGTAAGTGAACTAGTCGTAACCCGTGCCCGTATGGCACTGTTCATTTAAATTTTCCCCATAAAAAAGTGAATTCAAAGTTAAATATTTCCCACCCTTTAGCTTTTCCCCCAACACAAAAATCAAACCTCATTTAAATTTCCCCCCACTGTCCCCCCAAATTTCAAATTCAAATCATTTTTCATATTATCATTGTCACCGTCGGCATCCTTGTCACCAATGTTTCTCCTAGTCATACTTTGGGTGACACGTAGGACAAAGATTCAAAAAAAGTCATGAAATGTATAATAGATAATATATATGGAAAAAGATTGTACAGAAAGAAGTATGAAAGGAAATGGCAGTGAACTAAACACCAAGAAATAGTATTCAGCAATGAATTACGAAAGTATCAAAAAACAGTTCAACTCTTCTTCTACAAATTATGATGCACAACAAAATCTGGTGCTTAATAAAACACACGGCAACAAAAGAAAATTCCAACAGATTTAAAGCTAACTTGTTGTCTTTGTAGGCCTAGGAAAAAGTTTCATAATTGCAGAAAAATTTGATATGTAAGTTGTGGACTATGTTGCTAACAGCAAAGTTAAAATAAGCACATTGCTTACAAACTCTTTTACAAATGAACACACAAAACAACATGTACAAGATATAATGTATATAGAATATCTTCCACATAACTATCCACCAGTCATTCTAAAAATAATCCAGATCATCAAGGAAAAGGGCCATAACATAATATTTACAAACACATCAAGAAATCTTTCAACACAAAATTAAAGATTGCGGAAAAGACTCCATTCGTCCAATTAGTCTGTGATCTCTATAACAAAACCGCAGTCCACAAAAGAGACAAGTCCAATGTTCAAACACAGCAAAATAAGAGCAAGTAGAACTTAAATAAAAAATTGAAAAACTTTTCTAAAGAAACATATGCAGGATAAGGAAAGTTACCAACATAAATTAATTTAAAAATAATAACTCAAATCTGTGTTGCTCCTAAAATATGGAAGCTAAATCCTACTAACAAGTTAGGGGAGAGCATAAAGTTCAATAAACAAAAATAATCTGGAGGCAGGTGGCAGCATAATTATAAGGTAGGAATCCAACACAAACAACAGAGGGCTAAAAGGCATCAAGCAAATGCATGCTATTATTGCTGATTCATAGTTCAAAAACATTGAAGCATTGCCACAGACAATGCATAGGAGTATATCAAATGTAAGGACTTCAACAGTTGAAACCAGCATTGTGTGTAATAAGATTTCTTGACGGTAAGAATTTTAAAACAAGCATACATGTAATTCTTCACGTATCTTTTTATATGTTCTCTCAATCAACACATAAAGTTCCTTGATAAAATTTAAAAGAAAAACAGACAGACAGAAAAATGTAACAATACCATGTTATTTGATGTGAATCACAAAAAGAAAAAACAATTCAAAGAAAAATATGGCAGCAAGAAAGCCTAAGATTCAAATTGTACACACAGTGATATTATAGTGCGCAGGTAGATCCGATGACGTCTTTTGATAGATCTGGAATATTGGCCCATCAGGGGCGTTTCTGTAATTTTCAGTTTTCATAGGCTTTTCGAAATTTTCAATTTTAAGTTTCTTTTCGTAATTTTGTTATTTTCAATTTACTATTTATATGGGACTAGGGGGATTAGAGAAGGTTTCAAATATTGAGTGAAATCTTGTGCGAGGCTGATAAAAATCCATCTTTTATTGGAGCGCGACCCCCTCTCGAATCAGCGGCATAGGAGAGAGAGTTACTCTTGAAACAACTCACCTTTACCTTGTATCCCTTTTCTATTCAATTTATTATTAATAAAAATCCAATCTTCCCCCCCCCCCAATCCCACTTTCTAGTCTTAAAAATCATCATTACCCTAACTTTATCATCTTGAAATAACTCATATTTATCTTGTATCTTTTACTATTTCAGTTTATATTAATTAAAATCCCATATTTCTTCTCCAACCCCTCTTTCCAACCCTAAAAATCATATCATTTGGTATCAGAGCTCTATGATCCATGGAGGCTTGCGTGGAACGACTAAAGCATGGATGAAATGGATGGATGAAAAGTAACCATTGCTAAAATCCATGCTGAAGCAGATGAAGGCAGGGTTCGAGGAGAGGATCCGCCTTCTGAAAGAGACTACCAAATCGGATATGAAGAAAGATGATGTTAGCGATGAGAATCAGCGCACCAATAATGACTTTGACGCAGATATGGAGCAAAGGGAACCGCCTTTGAACCAGAAAGACGAAAAAGTCTACAATTTTGACACGAATTAGCCTTCGAAAGGCGACGGGCCTGTTTACCAGCCACAGGGGCTCGTCTGTCCCGAGAAGGCCAGCCTGCAAACCTGTAGGGCCAACCGACCCCTGCAGGCTGCCTGCAGGGGCGGCTTGCAGCCAGCCTGTACGATCGACAGGACCCTGCAGCCTACCTGCAGGGCAGGGCAACCCCTGTAGGCTGCCTGCAGGGCTGGCTTGGCCCTACCACTACCCAGCAGGCCACCAAGGCCTACGCACAGGCATGTGTCGCCCGCCAAGGCCCATGCACAGTTCAACTACGTCCATCATGGCCCGACGACATTCTTCTAGGCCCGTCATGGTCCGACAACATTCTCCTGGATCCGTCATAGCCTGACGACGCTTTTACAGGGCCTCATGGCCCATGGTTTGCACATGGACGACCGTTCGAGCACTGGCGTTTGTGTCGTGCTCGTGTTTTGGACACAGAGGACCGTCAGCCGGACCGCATGATCACTGTAACATTTATCCGGGCGTCGTTGAGGGCGGTGAAGACCTTGAGTGGCTTTTTGATCCAAGAGGAGACGAGCACCATCATTTGGAAAGGAGTGGCCCACGCACTTCATGCACCTTGAGGACAATATAATTTTTCAGAGGCAGTGTAATGATAAGTCTGAATTTTGGGCCATCAGTGGCGTTTTCAGGGCTTTTTATAATTTTCAGTTTTCGGAGGCTTTTTCGTAATTTTCATTTTTAGGGTTTTTTTTTAATTTTGTTATTTTCAGTTTAGTATTTATATGGGGCTAGGGGGATTAGAGAACATGTATCAAATATTGAGCGAAATCTTGTGTGATGTTAATTAAAATCCCTCTTTTATTGGAGAGCGCACACCCTCTTGAATCAACGGCTTGGGATAAAGAGTTCCTCTCGAAAAAACTCAAGTCTATCTTGTATCCTTTTCTATTTCAGTTTATTATTAATAAAAAAAATCTAATCTTTCCTCCCAAATTCCACTTTCTAACCCTAAAAATCCCTCCTTATCCTAAAAATCTCATCTTTATCATAAAAATCCTCTTTTATCCAACAAAACCTAGAAAAATCCTTTCCACTGTGACATGTGTAAGGGGGTTAGGACGACTTCCCTCCACCTGTCACGTGTGTACGTGATTCTAGTAGCTTTCATACGCCTCCTCTTGGATCGTTATGCAATTCTGCACGCACCACAACAAGCAAAAACATTAACAAGTCAAATCCGTTGTGAGGGCTCCAGCTTTAGCTCATCTGACACTTAAGTTAGAGCCTAAAAGATAAAATATATAAATATTAAATTAAGAGAGTATGAGAATCAGAACGAGCTCACATCCTCCCAAATAGGATGCATATAGAGTTTATGAAGGCGCATTTTGATAATTCAACTTTGAGAGTGAGACTTCTATCCAGGTTAGGCCTTTGTTGGCCCTGCTTTGGGCCTGTAGGCTTTTTACCAATGATGGGCTTGAGTCCTTCTGATTAGGTGGTATTGTTGGGTATTGGATTTCCAAATCCATGATCAGCAAATATTATGTTTTGGTCTAATGAATTTCATTAAGTGTGATAGTTCAAATTAAATATAGACATCAACTATTCAATCATAAAATTCAACAATGCAAGATCAATTCAAGCTTGAGATGGTGGTGTGCTCCAAGACAACCAATTGAAGAAGAAAAATTCTATGACAAGAACAAAGTGGTTAAATACAACAAATCAAAACATTGAAGATATTTTTATATGTTGTAATGTATTTATATTCTTGTCATTAGAATTTATGGTACAGCCTTGGAGATGTGACACACATGAAACCATAGGTAAACAACTAGAATTAATAGAGAATTAATCAATGCATAAAACCATTGTTTTATAGCCAAACAACTCATTTTGGGTGAATTAGTCGACTAATAGTGATCCCTAATCGATTAGAAGTGATACATATTTACTCTTGTTTGACTAAAAGAATTAGTCAACCAGAGTACTAAGACTAGTCGACTAATTCATGAATTAATCAACTAGAAAGCGTGCTATAGTCGACTAATGTCAGTGGTTGAAAACTATTGTTCTGGATTGACTAGGGCTAGTCGACTAGCTGTGGCCTAGTCGACTAAGAGATGTACTCTAATCGACTAGCTACTAACTATTACAGAAAGTTGATTTTCCGCAATTAGTCGTTGGCTTGGGATTTTTGGGTATTTTATCATGTAGAATTTCACATCTATAAACAATGAAGGCCTCGGGCCATTTGGGTAAGATACATGGTGAAATGAAATGAAATGAAAAGGCAAAGGAAAAGAAAAAAGAAAAAGCCTAAAATCCCTTCAAAGCTATAGCTCTACTTGAGCTTTCTTTCTACTCTTCCAAAGATCATCATATATATTAGACACCCATTTCCCTAGCCACACTTCTATACACAACCTTCATCTTCAAGGCTTAGAAAAGTTGTAATTCTTCATGCTAAAAGTGTAACCTCAAGTATGAGGAGCAAGCCTCAAATGTGAGGTCGTGATGTTGCTCAAGGTGGAGACGTAGTATGCTCGTGTTTGATCAAGTGGGTCTACATACACCGACTTGTGGTGTAGTGGAGTTAGTTGTATTATTCCTTTGAATAGTGGATTGAAGCCAAGTGGTATGTAGGACTGGATGTAGGTCACAGGTTAACTGAACTAGTATAATAGATTGGTGTTTGCGATTACTATCTTTTGTGGTTTGTATTTCTAATATCTTATCTTGCATACTTGATTTTATACTTGCATTTGCTTCCGATATTTATCTTCATATTTGCAAGTTAATTTGTTGATTAAGAATCAATTTAGTAACATAAATTGATATCTTAGGCAAAAATACTTAAAGGATTTTATTAAATTGCATAAAACACTATTCATCCCCCTCTAGTGTTTCTGCTTGTCGTCTCAGGATCCAAACACGTAGTATCAGAGCTGGTTATTGATGGCGTCAACAAGCTTCACATTCCCAGAATGATAAGATCAAACAAATCCTCCGACGTTCAACAACATTCCCTACGGTCAACGAAAAAATCGAATGAAGTACTATATCATATCCATTGACTATGATTTGTGGAGCCTTGTGGAGATGTCATACCGTAAACCTACAACACCCACCTCAAAATAGACGAAAGAAGAAATATGATTGGCTACCATTAATGAGGGAATGAAAATTTTATTTTTATCTTTAAATAACAAAGTTTTAAGATATGTGCTATGAGCAACCACGGCCAATCAATTGTGGCACATGCTTGAAGTATTTGAAGAATCAACCTCCAATGCATCAATTATGTGAACTAGGGCACAAATACAATAAAAATAGGGATATTTATTGGCTTAACCCCTCAAAGACAACAGAATAATATACTTGGATCTCTTTTTGGAGAGTAGATCCCCTTCTCCTAACTTTTGAAAAGAAGCTTAAATCTCTTCTATATCTCACTCTAGGAAATGATCTCTCACTCAAACATTCGATAAAAGAAAACTAAGGCCGCCTGGCCTCTTATAACCCCCTATTGTAGTGTGCAAAACAATTTTCTTCCAGCGTGTTGTGTGCATAGAAATTTCACCCATTTGGCTCCCGCGGCTCATGGACATCATGTTTGCGCCTCCTCTCGTACGTAATGATCGCATCATTACTCCCTCCAAAGAGCCAACTTGTCCTCAAGGTGGAAGTCTGGAAATGTAGTGTCGTGCTCTGGTAATCCACCCCCACTGAATCAGCACCTCAGACGATCATGGCCGCTCCTGGCAGACGCCCTTGACCAGCTCGGGCACCAAGTCTTACATGTCATCGGTCAAGATGAGGGGTAGAACAGCAGATATAGAATGATCACCAATCGCCTTTCCTCAACTGCGATACATGAAACACAGGGTGGATGACGGCAATAGGTGGCAGCCGCGGCCGATAAGCCACCTTCCCAACCTAGCCTCAATCTCATAAGGCCCATAGTAATGTGCAGCTAGCTTAGCATTACGCCGATGCGCCACTGAACTCTGCCTGTAAGGACACAGCTTTAAATACACCATGTCGCCCACCACAAACTCCACGTCCTTGCGATGCTTGTCTGCTCTTTCCTTCATAATCTTCTGAGCCCTCCGAAGGTGTTGTTTTAACTCCTCCAACACCTTGTCTCGCTTTGCCAAACTCCGCTCCACCCAAGACACGGGGTGCCTCCTTGCCGTTAATGGACCAAATAGGTAGGGTCCCATCCATAAAGAATCTTGAACTGAGTCATCTGTGATGTCGAGTGGTACGAGGTGTTGTAGCAATATTCTGCCCACGGTAACCATCATGCCCACTTCCTGGGAGATTCTGATGCAAAACAGCGCAAGTAAGTCTACAAGCTCCAATTCACCATCTCTGTCTGCCCATCAGTCTTTGGGTGGTAAGCAGTGTTGCGCTTCAGAACTGGCCCTTGCATCCGAACAGCTCCCTCCAAAAGTTACTCCAAAACACCTTGTCTCTGTCGGAGACAATGGAATCTGGGTACCCATGCAACCTAACGACCTCCTTCAGAAATGCTGCTGCTACTGTCGTTGCCGTGTAGGAGTGTTGCAATAGCACGAAGTGTGCATACTTGCTGAGCCGATCAACTATCACGAAAATGACTGTGAATCCCTCTGACTTTGGTAGCCCATCGATGAAATCCATCGATATCTCCTTCGACACCCACTCTGGGAAAGCTAAAGGCTGCAAAAGGCCATCTGGGGCATTCGCTAGATACTTATGACATTGGCACACGTCGCATTCCGCTACTAATCGGGACACATCCCTCCGCATACTAGGTCAGTACGACTCCCTCGCTAGGCGCTGATACGTCTGCTGCCCCCCCTGAGTGTCCCCCAACTGCGCTACCATGAAACTCCTGAAATATAAGTCGGATGTATGATGAAGCATGTGGAATCGCCAAGCGCCCGCGGTAGAGTAGTCTCCCTCCCTCTATCGAATAGTCTGGAAAGACACCTGAGTTCTGAGAAAGTGCAGTCCGAATCCGTGCCATCTCCTCATCCGATTCCATCTCCTTCAACAGCTTCCATCTCCTTCAACAGCGGCTCCCATCCCAGCATCACTTGCACTGACAAGGCCAGTATCTGAACCTCGTCCTCCCTAAGAGACAACACTTCCGCTATTTTGTTCTCCAACCCTAGCTTGTAGTGTGTCTCAAACTTATGTACAATGAGCTTGGACAACCATCTCTAATGCTCCTTCGTCACCATGCGCTACTCTAAGATGTACTTCAAGCTGCGTTGATCTATCCTCACTATGAACTCCCTATCGAGTAAATAAGGCTGCCACTTCTGTATTGACAACACAATTGCCATCAACTCCCTCTCATAGACAGACTTCAGCCGCGCTCTAGCTGACAAGACCTGGCTAAAGTAGGTAATGAGCCTCTGATCCTGAATCAAGACTGCTCCTAGTCCATATCCCGATGCATCCGACTCCACCACGAACGGTTTGCTGAAATTGGGCAGTGCCAGAACTGGAACCATCGTTATAGCCTGCTTAAGGGCCTCAAAAGCGCTGGTGGCATCCTCCCCCATAGAAAACTGTCCTTCAGCTGCTCGATGAGGGGCCATGTTATAGTCCCGTAGCCTTTCACAAATTTCCGATAATAACTGATCAGACCAAGAAATCCCCTCAATGCCTGCAACGTCGTAGGCTGCGGCCAGTCCAACATTGCAGTGATCTTCTCCCGATCCACTGCCACTCCCTCCGCAGATACGATGTGTCACAAGTACTCCACATGTGCCTAACCAAACAGGCACTTCTTCCGGTTGGCATGTAGCTGATGATTTTGCAGTTCTCTCATCACAACCTCCAAGTGTGCTACATGCTCCTGCAGTGAGCCGTTGTAAACTAGAAAAGAAGACCAAGACAAACCTCCGTAGATATGGTCAAAACACACTATTCATAAGGGACTGGAAGGTGGCTAGTGCATTCGTCAAACCGAACGACATGACGAGGAACTCGTAGTGGCCCTCGTGCGTCCTAAAGGCGGTCTTCGGTACATCTGTCGCCTTCATCCGTATCTGATGGTAACCGAACTTCAAGTCTATCTTGGAGAATACATCCGCTCCGTGCAGCTCGTCCAACAACTCGTCAATCACAAGAACAGGGAACATGTCTGGTATAGTTTCCTTTTTCAGAGCCCGGTAGTCCACGCAAAACCGCCAACTTCCATCATTCTTCACTAATAGGACGGGACTCGAGAATAGACTCACACTAGGCTGGATGATATCTGCCTGTAACATCTATTCTACCATCATCTCGATCTCGTCCTTCTACAGCTGGGGATACCGGTAAGGCCGTACTCGAACGGGATAAACACCTTCCTCCAGCATGATGGCATGCTCGTGATCCCCGGTAGCAGCATGCCCCTAGGGGGCTGGAACACCCCCTCATAACTGCCTAGGAGCTGCTTCACTGCCTCTGGTGTCTCTGGCCTGCCCCTCTCCTCCACTGCCACCACCAGCTCTATCAGGTAGCCTCCTCATTCCCTCTAAAGGGTCTGTGCCATCGTCTTGTAGGATACCAATGAGCAACACAAGCTCGGGTCCCCCTTAAGCACCACTGCCCGCCCATCCACTAGGAACTCCATCCGCAACAGCTTCTAATCGAACTGGGTCTCTCCAAGCATCTGTAGCTACTGCATCCCTAGGATCACATCGACGTTGCCCAGCTCAAATGGTAAGAAATCGCCCATAATCAAAACACCCTGGATGGACACCATCACACTCTGGCAGACTCCTTTGCTCCGATCCGCTCTGCCAATCCCCAACATGACGCCGAAACCCTCAGTCTCCGTGAGCTGAATTCCCTGCATCTCGATGAACTTACGTGACAAAAAATTGTGGATAGCTCCACTATCAATAAGGACCACCACATCCAAGCCAACCAACTTGCCCACCAGCTTCATTGTATGGATCTGAGTGACGCCTGCTACAGACTGGAGTGAAACCTCCACCGCATCCAGGTGTAGATGCTACATCTCCCCCTCTACCTCAGCCTCCAACTTTGTCACTATGTCCATCACTACCTCTGCTTCTACTGCATCTCCGTGAACTTCACAGATATGCAGAGCTTGTTTGCGACACCTATGCCGAGGTGTGAACTTCTCATCACACTTAAAGCACAATCCTTTGGCCTTTCTGTCCCGCATATCTGCATCGGTCATCCTCTTGAATGGCCCTCCAGGTCGCACCTCAGTCAGATTCTCCCTATTGGCGAAAACATCCCCAGTCCCCCTTTCTGTCCTCAAGCTGCAGCCAGGGGACGCTCGTAATTCCCCCCAACGGCCCTCTGGTACGGCGCTCCTCGGCCAACCTGCCCGCCACCACTTGGGTCAAGTCCATCTGCTCTAAAAGGCCCCGAGGCCTCAGAGTGCGCAGCTTTGTCCTTATGGAAGGCTTCAGCCCCTCCAGAAAGAATCCCTCCAAAGACTCCGCCGGTAAACTGCATACTCGGCTCAACAACACCTCGAACTGTCTCCCGCACGGTTCCCCCTGCTTAAGAGCGTGTAATTGCTCATAAGCGTCACCTTCATGCGTCTCACAGAAGCGGTGCAACAGATTCTCCTTAAACTCCACCCACGTCCTCATAGGCCTATCGTGCTCCCTCCACCTGAACTAAGAAAGCACCACTCCCTCCTAGCAGATCGCAACCGCCCTTAACTTCTCAGCCTCCGTCAACAGTGTCACTTCGAAGTATCTCTCCATCTTGTAGATCCATTCCGAAGCGTCATTCTCCTCGAAGATAGGCATCTTTAGCTTCCAGATCTTGTCCTCCATGTGGTGGTCTCCCCCTCGATCACGGTCATTCTGCCGAAGTCTATTGGGATCTCTCCCTCCGTCGCGATCTCCAAACCTAGCCCTCTCATTGGCTAGCCATCCAACATCCCTCCATTCGCGTCCGCCAGCGTCATAAGCACCCTCATGATATCGCGCGAACTCCTTGAACTCTAGATCTCGTCCTCGGCCCCTTTCATCTGCAAAATCAGCCTCCTGACCTCCACGACACCCACCAAACTCAAAATCAACACCTCGGAAGTCATCTTCTTCATGTCGACGAGCCCATATACCATGCACGTGCCCACATCGATCTCCATGGCCCACCGGCCCTCCGTCAGGGCCCCATCTATTGGCTAGGGCCTCTCCCATCCCCAGGCGACCCGCCTGGGGCCCGCAAGGGCCCTGGCGGTGTCACCCAATGCCGCCATGCCCATGGCAAACCGACAGGCCTCGCGGTGGCCCTGGCGAGCCGCCAGGGCTTTTCAAGTGCCCTGGCGGGCCACCAAGGCACCCCCGGTGGCCTAGCGATGCGCCAGGGCCGCCAGAAAGCCCTGGCGTAGCCGCCAGGCCTCCAAGCCGCCTTCTCCCGTCTCGCGCTGATCGTCTAGGGTTCCCTTGGGTCGTTGGGTCTTCACGCCAAGCAAGATGAGTTGATTTTCTTTGTCGGAGCCCATCCCTTCTTCCAAGACAACCCCGTCCTTCAAGATCTCATTCTTCCCTTTGTCCTTTGCTACCGGTGGCGCCTTTGAAGTCAGATCTGTTTGGGGATTCAGATCTGAAGTAGAAGATAACGGATCTCTCGTTGGGAAAGAGCCCTCAAGATCTCCTTAGTGCCCTCCGCAATCGCATCCTTGAATTCCTTCCTCATCTCCTACGTGTTCGCTTCCATCAAAGCCCTAAAATCTTCTATCAAATCAGCCCTCAAACCATCGATCTCTTTTTTCTTTCCACGATCTCGTCTTCGATCTTCTCTTCCAACGCTTCAATCTTGTCCATCGCCCTTGTGGTCGCCATGAATCTGACGCTTTAATACCAATTTGATATGAATTAGGGCACAAATACGATAAAAATAGTGGATTTTATTGGCGTAAACACTCAAAGACCACAAAATAAGATAGTTGGATCTCATTTTGGAGAGTAGACCACACTCTCCTAACTTTTGAAAGGAAAAAATGATCATAATACAGTGATTTATGATCAGAAGAATAAAAAAATAAGCATGATAGTTTGGTGCATTTTCATGATCTTTTGAAAAATAAGCATCATATTTATATTTCAAAATTGAATGATATTAATTTGATAATTGAAAATTGAAGAGTTGAAAATAAAAGCTTAGTTATAGACAATACTAAATTTAAAAAGGAATATAATGTGCTCATGGATGAATGCAATAATCTTAATGCTAAGATTGATATGCTTGTTAATGATATATCATTGAGTAAACAACAACATGAAGAACTTTTTCTTAAGTGTGATAATCTTATTGAGAGCAAAAAGAACTTAAGTATAGTTTCTTCATCAAAACTAAGTTTAGAACTAAAAATAAAAAGAATCATGTTAATTGTTTGCATGGTAATAAAGAAAAAACTTATGCTTTTATGTACAAATCTTTTGCATGTAAAAAGATTGTGAAATGCAATATTTCAACTAGCACAAACCAAAACCGATGATGCCAAACGAATAAATAGACTTCCTAAAAATTGTGGGGCCCACAAGATCAAATCCCGATCAATTTTCTTCAACGTATTTTCTCAGTAAGAAGTGATGGAGGAATTCAGGCTGTGACACAATATTAGTAAGACATGTGCATAAATTCATTAGCTAATAACTGATTTGCTAGAGTAAAACCTTGAAAGTTTTTGTGCAAGTAAGAAGTAGCTATGGAAGGAACAATGGACAAGCTAAAAAGCATTGTCATTGGACGCACCAAGAAAGCAAGCACATGTAGTTTCAACTCAGTTGGAGGTATTGACACATGTGTATCAAGAGGAGAGCTTGAACAAAATCACATCACCCATAGTATTTCTAGTGACCCACTACCCACTGCTGATGGGGAGGAAGGAGAAAATATCAAGATTGTCAACAAGGATGACCTGACCTTACCCTACCTATAGGGTGATTCTACATTCCCGACGGTATAAGACGACCGACAAGAGGATTAAATGTAGTTCATAGATGTTAGGTACCATGAAACCATGAGGTGTACGATGAGGCATTGCAGGGAGAAACTATGCATTGATGATTTCATAAAAGCTGTGCAACTTTCAATATCCACAAAGGTGGATAGGCACACATTAATGTTTGATACACTTGGAATGGCGTGCAATATAGCAAAATGGTTATTGCTAACATGCGATGTGAGCAGGTCGCTAGATATGATCGTTGAGAGTATATTCATAATAGGTGTGCAGAGCCTTGTTCAGGTAATTTATAGAACAAGTGATATAAGCCATTGTAACTTCAGTTGCATGTTTAATTTACCAAACTTCTACGTCTGCATTCAGGGTCTGGGGCATGTATTATGCTTCAAACCAGACATCCACATGTCTAAGGAACACAGGGTAGAGAATGATACCGATAAAGAGGCACTGCTTAGGTTATTACTGCGAATCAGTAACATGGAAGAAACAACTCGCAATAAGAATACTTTGTGTTGTCAGGAGCTTTCAGAATGATTTAGAGTTTTAGAATAAGAGAACATGACAGCGAGATACTGGCCATGGAGTTGTCCCAGTGAGTGAACAAAATCGACACCAGGAGGTCCATGGAATTCACTTATATAGAGAAGTTAAAGAATGATCTAAACGAGCTGAAAGAGATGCAACAGGGTTTTGATGGATTTGTTGAGGTATTGAAAGAGTAATATGACTGGATGCATAAAACTACACTAGGATCAAATCCATTAGTACAATAAATGCCAGGCAGAATATAGAGGATTGTCAGGAATACTTAAACGAGACATTTAAACTTGGGTACAGTGCGTGCACGCAAGAGTTGAATGTGTCTTTCCCTGATTTTGATCTTTCATGCCTTAATCTCTGAGGATAATCCAACAGGAAACAGAGCTGATGAAGAATGGGAGGATGAGATGGCTGACTTTGAGCATACACCCCCTGTATCTCCTTGTACAAAGGAGATGATGATAGTACTACTACCAATGCATTCTACTGACTCGACGAGTGATACCAAGAAAACAAAGATCAAGCTGAAAAGATAAGAGTAGTCCCCTAAGATGTGAAATTTTTTGAATTTTTGACGTTTTCGTTTGGTACGCCTGATAGTGATGTAGATCAATCTTTCATCATAATAAGACTTCTTGTGTGATTGACATGAACAAACTTTTTCTTCTTTCTTTATTGGAAGGTTTTGCTTATGCAGATTTTATGCGCTTGCATCAATTTAGGCATTAATGTATGCACATCATAGAGCAAGGATAAGATGTCAAGTAGAAAATGCATATACTCGTCTTCAAGAAACCCTTCACATCGAGTGAGTATGGAGAGTTAACAAGAATCACATTGCTTTATATTAGATAGGACATCAACACATGGCGCATATCCTATGAGTATGCATCTAACCCTTTGTAAGGTTGATCACATTTTACATAAAGTTAGCGAGAATCGCCTCTCCTTATAGTTAATAGGACATTATCGCATGGGCCTTAGCATATTAGTTATATAGGTCCAACGCTTTGCATGGGGTCAAATTTTACAGGGAGTTAACATGAATCGCATCTCTTTATAGTAAATAGAAATTTAGTGCAAGACAACTATCCTATGATTTATACATTCAACCCTTTATAGGGGAGATCGAATTTTATACGGAGTTAGCAAGAAACGCATCTCATTAGGCTTGGGTGATGGATGGGTAGTTGGCATCCAATTGTATACCCATATTTACAGGTCGGCTAACCCTTCCTATGAGGGATTACTGAAATAAAGGAATTAGCTAATTTAGCCTCTCTATTCCCTCGGGACACCTTTACGCAAAGCAAGTTATCAACAGTAATTGCTTATCCATTTGTCACATAACGGAGAGAACTAAGAGATTGTTATCACATCCACTTAATTCCATATAAAAAGGTTACGTATCTTATAATGGAGTGAAGAAAAAAATTTATTGAAATAACATAAAATTTATGCATGTTTTGTACATATGAATTACATTTTGCATATATATGCAAAAAGTTATGGGTCATTGAAAATATTTCTTCAAGTGAAGCACCTTCAACATGCAAGATATCTCCGTACCCAAATGTTGCCTCTAGCTTATACGTGCCAAACCTCATAACAGCTTGACATGATAAGAATCTTCCTAGTTAGTATGCTAGTTTGCCTTTATTCAAGGTTTCTTTTCCTGATGTTCATGTTTCTATGCCTCTGCTTCACCAGCTCAAAAGAAAGATCTACATTTAGAACATGTTAGGCAACCGAAGGGTTGATACCATGCATGTTGTCAGTGACCAAGTAAACATATACAGTAAACATGTACGCGTTATTCTTCAAGGATATGATTTTTTTTCCATTGACAGTGGTGGGAGAAGCGCTCTAATTTGAACTGTCCTGGAAGGCGAGTCAACAATCTACTTCTTGTTAGGCCCATTGTTTTTCTTGGTCATCTCCACCTACGTTCAGGAACTCAATGGAATATGTTTAGAATTCTCCCTTTAACTTTGTCGAGACCAAATAGCATTTTTTACCATATTGTGATCACTTTGTACTCATCCTGTTCTACTCGGGGAAGGGAATTCCACCGCTTGATAATATATCGACATTACCGCCTTTAAGGTCACAAGGGAATACCATCCAAGGATGACATTGTATGCTGACAATGCACCAATAATGAAATCAAGATTCATCATTATACTGCGATCATGCTATCAGGGTTGTCTCCCACTGTGAGGGATAAATTAACGCTTCCTATGACACGAGATTGGTGTCCCATGAATCTAGTGAACAAATCAATATAAGATCTCAGGAGCTTCTTATCAATCACAAGATTGTCAAAGCAATTCAAGAATAGCGTGTCCGTCGGGCTACTCGTGTCAACCACAATGCATCGAATATAGCAATCAGTCTCCTTTGCATTAATGACTATTGAGTCGTCACGCTCCGCATCGATTCCTTTCAAGTCCTTTTGAGAAAAGAAATGGGTTGATCAAAATCTATGGAAGAGACGAGGATGTTGATTCTACCGATGTACGTCCATCTTCAAGGGATATCGCAACCACCAATGATCACATGGATACGGGGCCGGTTCTATCACAAGGCAGCTGAGGCGGCCGCCTTAGGCCTCAGATTTTAAGAGGCCTCGTATTTAATTTTCAATTAAGCCCAACAGGCAACAGCCCGCTCAATTAAAATTTCTAAGCCCACTTCCTTTATCTTATTTCTTCAAGGCATTGTTGTGATGCATCCCCACCTCAGGTCCAAGCCCGCCTTAGTCCAAGTCCAGCAATGCCAATGGAGAATCCCAAGAGGCAAGAGACTTTGTCAAAGTCTGAAATCTCAATTCTCAAACGTCAAAATACCAAAAAAAATCTCAAATGACAAACCCTAGGCCTCCGGCTCCAACGCAACGTCGCCACTCGCCACACCCACACGTCGTTGCTCTCAGCCTCTCTCTCTCTCTCTCACTGCTCTCTCTCTCTCTCTCGTGGTGTTGCTGGCAGCCTGGCGCCCTCTCCTTCCACTTGTCTGGAGTCCGAAACGATCACCTTCGACAGTTTTCTCAAAAAGCTGGGAAAATGTTTAAATAACCTGAATGAGATTCAGTAATATGAAGGCTCCTAAAAATTTTGCATTGATACTTAGGCCTCATATATTGTTTCGCTTTAGGCCTCATTTATGTTTGAACCGGCCCTGCATGGATAACATCTGATTCATTTGAACTGTTATCTATTTGATTGTGATTATTATGTCGCACGCAGCTCTAATTCGTTTCTGTATGTTACCACATCTGATTGTATCACACTAGTTCTTTGATGTCCTGCTTGAGCAATGCACACTCATCCATCCTGTGACAATGATCTTTATAGTATTCGCAGTGCATCTTCTTGTCCCATTTCTCGAGCTCCTTCTGCATGGGCGGCAACACTTGGTAAAGAAAACCCTCACATTATACCTACATCGAGATCTGAGCTTTTAACGTATTGAGAAGGGTGAAGCGCTCAAACCAACAGGAGGGAGTGCACTGATTATGCTTGTCCTCAAGGCTGCCTTTCTTACTATCATTATAGCCATGACCATATTCTTCTAACTTTTCTCTTTGCGGGTCTTGCATGAAAATCTCAAATTAGTCAGCATTGATGTAGTATCTCTGAGATAATCATCAAAGCTCTAAGCGTTTGGGAGAGTTAGTGACCAAATGGTGCTTAAAATCTAAGTTGGTTGTTTTGATCATCGATGATGAGGTGGCATTGTCTAGACTTATCTCTTTCATGTCGAGCATAACACTGCCAAAACATTTGACGTACTTACGCAATAGCGTCACGTCTCCTTATTGCATGCTAACCAGGTGTATAGGAGAATACTTCCTCTTTCTTGCGGCGATAAACTGCTAGATAAACGGCTTGGTCAGTTCATGAACACTTGAGATGCTACCAACTTTAAAAGTCACAAACCAATCATCTAACGTTTTAGCAGTGTGCTCATGAAAGTGTGGATGTCTCTATACTGGTGGACATACTACACAACTCCCATGAAATTATACTTCCTGAGCTTCGGTAGGTGAAAATCCTTATGTATAAGGGGCTTCCAATATCTCCCTCGTAAAGGGTTGCTCACAAAGGTGTACGTCAAGATCCCTTAGTCTTTCCCTTCCCCATCTCATCAAATCTCTCTCGGTGTATCTTCAGCTCCTCGTAGTGCTCTACACCTACATATGGTGTCAAATGTCCAACTGTCAGGTTTGAAATATATGTGTGCATAATTGGAACACCTTCGCCACCCAGGTTAGTGGATAGGTGACTGGGAGCTTGAGATTAATTTGGGAAAAGAGATTGGTGGACGTTAAGAGGAGCATAATGTGAGTACGCCTCCTGCTCAGGACCACCCATGTACTACTACTGAGTAGTATATTGGGTATTGTGATGTGCTTATCGAGCAATACTTGGACAAGTTGTGCCTATAACGTGGTGAATTGCCCTTGTAACTGTTCTTGAAGAGCGTTTAAGGATTCCAGCGTCACATACCTCAGACAGGTATGGAGATAGGGAGCCTTGCTCGACACTATTTACATGCCTCTTGGTTTAAGGATGGCATGCTTCTATCTATTGGTATGTGATTTTCCTCGGGTGTTCTGCATGTTATACATAGTAATGTCGAGTTCTCACAGATGACACCAATAATGTTATAGTACGCAAATGGATCCAAGTAACATCATTCCACCATATCATGTGCATAAGTGATTTCGGATAGCTTTCTTACACAGCCTCGTGGGTCTTCATGCAGGTTTGCACGCACCACAATAACCAAAAACGTTAACAAGTCAAAAAAAGATTTGCTTTGAATGCTCAACTTTTCAAGACCCTTTCCGACCCATCAATCAAGAATCTACCGAGCAATCAACAGATTGATGCCTATATAAAAACAAGCCAACAAGCCATACATCACATGTTTCTGCATGAATTCGAAGAAATTCCAATTGGTAATATTATTGCCCTTGTAACTGCTTAAAATACATCATTTCACACGATCATCAAGCAATGCAATGATTCCAATAGGGGAGACCCAAAAATCACCGCTCAAATCAAATAAATCCATCGTGAAAAGACCAAAATCAATGTTTCTCTATGAATTCAACGAAGTGAACCCTAATCATGTGATCACGCGGTGGCTACGTCTAATACGCATAAAGATCCCGAGTTTCGACGCAACAATGAATCTAAAAATTAAAAGCAATTCAAAGAAAAACGCTAAAGATCGAATTGTAAATCAAACAATAGAATGAAAAACCGAGAGATTACCAGAAAATTGTGGAAATAGAAGAAGGAATTCGAGAGCGCGAAAATCCTAGGGCTCCAAATATCTTTCAAGTTCTCTCGATCGAAAATGGTGGGAAAACGAAATGAAAAGTTTGTGAATAAAAGAGGGGTGTTTATCGACCCGTCGATCTATTGGAGGGAAAAGCGTGTGGCTTCTACTACGGAAAAACTATATATGAATAGAGCATTGCTAAATGCATCTCAAAAATGTTACATATAAGATTTTGTGTAAAAAAATTCTAATTTTAGAAAAAATAGAAAGTGATTAGATAGCCTGATGTAAAGTATTTACTATTTTTGACAAAAATTAGTACTATGCACCTCAGGAATGAGGTGCATAGAGCATTATCCTATGAATAAATAATAGAATTATGTTATGAATCATTGTGGAGGAATCGTCAGACTCTTTATTTATAGCATAAGAGGAGCGTACATATATAAGATATAATAGATACGGACTTATCTATAAGATAAGTCATGATCCCAACCAGCTGGATATTATCTCTTCACAACACTTCCCTTATCCAGCCATAGTTGTGGGTTCTGCTCATGAATACTTCATGATTCTGAGTGTATTAGGAGTCTCACATGGTGTGGATACTTCAGGATCTTGAGTTGGTGAGGTTTGCCTCGTTAAAACCTTTGGCTATGGAAAACTCTGTGGGAAAACCCATAGTTAAGAAAAAAGATTACAAACACTCTCTAACTCCCCCTGATCTGTACAATCACTCAGGCTTTCAGATCTCTTAGGCGCATCATCCCAATTTTCTGTACAAACTTCCTAAAGGTAGCATTAGAAATGGCTTTAGTGAACAAGTCTGCCAGGTTGTCACATGATTGTACTTGTCTGACTTCGATCATGCCATCTCTCTGTAGCTCGTGCATCCAGAAGAATTTTGGGGAATATGTTTCGTTCTGTCGCCTTTGATGTAGCCACCTCGTAGCTGAGCTATACAAGCAACATTGTCCTCGAATATGGTAGTAGGTTCAAGGTCCCCAGACTTCAATCCGATCGTCACCAGGATGTGATTTACAACTGACCGTAGCCAGACACATTCTCTGCTTGCTTCATGGATGACGATGATCTCTGAGTGATTGGATGAGATCGTCGTCATGGTTTGCTTAACGGATCTCCATGAAATGGTTGTCCCACCATGGGTAAACATGTATTCTGTCTGTGACTTTGAATTGTGGGAATCAGGCATGTAACCTGCATCAGCATAACCAATAAGTGCGGAGGATAATCCATTTTTTGTAAAAGAGTCCCAAATCTGTAGACCCTTGGAGGTAGCGCAGAAGGTGATTACCCCCGGTCCAGTGGCGCTGCTAGGCGCTGCACTGTATCTAGCTAGAAAATTTACTGCGAACGCTATATCGGGACGCGTTCAGTTGGCCAGATAGAAGTGCTCCAATAGCACTCAGATAAGGGACTTCTGGACCAAGTATAACCTCACCTCTTCCAGCGGCCTGAAGGGGTCTTTACATGCATCCAGAGATCGTACCACCATAGATGTAATAAGTGGATGACATTGGTCCATATGAAATCTGTGCAACATTTTCTTCGTATATGTGGTTTGGTGTAATATGATTCCGTCTTTTAAATGTTCAATCTGTAAGCCAAGGCAGAATTTCGTTTTGCCTAGGTCTTTCATTTCGAATTCTTTTGTCAGGCTTATAGATATCTCAGCGATCTCTTCAGGAGATCCAATGAGATTCAACTCGTCTGTGTAGACTTCTATTATGACGAACCTTTTCCATTTGCTCTTACAAAGATGCAAGGGCAGACTTCATTATTGTTGAATCCTTGTTGTACAAGGAATTCACTCCGTCTGATATACCACATCCTTTCCGATTGTTTAAGACCATACAATGATCTTTGAAACTTAACAGAGTAGACGTCCCGAGGTCTATCTTTTAATTCAGCAGGCATTGAAAAGCCATCAGGAAGTTTCATGTATATCTCCTTGTCGAGATTACAGTATAGATATGCAGTCACAACATCCATTAGCTGCATATCTAAACATTCCTTTGCTGTTAAGCTTATCAGAAAACGGAAAGTGATCGCATCTATGACCGGTGAGTATGTTTCCTCATAGTCAATACCCGGTTTTTGGGAAAATCCTTGCACTACAAGCCTTGCTTTGTAGCGTGCGATCTCATTATTTTCATTTCTTTTTCTTACGAATACCCATTTGCATCACACAGGTTTGACACCATTTGGTGTCTGGACTATTTGCCCAAAGACTTTGCGTTTCTTAAGCGATTTCAGCTCAGCTTCTATTGCTTGATTCCACTTTGGCCAATCATTTCTATGTTTTGCATTCAGCAATGTAATGTGGATCATGATCATCGTCGCTTCCGGTGACGTGAATAGCAATATGAAATGCAAGGTCGTCGTCGATGACTGTACTCTTTCTGTCCAACACCTCCCCTGTACATACATAATTTAATGATATTTCAGTTTCTCTTGGCAGTTCCTATGCAGTGGATTCCGGTAGGGGTGAGGGTCTGGACATGAGCTCATTTCTCTGTGGGGGTATCGTCCCAATGTCTCCGGATATTTTTCTTTTTCTTGGATTTTTATCATCGGAGCCTGGAAGTCTGCCTCTTTTCTATTGAGGTGCAGCCACTTCTGCTGCTGGTGGCTTGCATCCATTCTCGGGGATGTCAATCCTAACTGGAGTATTTGCAGCAGGGATGTGAGATTTGACAATCTTCTGGTTGTTAGTAAATGAGTGTGGTAATTGGTGGATAGTGTTCTGAATGTGGAGGATCTTCAAGATCTCATATTCACATTGTTTTGTTACCGGATCATAGTGGGTCAAACTTTTTGTATCCCACGTTATGATGTGCTTCGCACCAGATTTCTCAGTGTCCGGTCCCATTTTGGGGAAAATTGTCTCATCAAATTCACAGTGTTCAAGACGTGCCTTAAATGCATCCCCGTTTGGTGTTCTAGGTATCTTATAATTGAGGGTGAGGCAAACCCTACATAGATACCTAGGCGACGTTGAGGACCCATTTTTGTCATCTGTGGTGGTGCAATGGGGATATAAACTGCGCAATCGAATATTCTCAAATGAGAAATGTTCGGTGGCACTCCATATGCAAGTTGCAATGGAGAGAGGCTCTGACCTCCAGAGGGTCTTATTTTTATTAACGATGCAGCATGTAGAATTGCATGTCCCCATGCATCCACGGGCAACTGTGATTTCATTAACAATGGACGTGCAATCCATTGGCGTATTTATATCCGTGACTCTGCCAACCTATTCTGGGTATAAACATGTGGCACTGAATGTTCAATTTCTATTCTCGTTGCCTGGTAGTACTCTTGAAATGACCGGGAGGTAAATTCCCCAGCATTATCCAGACGTATTTTCTTTATTTGGTTGTCTGAAAAATGCGCCAGCAACTTTATAATTTGTCTAGTAGCTTTGGAAAAGCTAAGTTGCAGGTCGATAGTAGACACAAATACGAATATTTTGTAGATACATCAATCAGTACCATAAAGTACCGAAATGGCCCACTATGGGATGGATAGGTCCACATATGTCTCCATGTATTCTTTCGAGGAAGCTTGGAGACTCGAAATCCACTTTTAGTGCTGGTGGCCTTGTTATTAATTTCCCCCTTGAAGCAGGGGATGCAAGGGAATTCTCCCTTCTGAAGAATCTTCTGGTTCTTCAGGTTATGCCAATGAGATTGGGATAAGATGTGGTGCATCATCACCGAGCCAGGGTGGCCAAGTCTATCATGCCAAAGTAAAAACTTGGCTGATGTCGGGCACTTCAGGTGCTCCGTCAAGTTAGCTTCCTTTCTCCGAATCTTTGTATGATAGAGGCTTGATGAAAGGCTCTCAAAACGTTCAAGTATGGATTTTACTCTTTTTTCTTGATACGTTACATACAGTAATTCTATTTCATTTATATTTACTGTTTCCAAATGGAATCCGTTTAAACGGATATCCTTGAAACTTAGTAAGTTTCGGTTGGAATTCGAAGAGAATAGTGCATCTTTTATTTTAATTTCTGTTCCATTAGGGAGCAATAAGGTTGCATTCTCAGAACCTTCAATTATATTCGATGGCCCTGAAATTGTATTTACATAGCTTTTGTATAGTATAATGCTATGAAAATAGCACTTATATTGAAGGATCGTATGTGTTGAAGCACTGTCTGCTAAGCAGTTATGAGAGCGATCCATCTATAAAAGATGAATAAAACATTTGTATTTCGGGAACATAAAATTTTTCATTCAAAATCAAATTGCATAACTCAAAAGCTCTCATAACATGAAATGTTCTTAAAACAATTTGCTAAGATAAAAATAGAAGGCTAATCCAGCAGGTCATCAGTTTCGAAGTCGACAGCTGTAAACTTGACTGGAGCATCAGATGTCACTAGGTTTGTTTCAGCTTTCTTTTTCTTGTTTTCTCCATACAGCTCCTGAAGATGCTGCGAAGTTCGACACACTCTGGACCAATGACCTTTCATGCCACAGCTATGGCACTGGTCTTCCCAATCCCTCTTGGGTGGGGGTGCATCATTCTTCTTGTTGTCATTTTTGCGCCAGGTGAACTTATACTTCCCTTCATTTCTTCGCTGCTGGACTTGGCCCCTAGCCCTTTTGTTCTGTCCCCACTTTAAGTGGTCTTTATTTTCGTTTATTGACTCTTTTCTTTTTGGATAAAGAAGATGCATTATGAGCTTCTGGTAGGGGCAGTGCCAGGGGCGAATATTGTGAGTGGCGAGGAGCTCTCTATTTTGTTCAGCGATGAGTAAACATGAGAGCAGCTCAGAATACTTGATGAACTTGCGTTCACTGTATTGCTGCATTAGTATCGCATCTTTCTCATGGAAAGACGTGTATGTCTTTTCCAACATGCGATCTTCTGAGACTTTTTCACCACACAACTTCAGGCGTGAGGTGATGCTAAAGAGAGCTGAGTTCTACTCGGCTATGGACTTAAAGTCCGGCAGTCTCATGTTCTCCCACTCAGATCGTGCCCTTGGTAGTATAACATCTTTCTGATGTTTATATCTATCCTAAAGGGTAGTCCGCAGCTCAAATGGATCTTCGATCGTAAGGTATTCAGCCTTTAGGGTCTTGTCCACATGGCAACGAATATAGATAATGGCTTGCGCCTTTTCTATATCACTTACATTTTCATTCTTAGTCACAGTAGAAATTAGGGACTTAGCCCGCAGATAAAACTTCACATCGAGCTGCCAGCTCAGATAGTTTCTTCTTGATGCATCTACAACTTCGAAATCGACACTTGCGATTTTAACCATTTTATCTAGCAGTGCACAAATTTGCATGAATTAATAATTTTAAAAATGAACATTTTCATGCGAAGGAAATTTTTAAATGAAGAGCTAATTGCGTGGATCGGTCAGTCCCACATAAATAAAAAGTCCAAAGTCCCATTACAGTCCATATTACACAAATGAAAGCTTCACAAAGAAATTACAACTTTGAAAACCCCGTGGGTCCCATATAAGATTTTCAGCTTCAAATGTGGCCTCCGTCTCTATGGAAAGTAGTCATCGGTCTTGGACATTACATAAATTCATCGCTACAATTTCTCTTAAAAAAGTTAAAGAAAAATACAGGAAATAAAATGTGGGACTTAAACAGCAGATCCAAAACCGCAATTAGCCATCCATGCAAAAATTTGTTCTCATCAAACATTTTCAGCAGACATTTTCATCACATGCATCACATGCATTTATATTCACAGAATGATAAACAATTTAATTACTTAATAATTATTGGACCACTGGGCAACGTCATACACCGTTAGGTTAGGTGACTAACGGCAGAGCAGTCGCAGGATCTTCCTAATTATTAAGTTTAATATTGCACAACCAAATATTAGTTTATCTACAGAATAAGCCATTAAAATGATGCATAACATATGACTATGATCCTACAAAGGGGTCATATAATGCAAAAAGTTGTGTTAGTTGGATTTATTCAAAAAGGTTTGAAAAGAGCCCAAAAATGACATGTTCTTCTTGAAAAAGGAAGAAGTTTTCCTTTAAATTATCCACAATTGATCCACAAATGTCCACAAATGTCTCCTTAAAATCCCATCAATGTCCCCATATTTTATCATGATTTTTCATGAATTTTTAGGCCATCACAAGTCTTTTTAATCTATTTTAGCCCCCAAAACCCCGATTTTCTGTTCTCTGTTTTTTTGTTTCATGTGTGTGCGGGCAGAAGCCCGCACATGTCATGTGGACTTCAGGCCCACATTCATTTTTTTTCTTTCTTCTGTGTGCGGGCAGAAGCCCGTATATGTCATATGGACTTCCAGCCCACATTCATTTTTTGTTAGTTTTACGGGCATGTGGCCCGTTTGCCCTGCAAGAGAGGGAGGGGGCGGCTAGGGTTGCCGCCGCCCCCCCCCCCCAGAGCCGGAGGGGGAGAGTCTACGGACAGCGCCCCCCCACTGCGAGGCGGCAGGGGGGGTTGGTCGACAGAGCAGCCCCCCACTGCTCAGGCGGGGGGGACGACGAAATCCCCCCCTCGTTCAGGCGGGGAGCGGGGACAGCAGCCACCTTCGTCGTAGCCGGGGGTGCGGGGATGGTGTGTGCCCCCCCTGTAGCGGGGGGGGGGGGGGGGTGGTGGTGGGGTAGGGCGACAGCAGCCCCCCACCGTTGCGAGGGGATGGGGGTGGGGGTGTGTAGTGCCCTGTGAAGCTACTGCACATATACTAGAGGGGGTGAATAGTACTTTAAAATAATCAAGATAGTTATTCCTAATTATTGTGCAAGAAACAAACGACAATGCGGAATAAACAACAATCAACAAGAATTCGCAAACGCAAAGAAACAATTTAACGGGTTCGGATCCACCCAAGTCTCCCCGACTTGTTCCCGGTGATCCTACGTCCCAACCACCCGGATCCCCTCCGGATACTTGAGTTAGAAACCCTAAATCAAGATTTAGCACTATGAAATTCTTGTGAAAAACCTTCACAAGACTACAAATGACACGTGACTCCCACAAACCGGGATCACACCCTTCTCTCACAACCGAGAGAACAATTCACAATAACAAAGTAAATGAAACAATGAAATACTTACCACAAAATCCTATGCCTTGAGTATACTTACCAAATTAGGGCAAAGAGGGATTTTGAGGAAGAAGATGTCACCAAATCCTAGCTCCAAGAAGATGACCAGCAATGGAAGCCTAGGGTGGAGATGGTGACCTTGATTCAAGCTCCTTGGCTTGGAATGCTCACAATGGAAAGAATCTCTCTTGAGGAATTTGGCTCAAAGAGTGAAGGGAGAGATTCTTGTGAGGGAGAGAGAGCTTTGAATTAGCTTGAGAAAACTCTTCTCTTAGGTCTGAAATAACTTGGATAATGGAGCTCTAACCTTGCCTCAAACGAATCAGGTTTGTATTTATAGAGGCAAGAAAAATCGTGCTCAAAAGATTCCCAACGGTCATATTTCTGAAGCAGTTAGTCGGTCTAAGAAGGATCACTAACCGACTAGATTGGCAACTAGTCGGTCGGTGATTCTTCATGAACCAAGTAACAGGCATACAGCCAAACGAGAAAGTTCCAGGCAACATGAACTAGTCGGTCTAAGAAGACTTGCCAACCGACTAGTTTCTCAACTAGTCGGTCGGTGAGTGTTCTTTGACCGACTAACAGATGAAATAGGAAAGGCTGGATACAAGTTGAACTAGTCGGTCTAAGAACAAATGCTGACCGACTAGTTTATCAACTAGTCGGTCGACAAACGTTCTTTGACCGACTAACGATAAACATTAACTTAGGCTGTACAGGAAAAGCTCAACTAGTCGGTCTAAGAAGGATTCTTAACCGACTAGATCGTCATCTAGTCGGTCGGTGACTCTTCTTTGACCGACTAATTGAACAACAGGGAATGAGCTGAAATGAGCAAGGACATCTAGTCAGTTCAAGAAGAGTTGCCAACCGACTAGATCGTCATCTAGTCGGTTGGTACTTCTACTTGAACCAACTAAGATGCACTAGAAGCCAAGGGAAGAAGCAATAAGCTTCGGGAAAGTTTCAAATGGCTTCTATGATAATCCTAGCTCTAAGATATGAGCGAAATGAAGATAATAATGTTAGTCCTACTCAAGGCTTAACATTCTAATCTATGAAGCTAGAAAACAATAAATAATACATGACGAACCGTCTTCGAAGCTTCAATCTTCATTCTTCTTGACTTCAATATTGTTCCTTGAGCTTCAACGAAGCTTCAGGCACACGATCACGCGTATTGAGAAGTCTTGAGACGTCACTTTTGATATACGTATTCTTTTGGCGACGATCTCCATAACTGCGCTCACAAACAGTTAGTTCACTATATTTATGTTTGCTAATCATCCAAAACCAAATCCGGGGAATCAATACTCAACATTCTCCCCCTTTTTGGTGATGACAAATCAACATAAATAATAATCATTAATAATGATTCAATTGAAATTTACTTACTCCCCCTGCATTGATGACACGTTAGTTCCGTATTCAATAATATTCATACGCATCATGCAGACGAGGGAAATATAAAATATGAATCCTATTATCGCAATTTAGGATCTAAATCCATTTTATATCTTAACTCCCACTGAATCTAACATATCAAATTAGATTCATGGTAAATTGCTTTGATATCAATTAGCACATTGTCATTATTATTAATTCTCTCCCCCTTTGGCATTAGCAAAAAGAGCGGGAGGAGATCAATGACAAGATTACAATGGCTAAGAATTAAAAGCATGAGAGTCTAAGAATACGACCACGGTCCAAATGACACCAAAGTAAAATACCAAATGTAAAATATCGAAGAAAATCAAAGTGTGCCAACATGACCATAGTCGAAAATCGAAATACGAAATCACCCAAAACTCAAATTAATTTCACTTATTGAGTTATGGAACATACTCTCCAATATCAACATTCTTAGTTAAATAGTTCATGGAAAACAATTCTATGTTTTCATAAAAGCAAATCTATTTAATTCATAAAATCACCGAACGACGAAATCAATATCAGAGACATAAATCCATTTTGAATACCAAATGTGGCAAAATGATACCAAAACTAACATGCAAAAGTGTTATGCCAAACATAGATAGAACATCATAAATCTATGGCATACATAATTCTAGCATACTAATAGAAACAAAATGATACCAATGTAGATATTCTAACAATGCATGCATTCAATCATACATGGAAACCAAATGTATATCAAAAGTAAGAATATACTTACAACATTAAGCTCCCCATACTTTGGTGCATCACTTAAGCACCATCAACTCCATTTGAATCAAAAACTTTGCAAATCAATGAGTTGGTAGGGTTGGTATCCCATGGTGGATTGAACCTAGAAAGTATCATTTTGGTTATCCAAAAATCCTTTTGGATCCTATGGGTTAGGCAACAAATTTAACATATTAAATTCAAATAAGTGTAACCCATATCCTAATGTAATCATGTCACAAATTTAACATATTTTTATAATGCATGTAATTATAAACATAAACATGAATCAAAGCATGAGTTGCATGAAAATATTAAATATTTTAAACATAAAAAATCATAAGCACAATGATTTACAAATACACATGCAATGGAAGTCACTTCTTAACACAAATGCTTTGGTATCCATAAAATGAATATAAGCTTATGGTACCAAGCAATGAAGGGTCAACGAAGACTAACCCTCCGGAAACCAAGTCCAAGAGGACCGTGATTTCCCGACATAATCATCATTTAAAATAATATCATTGATATACGATTGCACATACATATTCTTAGCATGAATGCTAGTGTTCTTCGGACCCCAAATAGTGTATATTTTGGGTATCCTCTTCCTAGTGGTTGCATGCACGAAAGGTTGATTTCTACGTGGTGCATGTGGCCTAGGAACATGCGATCTAGCATAAGCATGAGGATATGTGTAGGGAACATTATGATGTGCTAAAGCATGATGATTGGCATATGATCCATGGTGTGGTGTTGCATACATGTGTGGATGAACATGAGATGTGTATGCATGAGGATGATCATAAGCATGTGGAGGTACTCGAGCATGAGTACGAGTATGAGAGGATGCATTCCTGCGTGTATTGGTGTACATGTAAGCATGTCCCTTTCTTTGATGTCCACCCTTGGTGGGTTTCTTTGCAAAGGAGGGAGGAATAGGAGTGGTGGTTTCCTTAGTAGTAGAACTACCCAAGTTGTTATAGACACCACTCGTGGATGCACCGGAGGATGACCTCACAACATCTATAGTTACTTCACTATAGGGGGTGTGTGAATTAGATGCATGTGTGATGAGCTCGTGCACTTGGGATTTGAGATCCTCATTCTCAATGCCCAAAATAGTGATTTGAGATTGAAGATTTTCAATCTCAAGATCGTTGCTATCCACATTGGAAGCACGATCAAGTTGAGATTTGAGAGACTCCACCTCATTTCTCAACATGCCAGTTTGAGTAAGCAAACTTGCTTTCTCAATGGCGAGAGTCTCAACAATGGTGTCATTGTTAGAGGTGCTACATGAAGATGTGTTAGTGAGACTAGCAATCTTATCTTTAGCATCACTATATCTATGCATAAGTTTTCGATAATTATCAAATAGAAGTTCATTTACACTTCTAAGATTATCGATTGTTACCTCTTCATTGTCGTCATCACTTTCAGTTGAATCGCTTTCAACCGAAATAGTCTCTTGATCATGTTGCTCCTTTGCCATGAAGCACAAGCGTCCTTTATCCACTCTGCTCGTTCCCTCGTGTAGGGTAATGAGTTGATTCCACAATTGATATGCACTCTTACATGTGCACATCTTGTTGAAGTCATCGGGCTCCAACGCACTTTTCAAGGCATCCATTGGCTTGACATTGTTCATCTTCACGGCGACCTCCGCGGTAGTCCACTTCGTGGAGTCTTGTTCGGTGGGCTCGACATACTCCGTCAACATAGCTCTCCATAATGAAGTGCTCCGGAGGAACGTTTCCATCCGGCATTTCCAGTGCCCAAAGTTGGCACTGTTGAAGTGAGGAGGCTCAATTGAGGAGTGTCCTTCCATCTCCGAAGAATTTCCTTCACGATTCTTGAAATTGTTGTATCGTTGTTTGTCAAAGCTTTGAACTTGTAGCTTTGAACTCTGGCTCTGATACCAATTGTAGTTGGTATCAGATTGTGTAGCTTTGACCCTGTAGCTTTGAACTCTGGTTCCGATACCAATTGTAGTGCCCTGTGAAGCTACTGCACATGTACTAGAGGGGGGTGAATAGTACTTTAAAATAATCAAGATAGTTATTCCTAATTATTGTGCAAGAAACAAACGACAATGCGGAATAAACAACAATCAACAAGAATTCACAAACGCAAAGAAACAATTTAACGGGTTCGGATCCACCCAAGTCTCCCCGACTTGTTCCCGGTGATCCTACGTCCCAACCACCCGGATCCCCTCCGGATACTTGAGTTAGAAACCCTAACTCAAGATTTAGCACTATGAATTTCTTGTGAAAAACCTTCACAAGACCAAATCATACAAATGACATGTGACTCCCACAAACCGGGATCACACCCTTCTCTCACAACCGAGCGAACAATTCACAATAACAAAGTAAATGAAACAATGAAATACTTACCACAAAATCCTATGCCTTGAGTATACTTACCAAATTAGGGCAAAGAGAGATTTTGAGGAAGAAGATGTCACCAAACCCTAGCTCCAAGAAGATGACCAGCAATGGAAGCCTAGGGTGGAGATGGTGACCTTGATTCAAGCTCCTTGGCTTGGAATGCTCACAATGGAGAGAATCTCTCTTGAGGAATTTGGCTCAAAGAGTGAAGGGAGAGATTCTTGTGAGGGAGAGAGAGCTTTGAATTAGCTTGAGAAAACTCTTCTCTTAGGTCTAAAATAACTTGGATAATGGAGCTCTAACATTGCCTCAAATGAATCAGGTTTGTATTTATAGAGGCAAGAAAAATCGTGCTCAAAAGATTCCCAACGGTCATATTTCTGAAGCAGTTAGTCGGTCTAAGAAGGATCACTGACCGACTAGATTGGCAACTAGTCGGTCGGTGATTCTTCATGAACCGAGTAACAGGCATACAGCCAAACGAGAAAGTTCCAGGCAACATGAACTAGTCAGTCTAAGAAGACTTGCCAACCGACTAGTTTCTTAGCTAGTCGGTTGTCGGTTGGCAAGTCTTCTTAGACCGACTAACAGATGAAATAGGAAAGGCTAGATACAAGTTGAACTAATCGGTCTAAGAACAAATGCTGATCGACTAGTTTATCAACTAGTCGGTCGACAAACATTCTTTGACCGACTAACGATAAACAGTAACTTAGGCTGTACAAGGAAAGCTCAACTAGTCGGTCTAAGAAGGATTCCTAACCGACTAGATCGTCATCTAGTCGGTCGGTGACTCTTCTTTGACCGACTAATTGAACAACAGGGAATGAGCTGAAATGAGCAAGGACATCTAGTCGGTTCAAGAAGAGTTGCCGACCGACTAGATCGTCATCTAGTCGGTTGGTACTTCTACTTGAACCAACTAAGATGCACTAGAAGCCGAGGAAAGAAGCGATAAGCTTCGGGAAAGTTTCTAATGGCTTCTATGATAATCCTAGCTCTAAGATATGAGCGAAATGAAGATAATAATGTAAGTCCTACTCAAGGCTTAACATTCTAATCTATGAAGCTAGAAGACAATAAATAATACATGACGAACCGTCTTCGAAGCTTCAATCTTCATTCTTCTTGACTTCAATATTGCTCATTGAGCTTCAACGAAGCTTCAGGCACACGATCACGCATATTGAGAAGTCTTGAGACATCGCTTTTGATATACGTTTTCTTTTGGCGACGATCTCCATAACTGCGCTCACAAACAGTTAGTTCACTATATTTATGTTTGCTCATCATCCAAAACCAAATCCAGGGAATCAATACTCAACAATGTGGGGGTGCGGGGATGGTGCGCGGCCCCCTGCCGTAGCGGGGGGGGGGGGGGGGGACAGCAGCCCCCCGCCGTAGCGGGGGGTTGGGAGACGGCGTGCAGCCCCCCTCGCTGCTTTGAGCGTGAGGGAGGGGGGTCGTCCAACAATTATTATTATGAATTTCAGATCGAAAACAAGTAAAACCATGTTTTTTGGATGAGAAAAATCGTCGATTTAGGTGATTAGCCCTACTTCCACTCCGATCTTGCGAGATCTATGGATAAGACTATCATGCGCATGATAAAAATTACATTTTTAGTAAGAGAGATCACTATATCCGTCCTCTAGATATAGCGACGGTTGAACGAAGCCTACGCGGATGACGACGCTCGTTTGATGTAGATGACGCCGCGCGTGTGGATCTCCCGCCTTCCTTCGCTTTCGCAACGATCTATTTTGTGTGGAAATTTTATTTAGAGTCTCGTGCTGATAACGTGTTATGAATCATCATCTGGGGGAGGAACCCCCAACTCTTTATTTATAACATAAGAGGAGGGTATATAGATAAGATACAATAGATACGGTCTTATCTATAAGATAAGCCGTGATCCCAACTAACTCGGTATTATCTCTTCACAACAAATTATAGCTATTAAAATAATTTGTAATGCTGAATAACTCAAATCATTAGAGCAATTACTCAGTTACACTTCTTTTCTTTTTCTTCCTTTTCTTTCGTCTCCTCATCCAGCCTTTGCATTTGCTTTCTTAGCCTGTAGCTTTTTCTTTCTCCTCCTCTTCGTCTATTATTCTCCTCTTGTTGGCTCCTCATCCTCCTCATCCAATCAATCATGTCGCATGCGTGGCATCGAAGGTGGTGCCTTAGGCGATGGCAACAGCGCTGTGAATATCGGCAAAAATAGAAGAGTTAAGAGAGGGTGGGGATCTCCTGTCGTTGTTTTCGTTGCAAGCATGAGAAATATAAGATGAGGAGGTGAAGAAAGGTACAAAATAAGAAGAAAAAGAAATCAAAATCAAAAAATAAGAAGAAGAAACATCAACGGTGGGAGGAAGAGAAGAAAGAAGAATATAATGATGGCATATTCATTATTAATAAAAATTGGGCTCAACGAATGGTAAGGAATGAAAAAAAATTTAGGACACTAGTGATTTTCAAGAAAACTTTAGGAAAGTTTTGAGTCATTATCAATATTTATTAACTAAATACTCTTAAATTAGTCATTCCAACATTTCAACAAAGTAAAATAAAATGTAGAAAAAAGAGTAAAATTGGAGTACATGATTTTATTTAACTTGTATTGTGACCTATGCAGTCTAGGTTTATGAATAATCCATGATAATAATTAAGAGCAGTGCTATCTGCACCGTAGCGTGTGCGGTGCAGACACGGAAAAAGTTGTGACAGGACGGCTCGGCAACGTAGGGATAGCTACGGGCCCACCACGCAGAACGCAACGCGAGAGAGAGAGAGAGAGAGAGAGCATGCGGAAGTAACAACTGCTATCCTCTCTCTCTCTGTGTGTGTGTGTGTGTGTGCCCGTGAAGCCAAAGAGCACACACCATTTCTCTCTCTCTCCCCCTATCTCTCCCTCACCCCAAAGGGCAACTCTCTCCCTCAACTCTGCTTCCTAGCTCCGGCGCCACCCCCTCAGCCCACGGCTGCCACCCTCGTCGAGCATGCCGTCGAAGGCCCAGGCGAGGCACTGGATGCTCGCCGTCGAGCACTTGGTGGTTGACTTGACGACGCCCATGACGGTCCTCGACCTCCACCTTCACCTCCTCCTCCTCCACCCCGGGGAGGTTGGCCTTGAACACGTGCGCCCCTAGCGTCGCCCTCTAGTCGATGCAGGTGTTGACGAATTGCGATGTCTCGTCGTTCGTGGCAGAGCAGGGGAAGGAGAGGACGGTGGTTGGGGCGTTGAAGAATGAGAGGCTGGACAATGGGTCCCACAGGTCGAAGGACGAGACTGGGTCGAAGACGCAAGAGCCAAATCCAAAGGGAACGAGCGACATTTTTTTCGTCCAGAAACGTTAATTATATGGCTTAGTTTATTTTTTTAAAGAGACACGGGACTTGGTTTGATTTGATGATGAAAATGGGGAAGAGGAGGAGAGGTATTCATAGATGGATTTGGGGACATCCCACAGAGATCGAGAGATTAATAATTGCATCGATGGAGAAATCTCCGCTGCTTGCTACGCTGTTGCTTTCTTTTGTTTCCGAGAGAGTGCTCGAGGTCTTCAACGCTTCATGACTCCAAAACTTTTACGACAGGTGTCGGTGTTGTATTGGGTCCTCTCAACATAATTGAGGTTTAACTCATAACTGAGCATTGGGACACTTCTATTGGATTTAACCTCAATTGGGGGGAGGTCTTTAATGTGACGGAAAGAGAAGTTCCAGTGGGGTGAATGCACTTTCTAACTTTAAAATTCAAGCAGATTCTATTAACATACCGTTTTATACTATCGATATAAATAAACAAAAGTTTATTTAGCTGTAAATTTTCCCTAAAAATACTGTGGTGCCTCTGCATGTGCCATGCAGGCTATTATCAAGAAAGAATCCACATGTAGCATTCTTAAAAACATGCATTCCATGTCCGTCTCAAGACCATGTGATCTATATTTGCCAACCTAAAACAAATGAAATCATAATTCCCATAGGAAATTTGCAGAATATATCTCAACTGAAGAGATTGGGGGCGTTGTTAGTAATATGGAATAATAATTAATAAAGAATAAAAAGAACAATATAGATTGAGTGTGCCACTGTACATTTTAACAGGTTCCCATTGATCTAGATCTGACCCCCTGACGTTTCCTTGTGGTGCAGATCGCTGAGTCTCGACCTTCCATAAGGGTCGTTCCCGAGTTCCCAATTTCGATCCGTCAACACATAGGCCGCTCGAAGGTCGATCGAGCATCGCAAGATATTCACCATCCATCAACCGACATTGGTTCTTCCAACCTAGGGTCCCACTCAACCCACTGACGAGGCTCCGACTCAGCTCCAAGGGTCTACGTCAGAAACTCAATTGTTTTGGTCAATTTTGGCCTTAACAAGGGTCGAACCCATGAGAAACCAAATGGACATGAACAATATACTTATGAAGGATCTCATTGTTCTGGCACCTCTTGCAAGGGCAACGGAATTTGCCACTAGACATGCGTAGAGGGCTGTTATCAGAGTACGCTAAGAACGTATCTATCCCCTCTACGTATCTTTAGTTTTCCGTCATATTTGGATCCGATATTTCCATAAACGACTTATCATTTATGGAAATTAACTATTATGAGAACCATTAAATGGTAGTCGACTATCATTGTGATACCTAGAGTGTATGTTATAACATGACTAGGTTCTCATTAAACTAAAAGCAAAATAAATTCTATTTTTCCCTTGATAACGACAATATAACTGAATTAAATTCTGTGCTTTAAAATTGATTTCAAAATGATTTGAAAATTTTTGAATTTTTTAAAATACCACAACCCTTACACTATTATAGAGAGCCTGGGAAGCAAGTATGCATCAAATAGCTCTGTTCTAAAAAACTCGCCACGGCGACGCCATGGCACGCCATGGCGGCAAGGCTCCACCCTCACGTCCCGTTAATGCCCAAGTTAGCTCTTTAAGGTGGCACGCCGCCATGGCACGCCATGGCGACACAAGGCGCGCCACAAAACATAAGGCACGCCTTAAAAACAAAATAAAAAATAAAAAAGCACTCGGGTCCGTATTATAGGGCTAAGAGAATCCGAACCCGACCCGTTCTCATTGTTTGAGGCTTCTTTTCATCTCGTAGCCGCCGGAATTCGATATGGGGCCTAGGGATTTTCATCTCGCTCGCAGCAGCCGATTCGGGACGCCTTCATCTCCATCCGCCCTCGTCTCCGGTCCTCCCTCTGAACGGCATCAGCGTCGCCGTCTTCTTCAGTTCTCCGGCCACCCTCGTCTCCAGTCCTCCATCTGAACGGCATCAGCATCGCCGGCTTCTTCAGTTCTGCAGTTCTTCGTCATCGGCTTCTTCAGTTCTTCAGCTCAAAAAGGAGATCTCTGCGTCTTCTTCAGTTCTTCCTCACTTCTAAGTATTCAATTTAATTATTCAATATAAGTTTTATTTTTTCTCCAATGTCTCGCGTTTAATGTTGGGGGTCAGAATTGTGCATTTCGGTCTATTTCGTACTCTTGGAAATTTTTAGACTTTCCGAATACTTAGCTCGTCATTTTCTGGCTTTAGGCAGCACTTGCGAACAAAGTTTATTCAAGCTGTTGAACTAGGACATGCAAAAATCAATGTTCCTTCAAGTATCAGCAAATTTCGTTTAGATCCAATTATCCAAATAGCTTTAACAACTGTGTTAATCAATTGCTTTGATATTAATGATGTATTAAGGTCACATGCTTTTTAGTTATGTAAACAATTGCTTTTTAGTAAAGTAACACTTTAGTTAATTGTAAGCAGTAAGCACACATCTCAATGTAGATGGAAGGCTATGGATTTGGTAGGATTTGGAAACTAATCCATCTAAGTGGAACATAGTTTACTGTCTACCTCTATATATATTATATAATATATACACACATTTACCGCCTTAAGCCACGCCTTGAAAAACGTCGTGGCTCCGCCAAGGCTCCTAAGGCTTGAGGCTTGACCTCGCCGCCACGCCACGCCTCACGCCATTTAGAACCTTGACAAATAGACATCATTTTAATAATTATTTGATGAAATTTTATTTCTTTTGTCTTAGCTTGTTAAGATCTTGCTAAAGCGCGCGCACACACAAACATAGAAACACTAAAACTTACCCCAACCCCAAACCTAGCCTTAACCCAAACCCAAACCCAAACCCCAACCCAAAACCTAACCCTTAACCCCAATCACACCCCTAAACCTAACCCCAACCCCAACCCTAAACCTAACCTTAACCCAAACCTCAACCCTAACCCTAACCCTAGCCCCAACTCCGACCCAGCCCAACCCCAATCCCAACCCCAACCCCAATCCTAAACCTAACCATAACCCCAACCACAACCCTAAACCTAACCGCAACCTCAACCCTACACCTAACCCTAACCCAAAATCTAACCCTAAACCTAACACTAGCCCCAACCTTAACGCAAAACCCAACTCAAACCCTAACCCTAGCCCTAATCCCAACCCTAACCCTAAACCAAACCATATTCCTAAACCCAAACCCAAACCCTAACGCTAACCCTCACCCTAACCCGAGCCAAAGACCCAGCCCCAGCCCCAGCCCCAGCCCCAACCGAACCCTAACACAAACACTTTTCCTAAATCCAACCCTAACCCTAACCCGAACCCTCCCCTAACCTTAATCCTAACCCTAACCATGAACACATTGCTCGAGCGGTGGGGGGGAGGGGGGTCGGAGGAGAGGGATGGGTTGGAGAGAGGTCGGTTGGGGGGGTGACCTCTAGGGGGGATTAGGGGAGTATGAGTTGGAGAATCGGCAACGGAGTGGTCGGAGGAGAGGGAGAGGTCGGAGGGGGTGTCGGTAACTGTAACGGCCTGTTTTCATCAACACAACTATTTACGTATTTAACCTATTTTCAAATTTTTTTAAACAATTTTATAATGGTTGTACGACTTCAAAATTTTCTTATAAAAATATTTTGAAGTATCAGACTAGTTATGAAGTATTTTGGCAAGTTTGGATTTTATCAAATACCTCTAAACAATAGTGATAAACATTCATTTTCAGATATTACCATTTTGGCTTAATGAATTTATTTTCTATACAAACAACATCAAAACGATTTCAAACTTTTACAGTAACATTCAATGATCATTTAGGGATCTCCACATTAATTTCGTAATTTTCTGAAGTCAAATCAGTAGAGAACCTGCAAACCCCCTTCCTAAACGTTTTGGCCCAAAACACATATCTCCGTAACTCGAACCCTGAAAAAGACTTTGTATTCGCGATCCTCGCGACGATACGAACCCGTCGGTATGTTTTCGTAATTTTTCAAACACATTTACTAGTAGGGGAAAAATCGTAATTTCGTTACAAATTTTACCCGTCACTAATTACCTTACCTAATTACTAATTACCTTAGCCGAATTAACTATGAGATTAACCTAACCATAACTAAAATGTGTTAAGGGACACGTTTATACTTTCCAAGTTTAGTCAAAAAGGAAACCTACTTTCATTAATTACTTACCTAATATACTAAATAAGTTTGACTAAATATTTAATTAAACATGGTTAAACTACCAAAAGCTGATTATTTAAACCCTTAACTCTCCCTCAGCCATTCACGCAAAACCCATCACCCCGTACACACTCTCTCTCCTGTGTATAAGGCCAACCCACAACCCCTACACACACCATAACTCTCTCTATCTCTCTCTCCTTGTGTTTACCGTTCGAAAACCCCCAGGCCGCTCGAACCCACGCATCCCCCAAGCCCGCATTCATTTGATAGCTCAATCCCCGCACTCCCGCCGTAACCCCACCATGCACCGCCCACCGAAGCGCCTCCCCGCCTTCTCCGAGAGCCGAGCTCGCGTCCACACGCTCCGGCGAGAGCCTCAGCCCAAAGCCACGACGAAGACCCTGCCACCGTGCCCCGCTGCTCTCCGAGCTCGAAGCCCCGCCACCATGCTCGAAGCTCCTCCCGCTGCCTGAGCTTCCGTCGTTCATCGTCGACGTCGCCTCGCCGCAGCAGCAGTCGTCACTGCTACAGCTCCGTCTTGAGCTCTCCCTGGCGAGCGAACCCACCGCCATCGCACCAAACCCTACGCCTGATTCGAGCAGCTCAAGAGCAGCTCCCCCGCTCGACGTCTCTCCGGGCAACCCACCGCTGCTCTCTCCGTCAGAAGCTCGACCCACCGCCGCCTGGGCTCCGACCACACGCCCTCACGCTTCCGCCGCCGCTCGTCGGTGCTGTAGCGCTGTCGTCGCCCCTCAGACCGCCCTCTGCTTGCTGCCACTCGTCGAAGCCCAGTCGAACGCTGCCGTCCCCTCCGCCCTGCGCCGCTCTAGTCGACGCCCACGCAGCGAACGCCCCCATGCACGCACACGTAAGGGAACGAGAGAGGTGAGGTTTTTAAAGAAAACGTATTTTAATACGTTATATTAAAACGTATTTTTGTAATATACACATAAATATGTATTTAGTTAATTACATAATATGGGCTTTATTGGTTTTAAATTTATAGTAAATAATATAAGCATCAGAAAAATATGAAACTAGATCCAGAAAATCAGAAATGATGTTCTGGTCCCAATGGCGCTTGTTTCATCTCAATCAGACGCTTAATTTTTCAAGAATTAATTTTTAAGCTTAAAAGTTAAATATGTTATTTTCGTTCAAAAATCAGTAACTTGTTATTTTCACGTAAACTAATACGTGATAAAAATATATATGGTAGTACTCTTCGAGACGGCCATTTTGACAGCTCATTTGCAACTTTCCGATATAGATTGCATCCGAAATAAATTATTGAATAATTACGTTACTTAATAAAAAATTAGTTTTTAAATCTATTTTGAGCTTTTAAAAATTATAAAAATTACTATAAGCTTTAGAAAATTATTTCCTCCTACGATAAAATTATTTTCAACATATCCAGCATATATAAAAATTTAGAAAGCTTTTTGACGGCATTTCAATTAGTTTAAAAATCAAAACGATCAAATTAAATAGGTAGAAAATAGGATAACCCTTAACTAATGATTTCTTGTGTTTGCATGTACCAATTCTCGTGCACCAACATCTTTAAAAAGCTCTAGCTCCAACCACGTCTTACCACGACGATTTCAAATAGTGTAAGTCACTTTAATTCTAACTTTAGAAATTAGTGTACTCGTATGAACTTAGGATCTCATGTATATTCTCAGAACAGTTATTAACTTGAACCAATGATTAGAGACCTAATTAACTATAGAACTAATCAATAGTGGAATGACCAAAGGACTAAATTGAGATAGTGCACTTTTATAGAATTAAATATCATAGTTGTTGGACTTCAAAGCATTGCTCAGGACTAAATTGAGATAGTGCACTTTTAGAATTGTTTTCAGTTGTATTTTCTTTCCTTCATGTACGTATGTTGAAACAATTTGTACAATATGGATGTAATAATTGGACACTATTTGCGTATTTTTGTACATCTCTGCATCGTGGCTATTTTGTTTTCACTGGTTAACTGCAGGACCTGCGCAAATATCAAAAAGTAACCGGCCTCGGGAACGGGTCGTTTCAGCTTTGGTGGCCCACGCAGGTCGCGCTAACTACCTCGTGAACAATATAGCAAGATCAGGATATACAATATAAAATACTCAAATAGAACCCTCGAGTACAGGATGTCTCGAGTGTTCACCTGTATTGGATATACGGGTTAAGCGTCCTTATTACCATCTTCATTAGGTCTTCCTTGATCCTCATCACTTCCTTTGAACTCTTAAACCTTATTTAGGAATTCTTGTTCCATTCTTTGGAGATACCTTCCATAGTGATCTCCTTTACTAGCATTTTAGAGTGATTTTTCATAGGTTGAACTATCTGCCCCCTTCATGATCATCACCCTTCCTTCAGTTGATGATGATCACTCGATTGTCCTTCTTAGTCTTGGAGTAGTTATAGTTGTGCTTAGCTCACCCATATTTTAAGTAGAGTAGCCTTCGAAATGATCAATCATCAAAAGTTTGAATTCGACAACGGAAGTGAATAAAAGGATGCTCAGAAGTATTTAAGGATGGTACTAGAGAATTTGAGACTAGCCAAAACCTAACGTGCAAGTATAGGCTGTTACGTCTTCTTGAGATCGTATTTCTATTCTAACCCCCATTTTCATCCTGTGCTTGATTCTCCAGGAGTTGAACCTCTGTTCCACCTACCGTCTTACCCCTCTTTATTTCTTTTTGTCCTCATTCTCACCTCGAGCCCCGGTCCCGCTTAACCTAGCCTACCTACCGATGACTTTCGGTGCCCCCTTTTTAAACCATCCTCTCTTCCTCACCAAGCCATCCCGTGGCTTCCCTTACGAATCCCACTCCTCCTCCCGGCCTCTCCCCCAAGCGAGCTCAACCCATCTCGCCACAAGCTCCTTCGGTCTCACCCGAAGCTTCACCACCCCATCCCATTCCAGTGACACCCGTTACAGCCGCAGATGGATCACCGACGATTTTGGGGATTTTTGGCCTTAGCGACGATCCTCAGCGACACCCTTGTTTTCGCCGTATGGCTGATTCGGAGTGAAAAGTGTATATTTATACCCCCCAACTATCCCCATTTTATGCTAAAGATTAGGCTTAAACTTGCTCTTTTTGGGTATATTTTCATTTCATGTCATTTTAGGAGCTTACTCTCATTCTTGGCACAAAGTATATATTTCATCGTCTTTATTGGCTTCCTGATATTTTTCATATGCTCCTGGTATTATTGTGATCATATTGTCAATTTTTGAGAATTATTTGAGCAATGGATTATTTTATATGAATTTTGGGAGGTCAATATTAATTTATAAAAGTCACTATATTAATTTTCTCATCATATAGACTAATTCCTTCTTCATATATATTTCAGGTACCCCTAGGAGTCTTGGGGATTTTCTAGAGTTTTTTGGGATTTTTCTGGGGCTTTTAGGTATTTTTCATGGATTTAAAGGAGGAGAAATGGTGATTTAAAACCCATAAAGAGGAAATTAAAAGGGACACCACGTGGCGCAACCAGATGGCGCCACTGGCATCGATCTGCCCTTCTATTGAAACCCAGGCCGCCGCTGCGTCATTTAAAAAAATTAAAATAATAAAAAAGGATAACAGTGGCCCGCTCTTGGAGCGGGCCGCTGAGGTTGTTAAAAAATGAAACAAAACGCTTGCGGGCCGGCCCGCTCCACAAATTTTCGCCCAAGCAGCACGCGCAAGTCAGCGGGTGGGTCGGGTAGCCTAAAAACCCGACCCGCTAGACTAAAGATGGTTCTGTGCGATTTTTGTTAGGGCAGCTTCGTTTTACTTCGGCCAGCTTCTGTTTTTTTGGAGTTTTTAGGGGTTTTGGGGTCTTCTTCTTCTCTAAAGCTTGGGCTATGGCTTGGAGGCCATTGGAGCTTAGAAAGCTTGGTGGAGGAGCAAATTGGAGGAGGAAAGACTTCATTTAGGGTGAAAGCTTGGGTGATACCTTTCTTCCCCCTTTGTATTTTGATATCTCACTTTTGTATTGAACTTGAATGAAAATTTTGTATAAAATTTTCCTCTTGTTTACTATGATTGTGTAGTGTTGATTTGGTGTGGGTTTTGATTCATGAAAGTTGGCTGTTAACTTTTGTTCTAATTTCCTCTTGTCTATTATCTTGCTAATCTTGGATGAATTGTTAGGACACACTTTAATTGGTTAAGACCCAAGTGGGCACTCTTTGAGAAGAGACCATGTTTAAATTTGATTAGTGCTATGATGATACATCCATCCCCATTGCTAATTATTGGGTTCTTTAATGCTAAATATTCCGATTGAGTGTCCTTAGACGGATGATCAATTGAGTTATATGCGGGTAATTAGAGCTTGATTAACACCAATCTTAGTGAACACACAACCCATGCTTTCTCTTCCTAGCTATCCTAACCCCCATTCGGCTCTCTAACCCTACCCACTGAGGATAGGATTGTAATTTCACCACACGTTTTCCCACAATTTTCCACCGTTAGCGAGGTGGTTGTAACACGCTTTATCTTTCTTTATCGATCAATTTTGCGAGTGTAGAACGACTTGTCCCTGTGATCCGACTCGGTACTCACCGGTTATTTTTATTGCATTGACGCTCCTACGCTTGGGAGTGGAAGACATGCCTTTCGTGCCTTTGCGCGTCCTCCGGTTCAATCAATTGGCACCGTTAACGGGGACAACAGTTTCTACTATTTGCATTTTTTGATTGATTTTGAAAGTTTTAGTGTGATACTACTATCTCTTAGTGTGAGTCTTTTCGATTCTTCATTTTTCACTTATTGTTCATCCTTATTTATTTTACGCTTTTTGAGTCTTTTTGATTGTTTGTTTTTGTTTTTTTCAAACATGGCAAGTACTTCAAACTCTCTTGGGTTTGACATGCGGGTGACCAAATCCCTACCGAGATTCATTGGTAAGAATGCTGAGAGCCCCTACCTACATATTAAGAAGTTTGAGAGTGCTTGCTAGCTTCATTTTGAAAGGAAAACGTGTGATGAAAAGTTTTATCTTAAATTCTTTCCCTATTCGTTGGATGGTAGTGCATTAAATTGGTTTAAAGTTTATATCCCTCATCTTAGTCCATCTTGGCCTATACTAAAGCACAAATTTTGTATGAAATTTTTTCCATCTTACAGGACCAAAACATGGCAAGGAAGAATGGTGAACTTTGCTCAGCGCATCGGTGATACATTTTTTCAGGCTTGGACGCGATTTTCAGAGTTAGTGTACGGTTGTCCACATCATGGATTTGACAGACTGCGTCTTCTTGGATTCTTCTTGGAGGGTCTGCTTCCGGAGACGCAGAATTTTGTGGATTTGTTGGACAACTGCCACTTTTTGGACATGGATGAGAATGCAGCTTGGCGTTATTTGGAGTCCTACAAGGAGGAAGATCACATATTGGTTGTGACTCCAAATGAGCCAAGCCATGAAGTTTTGGTCCACCAAGCCCCGAATGAAGAAGTTCTTATGGATCTTACCCTACCGGTAGTTGAAGAATTGAGTGCCCCATGCTAAGTAGTAGTTGAGGAACCAAGTGTTGGCATGGAGGAGTTGGTTGAGCCGGTGGAGGAAATTATCATGACAGCATCTTCTATTTCTACTGGGCCGTGTCAATTAGTTATTGAAGAATTGGTTGTTGATATGGTGGAGATAGAGGAGCCGATCACATGCACACTTGGGAGCGAAGTGGGCAAGAGGGAGTGTTCTTTTGTTGATGAGCCCGAAGAAGAGGCAAGCGAGGGTGAGTCTATACCACATGCTATCATGGATCCCAAGCTTCCCTCTCCTTCAGTAGTTTCTATGGAGATAGCACTTCCTCCCCCGATTGATATTGAATGCCACGGAGATGAGCTTCAAACCACATTATATTCAACCATCCAGGGAGTTTTCTCACACATTCATCATACTTTTCATTCTGTATTTTATATTGATGATTATGTGTGGATGTCATTTTTTGGAAACGTGTCCCCATCGCTCTCTTACACAACCCGTCTCCTTCCTTATATAGGTACACACTTTGAGGAGATGCTTGGGGTTGTGTACGTGGCCACCATTGTCACGTTTGGCCGAGGAGCATTGGTGGAAGAAATAAAAGGAGCGTTGGAACAATTGCCACAGTCGATGGAAATTTTGGATCCGCATTTTGCCACGGTGTGTTCTTTTCCAATAGTGTAAATAAATAAATATCTTATTTTAGTGCTTTCGTATGCTTTTCTTTTCTTTTCTAGGATCTTTTGCCGAGATCTAATACTCTCCCAACATTGAGGACAATGCTTATTTTAAGTTGGAGGGAGAGTGTTATAATCTTTAGGATTGTTAGGATTTTGAGTTTAGCCAAAATTTTTTTTTGAGATACCTCCATTTTGCCATCACCCATTGCTCTTTATTGCATATCATATTTGTCATCCTTGCCCCTACGCCGTTAGCTTTATATCCTTACATGCTTAATGTCATGCAATTTTTTTTCGGATTATTATTTTGGTACCAACTTCTTCGATGTTTGATTGGCACGTTTTAATTTCTTTTCCAATTTGGAGTCAAATGCTAATATGCCATGTATGAAGCTATTTTATATGTCGTGATATCTCTTTGAAATAATTTGGGAATAGTTTGGTGTAAGTGATTGCATGATTTGGGATGATTGGCTTAGTTTTCAATTGGATTGGATGTGGCCATATGGTGCATGTTTTGTTTTCCTCTTAATGAGTGGGTGGATGAGTTGATAATTCATGTTTAGAATGAGAAAGAGAGTTAATATAAGTGAATGTTTCTTTCTAATCAAATTGAGTAGCCGGTGCCCCATGAAACATTGGGGAGGAAGCCAAAAATGAGATTTAGGGGGGATCATTCCATCCCTTTGCTTATATAGCGTTATCGCGTGTATGCAAAAGGGGCGGTGTTTGCATTTCATAGCGTTATCGCGTGAATGCAAAACATAAAAAAAGAATACAAAACATGAAGGAAAAAGAAAAGAAAAGAAAAATGAATGAATGAATGAAAGAATAATCAACATGAGTGATGCAATCTCATCTCCCACGACTTAGAGGAATTTCTTTTGTTTTGGCCATTTCCATGAAAGTTAGAAACTTTGTCATTTGTGATATATCCCAAAGAATGTGATACGGTGCTTATTACTTCACTTTTCTTTGAATTGGATTGAGAGGAGTGTCATTTGTTATTTACTTTCATATATTGGGTATATTGGCTTTGAAATCATTTGAAAATACCATTTGGAGTATGCCATGAGGATATCTTGAGTTTGGTGCATGTTTTTCACTTTAATCCGAATTTATCGCATATTTTGCTAGGGACTAGCAAAAAGCTAGTTGGGAGTGTGATTCGGAGTGAAAAGTGTATATTTATACCCCATAACTACCCCCATTTTGTGCTAAAGATTAGGCTTAAACTTGCTCTTTTTGGGTATATTTTCATTTCATGTCATTTTAGGAGCTTACTCTCATTCTTGGCATAAAATATAGATTTTATCGTCTTTATTGGCTTCCTGATATTTTTCATATGCTCTTGGTATTATTGTGATCATATTGTCAATTTTTGAGAATTATTTGAGCAATGGATTATTTTATATGAATTTTGGGAGGTCAATATTAATTTATAAAAGTCACTATATTAATTTTCTCATAAAATGGACTAATTTCTTCTTCTTATATTTTTCAGGTACCCCTAGGAGTCTTGGGGATTTTTCAGAATTTTCTGGGATTTTTCTGGGGCTTTTAGGTATTTTTCGTGGATTTAAAGGAGGAGAAATGTGGGTTTAAAACCCATAAAGAGGAAATTAAAAGGGGCACCACGTGGAGCAACCAGATGGCGCCACGTGGCGTCAATCTGCCCTTCGATTGAAACCCAAGCCGCCGCTGCGTCATTTAGAAAAAAATTAAAATAAAAAAAAGGATAACAGCGGGCCGCTGCGGTTGTTAAAAAAACGAAACAAAACGCTTACGGGCCAGCCCAGCGGCCGGCCCGCTCCGTAAATTTTCGCCCAAGCAGCGCGCCTAGTCAGCGGGCGGGTCGAGTAGCCCAAAAACCCGACCCGCTAGACTAAAGATGGGCATGTGCGATTTTTGTGAGGGTAGCTTCGTTTTACTTCGGCCAACTTCTGTTTTTTTTGGAATTTTTAAGGGTTTTGGGGTCTTCTTCTTCTCTAAAGCTTGGGCTATGGCTTGGAGGCCATTGGAGCTTGGAAAGCTTGGTGGAGGAGCAAATTGGAGGAGGGAAGGCTTCATTTAGGGTGAAAGCTTGGGTGATACCTTTCTTCCCCCTTTGTATTTTGATATCTAACTTTTGTATTGAACTTGAATGAAAATTTTGTATAAAATTTTCCTCTTGTTTACTATGATTGTGTAGTGTTGATTTGGTGTGGGTTTTGATTCATGAAAGTTGGCTGTTAACTTTTGTTCTAATTTCCTCTTGTCTATTATCTTGCTAATCTTGGATGAATTGTTAGGACACACTTTAATTGGTTAAGACCCAAGTGGGCACTCTTTGAGAAGAGACCATGTTTAAATTTGATTAGTGCTATGATGATACATCCATCCCTATTGCTAATTATTGGGTTCTTTAATGCTAAATATTCCGATTGAGTGTCCTTAGACGGATGATCAATTGAGTTATATGCGGGTAATTAGAGCTTGATTAACACCAATCTTAGTGAACACACAACCCATGCTTTCTCTTCCTAGCTATCCTAACCCCCATTCGGCTCTCTAACCCTACCCACTGAGGATAGGATTGTAATTTCACCACACGTTTTCCCACAATTTTCCACCGTTAGCGAGGTGGTTTTAACACGCTTTATCTTTATTTAGCGATCAATTTTGCGAGTGTAGAATGACTTGTCCCTGTGATCCGACCCGGTACTCACCGGTTATTTTTATTGCATTGACGCTCCTACGCTTGGGACTGGAAGGCGTGCCTTTGCACGTCCTCCGGTTCAATCAATGGCTGAGATCTTGGAAAGTCGTGATTCCTGGGCTTCTCTTAAGCTCTCTGCCATGGATCTCACCCAGGTTGAGCTCCCGTCTAGGCTTTCTCTTGCGTCTACTCCTTCTGGTGTGCTGGAAAGTGTGTTTTTGGTTGTTCATTTGTTGGGTGATGTTGGATGTTGCGAATGTCAAGTATTGGTCTACGGAAGGAGTGATGGAAATGATTATTGGCATGATATTGGCCCTAGGTGTTGAAGTTGGATGTACGCCTTGTGCTTGGCTCTGGATGAGGGCTTGGGTGTTGCCTTATTGTGGGATATTATGGAGATTGATGGAAGGAATGCTGGCAGTAAATACTGACTTTGGGTATTGGCCATATACTCGCCTTTGGGTGTTGTTTTGAATGTTAGCATGTGGTTGGGCATTGTGGAGATTGATGTCATTAGTGCGAAGATGGTGATGAGCAAAATCACAAAAGTATTTGGATTCGTAGATGCCCCCTTTGTATGCTATGTTATGAATGACATCCTTGGCTAGACCCAGTTAGTCACCAGTAGCACGAATAAACTGTATGGTCTTTCTTTTTATGTGGTCTAAATAGCTTGCTACTGGCTTATCACCTCAGGTTCCAAGTTCGAACAGATGTTATCATAATAACTATCATTTTAATGTAACGCCATATTAACTTTGGCAACTTGAAGTCAAGATAATTATTATGATAATACTATGTCTCATGACCAGATACGAAAGCTATGGTAATGCCAATAGTATGTATTCATATCTCTTGTTTTCTTGATGCTGTGATGTCACATTATATTTCATGTTATTTACAGCCTGATTTACTAGATGAATATCTTTTCTATCATTTATTTGCTTGAGCTTCTTCATAACATCAATTATTTGTTTCAGAAAGATCTTTTAAATTCCAAGTACGGAATTATTTTAAGGAGTGTAAGATGTAACGTCCTGTTTTCATCAACACAACTATTTACGTATTTTCATCAACACAACTATTTACGTATTTAACATATTTTCAAATTTTTTTTAAAACAATTTTATAATGGTTGTACGACTTCAAAATTTTCTTATAAAAATATTTTGAAGTATCAAACTAGTTATGAAGTATTTTGGCAAGTTTGGATTTTATCAAATACTCTAAACAATAATGATAAAAGTTCATTTTCAGATATTACTGTTTTGGCTTAATGAATTTATTTTCTATACAAACAATATCAAAACGATTTCAAACTTTTACATTAACATTCAATGATCATTTAGGGCTCTTCACATTAATTTCGTAATTTTCTGAACTCAAATCAGTAGAGAACCCGCAAACCCGTTTCCTAAACGTTTTGGCCTAAAACATGTATCTCCGTAACTCAAACCCTGAAACGGACTTCGTATTCGCGATCCTCGCGACGATACGAACCCGTGGGTATGTTTTCGTAATTTTTCGGACACATTTACTAGTAGGGGCAAAATCGTAATTTCGTTACAAATTTTACTATTACTGTCACTAATTACCCTACCTAATTATTAATTACCTTAACCTAATTAATTATTAGATTAACCTAACCATAACTAAAACGTGTTAGGGGACACGTTTATACTTTCCAAGTTTAGTCAAAAAGGAAACCTACTTTCATTAATTACTTACCTAAGATATTAATTAAGTTTGACTAAATATTTAATTGAACATGGTTAAACTACCAAAAGCTGATTATTTAAACCCCTAACTCTCCCTCAGCCATTCACGCAAAACCCATCACACCGTACACACACTCTCTCCTGTGTATAAGGCCAACCCACAACCCCTACACACACCGTAACTCTCTCTATCTCTCTCTCCTTGTGTTTACCGTTTGAAAACTCCCAGGCCGCTCGAACCCACGCATCCCCCAAGCCCGCATTCATTCGAAAGCTCAATCACCGCACTCACGCCGTAACCCCACCATGCACCGCCCTCCGAAGCACCTCCCCGCCTTCTCCGAGAGCTGAGCTCGCATCCACATGCTCCGGCGAGAGCCTCAGCCCGAAACCACGGCGAAGATCCCACCACTGTGCCCCGTTGCTCTCCGAGCTCGAAGCCCCGCCACCATGCTCGAAGCTCCTCCTGCTGCCCGAGCTTCCGCCGCTCATCGTCGATGTCGCCTCGTCGCAGCAGCAGTCGCCGCCTCTGTTCTAAAAAACTCGCCACGGCGACGCCATGGCACGCCATGGCGGCAAGGCTCCACCCTCACATCCCGTTAATGCCCAAGTTGGCTCTTTAAGGTGGTACACCGCCATGGCACGCCATGGTGACACAAGGTGCGCCACAAAACATAAAGCACGCCTTAAAAAACAAAATAAAAAATAAAAAAAGCACTCCGGTCTGTATTATAGGGCTAAGAGAATCCAAACCCGACCCGTTCTCATTGTTTGAGGCTTCTTTTCATCTCGTAGCCGCCGGAATTCGATAGGGGGCCTATGGATTTTCATCTCGCTCGCAGCAGCCGATTCCGACGCCTTCATCTCCGTCCGCCCTCGTCTCCGGTCCTCCCTCTGAATGGCATCAGCGTCGCCGTCTTCTTCAGTTCTCCGGCCACCCTCGTCTCCGGTCCTCCATCTGAACGACATCAGCATCGCCGGCTTCTTCAGTTCTTCGGTTCTTCGTCGTCGGCTTCTTCAGTTCTTCAGCTCAAAAAGGAGATCTCTGCGTCTTCTTCAGTTCTTCCACACTTCTAAGTATTCAATTTAATTATTCAATATAAGTTTTATTTTTTCTCCAATGTCTCGCGTTTAATGTTGGGGGTCAGAATTGTGCATTTCGGTCTATTTCGTACTCTTGGAAATTTTTAGACTTTCCGAATACTTAGCTCGTCATTTTCTAGCTTTAGGCAGCACTTGCGAACAAAGTTTATTCAAGCTGTTGAACTAGGACATGCAAAAATCAATGTTCCTTCAACTATCAGCAAATTTCGTTTAGATCCAATTATCCAAATAGCTTTAACAACTGTGTTAATCAATTGCTTTGATATTAATGACGTATTAAGGTCACATGCTTTTTAGTTATGTAAACAATTGCTTTTTAGTAAAGTAACACTTTAGTTAATTGTAAGCAGTAAGCACACATCTCAATGTAGATGGAAGGCTATGGATTTGGTAGGATTTGGAAACTAATCCATCTAAGTGGAGCATAGTTTACTGTCTACCTCTATATATATTATATAATATATACACACATTTACCGCCTTAAGCCACGCCTTGAAAAACACCGTGGCTCCGCCAAGGCTCCTAAGGCTTGAGGCTTGACCTCGCCGCCACGCCACGCCTCACGCCATTTAGAACCTTGGTCGTCGCTGCTACAGCTCCGTCTCCGAGCTCTCCCCGACGAACGAACCCACCGCCACCGCACCAAACCCTCCGCCTGATCTGAGCAGCTCGAGAGCAGCTCCCCAGCTCGACTTCTCTCCGGGCAACCCACCATTGCTCTCTCCGTCAGAAGCTCGACCCACCGCCGCCTGGGCTCCGACCACACGCCCTCACGCTTCCGCTGCCGCTCGTCTGCGTTGCAGCGCCGTCGCCGCTCCTCAGACCCCCCTCTGCTTGCTACCACTCATCGAAGCCCAGTCGAACGCCGCCGTCCCCTCCGCCCTACGCCGCTCCAGTCGACGCTCACGCAGCGAATGCCCACACACACGCACACATAAGGGAACGAGAGAGGTGAGGTTTTTGAAGAAAACGTATTTTAATACGTTATATTAAATCGTATTTTTGTAATTTACACATAAATTTGTATTTAGTTAATTACATAATATGGGCTTTATTGGTTTTAAATTTATAGTAAATAATATAAGCAACAGAAAAATATGAGACTAGCTCCAGAAAATCAGAAATGACGTTTTGAACCCAATGGCACTGGCTTCATCTCAATCAGACGCTTAATTTTTCAAGAACTAATTTTTAAGCCTAAAAGTTAAATATGTTATTTTCGTTCAAAAATCAGTAACTTGTTATTTTCACATAAACTAATACGTGATAAAAATATATACGTTAGTACTCTTCGAGACAATTATTTTGACAACTCATTTGCAACTTTTCGATACAGATTGCATCCTGAATAAATTATTGAATAATTACGTTACTTAACTAAAAATTAGTTTTTAAATCTATTTTGAGCTTTTAAAAATTATAAAAATTACTATAAGCTTTAGAAAATTATTTCCTCCTACGATAAAATTATTTTCAACATATCTAGCCTATATAAAAATTTAGAAAGCTTTTTGACGACATTTCAATTAGTTTAAAAATCAAAACGATCAAATTAAATAGGTGGAAAATAGGGTAACCCGTAACTAATGATTTCTTGTGTTTGCAGGTACCAATTCTCGTGCACCAGCATCTTTAAAAAGCTCTAGCTCCAACCTCGTCTTACCACGACGATCTCAAATAGTGTAAGTCACTTTAATTCTAACTTTAGAAATTAAGCCAGTGTACTCGTATGAACTTAGGATCTCATATATATTCTCAGAACAGCTATTGAGTTGAACCAATGATTAGAGACCTAATTAACTATAAAACTAATCAATAGTGGAATGACCAACGGACTAAATTGAGATAGTGCACTTTTATAGAATTAAATATCATAGTTGTTGGACTTCAAAGCATTGCTCAGGACTAAATTAAGATAGTGCACTTTTATGGAATTAAATATCATAGTTGTTGGACTTCAAAGCATTGCTCAGGACTAAATTGGGATAATGCACGTTTATGGAATTATATATCATAGTTGTTGGACTTCAAAGCATTACACAGGATTGATATTCTCTGTTGAGGTTCTACCTTGACTTTTCAGCAAGTAAATACCATATATTTGTATATGTTGTACTCATTGTTGGATGTATTGTTGTACACATTGTTGGATGTACGAAATGATGGGCCTATGAGGCCATACAGATACGGATACGGACATGGATACGGACACAGATACAGATACGGTTGTAAATGTGTAATGTGATACAACACGGGTTATGTGGTAGTCTTGAGCTACGAAGTGTGCGGGAGTGACCGGGTCCACCCTTATTTGGTAAGCTGTACCATCACCCTGTAGGAGATGGTAGGTAGATATTCCATGAGTTGCTCCGTGTGATGGGTGCACTTCGGGTTACATATCGTATACTCGAGCTAAGACTGTTGCACTCGCTTGATTGATACCAGGGCCCATGAGGCCATATTGATACAAATATCAGTATGAACATTGGATTATGATACGATTCAGGTTATGGATAGTCTTGAGCTACGAAGTGTGCGGGAGGGACCGGGTCCACCCTTATTTGGTAAGCTGTACCATCACCCTGCAGGAATGGTAGGTAGATATTCCGCGAGTTGCTCCGTGTGATGTGTGCACTTCTGGTTGTATATCGTACACTCGAGCCAAGCCTGATGCACTAGTTTGATTGATGTTACACTAGTTGATTGATACTATTGTCCAGTCACGACTACTAACTTGATACGACTATTCTACTGACCAAGTCGAGACTACTCGAACGTGATAGAACGGTATAATAATAAGCGGTCTTAAATTACTACTGAATCAGTGTCTAGAAAGGAATGGGAAGGGGGTTGGTCAACCAAAGGACTTGTCCTGCGGTCTTAGAAGTGACATGTGCCTTCAAGCCCTGACTGCCTGGCTGATTTGGGAGTTAAACTAGATTTCTTATTATTAGGCCCGCCTACACTATTAGATAGTCAAGCGACGCTCATCTTTTCTTAAGTGTTACTACGTCTACCTGGTTGTCTTACTATTGTCATCCCATTGCCAGTTGGTCAAAACATCCTTGTTACCATATGCCACGCCACAGTTATCACTCTTACACTTACACAATCGCCTTTACTTTATGCATTACATACACCTTACTTACCACACCTGTGTAGCCACCAGTACTTTACTTTTCGCTTGTATATACATATCTATTCTTACCTTACTTTTGCACCAGCATGACCATCTTTTGTTTACTATAGCTTGTTCCATACTTTTGCACTGCTTTATTTCTATTGCTAGAATTGTTGTGACTTACCTACGGTTCCATCTCTGTGGCACCGCAGACGACACAAATATGGAGGTAGATGCTCTAGAGTTAATAGCGCCAGAATTCGACCATGAGTCTGCAGCTTTCAGAGTTGTTTTCAGTTGTATTTTCTTTCCTTCATGTACGTATGTTGGAACAATTTGTACAATATGGATGTAATAATTGGACACTATTTGAGTATTTTTGTACATCTCTGCATCGTGGCTATTTTGTTTTTACTGGTTAACTGCAGGACCTGCGCAAATATCAAAAAGTAACGGGCCCTGGGAACGGGTCGTTATAGTAACCGTCGTTACCCCAGCTCCCACTCTCCTCCTTTCAATCGGAAGGAGGCGAGGGGAGCTGGGGCGCCGATGCCCCCTCCGACCACACTCTCTTCCAAATTAGGGCTAACTCACGCCGAAATTCCGGAAGTAGGAGGCGGAATTACCTCTACTTGGCCGCGTCAAAGGAGGCTGATGGCATCGACGTCGGCGGTGATCTACGACGGGGCTCCCTCTCTCTCTCCATCGATCGTAATTCTGTGAAACTGAGCACCGGGGGGGGGGGGGGGGGGGGGGGGGGGGGGGGGGCTTACGCCGGCTCCCCCAATTGTGGTTTGAGGTTAAATCGAATAGAAGTGTCCCAGTGCTTGGTTACGAGTTAAAACCTAATTATATTGAGAGGGCCTAATAAAACACCGTCACCTGTCGTAAAAGTTCTGGAGTCATGGAGCATTGAAGACCTCGAGCACTCTCTCGAAAACAAAAGAAAGCAACAGCGTAGCAAGCAGCAGAGATTTCTCCATCGATGCAATTATTAATCTCTCGAGATCTCTCTGTGGGATGTCCCCAAATCCATCTATGAACACCTCTACTCCTCTTTCCCCATTTTCATCATCAAATCACACCACGTCCCGTGTCTATTTAAAAAAATAAACTAAGCCATATAATTAACGTCTCCTGAAAAAAAATGTCACTCGTTCCCTTTGGATTCGGCTCTCGCGTCTTCGACCCAGTCTCGTTCTTCGACCTGTGGGACACATTCTCCAGCCTCTCATTCTTCAACGCCCCGACCACCCCTCTCCTTCCCCTGCTCCGCCACGGACGACGAGACATCGCAGTTGGTCAGAACACGCATCGACTAGAGGGAGACGCCAGAGGCACATGTGTTCAAGGCCGACCTCCCCGGGGTAAAGGAGGAGGAGGTGAAGGTGGAGGTCGAGAACCATCATGGGCGTCGTCAAGTCAACCACCAAGTGCTCAACGGCGAGCATCCAGCGCATCGCCTGGGCCTTCGGCGGTATGCTCGACGAGGGTGGCAGCTGTGGGCTGAGGGGGTGACGCTAGAGCTGGGAAGCAGAGTTGAGGGAGAGCGAGGAGAGAGAGAGAAATGATGTGTGCCCTTTGGCTTCATTGGGGGGGGGGGGGGGGGAGGGAGGGAGATGATAGCAGTTGTTACTTCGCGCGCGCTCTCTCTTACTCGTTGCCTTCTGCGTGGTGGGCCCGCAGCTGTCCCTACGTTGCCAAGCCATCCTGTCGCAACTTTCTTCGTTTCTGCACCGCACACAATGCGATATAGATAGCACTGCTCTCTTTTAAATTAAGAGAGTGAAGTCAGTGCCATTCCCATCACAATAAATTCTCATTGGCATGAAATGGCCAATCGGCTCTCCAATTTGAATGGTCTACTCAGCAATTTTCAACCATTTGAACTGTACGTTCAAAGCCAACACCAAACAGAAGCAAGATATTATGAGATGTGAAAGGGAAAACACTTATGTACCTTCGAATACAGACACGGATACGATACAGTACTTCTCTCCATCTCAAAATAGCAATACGCACGTAGTTCCGATAAAGCAATTTACATGAAAAGAGCTACATCAAAGAAAGAAAACAAATGACACGACCAAAGCAGGCACCAATTTTTTGAATCACAATGCACTGTCTTCTAATGGTCTCTCCTATCATCTTGCAGTATCTAGAGCTTGTGGTATTTGAGCAAACATTTTGAAGGATCCATGAGTCCAACAGAAGCCTCACATTAACAAGGAGTTCTAAGTGTACAAAGAGAAAGTTCTATCTAAGTTTCTATATGGAAAATTAACGTACAATCATTATTCCGAGCGCTGTTGCTTCGATGTAATAGAATCAGTAAACACCAGCAGACTTCGGAGAGCTTGCCAATTGATACACAGCAAGGCGATTGCCCCATCCCATGAGATATGGCCTAACTACAGGAGAAGCTACTTCATTTTCGCAAGACGTCGAGGCTTCAAAAACAAATGCCATCGTGACTAGTTAAACCTCTGGAGCAACCCCAGCTTCAGTTTTGCCAGAGGAAGAACCGTTTCACAGCCTCGCTTCCATGCGCATCAAAAGAATAATGCTGAAGATAGCACTTGCCGAAAATTATGTGCCAACCTTGTGTGATAATGAGCTACTGTTACAATATATTCCACTACTTGCAAGATCTCGAATGTGACTTCCATTCGGATACAAGTCCCTGCATCAAAGCACCAAACTTCTCAGCTTGAGGCCCGGGCTTCACGGCGTTGACATTTCCCCACTGAGAGCACGGATCGATATACCATCTGTTCTTGGCGGAACACCAGGCCCCGGGAGCCACACGACTGAACCTCCTCCTGAGTATTTTCTCATCGATCATATCAAGTACCCTATCATCTCCATGGAATTGCCTAGCAAAAGGCACCCCGCTATCTGCCATCCTGTCGAAATTGGACACGTTGAGAAAGTGCGGCTCCATTCCTGGCGGATTGTCCCATTCTATATACCGCAGGTCGCTGTTCACAGTAGTGTTCCGGAATTCAGGTGAGTTGCATGCCACAGTATGGAAATAGCCTTCTTGGGACAAGAGTGTGTTTGTGAAGTACATCAGGAGGGTCCGAGGTAGATTATCCCAACCCATGATGCAGTACTCTAAGAAGGGTCGGCTAAGTATGACCCACTGGGAACCTGTTACGCAGAGATGAAAATCATCAAATACCCAGCGATATGGAGTTCAAGCAAAAAAGAGTGATAGCTTTGCAAAAGAAAACGTACCTGTGAAAAATTTGAAGGCATCAGGGGTCTTCCTCTTCTCTGTCGCCTGGAAGTAACTGGACCTCTTCGCCAAGTAGATGCCTGCATCAACGATTATTGGTTGGACTCTCTCTGCTCTGCAAGAGTTTAGCTGGAAAATTCAGCTGAGCAGTACCAGGTAATTTGATGGAAGACATTGAAACAAGAGAAAGCAGTCCAAGTGGGCTTACTCTTTCCATCCAAGATCACTAGTATGGTCAATGAAGTTGAGATCTCTGGGCACAGCAGAGAATACGTGAATCAAGTCTGCAACAAGAGAGGTTTATATATCATCAGCCTTAGAATAAAATTCCAGATAACCACCACCAGTGGATCAGAAATAAAGATGAATGAAACAAAGAAATTGGTGTGCATGTGCATGCGTGTACGTGAGCAGTTCGAAGAAATTGTCTCCCTCAGAAGATTTCATTATATGAAATAACATGACCAAAACCCCTTGCATGTAGGATTATGATAACCATACAAAGAAATAATATCATTTAGAAGAACATAACATATTTTCAAAATTGTAATATCATCAAGAAAAGAAAGTACTTATTTGCTGTCCGTGTAACAAAAAAGGGTTAGACAACCAACCCATAAAGTTTTTGTAGCCCAAGCACCTACTTAGCTTAATTTACTACAATGTCACAGTATGGTTCCACTAATGGAAGCAAAATCTTGTGGACATTCAGAAACATCTAATCACGTACTATGGATAATAGTATCCAACTTATCCATTTTCCCAACATGAATATTCCGGCAAATCTTCAAACTCCTGCATTCGTGCCCCTCAAGCCAGTTTGTTCCTCATAATGTGTTCCATAATCCTCGATCTCCACAACCATAATAGTATAACAGTCAGCACCATAGAAGCATCTTCCATCTCTTTCATTAAGTGAGACTATAATTTCACTAACCAGCTTTGCAAGGATGCTTTTCAAGTTTTCTTCTAGTTCAACAAAACCAGACTGCCCTGACCAAATAAGCATGAAAATTATAAATGGCATTTTAAATTATTAGCTATTTAATCAATACAGTGGATCATACAACACAGCCAAGATGATCCCAATCAAATTTGGCTTAACAAGAATTGAAGAGTTCAGAAATGGCATGATTGCTGACAAACCATGCGATCAAGCATGCAAATGAGTAAAGTTCATTTGCGTTTGAAATTCCCTCGACCTGAATTACACCCAAACCACACCCAAAATGCAGATCCATGGTTTAGCTAATGTACAATTACTGTGTTGCATATTTTTAAGAATTGCATGTAAACTTGTAAAACTAGTCCACTATTAATTCAAGATCCAGATTCAACATTAACCATGCTCGGTTTATACCCCCCGTCAAACTAGTAAATGAATCAAAACTGGGCCAACACAGTCCAAACCACTTGGACCTTCAAGTGATCCTTATCATGCCAACCAAATGATCGTGTACCATCACATGTGAGACTTTAATTCAACCATCTAGTCATCATAATATACAACTGAACTACTAATCAAATATCAGCAAAGATAACCCTCAACACATTAGGATGACCAAAGAATCAAAGACAGTTGTCCGTCATCACCCCTTAAAGAAAAGGCACTGTTCTGCTGAGCTGATAAAAATTGCTTGTCCATGTGTACACCACGGCTCCTTTATGTAAGACTGCTCAGCTTGAGCTCGCCATACATATGCTCAAAAGCTTTTTTTAAAGGCTTGCAACATGACCCCGGCTATCTAATTGTGCTGTATTCATAAACTCACATCAGATTAAAAAAATGTGATGAATATATAGTACAAGCATGACGGGCATACATATTCAGGGTAAATGCTGAAGGGAACCACCAGACTTCATATCAAAGGAAGCCAAGAGATGCCCCAGCTGATAACCAACTGTGATCTTCCAGCCACAATAAACATTCATATGCAACGAATATGAAACATGCTTAAGGAAATCAGATTCGAAATCTTCTTGAGAATTTCAGGTGCTAGAGACAAGATATCTGACAAGTTGTGTACCACTTGCTAGTCAACACAATTTGACGTACCCAACCTTAGGAAGCAATCATATGCTCTTTTTTCCCAATTGGTGGCATGTATGCGTCCCAAGTAACCTTCTCCCAGATCAATGCAACATGGGATACAAGATGATAGCATCAACGTGCCTACAATTTTAAGGGACCCCCCCCCCCCCCCCCCCCCCCCCCCCCCCCCCGGAGGGGGGGGGGGGGGTGGGGTGGGTGGGTGGGTGTGTCAAGTCTATGCTTCCAAGTTCAAAGACCTAAGTGAGCATAAAAAACCAATCTGATTATAATCCTCAGTCGGCTAAATTTTTTTGAGGCCCAAGCTATTGAGAATGTGATGCTTCAAAGTACCCTACTTTAATAAACTTCCTACCATGAAACCAAGTAATCCACTGCATATATTTTTATGCCAAAAAATAATATCCTTAGTGTTTTATATGTCATCAACATCCGGCCAACATGTTGGCTTTACAATTAGCACCATGACTTGGGCAAAATCCAAGTATTATGGCATAACTAGGATCAAGTCGGCATTATATCCAGCCAAACCCAATATATGATGAAAATCTTAAGTTGCATAAGCATCAAGGTTTGAAATGTCTGCTGATATCGATATGCATCGCTTATATTGTATTGGATTTCAAGTACGCTGATGTGATCCATCCAGAATTGACTAACACCTCTATTCCCGATTAATAACAAAAAAGATTTAGTACTTGTATTACCGAATTTTGAAATGGGGTAAATTACACATAGAATCCCTATTCTATACGAAGTATGTGATTAATAACCCCACTGAATGAAACTAACACATTCACCTCCTATGTGAACCTTCGAAGTGTTATTTTTAGAGGATAGCAACTTACCCTATGATTAGTTAGTCAATTCAGGAGATCTTGGTGATAGTTTTATACCTTAAGGATTAGTAATTAGACATCAAGATCTATGTGCAATTTACGTTAAATCTTAAAGCAAAAATGGAAGACTTACACGAGAACAAAAAATAACTAGGGTCGTTCACTGAAATCAAAGGGGCCAACATTGGAAGAATGTATAGAATCATTGTCGAATGATGAGGTGGATATCCCTCTACATTATATTTTTGACTCCGTACACAGAAGAGGACTGAGAAAAGATAGAATGAGATTTGGTTGTTGTTTTGCATCTACTTCATGAATGATGCACATGAAACATTTATTGATTTTGGTTTTATTCTTTTAATTTAGCGTGACAAATAATAACTGACTTATTGCAACTCTTAAATGCTTGGGCCTTGGTTGCTTAATTGTGCATGGACATGAGTTAGACTTGAACCATGGTTGTGTAGCTGTTAATGAAGATGATTTAACCATAACTTTATGGTCGGGACTGGAATAATTTAATTATATTTTGTCCACATATAATCATGGGAGAGAGGATGACTCATTAGATAGCAATACCGATGTAATACACCTCCTATCTAAAATTAAATGGTCTAAGTGAAAAAATCAAAATCAGGAAAAAATGTGAACCAATCATGTGTAACTTGATGCCCTTCAAAAAAACACAAAACAACTAATATCACTTCCCAAAAAAATTACCACTAAATTTTTTCTTTAGATGAAAAGGACACCTTCCGATAACATGGTTATCAGAAATCCTGTCACACTACCCTCACCAGACACATTTTCCAAATACTCATCAATAGAACTGATGGTCTACCTGCATCACCGTAGGCGTGCTGAAATTGGCACATTGAGAAATGGGGGATATTTATTTCACTTTCTACTACTTAAGAATTGATGTAACAAACAAAAGATGTAGTTTGTTTTCACTAAAAGCTCCACTAAGTTGCACATAATTTTAAGCGTGTAATATAATCTTCTGTTAATATAGAACCACACGAAATCTAAAGCAGGGTAAGTTATTAGATATCATTTTTTAAGTGGCGTTAAACACTACATATGGTACATACCTAAATAACATTCCACCAGCCAAATCACATCCCTGCTTAAAATGGTAACCATTCCAGCAAACTAAAATCAACCACTTCCCGACCACTCTGACTCAAACAACTTTCATCAATCTCTTTAATTAAATCCAATCAAAACCATGCATCTGCTAAATAAATTAAACAGTTCAAACTCCAGGTTTTGTAAGTTAATTCAAAAGCTAGACTTACCAAGCAGTAAAAACATGATATCCATTCCACACAACTCAAATCAACAACTATTACAACCCAACTACTACCCAATACTAAAACCATTCTTATCAATCTTCTTCCATCAAACGCCACCAAAATCAAAATCTATATTACATTTAAGGGCAGATTTTGAATTTGTCTTATGTGGCAGTGTCATGTCAAGTTTTGGAGGGAAATTTTTGGGTTGAAGAGAAATTTGTTGGGAGAATACAGAAGCTTTTCTTTTTTGAAATTGACAGCATCAGCACATATTACCCTTCATTCAAAAATGACCCAAAAAGTGAGACCCAAAAAAATGAAACCCAAAAAAACACACAAAAAAATGAAACCCAAAAAAATATGCAACTTAAATTAAAGTATGCAAAAGAGAACTTTATTTCGGATGACCCAAAAAAAATTGAAACAAAAAAAACACATGGAATGTGCATTCAAAGAGGCGGGCTGAGCTTTTTGGGCGTCAAGCAGAGGTCTGACCAACCCATTCGCGCCGAAGGCGCCCGCACCGAATTTTTATACGCTAATTTGTTGTTCTGCGCCGAAGGCGCACCGAATTTATTGTTCCTCGCCGAAGGCGACCGTGTCGCTAAATTTTTTTACGCTAATTTGTTGTCCTTTTAAATTTTGGCTGTAGAAATATTTTTTGGGGGACAAAAATTTCGCGGGAAAAAATCTTAAATGCACTGTGCCCCTCGGGCACGGGTTATGACTAGTACACACTAAAAAAATAAAGAAAACATCCTACTTCAGTGTGTCATACCTTTGTATATTAAGGTCATATCTTTTTCCTTGATTATATGTTTTTCCATACAATTAAGTTAATGCAAGCCAAGAAGGTGTATTGCCGACAAATTTGAACAAAATCCAACCCAAAGATACATACACATCACACAACATTAACATCAACCTATCCTAGTTCATAGCCATTTCCTGCTACTAAAAGAACCATGTGTCATCGATCTTCTCCGCTTAACTTTTATTAAATAGTTAAAGCAACAACACAGTATCCTACCACTTGCAACTTAATTCAGTGGGAATTGTTGCCATGTGGCACTCAATCTATAGCAGTTGCAGTGACCTTGTTTACTAAGACCTTGTTTACCAAGAACATGTTTTTTCAATCATTTTGTTTCCACTTCAATGCTATATCGACATAGATTACTCTACCCACCAAAGCAACTTAAGCTCACACAACCCAAAATCTATTTTTATCAACCAAATACTAACCTTACCGAACAATAAAAACATGACATATGTTCCACATAACTCAATTCAACAAATAATTAAATATTGCTGCCCAACTGCTTCCCAATACTAAATAGAACAATTTTCCGCAATCTTTATCCATCAAATCCCACCGAAATCAAAAATATCCACTAAACAAATTTTAAAACCATCGTACTTAAGTTAATTCAGTGTGTCATGCCTTTGTCTGGTAAGCTCATAAATTTGCCCTTGATTCTATGTTCTTTTCCATGCAATTGAACCTAATGCAGGCGAAAAAGGCTGCATTACCGGACAAATCAGAACAAAGCCATTCCGAACACATATACCCAATTACGCAACACTAAAACCAACCTATAATACTTCCCAGCCACATCCTACTACTAAAAGAACCATGTTTCATTGATCTTCTCCAAATTAATCTCATTTTTCAAAAATTAAAGGAACAACACAGCATCCTACTTCTTGCAACTTAATTCAGTATGAATTATCGTGTCCTTGGGCACTCAATCTATATCAAGAATCCATCTTAACTCAAGCTCAAGACGTACCATCCTGCGTGACAAGCGGATAATCCGAAGCACTGAGCGTCACGAACCAATCCCACCCTGAGTCGAGCCTCAGCATCGCCGCCGCCGCCCGCAGCGTGGCCGCAAGCCCCGAGGTCCCCATCTTGGTCATCGCATCGGGCTTGCCCACGACATCCACGTTCCCGAACGCCCTCACCGCAGGCAGCGCCACCCTCACCGACGCCGCTAGCCATCTCCTCTCCGTGTCCGGCGCCTCATGCGACAAGTGCAGCAGGTACCGGTTCCTCGGGTGGTAGATTGCCAGCAGCAGCCTCAGGATCTGAGAGGCATCGCCCTTCGATCCCGTGACGAGGTACGCGAACGATGGGGGGTGGGCAGGCCCGTAGCGTAGAAGCGCCGGCGGCGGGAGGCGCGAGAAGAAGAAGTATGACGACGCGGTGAGGCCGGAGATCGCCGAGATTAAGAGAAGCAGAGATACGAACGTGATCGATATTATAGGGAACAAGTACCTCTCCGGTGAGGCCGGCGCCGCCATTGAAACTAGGGTTAGTGTCTTGATCCAGGAGGTGTACAAGACGCCATCTACGGCGGATCTTGGAGCGGGTGTATTGGAGAAATTGCTGGATTCGGTTAGAGATTTCGAATAGATCGACAGCTGCAGGCGGTAAAGGTTGAAATCTTGGTGAATTTTTAGCTCGGAGGTCTTCGTTTTTGTGAGATTTGGAATTGTTTTTCCCCCTCAAACGAGGGAGATGAGGAGAGAGGGGGTGAAAAAGAGTGGGTAGTTTGGGGGAGTAACGTGGTTGTTGTGTTGTTGTTAGAAGGGGGAGCAAATAAAGAAAGAAAGATTACTTGTGGGGTTTATTTTGCATTTTCGTACCTGTAATCATCATTTAATTATATTAATGATCACTTAAAGTCTTAACCAATAAATATTAGTTTTATGAACATTTATCTCTTTGCCAAAAAAATTTCCCCTATTAGATTCGATTGCATAATGAGTCCATTTGATGCGTTGCCTTGTTAATCCAAAAATTCATCCCCATTAAAAGAAATGAAAATATAGTTACAAAAAGGGAGACATCCTACTCGTCTCCTGTTGAGCCTGGCAACGAGACATGTCAGATTGACATACATACTAATCCTTCATTAGCTCTAACAGAATTAGGTGGGATGACAATATGTCATGTCCAATCCAAAGCCTAATCGGACTTAAAGCATGCCCGTTACCCCTCCTAGGCTTAAATTAGATTCATTTGACGCTCAAGTTTAAAATCACCGCACTTAAAATAAAGCGGTACGATTTGTAATGCATTATTTGTATACGGCTATAAGTACATTTTGAACCCAATTAGAGAGATGAACATAACTAAATAATTATATTCTTAAAAGTTAAGACAGTTAATATAATTCTTTTTGCCTTTGACTTCATTCTTTTCTTATGACATCTTACAGTGCTTAGGAAACCTCGAATCCAAGTTTGAGCATATCCAAAAGATGCTCAGCCTTGCCATAAATTAAACAAACCCAATCTTGAAACGAAATTTCGATCTTAATGAGATAAGTGAATGAGAACTAAACATCTAAATGCGTGTATTTAAACCTAATAACACAGATCTAGATATAGACATGCTTAATCTTAAAACGTTACCTTTTCTGATTAGCGGAAGCGTAACTGAATCCATCGCTAATAGTCTGAAAGAGATCCTGACGATAACGAAGCGGATGATCTTCCAGAACAACACGAATCAATCGTTGGAGAAATTCTTTGGCTTTTTCCTGGTTTCTCTCCTAGCGACGGGACGTAGAAAAGACGGCTAACTTGTTCGTGTGCTCCGGGGATCATGACCGCATATATATATAGGCTAGTCTCCTTAGCCATAGGGTTTCCAACTCGGCCAATCAACGAGTTGAATCCCAATAGCCTCTACACATAAAGGCCCACGACCCACTTGACTCATTTAAGCCCACTCAACTAATCAAATGAGATCACTTATACAACGGGCTTTAATATGACAATGTAGCACATATATAATTATATTCGCATATTAGGCCAACGTTGGATTAATATCCAACTATGTTGAATAAGTTCCAACAATCTCCCACTTGGGCTATTGTTGCGGGGTGGAACTCGCGTACAATGAATTTGTATTAGGGGGAACCAAGGGCACGGTGGTTATGTTGATGAGAGGGTTTGGGTAGGCTATTTGACAAGTGATTAGAGGGGTGATGAGGCTAAGCTTGTTGCTGGAGCAGACCACGGAGTCGGATCCCACATGATACGGTTGAGGAAGATCGGACTGCTGGAGCCGATGGCGAACATAAGCCAGGGGACGAGCTATCCTGCGCAATGAGCAACTAGTCAGAAAGGCCGGGTTGTGGTCCAACCCTTAGCCTCTCCGATGCCTAAGTCAGTAATTGAACTTAAAGCGGGGACTAGGCACGCAGGTCAAACTAAGGGTGAGTCGACCGTACGTGACGAGCTATGAGTGGGAGAACAAAGATATGGACGACCTTTGCTCTCGTGTGTGAATAATGGGATTGAGAGTGAATTTGCCAACCCCCTCACCGTAAGAAGTGAGGGGGTATTTATACCTGATGGGAGGCGGTTAGGAGGAGCTGACCTGGCGTGCTGACTCGACATGCTAAGTTGGCTCGGCTGTCAGCGGAAGCTTCGGACGAGGATGTCAGGAACAGGAGTGTCAGCCACGCTTTTGCCAGACGGCACAACGGCCAGGGGCGCTTTTGTCAGGGTGTCAGGGCCGAAAGCATTAAACGTCAGGGGGCGCAGCGGCCAGGGGGTGCTTTGTCAGATGGTCGGGCGGCGTAAGTGTCAGTCGTGTCCTTATACTAGGTTGTTTGTCGTGTGTGATGAGTCAAGGGTCCGGCGGTGCGTATCCCCACGGCTGGGTTCGAGTGGGGCCGCCAGGCCGACCTGATCGCAGGGTGTTCGGCCCGACCGTGCACATTTTTCGGGTGCGGATCATGGACCGCCGGTAGGGAGGGGGAACGGCTGTGCCTCTGTCAACATCTGAGGCTGCGCTGTTCGGGTGTACCCCGAGCGCACTGCTCCTGGCGGACCGAGCGAGAGCGGTTAAGCGCCTCTGTCGAGGAGGGGGCGCGACGAGGTGCGCCCATCCCCCTGTAACCTCGGACCTCCGGGTCAGCTGACGCTCTACTGGCCTCTGAAGTCCGGGCGTGGGGCGCCCTGGCGCTGGGTCGGCTGTCCGTTTGAAAGGGGCGAGCCAGTGAGGTATATTAGTGGTTTTGGGGAGGAGCCGGACTCCCATGATCTTTAGGTCGTAACAGCTATATACTAAACTTTATAATTATATTTTCATTGTGCATACAACCGAATAAGATCTTAGCTTACTGTCACTTCTTTAATGAGTCAAAAAACAATTCGGTCCATCAATTAGATTAGCAAGGGATCAAAGAGATCTTCGCCGCAACAATTGGGATGTCGCGACTGGCGAAAAGGGGGGCGACCTCCTCGAAGCTGACGGGAGGGATGTCGCGACTAGTGGGGGCGCAGTAGGTGAGGGGAACGCCCCAGAGTAGTTTTGTATAGAAGGGGTGGGCGAAAAGAAAGAAAAGTTTTGTGGGGTCGATACCCGTTATTTTGTAAATTTCGGACTCTGATTATGTGGAAATTCCCTTCGTTGGCTGTGTTTTGTTATTGTTTTCTCTTGCCTGGCGTAGGTCGAGCTACATTTATTCCCTTTGGTAGGGTCGCACGCATGAAATGGTGGTCAGCCCGTAGAATGTCTTTTTCCCCCGCCAGCTTCGGGGTGGCGAGGGAGAGAGAAGGTTGGGTGGCGGCGATTAGCACGGAGCTCGTCCCCTTCTTATCAGGGATCGTTCCCGTGTCTAAGTGCGCCTAGATTATGGCTAGGGACCCGCTGGGAGTAGTCTTTTCATTAGCTTTTATTAAAATTTAAGAAACAGGACATGGATTGGATCTGGGGCGTAGGTCAGCCCGCGGGCGAACTGTCGAGCCATTCTACTTTGGTGAACTGCCTCGGGGGCGGGAGTTTCGACTTTGCAGGGTGGCCCTCCTTCTCTTCCATTACCCGTCGTGTTTTTTCGCGTTTTTCGTATGCTGAATGGTTGCTGGGTCTCTGATCGCGGGTCGTTTCACCCTTTTTGTAGCATGTGCCTGGATGAGCAAACTCCTTTGCCTAGTGGTCGTCCTCGTCCCAGTTGGCACGTCCCTTTTCGTCGATGCGCCCCTGAAGGGTTGCAAGGTCTCTTCTGAGGGTCTACGCACCGAAGGGGAACCCTGGAAGAGACGGGGAGCGACGTGTCGGTAGCGGGGGGGGGGGGGGAGGGGGCGAGGTCCGGACTCCGTGGGAAGAGGGAGGGAAAAAGAAAGGGGGAAGAGGGAGTCCTTGGTGGTTGCTCTATCCCGCGGGGCTCTTGCCTTCCTGTCGGTTGGATTTGTCGTAGGACAGGTGTGGAGAGGGGCAGTCCGCCGCAGGTCCGCTTCTTTACCTGTCGTAGGTTGTCCAGGAGAAGCCGAGGAATGGAAGACAGGACCCTCTCATGTAAGATGAATAGCCTATTGGCATGGCAAGACGTTGGGAGGAGAGTCCGCTGAGGCCGGTGCATCTCGGCGGAGGCTGAAGTACCCGATGGGGTGATTTGGCGGGTCTACCCCCTCCATCGGGTCGTCGGCCCGCCGTGCCAGCGCACATAGGGTGTCGGTGGAGGGGCGTGGTGCGCCATTGGAGCCCCAGTTCCCGTGTCTCAAGTTGTCCAATGGAGGTTGGAGAGCCGCAGGCTGGGTGCCCCTCGTGTAAGAGGAATGGCCTATCGGGGATCATCGTGCGGGGGGAGACAGCCCGTCGGAGCGGTTGGGGTCCCTCGCTCTTTCCCAACCTTCTTGGGTGAGATTGGGTTTGGCCTACCCTCATATTATCTCTTTCATCCTCTTCCTTTGGAGGGGCAGGGGCGGTATTTATAGTGGGAGCTCTCTAGCCGTCCCCATCCCTTTAATGTGATGAGCTGGAGCCAGCTTATTTGAATCGTGCCCTTCGAAAACTGCTCCCGATAGGTGGCACTAGATGTGACTCATCAACCCCTGTTTCTCGGGGGGTGTGTCGTTATTAATTGCGCCTGCCCCGAGTGTCTTTTCAGTTTGACAGGTCATTTCGGTAACATGCTTTATCGGGGTCAGGCGTTGCTCATCAGTCTGTGACCTGCACGAGGGTCGCCTCAATCCGCGTGCCATAATTCGTCTCCCGATGTTCAGGTTAAGAACTCACGAGTCTGCCTTGGGAGGGCGGGTAGCTCGGCCCTTGCAGCCTCCATAGTCGCACGGGTATTGGGCCGTCGCCTACCCCGCATAGGGCGCTCCAGTTTGGGTGGCGAAGCTCCATAAGCTTGCATCAGAGGTCTTCATTGGTGGGGGGAGCGAGCGCGTAGCTCGGCCTATGCCCCTCTCTGGTTTGGGTGGAGAGGATTGGTCCTGCCCCGGAGTCTTTGAGAGGGCGGGTATCGGGCCGTCGCCTCCCCACAGCCTCTATAGTCGGACGGGTATTGGGCCATCGCCTACCCCGCATATGGCGCTCCGGTTTCGATGGCGAAGCTCCGCGAGCTTGCCCCGGAGGTCTTCATTGGTGGGGGGAGCGAGCACGTAGCTCGGCCCGTGCCCCTCTCCGGTTTGGGTGGCGAGGATTAATCCTGCCCTGGAGTCTTTGAGAGGGCAGGTATCGGGCTGTCGCCTCCCCGCAGCCTCTATAGTCGGACGGGTATTGGGCCGTCGCTTACCCCGCATATGGCGCTCCGGTTTGGGTGGCGAAGCTCCGTGAGCTTGCCCCGGAGGTCTTCATTGGTAGGGGGAGTGAGCGCGTAGGTCGGCCCGTGCCCCTCTCCGGTTTGGGTGGCGAGGATTGGTCCTGCCCCGGAGTCTTTGAGAGGGCAGGTATCGGGCCGTCACCTCCCCGCAGCCTCTATAGTCGAACGGGTATTGGGTCGTCGCCTACCCCGCATATGGCGCTCCGGTTTGGGTGGCGAAGCTCCGTGAGCTTGCCCTGGAGGTCTTCATTGGTGGGGGGGAGCGAGCACGTAGCTCAGCCCGTGCCCCTCTCCGGTTTGGGTGGCGAGGATTGGCCTGCCCCGGAGTCTTTGAGAGGCGGGTATCGGGCCATCGCCTCCCCGCAGCCTCTATAGTCAGACGGGTATTGGGCCGTCGCCTACCCCGCATATGGCTCTCCGGTTTGGGTGGCGAAGCTCCATGAGCTTGCCCCGGAGGTCTTCATTGGTGTGGGGGGGAGCGAGCGTGTAGCTCGGCCCATACCCCTCTCCGGTTTGGGTGGCAAGGATTGGTCCTGCCCTGGAGTCTTTGAGAGGGCGGGTATCGGGCCGTCGCCTCCCCGCAGTCTCTATAGTCGGACGGGTATTGGGCCGTCGCCTACCCCGCATATGGCGCTCCGGTTTCGGTGGCGAAACTTTGTGAGCTTGCCCTGGAGGTCTTCATTGGTGGGGGGGAGCGAGCGCGTAGCTCGGCCCGTGCCCCTCTCCGGTTTGGGTGGCGAGGATTGGTACTGCCCTGGAGTCTTTGAGAGGGCGGGTATCGGGCTGTCGCCTCCCCGCAGCCTCTATAGTCAGACGGGTATTAGGCCGTCGCCTATCCCGCATATGGCGCTCCGGTTTGGGTGGCGAAGCTCCTTGAGCTTGCCCCGGAGGTCTTCATTGGTGGGGGGAGTGAGCGTGTAGCTCGGCCCGTGCCCCTCTCCGGTTTGGGTGGCGAAG